>OY977944.1:25403415-26622582 GCA_963854355.1 Epinotia brunnichana
CCAAATTGAAAAAACTGGCATCATCCGATTTGTGCCTGGAAATATTTCTAATAAGGACTTGTACTCTAAACTGAGCTCCATATATGAAATCATCGCTGTCAGGCGATTCACAAAAAAGTAGGACAAGAGAGAGTTCCACTACAAACAGTCAGCATAACGTTTCTATCCAATGTGTTACCAGACAATGTACAATATGACCTATTCTCATATAGAGTATTTGAATACATACCTCCACTGCAACAATGTTTTAAATGTTTCAAATTCAACCACTCGGCAAAGATATGTAACGGCAAGCAAAGGTGTTCCATCTGTTCAGGTGAACATATTTATAAAGATTGTGACAAACCAAACGAGCTCTGCTGCACTAACTGTAGCGGACCTCACCTAGCTATTTCTAGACTATGTCCTATTAAAATGAATAAATTACTAGAAAAGAAAAGTAAAATTACGTACGCAAGTGTAGCACAAACAATACAGAAACCCATGATTGAATACCCTTCATTGCTGTTGCCGAAACAGAACCAACTTGTAAATAATAAACCTGTAAATACACGTGTAAATAAGACTGTAAATACTCTTGTAAATAAAACTGTAAATAACAAGCCGGCGGCGGCGTCGCCAGCCACGCCCACTGATGTCCAGCCTATGGACTTCAAAGCCCAGTTACTCTCCAATGATGATGTACTAACGGCCCTGGTACGAACACTGGTAGAGCTGGGCAATAAGATTGATCCTTCGCCGATCACTACTGCAACCATTAAAGAAGCATTAATTAAAAAAATATCTCCCTTATGGATTTAAGTTCCCCTAAAGCATCTCAGTTACGTATTGCGCAATTTAACATTCAAAGTGCTAATAGTAAAAAGCCCTTATTATTTAAGTTTATGCAAGAACAGAATATAGATGTATGTTTGCTCAACGAAACTTGGTTCAAAGAACATCACAATTTTAGAATAACAGGTTATAGTCTTCACTCCAGAATATCCAAGAACCCTCACAATGGTGTAGCAATTTTAATTAAACCAGAGATTAAGTATAATATTGTAAACACAACCTTCTATGAGGACATTCAAACTATAGCTCTGTCAATATCTACCGAGCATGGTAATGTGACTATACTCTGTGTATACTGTCCTTCCAGTGGGCACATAAGAATGAATAGACTGCGCAATATAATTCGAGACCTTCCGAAACCTATTTATATAAGTGGAGATTTTAATGCTCATCATATTGCTTTTGGTTGCTTATCTACTAAGGGTCGTGGTCAAGACTTGTATGATGTTATAGATGAATGTGATTTATGTATCTTAAATGATGGCAGTTTCACTACAGTGAACCGCCCTAGAACAAATCCGTCAGCCATCGACGTCAGCTTTGCAAGCGCATGCATAGCACCATTGTGCGAGTGGTCTGTACATGACGATTGTATGGGAAGTTACCATTATCCAACTATAACCGAAATATCTCTATCCATAGTAAAATACCAAATTAACCCTCCTGTTGATAAATTTTTGTACAAACGAGCCGATTGGCGCCAATTCAATGTATTATCTGTAAATGCGTTTGGCGATTTAACGATTAATCATGAAGACTCACTCTCTTCCTATGCAGAATTTTGTAGACGTCTTGATGCCCTTATGAAATTGTTATTCCAAAGTTCACGAAGTCAGCCCACTTTGTTAGCAGACCTCCAACACCTTGGTGGAATGAGGTTTGCGAACAAAGTGTAATAGCATCTTATAATGCTTTAAAACTGTACAGAAGTGATTCTACAATAGAGAACTATATAAACTATAAGAAACTTGATGCATTGAAAAAGAGAACCATTTCTGAGCAGAAGAGTACTGGGTGGAACAATTTGTGCAATACATTTAATAGAACTACCCCTATAAGCAAAATTTGGAACATGAGTAAGATGTTTAAAATCAAAAAATCTATTCAAAATCAATTATTTATTCTGCAAATAGGCCACAAGGGCACTTTTACATGTCAAATGGTGTTCTACAATATAATATTAATAATCTTACACAATAATCATTTTAAAATTGCAGATTTTAACCAATTAGTACCTAAATGGTTAACAATCTAAATGTCACTGAATGAAAACTAGAAAAATCCAAAATTGTAAAATATTATCAAATACATTCGATATAAGGTCTGTATCAGAATTAACAATAAGTTTATGATATAATTTAGTACCCTAGAGATGTATAATGTCTCTTAGCATCCAAATACAATTAATAATTATTCTAATGTTCTTATAGAGATGTATACTGCCTCTAAGCGTTAAAACAGAAAAAAAGGATCATTAATGTAATATTGTCAGAGATGTACAGGGTCAATAACAATAAAACGTGTCAAGAACAGAATGATGTCTCTCGTCAAAATAATGATAATAACACTAGTATTTAGGTAGTTACTATGCCCTTGCAAGCATGAACAGACCGGACTCCACAAACAGCACCCGATCACAATTAAGGGTGTTAAGTCCAGTATTAGATCTTATAACGACGAGTTCATACCTAGCTTTCTAGACAAACTGTCCGATAACAGTGGTTTAAAAGAGTCTAGTAACTTAATCAACTATTTTAATAGGAACAATAATAATAGCAATTCAAACTTTTTATTGGCACCATTTACATGGAATGAATTCATGACAAGTCTACAATCCAGGCGTAACACAAGTCCAGGTCTAGATAACTTTCCATATATTGTAATTAAAGAACTCCATACATCTGCTCAACAACTTTTTCTTGACATTCTTAATGCTTTATGGCATAAACAAATTATCCCTGAGTCATGGAAAACACAGTGTGTTATCCCAATACTCAAGCCAGATAAATCTCCAGAGGAAGCTAGTTCCTATCGTCCTATATCTCTGTCTTCATGTCTAGGTAAATTATTCGAAAATATGATTAAAGTCCGCCTCGACTGGTTTGTGGAGGCTAATGGTATCATCCCACATGTGCAGTATGGCTTCCGTCGAGGGCGTAGCTGCGCTGATAGTTTCATATCACTGATCTCGGATCTGAAAATTGCAAATAACTTAAAGTCACACACTGTTTGTGTATTCTTAGACGTACAGGGAGCTTTTGATAATGTTGACCCGGGTATATTGGTAAACATTATGTCTGATGTGGGTATACCTGGCCGAATATGTCAGTGGATCTACAATTTTCTGAATGATAGAACTTTATATGTTAAATATAATAACATCTTACATGGGCCTAGAACTGCATCAAAAGGCACAATGCAAGGTGCCACTCTTTCGCCATTGCTATATAATTTGTACACTTGTGAAATATGTAAATATGTTAATTGTGTAGTAGTCGTAACTTACAAGTTGCTATAGATAATATGAATAGAGTGTTAAACCAGTTAAGTCCCAGATAGCAATTTAAACTTGGATCGAAATTGCTACAAGTTTGATGTATCAAAAGTGAAGGTTTGTGACAAGTTTGCCATGGCAAGTGTATACACTTGACGCAAGTTTGAATCAAGCTTTCTAGTTTCCCAGGAACAACCTTGCATGGAGTTTGTTTCAACAAACTACATGCAATACTGAAATGAAAGTTTAATGCAATGTTGCCCCAACAAACTTGGTCAATGTTTGTTTATACAATTTATATACAATGCTGACATCACAAACTTGCATGAAGTCTGTTTTCACAACATATACGCAATGTTGCCCCAACAAACTTGGTCAATGTTTGTTTATACAATTTATATACAATGCTGACATCACAAACTTGCATGAAGTCTGTTTTCACAACATATACGCAATGTTGCCCCAACAAACTTGCATGAAGTCTGTTTTCACAAAGTATACGCAATGTTGCCCCAACAAACTTGCAGCTTTTTTGTTAATCGGGGATATTATCCCAGTTTTCTCGTGGCCCTACTATTGTGTCCTACAGGTGAGACCACGAGGGAGAACCTGAGAAAACGGGGAATTAATTTATTAAGTACAACTATGTCAATTCTAGTTGAGTTATGGCGACATTACAGTGAAACCAGACAAAAGTAACTGTTATAATATAACTCATGCAAAGAAATGTGACTAATCACTAACTTTCAGTACTAAAATAGACATGGCCATACCCTACGTGCGTTTCGCAGTAAAGAATACACTCGAGTACCTGTACATGAATGACAACATTTATTTTCGTAAGTAACTATAAATACAATAACTATATAAGTACAATACAATCGACACATATTGTGTGTGTCTTCGCGGCAGTGAATCGTTAAGTAGAGATGTACGGACTAGTCGGCCAAACCCATAGTCGGCCCATCTCCTTTATTTAGTCTTTCTGCTCTGAAACAAATAAATAAAATTATTATGACATTTTCACTAAATTAATCGACCTGGGGTCTATCGTATATTAATTTCAATTTTCGAAATTCGTCTATCTCCCTTTTTCGCTCAAGCTAGGTATATTCGAGTGAAAAGAAGAAGAAAAAGAGAAAAACGTGTGCGGTGCGTGCGTTTGTGTGTGTGTGTGTTGTGTGGTTAATGCAGCTATAGGTTCATATTACCATATACCATTATTAGGTTTATAAACAAAGTATTAGGAGCGTTAACTTTTGAACATGGTTGGTTGTGACTTTTTTATATTTAATTAAATTTAATAGGGTTCCAACACTAATAGTAATAATGACATTATTTCTCTACCCATTGCATCTACATCTTATTCTAGTCTATGAAATGAGAGTAAGATAGGTACAAAACACTGACAGTGTCTGGACGCTATGAGAATTTCCCAGATACTTTTCATAGATTCTTTGCACTTTTCATGGGGAACAAGTTAGTAACATGTTAAAAGTATCTACTATGAATACTTGAGTGTCTTAAGTATACAATGATTAAACGTTGCCAGGATATGGATGGATAACTATACCTACATAGAACATCCATGAGTCAGGAACAAGGAAACACAAATGTATACCTCTACCAGAACTCGAATTGGTAGACACAACAATAAAATAATAACCCTCCTCCGGCAGTCGGGTAATAAGGCAATATTTTTCATATCTGAATACGTCTCCTGGGGCCTATTGCATAACATTTTACAACTCATAATACAATCAAGCCTCTTTTAAATCTCTTTTATTAAAAAAAATACGCTTGAATTATGAGTCTTAAAATGTTATGCAATTCGTCCCAGGCAAGGGCTCATGCAAGGTTTAGACTAGAGAGTTATTGCGGCATGTTTTGAGTGAGACGCAACTATGGGTAAGAGTGAGTGGCAAATATCTTCATCTCTGTCTTGCATATAGCTTTGTTTCAAAACTTGCAGCAATAACTTGCTAGTCTAATCCCTGCTTTAGATGGGAATTAATTTATTTGTTCCCAAGTATTGAATGTTTTCCATCTATTTACATATTATATAATATATGTAGATATTAAGCGCGCATGACATATTCAAAGGTGTCACATTAGTTAACTCATACACACATGTAGCTTAATTCATGAAAATAATTAATACAATTGAATGAGCTCTCAAATGCACTGTGGAGTGTGGATTAAAAGAGCAGTGTACATAATAAAAAAAATAGTAATTGTATAGCAGTGTATATATGCTATCATGTACTCTAGAAATGCTTTTCTTACCAACAGCAAAAGCCTTTCTAGAGTTTTCTGCAGGCTATGTCAATTTGTGTTTTTTTTTATATAGTCTCTAAATACTACCTTCTTTTTGTCCTAACTTTCGCCTGATTCAGCCAGTCACTAATTATTTCTTTAAGATTATTTTCTGTCGCATCTTCGAAAACTTTCTTGCAGATTTCTAAAAAAAAAAAACTTTATATTAAACCAAAAACCAAGCACACAAGAAAATAAATTTAGTATTGGCCTATTTATATATATATTAACCAAAGATATTGAAATATGCATATTACAAAAACAACGAATATAAAACTATTTACAATAACTATAATATTAGAAAATAATTATACCTAAATTAATAATTTAAACTATATCTCTAAAAAGGGCCCCCGTGGCATCGTACCAAAGATGCTGGCAGCATTACCTCGCTGGATAGCAATAGTGATCCGCTGTGCGAGGAAGCTGCCAGCTCTTTGGTCGCTGGTCCTGTCGACAAGCCTTTTCCTGGTATTGGCCTTGAGTGAAGTGTGTGGTGGGCGAATTAAAAGCGATAACAGCGCACGTCGTGGCAAAAATTTAAATTTTCATGAGTCCTTTGAAGTGCAACCGGTAAAAATGAAATGGCGGAAACTTGATATTTTTCACGATTTCAATCCCCATATCTCCGCCATTTTTTTTATTAAAACTGACTCGACCATAATTTCGAAAAACTGACTCGACAAAATAATTATATACCTACTCACAAAATTTCATGCATGTATGTAAACAAAATATACTTACGAAATATTATTTTACAGGTTTCTGTCTTCAAAAATGTTTTTTTATTGGAATTTTTCATTTGTTTGCCAGTTAAGGAATACAACTCTGCAAATTCGTCCTGTAATATTCTTCTCAATATATTCGTTGTTAGACTTCGGATGTTTCTACCACCAATACCAGCCAAAAACGACATCTGAAAAACAAGTTGTATTGTAATTTACAAACGAACGAGAAGAGCTTAAAAAAATCTGTTGTGTATGTATTATTATGTATACTTACAACTGCCTGTTTGTTCCGACTTATTTCTAACTGTTCATTGAAATGACAAAAGCTCACATCATCCTTTACAGGAAGACTTGCCAATAATTCAGAAATGGCTAAATTTTCTTCTGTAGGTACATTACAGGCGTCTGCTGCATGTTTTCCTAACAGTAAGTCAACTTTTCTATTTAGATCGACCATTTGCTTGGCTAGGTCAGTCACAACTTGAATTAGATGAGTCTGTTGGATACCAAACTGCTTGCTTATATGGCAGCCTGTAACAAAAATAATCAATTGAAGTCTTTTAACTATAATTATTATTATTGACAAAAAGTTATAAATTATAATATAATGATTAATGAAACACTTACCCATTACACAGTTTGTGACATCACGTTTGTGAGTGGGAGTGGATGAAATGGTTACGTTTGGGTTATTTAAGTTTCGTTCTATTGGCACATTATTGGCAAATTCTGCAATATCTGCATCAATAACTTCAGGCACTGCTTGAAACAAAGAAAAGCATATATGTAATAAAAGGCTTCTTGCCTCCACCTCATAATGAATATATAGTTAATTAAAGATAATACTTGCCCGATGGAAAGTCTACAGTTTCGTTAGAACGGTAATTCCCAGCCAAGTCTGCATCTTCTGCCACATTACTGGAAACTTCGGCAATATCTGCTTCAACTTTTCAGACATGAATGCAAAAGTAAAAAAAAAGATTAGTAATGTCTATATAAAAGGTGTACCAAAACCCCTATAACAACCGCTTAAGTAAAAAGTAGCTTATCTGTGCTATTCATTGCAATTTAGGTTTTGGTACACTTTGTATAATATATGCCCCAAGTCTTATTGGTTTCTTTGTAACTTGGTGCTTGTGTCAGTCAGTTGTTTTTTTTTTCGAATCGTTTTATAAACGAAAATAATAATTAAATATAAATAATATTTAATAATAGTTAGATATAGATAGATATCACAGTTGTAATCATTAAAGTCAAACGTGTAATGTGGTAAACTTGGTGTGACAATAAAAAAAAATACTTTACTTTAAAATTGTTCCAAAATGACCAGCTGTCACACGCATAAAGCTTCAGTAAAAACTTAATAATAGCTAACAAAAATAAAATGATGGCATTTACCACATGTGTAGTTTCCAGCTGGAACAATGATGAGTGGGCAATTTGACTCAGTAGTATTACTGGATTTTTTATTTTTTTCTGCTCCTGTTTGTTTGTCACAAACTTGCCTTGTTATATTTGACGTAGCAATTTATAATCAAAGATAAATCAAGTTTGCTGCAAGCTGATCCGCTATCTGGGAGTCTATACTATTGCGATAGATTACACTTAAAGATAAATGCTACCAAAAGCAGTTTAATGATTTTTGGTGATGATGACCCAACTAGTGATATTTTATATTGTGGAGACTCTATAGATAGAGTTAGTTCAAAGAAATTCTTAGGAGTCATCAATATCATAGACTAAAAACTGACTTTTGAAGAACATATTCGCTATATTTCAAAAAATGCTTTAAGAGCTATAAATATCATAAGATGTCTTGCTGGAGTGTCATGGGGTGCTGACCCCAAAATATTATCAATCCTGTATAAAGCTATTGTGAGAAGTCATTTTGATTATAGTGCTATGGCATATATTAATAGCTACCATGCCAAAAAGTTAGATATCTTGCAGAATAAATCTCTGCGAATAATATCTGGTGCAATTGTATTCTTATGGTATTCGAGGTATAGCTTATGACTGGATCAAGAGTTATCTTGGAAAAAGAACACAGTGTATCGAAATCGAAAAGCTTATACAAAGAAACTATACCAATAAGATTATGATAAAGGAAAAATTTAGATCAATCTTTTTAGTTAATGGTACTGGTGTTCCACAAGGTAGTATTCTTGGACCACTACTTTTTCTTATCGCAATCAATGATCTACCAGTTTCCATAGATCAAGATTGTATTATTTTTGCTGACGATACAACTCTTATAATAAAAAGTGACACTAAAGATATATCCGTATTTGAACGCACTATTAATAAAACTTTATCTGACACTGTTAGCTGGATGAAAAGAAATAACCTACAAATTAATATAACTAAAACAAAAGCCATGCAATTTAATAACTATAAGGTGAACCCTGTACCATTACAAATTAAATATGATAATTCCCCTGTAGAGACAGTTGACATTGTAAATTTTTTAGGTTTTAATATTGACAAGAATTTAAATTGGAAATCTCATGTGGATCACGTTTGTAAAAGACTAGATAGATTTGTCTTTGCCTTGAAGAGAGTAAGACAAACAATTTCTGTAGAAGCTGCGCTCACGGCGTATCATGGACACGTTTCCTCTGTTCTAGGCTACGGGTTGCTATTATGGGGCAATTCTGTTGACATAGAGAGAGCATTTAAACTACAAAAAAAGTGCGTTCGTGCCTTAGATAACGCATGGTTTCTTGACAGCTGTAAGCCTTTATTTAATAAGTTTAATATACTTCCACTTCCATGTCAGTACATTAGGGACGCGTGCTGTATGGCCAAAAAAAAACCAGCAATATTTCACTCAACGCAGCGAAACCACTAAAAGACACGTAAGAGCTCAATATAGGAACCTTTTGGATCAGCCTCTCTGCAGATCGGCCATATACAAAAATAATTGTTATAATATGTGTATACTCCTGTACAATAAGTTACCTGACATTATTAAATTAGAAAAAATGACCTCTTTCAAAACAAAGTTAACCAAATGGCTGCATGAACAATGTTTTTATAGTATTAAGGAGTATTTGACAAGAAAGTAATAGGTATGTAACAAATAGCTGTAAGTTAGTATTTAAGTCTTGACATCGTGGAATGTTCAGACAATAAAATTTAAAATATATTGACATTGACTTTGTACAAATTTGCACACCTGCATTCAGGTTGGATACGTTGGTTTATCTATTATTTTTAAGATCTTGTAACCGTATTCTGGCAAATAAATTATTTCATTTCATTTCATTTCATTTCATTTCATTTCAATGTGCTCAACATTAGGGCCATGGAAGTTGAGACTAAAATTATGCCACTGATCTTGAGATGTCTACTACTATCTGAACGATACTGCCTTAAACTATTGTACTCTAATAATATGCAAGTTATTAACAAGATTATACCTCATAGAATCAATGTGTCTGGACCCTTAGCAACTGGTGAGGGCCTCCTGGTTGGTAACTCTCCAAAGCTCTTTCATATATTTCTGGAAATTGAAAACAATTGTAGTAAAATCAAAAAACAGTGCCATTGGCCCTGTTATTCTTCCCAGTATGAAAGCATAATGCACCCAATTACAGTAATCGATTCAGTTACAAATAACTCAGACATGTTGCAATTTCTATCAGAAAATGATTACTACACTTTATGTATATGTCACCGTTAGATTGTAAAAACCATCAGTTTATAATCTAACCCGTTATATTGTAAACTGACAGAATATTGTGAACTGCTAAAATAGTTCATAATTTTACGCATTCATTTTCGTTAGTTTATAAACTAACAATGTCATATCGTCACCAGGCAGTAATCCGACCAATAGTAAGCTACGGTGCCATAGTGTGGTGGCCTCGTACCACGCTAACCACGATCGAAGCTAAACTACAACGCCTCCAGAGACTGGCCTGCATGGCGGCTAGTGGCTGCATGAGGACTACACCGACTGCAGCCCTGGAAGCCATCATGGACATTCCGCCGCTTCACATTTTCATCAGGCAAGAGGCTCTGGCAGCAGCCATAAGGCTCAAAAGACAACATCTCTGGAGACCGCCCAGGGTTCCACACACCGAAATACTCTACGAGGCTGTAGGTAGGGAGCCCCTTATAGAGGCAACTTCAGACATCATTCCCAGACAGTTCGTCTTTGACAAAAAGTACAAAGTTGAACTATACGAAACCCCCCAGGAAGGACTTAACCCCAGAGAGCTAAGAATCTTCACGGACGGGTCCAAGACAAGGTCAGGCACCGGATCAGGAGTATTCTCGGAGGACCTAAACATACGCATTTCGACACCATTAGGGACCCACAACACCGTCTTCCAGGCAGAGTGTATGGGCATAATAAAGGCTGCTCACGCAATCGCCTCCAGGGAGGTAAGGGGATATCCCATTCGCATACTTTCCGATAGTCGATCCGTACTGCAAGCCCTGCAAGGTCACGCAACAACTTCTGGGCTGATACACGAGTGCCACAAAATCCTATCAGAGGTATGTAATAACAGCGACATAACCCTGCAATGGATCAAAGGGCACAGTAATTCACGCGGTAACGATGCAGCGGATGCACTGGCTAGAGAGGGTTCAGAGTCAAGAGCTGTAGGACCGGAACCCACAATTCCTCTACCCTCTGCATGGCTGCGGAGCACACTGCGACTAAACACCAAGGTAGAACACCAAAAACATTGGAACACCCTAGGAACCTGCAGGCAAACCAGGGAGGCCCTCCCGACAATCAACCCCGGATTGTCAAGGAAGCTAAAGCAGCTAAAGAGGCCGGCACTCCGTCTTCTGACAGGAGCTATAACTGGTCATGCACTACTAAACAAACACCTTTTTACTTTAGGTGTTACAGACAGTCCTCTCTGCAGAGCCTGCATGGAAGAGGACGAGACAGCCGCCCACGTCATCCTGACATGTCCTGGAGTGGCGGACTACAGGGCAAAGTACCTCGGAACACCGGGGTCACTACCGGAGGCCGTCGGCAACGTAAAGGGTCTGCTAGGCTTCCTGGTGGAACTGGGTTGGCACGAATAACAGTAGTGCCAAAACCCCTACGCAAAATAGGCGCATTTATGACGTCGAGTTGCGGAAACCCAGCCCGCGTACAACCTATAACCTATAACCTATGCAATAATTATGTATCCCACTACGTTTCCTTTAAATTTAGACTTACAAACCTCTTTTATAATCTATCCGTATGTTTTGACTATTGAAGGTAACCTCCTAATGTTAAAAAAAAAAAAATAATTAAATTCAGAACAGAATCCAAACAAATGAAAACAGGCGTTTAGTCGAGGATGTGCTTGACATATTAACTAATGACAATTATAAGATAGCTGTAGATACGCTCACAGACCGATATGGTAGAAAGTCACAAATAATTGACGCTCATTATTCAAAATTATATAAAATGGCAAGGGCTGAGAATCCCGACGAGTGCAGGAAAACGCTGGATGACATTGAACGACACCTGAGAGTATTGAACTCTTTAGGAAAAAACACAGAACACCATCATTTGAGGTTTCTAATATTGGAAAAATTCCCTGAAGATATCATATACGAATTGAAATTGAAATTGAAGGATGAGACTATAATGGAGTTAAGGAAGGAGTTACAGATGGTCCTCACAGCCAGAGAAGACGCGAGAAGAACCTGCGAAGAAGTCAATAGTAAGGGCAAGAGTTTTACTACCGAAACACTTCTTGTACATGAGACTAGAGTCAAGAGAAAACCAAGAACAAGGAAACCGGATGCTAATAAGAATACCCACAAAAGGTTTAAACCAACTTTAGCTGCATTTAGTAAGATGTAATGGTCGTCGCTGAGGGCGAGCCACACAAATCCTTCCGCCTGAAGGGCGTTGTAAAGGTTTCCTAGCTAGCTCAGGGGTAGAAGGGATTTCCACTGAATAAAAACAACAATCGAGTCAGAAGTAGGTCGGTGGGACTGTGTGTGGCATAAAGCCACGAGAAAAGAAGTGGACTGTAAAAACCCCGATGAACCCCAATACCCGCAAAGAAAGGAGAGACCGACTTACCCGTTACTGTCGACTATAACGTGGAAGGGGCGCCCCTCTTCTGCTCCCAGTGCACTTGTAGATAGTTGGTTTCTACTTATTTTGTATTTTATTTTCTCCGTCGCTGTTAGCGTTATTTTCTTGTAAGACTTTTTTTCGACACTGACACTTGACAGATTGTGTCTATGGTGATTGCCGGTCAATACCTACTCTTGTAAGCATTAAGGTTCATTGGTTCGGCTGTATACTGCACACCCCCCACCGAAAGCACTATGTAGCTTTCCCATAACATAAAGGTAAAACAAAGATAAGTAAGAAATGGACTTTTGCGCATATGATAGCGCGACAACAAGAAAATAAAAATAAAGCCCATGTGATTAAAAAATATTAAAGGGAACGGGGAGTCAGTTAGTGTAGGGTTAAGGACACAGTTTATTCACTGGCCCCGAAAGTATGTTATTCCCTTTTGTTTTTAAAGTAACTTTGCGCACAATACCATCCAAACCGGGATGTGTCTGATGGACAATTGCTAGTGGCCAATTAGAAGGAGAGACGCGATCATCCTTAACCAACACTAAGTCTCCTACATTAAGGTTGGGCGGCGAGGCAAACCATTTTGACCTTTGCTGTAAAGTGTTCAAATAATCTTGGCTCCATTTCTTCCAAAAGAGTTGGGAGCAATTCTGTAAATATTGCCATCGTGACATATGATTAACAGGCACCGTTTGTAAATCATACTCAGGTACAGCCGTCAGACTCTTACCTAATAAGAAATGTCCTGGCGTGAGTACATTGAACTCGTTAGGATTATCACTAGCCGGTAGAGCACACAATGGACGGGAATTCATTATGGCTTCTATTTTACAGAATACTGTAGTAAGCTCCTCGAAGGTCAAAGCTTTATCACCGACAGCACGCACAAGATGATATTTAGCTATGCGCACGCAACTTTCCCACAAACCACCCATGTGTGGAGCACTGGGAGGGTTAAAGTGCCAGTTGATCAAACGTTGAGTACAACCATTTAATATATATTCCTGATTGTCGTTATCAGCCATAAATTTCTGCACTTCGCCAAGGTGCTTGCTCGTTGCTATAAAGTTTGATCCGCAATCGGAATAAAAGTGTGACGAAAGACCTCGACGCGACACAAATCTATCCAAAGTAGCCAAGAAGCAATCTGCAGACAATGAAGAAAGTGCCTCCAGATGCACGGCTTTAGTGGAGAAGCATACAAACACTGCTAGATAAGCCTTCTCTATCTTTGCGTTACGTCGCAAGCTTTCTTTTATATAGAAAGGTCCGGCTAGGTCAACACCTACATGCTCAAACACCTTGTTAGGCAGCAGCCGTGTCGACGGAAGGTCACCCATTTTTGGCTGAAGCAGGGTTGGTTTACATTTGAAGCAAGTCTTACACCTTAACAAAGTTGACCGAATGAGGCTACGAGCCGACAATATCCAATATCTTTGATTGATTATATTTTGTAGGGTTTGCGGTCCAGAATGTAAATATGTTTTGTGGAAATATTCAACCAAAAGCTTCGTAAACCTACTTTGCTTCGGCAACAGCAAGGGATGCTTCGCATTGTATGACAGATCAGAGTGAGGAATACGACCCCCCACCCTCAGGAAGCCACGGGCATCAATAAAGGGGGCAAGTTTCCTTAACGAAGGAATATACGTTTTGCCTTTATTCAAGGTGTTAATTTCATCCTTGAAGTAGGTGCCTTGTACTACTTTAATTAAGCAATCATGAGCTTGATTCAAATCGTTAGTAGTCAAGACTTCTTGGTTGCAGACAGAAACATCACCGCGGAACCGCCGCAGACAACGCAATATCCAAGCGATACTTCTTTGCATTCTTGAAAAAGAAGAAAACTGGTTGAAAAGACGTTCAATAAATTCCATGTTATCTTCTTCCCCCGCTTGTTGAGGCAACAAATTGAACGTATTGGAGGTAGCTTTCATTTCCGGGATTTCAGATTCATGTTTGTTGATGTATGTAGACACAGGCCAATTTCCATGATCCCCATACATCCAGGCAGGTCCCTCGAACCATTGCGTCCTGCAAGCCATGAATTGTGATGGAATAACACCACGCGAGGCAACATCTGCCGTGTTATTCTCGCTCTTGACATGACGCAATGCGTGAGGAGGTATTGACTCTATTATCTGTGAAACACGGTTACACACAAAAGTTTTTAATTTATAAGCCTTTACGGGTTCGTCAGCGGTCGATCGGTATAATATATGTTGATATTTTCTATCCGATTCACGTACCAGGATAGCACGATACATTTTATTTTCTGATCTCAACAAAAAGGTAAGGGTAATGGCTTATATAATCAGGTTTTCTTCCAATTTGAAAAATAAAAACATGAATAGTCCTAAATATATCACTCCAACGGAGCTGAAAACTGCTTTACTTAAGATAATAAAAAACGAACAAGGCATTAATTTCAAGCATGAAATTGATGATTTAAAGACTAACAAGGATAATGTTAAAGGTACGCTCAACTCTTTACATCCCTTTCTTGATGATCAGGGCATTTTGAGAGTTGGTGGCAGGATAAAAAACGCGAATGTGTCATTCTCACAAAAACATCCCATAATACTCCCAAGAGAGTCTCGCATAACTAATTTGATTGTATATCATGAACACATTAGACTGCTGCATGCTCCGCCCAAGTTATTATTGTCAAGCTTAAATGAAAAATACTGGATTGTAAACGGTCTTAGCTATGTAAAGAATATTGTCAATAAATGTATACCTTGTTTCAGAATGAAGGCTCAGTGTGCGAAACAGCTGATGGGTTCTCTGCCACCTGAAAGGGTCAATGCTTGCCGGGTATTTCAGAAAGTAGGAATTGATTTTGCCGGGCCTATAACCGTAAAGAACTCACGTGTGAGGAGAGCTTTACAAACGAAAGGCTACATATGCGTGTTCGGTTGTTTCGTGACAATGGCCATACATTTGGAGCTCTCATCAGACTTGACCACAGATGCGTTCCTTGCATGTTTTAAACGCTTTATAGCGCGAAGGGGCCTTCCAACTGACGTGTTTTGCGATAATGGTGGATGCTTTAAGGGGGCAGAGCATTATAGAACGCTGAGTTGCTATCTATACTGTTGTATTTGTAGATAAAAAAAAAAACACTCTTGCTTTGAATATAAATATATGTTCATTAGCCAGATAATTGTACTTGATGGCATAATACAAGAGTAAAGTAAACATTAATGGTATTATTGCCACATGATTAATTTCAACTTTATAAGTAATGGTAGGTAAATGCTTTTTTCACTTTTGCTTGCTGCAATACTTATCTTGTTATAATTGTGTTAATGTAAGAAAACTGTTGTTAATTTCTTTATAATGATTAAGTTTTAGAATAACTAAAACGGACTTAATTTAAGGTGTGTATCTAATGGTTACGCCCCGGCCCCAGCATGTTGGCAACTCCAACACAGATAATAGAGTGACCGGAACGCCTATCATTCGATCCATTCGTTCCAGTCGCATCTATAGTTCTATACATTCATTCTTTCACTCTCTAACAAACCAACCATGTAATTTAACGTGTTTTTGGGCATAAAATATAATAATCTTCTCTACTGAACAAGCCGACTTTTAATTACCTGGATTCCAACGAGAAACAGCGCCTACAACCAATGCATCACTGTTCACTAACCACTAACGAATGTCTCATGGCATTCAAGAGATTTATCGCGACAAAAGGAACTCCGTCTCTTATATTAACCGACAATGCCTCACAATTTAGATTGTTAGGAGAAGTGCTAACGAAAGAAGGAAATTTTACAACTAACATAAAATGGAAATTTATTCAACAACTCGCACCATGGCATGGTGGGGCTTACGAAAGGCTCGTAGCTATTGTTAAACATTGTTTAAAGAGAACGCTTCAAAAACAAATGTTGGAAGATACTCAACTTTTAACAATAATCAAAGAAGCAGAGGCGGTTATTAATACTAGACTCTTACGTATGTATGATCGAACTTAGAACACATACTTAAACCGGCAGACTTTCTCACTCCTGGAAAGTGTTTAAGTATAGAAGTTGTACGATATGCTTCAAACGACTCACCGCTACTGTGCCCATCCGCCGCCTCGGGTCCCAAGGGCTAGGCTGAAGGTCCAGGGGTTGTCGTCCAGCGAAATATGACGCACATAGGTTCCAAGGTCACTGGTAAGCGCACTCTTCCAAGGGGAAAGGTCCTCAACGCACACACGAATAAATGGAGAAAAATGTTGTTCTCGCGGCGCCGCTAATTACCGAACTGATCTAGAGGTCGTGCGTGTCATTGCACACACGTTTATATTCGCTTCCGGCGGGTGGCGCTGTTAGCGCGCTGGTGTTCCCATCCCGGAGGGATGACGGCTTCAAGACAAGAAGCAGCAAATCGCTAGAAGCTCGTAGGGATACCATACATAGTAAGAAAACAAAATAAATTGACCTTTGAGATTGTGTCTTCGGTCATAGAAAGTATCGATATAAAAAACTATAATAAAAATAGTGTTCCTGTACGGAACATGCCGCTCACTTTAAAAGGACTAGGGTGCTTTTAACGAGAAAATACACTAAAGCTAACATATTTTAAAAACCTAACTTAAGTACTACGATTAAGTTGTAACGATTACAAATTATTCTAAGGGAAGCGGGCAAATCTTAACGACAGGGCGTTTAAAAAACGAGTTCCCTGATTTTAAAGTTACTACCCGAGTAACGTTATCTGAGCCAGGATGAAGAGCATGAATGCGCGCGAGCCGCCACTGCAGAGGCGGGAGCTGCTCGTCACACACAACGACGACGGCGCCCTCGCGCACGGGGGAGCCGCGGCTCTGAAGCCACTTCTGGCTTTGCTGGAGCTCGTGAAGGTACTCCCGACTCCACCTCTTCCAGAAATGCTGAGTACATTGTTGTACCCAACGCCAGCGACTAAGGCGACTTGGATTTTCATCCGTTAAGGGAACGTCTGGAAGGGCCGTTAACGGCTCTCCCACGAGAAAGTGAGCTGGGGATAAAGGGAGGGGATCCGCAGAATCCGCGCTCATTAAACACAGAGGCCGTGAATTAAGTACGGCTTCGATCTGGCATAGCAGCGTATGCATCTCATCGTATGATTGAGTACGCGTGCCAACCACCCGATGTAAATGATGTTTAAAACTCTTTACACCAGACTCGAATAGACCACCAAAGTGGCTCGCATAGTGAGGCTGAAATCTCCAGGTTATGCCCTGTTGAAGGGTTTGTTTATGTAATTCGTTTTGTACGACATCGTTGCGCAAAAATGTGTATAATTCCTTTAGGTAATTACTACAACCGACGAAATTTCGGCCGCAGTCTGAATAAATGTCAGTACATAAACCTTGACGGGATGTGAACCGTCGTAGGGCCGCGAGGAACGCTTCAGTGGTAAGGTCTGAAACGATTTCGAGATGAATTGCCTTTACGCTCATACATACAAATACGGCGACGTAACATTTAACTATTTTAGCATTGCGCACATTGTTCGCGCGCACGTAAAAGTGACCGGCATAGTCGATCGCAGTCTTAACAAAGCATCGCGCAAGCCGGAGGCGCGGCGCGGGCAGCGGGCCCATGCGCGGCTGCAGGCGAGCGGGCCGGGCGCGGAAGCACGGCACGCAGCGGTGCACGCGCTGACGGACGATGTCTCGGCTCGACAGAATCCAAAACCGCTGTCGCAGCAAATATTGCACCGATTGAGCTCCGGCG
This sequence comes from Epinotia brunnichana, assembly GCA_963854355.1. NCBI lineage: Eukaryota > Metazoa > Arthropoda > Insecta > Lepidoptera > Tortricidae > Epinotia > Epinotia brunnichana. The sequence continues at coordinate 25,421,578 of OY977944.1, forward strand.
TGCAAATGACTCACGTGAGCATCGTCGATAATGAGATCAGTTAAAGGATGTTTCTTAGGGAGAATTAATTGGTGTTTCGATTCGAACGGTAAGAGCGACTTATGAATTCTCCCGCCGACTCTTAAAAGGTTGTCTTTATCCATGAAAGGCGTGAGACGCTGTAAGCAATGTGAGGCTAATTTACCTCGTGAAATATTTTTTATATCGTCCGCGAAAACGGAATGTTGAACGATGTAAATAAGTCTCGTCAATGCGAAATTATATTCGGGCACAGTAATATAGTTTGGAAACGACACTATAGCCCTTTTTGAAAGTTTGTAGAATCGGAAAACGTATGACGTAACTCGAACAAGTTTACCTAATGTCGAATATCGTGAAATAATTTCTACATCCTGTACTTGATCAGTAGTAGACGCGTTCGATAAAAGCGGTATGATCGTGCGTTTTTCTTCGTCCGTTGTAGGAATATGTTTTGAAACGGGCCAGGCGTCTTGGTCCTTTTTGAGCCAAGCAGGTCCGTGAAACCACATGTCGTGATGTAGAAAGGCAGAGGGAAGCATGCCTCGCGAGGCCGAGTCGGCCGGATTATCAGCCGAAGGCACATGGCGCCAGCACTCGGCGGGCACTATGGATAAAATCTGGCTAGTTCGGTTTGATACGAATGTTTTCCACTCGTGCGGCGGCGAACGGAGCCATGCTAGCACGATAGCAGAGTCAGACCACGCATAAATCTGGTCGCGATCTATGCGGCCCTCATACGTTTGCATAACCTTGTCTATAGGGCGGGATAAAAGTGTCGAGGCCAAAAGCTCGAGACGAGGTACAGTCAGACGCACACGTAAAGGTGCAACGCGGGTTTTCGCCATGACGAGATGTGTGGTGACGTCACCATCTCCATCTGTCAGACGTATGTAAACGCATGCGGCAAAACTGCGTTCCGAGGCATCTCCGTACCCATGAATTTGAATGGAATGCGAAGGTGTGAAAATATGACGAGGAAAAGACGCTTTGGATAAGAGTGGTAACTCGTTTGTAAAGGCCGTCCACGCGTTAACAATGTCGGCCGGCGGGGCCGAATCCCAATCCACCTTAGCTATCCATAACAATTGTATTAAATACTTCCCGTACAACGTGACAGGCGATAAGAGACCTAACGGGTCGTACCATTTGGCTATCTCGGAGAGAATAACCCTTTTTGTGCATATAGCCGAAGTTACTTGCACCTTGAAATTAAATGTATCGGAACTAGGGTTCCACTGGAGGCCGAGGACCTTAGTCCTTTTATCGCTCTCCATTTCTGCGAACGGAACATTCTCCGGCCGCTCACCATGAGAACCTGGTGGCAGCACCGCAGCGAGTATCGCTGGCGAGTTGCTGTGCCACTTGCGGAGTTCGAATCCGGCGGTAAGACAAATATCGATCAGCTCCTGTTGTAAAGCTAGGGCTTTCGACTCCGTGCTTTCACCTGATACCACGTCATCAACAAATACCGAGTCTAACAGAACTGGCGAAGCAAGCTTAAAACGTGTTGCCTCGTCACGGGCTAATTGTTGAATTGTGCGCAACGCGAGAAAAGGCGAGGCGTTAATACCGAATACGACGGAACGCAGACGATAATCACGTAAAGGTTCCTCCGGTGATTTGCGCCAAACAATCCGTTGATAATCGCGGTCACATTCTCTGACTAATATGTTGCGATACATTTGTTTAATGTCTGCTGTAAACGCGATGGAATTTACGCGGAATTTTAAAAGCACGTCAACGATGTCTTGATGAAGTTTCGGACCCGTTAATAAAATATCGTTCAGTGAGTATCCACTGGATGATTTGCATCCAGCGTCGAACACGACCCTGGTACGTGTTGTCTCACTCGATTCCTTAACCACGGCATGGTGAGGAATCCAGTACTTCGGACTTGGCGTGTCGCACTCCACGGCCTCCATGTGATTTAAATCAAGATACTCTTGAAGACACGCATGATAATCAGCTTTTAATTGTGGATTACGCTCAAGTCGGTACTCAAGTTTTCTAAATCGTGCGATTGCGATCTGTCGCGATTCACCGAGAGGGGGCGCGGCGGGCTTGAACGGAAGCGCGACGACGTAACGCCCGGTCTCGTTTCGGGTATGCGTCTTTTGGAAAAAGGATTCGCAAATCTTTTCATCAGGAGTGTAAATGCGTTTTTCAGGAAGCGACTCCAGCTCCCAGAACCTCTGTAAATTGTCATTGTCGAATGAGCTAAAACAGGCCTGGAGTGCAGTCGGCGTCGGATTATTAACGGCAACCCTACCCAATAACAAGTACCCGAATATACTATTCATAGCAATAGGCGAACCCGGCGTACCTGTTATTACGTTATTTAATAAAATTTGGGATAGTATATCCGCTCCTAACAACATTTCCACCGGCTGGGGAGTACCAAAATCTGGATCCGCCAGAGTTAAATTATTTAAATGTGTCCACCCCGTTTGAGACAATGGTACACTCGGCAAACGCATCGTTAAGTTAGGTAAAACTAAAGCCTCTACGAATATCGCAGGATTCTGTTTACCCCTAGGTGTAATGAAACACGAAACGACGCCTTTAGGTTGTACGGGTTCCGTATCACCAATTCCGAACACCGGAATATTCGCGTGATTACGTTGTAATTGTAATCGTTGTGCGCAGGCCTCGCTCATAAACGTCGCTTGACTACCCGTGTCAACCAGGCACCGTACAGTTGACAGCTTCGAACCACCTAAACAAACGTCTACCAGTGCAGTTGACAATAAAATAGTGTCCGCTGGAGCGCTAGATGCTTTAATCGGCGCGCGGGCCGCACAATTCCCCAGCAAAACTTCGCTATTTGCCATCGGATCCGCGACCTTATCGGCGTTGCACTTCTCCGTAGGAGAGAATGAGACCGAGCGCGCGCGCTCCTCCGTAGGAGGGAGCGAGACGGCCGTAGATTGCACGGCTGCACTTAACTCCGCCGGCATTGACGGAGAATAATAATGAATTAACGTATGATGCCTCTTATGACATGTCCGACATACAAAATTTGACTTACAACTTCTAACGTCGTGTCCAATATTCAAACAATTGTAACAAATGTTTTTCTTTTGTACTAACGAATACCTATCGCGTGGTGACAAGTTTAAAAACTTCGAACATTTTGTCAACGAATGTTGAGCTTCACAACACACGCAATTAGGTTTGATTTTGTTTGAACCTTGGTCACTCACCTGACTCTCAGCTGAGCCCGCCGCGGGAGTGACGTTAGCAACAAACGACCGTTTGGCGGGTGACGACGGCGCGGCGCCCGAGCTGCTCGCGCGGTTCCAATATTTTCCGCGACTGCTACCCACATCTGAATTTATGCTTTTAGCGGACTGCCCGCGAACAGAAACAATTATTTCTTCCGCGGAAATTTCCCGTTCGAGAAATGAAATGAATGTGTCCACATCAGGAATGTCGGACGTTTTTGTTATTGACCGTTCGAATAACCGGCGAGTAGTATGAGGAATTTTACGTAGTAAAATATTTAGAAGTATGAAACTCCACTGTTTCACGGGCCCCACGTTGGGCGCCAATTGAAACGTGGCTCCTATATGCTCGGCTGAAATTCAGGAGACCACGTGACAATAAAATATAAAATAAAAAAAAATATAAATGTGGTGTATCGAAACTGGCTTATCTGCAGTCAGGGGCTAATGAAAATGGGATATTAAATAAAAAAGGTTATATCTTATGATTTGTTTTATTTCTACACACTGAACAATTCTTTCCCCTTTTGGAATATTTAATCACTAGGTTTCAGGTTTCCTTAATACACCTTAAGTTATGTTTTGCTACAATCGGTAGAGCTTCCGTGTAATATGTTCGTGAGTGATTTACAATTCCAAGAGGCCTACAAAATTAGGTGTTAGTCCCTACGTGTTTATGCCATCATTAAGTAACTTTTTGAAATCCTAATTCCCTACTATATATAATATGCTTGACACCGACATACTTTCTTAGCTCCGCAGATGTTGGTGTGTCAGCCGCTGAGCATATCTTCTTTCCCCGGTGTTTAAATCAGGAGAGGCATGAACCCGTTGTCGAGATGAAGAAAATAAACTTCCATCGAAGCATCAAAATGGAATTTGCGAAGCTAATGAAGTTTGAAGAACCGGACCAAAACTGAGTAGATCAGTCCAAATTTAACTTCCTTCTAAAGTTCTAGAGGAATATAAAGTTTTCCCTTATCGACTGAAAAGAAACAATTATTTTCATTAGCATGGATCTATGTGGAAATCTAACCTACGCTGGATATGATGTTGAGAAATTCTATCTTACCAGTTAAACACTCCATAATGGATTATAGTTCAGCTGTCGAACCCGCCCTTCCACATGTATATGAGGCTGCATTTGCTGGAAATAGTACCACATTGTGAGAACTAAGGATAACAGAATGAACCTGGTGCTTGTGTAAATTTTGAAGAAAACTACTTACATTTGGGCCGATGTAGAAAATACAATCTAATGCACCATCTCTACTTGCACTGCCATCCGAAAAGGCTCAAAAAATCTTGTTTAGTCGGTGATGAGACCGGATTTAAAATGCTCAATTCTTCTAAGCCTCCATGTCAGCTTTCCTCCAGCAATCTCCTCTTCCTCTCTCTGGCTCCCAGACTCGATATTGGGTTACCAGCGCAGAAGCAATCAACTAACCACTTTTTGTATTTATTAAGGAATAACATTAGATTTTAAGTACAGACATAATGTCATTATTTTTAATTTAATTTATTTTACTTCTTTTTATATAATTAATAATTTAAATTGATTGTTTCAATAATTGTTATTCCTTAAAACCCCTACTTTATTAACTTGAAATCCGAACATCTCTCATCTTGCTGGCAACTCTGACCCCTGAACAATTAATCCTATTGGCTACTGTTTCTTTTTAATTATATGTGATAATTACTTAATAATTGCCAGCATTATGAATTAATGTTGTACTTAGAAAATATATCCAGCAAGGAAACATTTGAGTAAATGATTTTAACGCTAATTAGAAGAAAGGAGTGTCGATCGAAATACTGCTATGTTACAATACCCCTCTCCCCGATGAAAAGGTTTACCAAAGGTAAACCGCTCGCTGCCCTCAGCGATTCCGATGATCAACAAATCATAAGAGAAAAACGAACTATAAAACCAATACCCAATTTAAGTACTTGAGAATTACTTACTCTCGTACTAAAAAACAAAACCCCAGTTGTTGTGGATTTCTCTGACTCACTTCCTACCCCTATCACAACTCGAACCCACACAACAAACCCAAAATCAAACAAATCCGGTATCCAACCGGATAGCCGGTAAAAGAAAAAACTAACCTAAAGAAAAGGCTGTATGCCTACCAAATACTATATAAAAAAAAAAAAAATCCAACTAACAAGTACACATTCCTTAACCTTCTCATCACAACAGACCGTTGTGTTGAAAAGGTTAACCCAACTGCCAGGACAGGTGTTCAGCATTCTTGTGTCTATCTCAGCTAGACCGGGCAAAATTAAAAAAGAGATCCTTTGATATTAATCTGTAGTTTGTTTTATTAACTCCCAGACACCATAATAAATTCCAAATCTGATTATTTACCAACACTAAATATCAGCTCCCGAGTGAAACCGAAACTGGTTTCAACCAAAAAATAATAATAGTAGTAGAACACGCCCAAAACTGAGTTTCACCGCATGTAGCGGCAGTGTTTACGTACTAAAAAAAATATCTTGAACATGGCCTAGCTATCACCTATGTCCAGGAACAAAACTAGACTGTGTCTAAAAAATTTGAGTCAACTCAACATGGTCTAGCCAAAAAAATTAAGTATGTCTCTTACACAGCCTAAAATATCGCGTTAAAAAAAAAACACACGCGTTTCAAAACTCAGATCAAAGACTATGCCCTGTTGTTAATTGAGCTATGGTTGCGTCGCCTCTTTCATTCTTCACATCTATAATACTTTCATGCTTCATCTTCTATACTAAGTAGTGAAACAGTTATCATACCTGTTCACCACGGACCTAGCAGTTTCGTGATTAAATACGTCTGTTCGATATTTAACACTCAATGCTAAACAACCTACCTAAGTACGTGTTACAGTGCTCTGTTACGTAGTCAACAATGGCGGTGCGGCGAGCAGTGCCACGACGTGCGGGCCGCACGTCCATTGATCACCCAGTCAGCAGCTGCAACCCTACAACTTTAGGTCTTTGATGTGCCACGAACCTATAGGATGTCCGTCCATCCTTTCCAGTTCGTAAACTAAGGGAGACAAAACCGCCTTTACCCTACATTTCTCGTATTTTGGCGCGAGTTTCGCCATTTTAAACTTCAGAGCATCGCTCTGAACATAAGTGCGCTTCCACACCACATCTCCCACTGAACATCTCGCTGAACGTCGCCTTAAATTGTAGTGCTTGGCGTTATTTTCATGTGCTCTCAGTAAACGTAACCTAACTTGCTGGAAGATATCTTTCATGCAACCAAACTCGCCAGCATATTCCTCCCTAGGCATAGCTGCGGTATAATCTTGATTTAGGTCTTTATAAAACGCACCATTTATGACTGGTTCCCTAGCATGTACTAAAAAAAAGGAGAAAACCCTGTGGACTCATTGACTGCACTGTTTATTGCAAACCGAATTTGGTGCAGTTTTTCATCCCATGTCCGGTGATTTTCCTCTACGTACGAAGCTACAGCGGTCATAACCGTGCGGTTATATCTTTCAACAAGGTTCACCTGAGCCGTGTAACGAGGTCCATAAAATACTTTAGGTACGTTGTATTTCTTCATTAACTGCTTAAAGTGCGATCCCGTAAACTGAACTCCATTGTCAGTAATTACGGTCTCGGGAACACCATGCTCCAAAATGACATGATGCTCAAAATGTTTCGCCACCAACACACTGGTTGCGCGACGAAGTGGAAAAAGCAGTGTGTACTTTGAGAAGCAACAAGTAACCACAAATAAAAATGTGTAACCTGCTCGTGAGCGCGGAAGAGGACCAACTAGATCTATGCTAACCACTTGCATAGGTCGATGACATACTTTTGGTTGTCCCATAAGACCAGGAGTGAGTTGTTGTGAATGTTTAAAAGCTGCGCAAACATCGCAGGCTTTCACAAAGTCAACTACGTCCTTATACATTCCGGGCCAAAAGTATGTCAACGACAACCGCCTATGAGTTTTAAAAACTCCTAAATGTGCCGCGGTTGGTTCACAGTGGTTCGCTTTTAATACTCTTTCGCGGTCACCCTTGCGCACTACCTCCTTCCAATCGAACTCTCGTAGCAGGTTATATTTGCCTTTGCAGAATCTAAATAACTTGCCCTCCCTGATACAAAAGTTAGGGAAGTTAGCAGGGAAAGTTTTACAACCGTTCAGCGTCCTATCATACCATTCATCGGGTAAGACGTCACCGTTCACCAAACTCACAGCGTCAACTTTCATAAGCCTGGACAATGCATCAGGCACGACATTTTCGGTTCCCTTCCTGTGCTCAATATTAAAATTATATTGAGACAGTCTGCATCCCCAACGTGCTAATCTGCCTGATGGATTTTCCAGTTTCATAAACCACTTGAGTGACGAGTGGTCAGTAATAACTTTAAACCGTCGTGAGCCTAAATAAGCCTGAAACTTCTCGACTGAGAAAATAACCGCTAACGCTTCCCGCTCCGTTGCGCTGTAATTCTGTTCACACTTGTTGAGAGAACGACTAACGTACGCATTGGGATGCTCCTGCCCCTCAATAGTCTGTGAGAGCATTCCACCTATACCATAAGAAGACGCATCAGCATGAACCGTAAATTCCTTATCAAAATCAGGCACAGCTAAAATTGGTGCTGTTACTAAGGCGTTCTTTAAGGTGTTGAAAGCAATCTCGGCCTCCTCAGACCATTTAAAAACAGGCGCTTTCTTTCCCTTCGAGGTCAACTTATTTAAGGGAGCTGCTATAGTCGAAAAATTCCGTATAAAACGACGGTACCATGAGCAAGTTCCCAGAAATATTTTTACCTCTCGCGGAGTCGTGGGAGTGGGAAAGTTTAAAATGGCTGAAACCTTCTCTGGGTCAGTACGCAAACCAAATTCATCAACTACGTACCCTAGGTACTTGAGCGACTGCCTGAAGAATTTTGACTTCTCAAAATTAACTGTCAAATTAGCCATTTTAAGCTTTTCCAGCACACGATTTAGCAAGACCAAATGTGTCTGAAAATCGGAAGAACAGATGACAATGTCATCGATATAACAAAACACATAGCCGTTCTCGATGTCGCTGGTCATATTGTGGTCAATAAGCCTATCCATGAGCCGCTGCTGCCTAGCTGGGGCTCCACATAAACCAAAAGGCATGACCTTAAATTTAAAGACCCCCTTTCCACTTACATTGAATGCTGTCTTTTCCTGCGAGCTCTCACTTAGAGGAATCTGCCAGAACGAGGAACTCAAATCGATAGACGTTAGGTACTTCGCTTCCTTTATTTAGACTATCCAATATTTGCGGGATGTACGGAATGGAATACGAGTCACCATTCGTTACCGTGTTTAACTTCCTACAGTCTAAACAAAAACGCCAATCCCCATTTGCCTTCTGAACTAACAGTGCTGGATTGTTCCATGGGCTTTCGCAAGGAGTCACGACATCTAACTTCAGCATTCGTTCTAACTCGGAGCTTAAAATTTCTCGCTTCTCCGGAGAAAGTGGATACTGCTTTGTCTTAATAGGCGGCGCGTCACCTGTCTCAATGACATGTTCAATCAAAGACGTCCTACCTAAACCTTTAACGTCAGACGAAATATCTTTAAACTTCCCTACAGCGGCGTTCGCCAGCTCCTGTTGCGTAGGCGACAAATAATCGTACGACTGAATCGTGTGTACCTGTTCTGAACCAATGGTGTTACATAAATCAAAATATTTTTCCGGAGTCTTAATGTACGCTATGTTTTCAAAAATTTCCGGCGCTAAACGGAACGCATGTCAAAAATCGACACCTAAAATAACGTCCGAGACAATATTGGGCATAACAAAAAACTTTACCACTTGTGTAACATTATTAAATGTTACTGGTACAAATATGTACCCGATTGACTGGACTAACACGCCGTTCGCGATATTACATGACGTAGACTCCGTTGTTTGCATTTCAAATCCAAATTTTATAAAATCCCTGTGAGAATTATTTCCCAAAATAGAAAGCGAGGCACCGCTATCCGCCAAGGCACAAACTTCAAAATCACACACTTTTATTTTTAAATAAGGCCGGATATCGTCTTTATTTGGTGCGAACAGAACCGTAGCAATGGAAGTATAATTACAAAATTTCTTTATCGAAGCACTCAATTCACTTCGGTAATTATTGCTGCGGTTCGGCCTAATTAGTTTTTTGGACGTGAAACGGAACGTTTCCGGCTATTCTGACAGTTTTTACAGTTCGTAATGACTTTTCCCACAACCGAAACAGCGAATGTTATCCTTTGATGGCTTTGCTGTGCATTTCCTGAAATCATGACCACCACGATTACATTTATAACAAACGGCAGGAGCCGTAGATTTGTTAATATGCGTCGTCTGTCCGTGAGAATGCCGATTTGCTTCGTTATGCTGCTGGTATGAATTGTTCGGTGAGGACGGCCTTCCGAATGCAGTGGGACGCTTATGGCGCTGTCAACACCAAAAACTCGCACACTGTCTATTTGTATCGGAGTAAGCGAGAGCGAGTGTTACTTGAGCGGCCAGGTTTTAGACGAAAATAATGAATAAATATTGAAATAAAAAAAAGTGTGGATTATTTGTGAAATATGGCTCGTCTACGGTTTAGGTATGAATATGTGGACTTCGTGTTTTTAATTGCAGACGCATACGTCAAAAAAATAAGGACTTAGAACCGTTTAAGATGATTTTAAGACCAATCTTTGCAATTATTTTCTATCGAGCCGATTTCATCCAATTATGTTTCGAGTCCGTCTACGGTCTTGGAAATATGATGAATATTAACTTATATTTTTTTTGATGTGCTAGAACAAATAGTTTTTCTTATACAACTGCTCAAATAATATCAATTTCAACAAATTTGGTCTTGTCAGCCTCTTATCACTAACAAAATTCACCGCATTTACCTGCTTGGACCCGCCTTTATACGCAAAATCAGCGCTAAGTGTGTGTGAACCTGACTTGCCTGGTTCCACGAAAAATTCGGCCCGCTGTCTTGCCGCTTCGAGTTTCCTACAATTGTCCTTCAATTCCACAATGGATGTTACATTTACCAGCGCTAACTGCTGTGACAAGCTTGGCCTAATATTGTGTAGCAAGATTTCTAACTTTGCTTCCTCGGACAAAAGGGTTTTAAGCCTTGCGAACATACAAGCCATGACGGATACATAAATGTGTATCGGTTCCTCTAAACCTTGAGTACGTGATCTAATTTCTCCTAACAATCTGTAATCATAATCCACCGGGTCAAATTCCACTAACAAAATGTTCTTTAAATCTTTCCATGAAGAAACTTGTTCTCTAATACCTCTATACCACAAAAGTGCCTGATCAACAAACAACTGCGCTGCTGAAAGAAACAAATTGACATCAGATACACCGGATGCTAACTGAAGTTCCTCTACACGCTCCAGAAAAGACCTAGGGTCGGTCTGACCATTGAATTTCAATCCCCACTTGCCGATGTTCCTATCGCCTGAACAAACAACATGGGAAAGGGGCACTGTTTGTGAAATCAAATCCGCTGCAGGTATGCTGTCATATGACCCTACTGAAGACTGCCCTACCCCGTCTATTCTAGCCAACAGAACTTCTAACTTTGCCGAGAGGTCTGTCTTATTGGTCAAATTCTCCGGGTCATCATCGACAAAAACGCGCATTAATCTATGGGTCAGGTGGCACCCCAGTGCTTTAGACCTATTTGCAGCATACCTGTCTCGTGTAGAAGTGTATTTTCCTACTATTATGGACAAATCACCTAACTTATCAGCTATAGTTTCTAACTCTGTGTCCGGCAAAAAATCTGTTTCTAAAATTGCTTCCGGGGGACATTCTAATAACAACTTTCTCAGCTGTTTCCTAAGCCCTTCAACTGTACTAGCTGGTGTTTCTGACCTGATTTTGACCTCATAAATTAACTCATCTCTCAATAAGGAATGAAATTGTAAAGACATGTTGACTGTATATGTACCTTAGTGATGGCAATAAACTTACAATGTTGTATATTTGTGTTGTAAAAATGTTACCAAAGAATGTAATTAAATGTTAACAATCACTTCTCTAGTTATTTTATACCTATTTCCTTCAAATTACTCTAAATCACAGATTACTGTACTCAAAATAAGCAATCCTTACTGAAAACAATGTCATACAAATCTTAACCAAAAAATCAGTTTTTTGTTCCTAATTCTGAACAAATTACAAAAATTTTCACTGAAAAGTTGTATGTCAACCTGCGGTGCTTATAAGCTCAATATTATTTCACAATACTGTTTTTCTTATCAAATTTCTGTATGTTTTTATCAACCAGACAATATCATACTGCAAGACTAATTGTTTTCAAAGAGATTTTTTTTTTTTATTAAAATTGAGGTTGTTAATATAAATTTAAGAATAAATGCTGATTGTAGATCTGATATATACCATGAAAGCTTGACTTAAACTTTAATTTCTAGAAATTTGTAACACCAGAATATCAACTGATATACCTACTAAATAATTTTTCAATACTTGAATTGGTATAGTTTGTGACATAAATTGAGTCCTTAAATTATGAAACTTTAGCTTGTAATTTCCCTAAAAAGATGTAAATCAATTTATCAAAAGTAATTATAGAAAATAAGTGACTAAAATATTCACTTCCTTGAAAGAAAAAATGTCTGTGAAATGTCAACGTGCAACAGAAAATTAGCGTACAAGTTTTGTCAAAATTTCACAAAATATCATCTAAAAGCTCAAAATAAGTTCTAAAATTGTTTCTAAATACAAAATAAGGTGCACAAAATGCGTGACCAACTAATTATAAGTGGAACAAAACTTCTATCATGGAATATTCATGTAAGTACAAAATTTTATTACTCAACGAATGATGGCACAAAAAAATTTACCCAAAATTGCAGATAAGCACTGAAAACACCTGAAAACAGTTGGGCGCCAATTGAAACGTGGCTCCTATATGCTCGGCTGAAATTCAGGAGACCACGTGACAATAAAATATAAAATAAAATAAAATATAAATGTGGTGTATCGAAACTGGCTTATCTGCAGTCAGGGGCTAATGAAAATGGGATATTAAATAAAAAAGGTTATATCTTATGATTTGTTTTATTTCTACACACTGAACAATTCTTTCCCCTTTTGGAATATTTAATCACTAGGTTTCAGGTTTCCTTAATACACCTTAAGTTATGTTTTGCTACAATCGGTAGAGCTTCCGTGTAATATGTTCGTGAGTGATTTACAATTCCAAGAGGCCTACAAAATTAGGTGTTAGTCCCTACGTGTTTATGCCATCATTAAGTAACTTTTTGAAATCCTAATTCCCTACTATATATAATATGCTTGACACCGACCTTCACACTGGAGTCATACTTTCTTAGCTCCGCAGATGTTGGTGTGTCAGCCGCTGAGCATATCTTCTTTCCCCGGTGTTTAAATCAGGAGAGGCATGAACCCGTTGTCGAGATGAAGAAAATAAACTTCCATCGAAGCATCAAAATGGAATTTGCGAAGCTAATGAAGTTTGAAGAACCGGACCAAAACTGAGTAGATCAGTCCAAATTTAACTTCCTTCTAAAGTTCTAGAGGAATATAAAGTTTACCCTTATCGACTGAAAAGAAACAATTATTTTCATTAGCATGGATCTATGTGGAAATCTAACCTACACTGGATATGATGTTGAGAAATTCTATCTTACCAGTTAAACACTCCATAATGGATTATAGTTCAGCTGTCGAACCCGCCCTTCCACATGTATATGAGGCTGCATTTGCTGGAAATAGTACCACATTGTCAGAACTAAGGATAACAGAATGAACCTGGTGCTTGTGTAAATTTTGAAGAAAACTACTTACATTTGGGCCGATGTAGAAAATACAATCTAATGCACCATCTCTACTTGCACTGCCATCCGAAAAGGCTCAAAAAATCTTGTTTAGTCGGTGATGAGACCGGATTTAAAATGCTCAATTCTTCTAAGCCTCCATGTCAGCTTTCCTCCAGCAATCTCCTCTTCCTCTCTCTGGCTCCCAGACTCGATATTGGGTTACCAGCGCAGAAGCAATCAACTAACCACTTTTTGTATTTATTAAGGAATAACATTAGATTTTAAGTACAGACATAATGTCATTATTTTTAATTTAATTTATTTTACTTCTTTTTATATAATTAATAATTTAAATTGATTGTTTCAATAATTGTTATTCCTTAAAACCCCTACTTTATTAACTTGAAATCCGAACATCTCTCATCTTGCTGGCAACTCTGACCCCTGAACAATTAATCCTATTGGCTACTGTTTCTTTTTAATTATATGTGATAATTACTTAATAATTGCCAGCATTATGAATTAATGTTGTACTTAGAAAATATATCCAGCAAGGAATCATTTGAGTAAATGATTTTAACGCTAATTAGAAGAAAGGAGTGTCGATCGAAATACTGCTATGTTACACTCCATAACCTCGAGTGCTTTAATGTTTTCTTGATAGATATTAAGTAAATTTCGCATACTCTGAGTGGATTTATCGCAGCAGGACTCGATATCTAGAATTTTGTCGAGATGTTTTGATGCGATAACTCTTTTGTTGTCATAGCGGGACACTAAAATATCTAACGCGATTGGGTAATTATCGTCAGTTATTGGGATCGATTTTATGAGGTTATGCGGTTCGTTTTTGACCGTGAGAAGTAAATAAAAAAAAAGTGTAGCTGAAGCTAGAAGAAGAATAGTGGACGTATCTATGGGCCATGTAGTGAAATGACATTCGTTAAGACGGAATATGTCATACCTACAGTGTATTATAGTTGGAAATTTGAAGGCTAGAGTTTAGCCACGTCTAATGTTCGAATAACACTGTCTCACCATGCCTTATGATAAGGAAAAATTGGGTAAAATATTAATTGACGATGTCGAGTGTAGAAATGTCGATGAAACTGAAGCGTTGTACCCACCTACATGTCCCATTTATGGAGTGGTCGCAGAAAAAATGGAGAAGGCAGGCTCGCATATAACAGCTCGGCATGTCTACACAATATTAAATGAAAATAGAAATGGGTTCAAAGAACTGGTGTTAAATAAATATGGTTGTAGGGCAAATCCAAAGCACTCTATCGCTCGCACTAACGATTCGATTGCCAGTCTTGATGATTCGAATGAGGATGATCGATTTGTAAATCTCAAATTAATTTTGTCAGCTGCAAATTGGGACGAAATTAGTCCAAGTAAAATGGTTTCTAGCGGACGCATATATTGGAAATTAAAAAAAGGTTGGACAGATATTATAGCTGAACTATTGTGCCAGCAACATAGGCTCGCTTGAATGCGTGTTCTCTTTTAAGAACAATATAGTATCACCATGTTCTTCGGCGCAGTGTTATGCTACGTTTACCGGGGTGTGCGTCGAATGCGACGCTAAAATAACAGGCACTTTACTTTAAAAAAAATTAAATGCGCGTAGATGTTATATTTAACATTCAAATAGCAAATGTCGTGACTGCAAGACACAGCGGCGATAAACGTCGACAATTAAAAGGGCTGCGTCGTATAAAAGTGGCAACAAAAATCATCAATGAAAAAAAAGGTACAGTAGCATTCGGGCGCGAAGAGGCTAGAAGGCTAAAAAAAATCGGAGGAAAAAATGTTGCCATAATACCAAAGGCCGCCGTTCTTACGAAAGCAAAACAGCAACAATTGCTAAAAATGCATGGGCTAGAGTTCGCTAATCCCCCACTGAACCTTCTACAAGAGGCAACATATGGAAAATACGTGGGGTCCATACACAGCATCGCACTTTTAAAATTTTACTGCATATATTGGAATCCCGAGCAGCAACACATTTAAGCTTCTAGGTGCAAAGGCTGCACCATTGCCCATATGCCATTTTAACCATAGATGCGACTGGAGGGATCGAAAAGCGAAACAAAAAGGAGGACCCGCACTTATTTTTGTATTAGTGCATGCTAGTGACCTCTGCAGGTAGTGTTCCGGTTTTCCAGATGGTATCTGGGGATCAAAGGTATCTTATGATCGCGTTTTTTCTAAGACATATCTTGGCAAAAGGCGCTACGCGCCCACCGACTGTAGTATGTGATTTTGGTCGCGCTATTATAAATGCGGTGGCAGAAATATTTGGATGTTGTAGTGACTTTCAAGAGTATCTACAAAAATGCTATAACGCCATTTTTCTCAATTCCAAAGCTCTACCGAGAATATATATTCGGCTTGACGTTAGTCACCTGATTTCCATGGTTGCCCGCTGGGAATGCCTGAAGGGCAGGGTGGTCGCGGCGCGTAGGTTGTATCTACGTTGTGTAGCCCAAGCATACCAAATGCGCGACATGAGCACGTTGTCTTCCTTCATTCAGTCGATATTAGCCGTGGCGCTTAGTGAATACTTAGGCAAGAACAAAAATGGCACGGATGTTCCGGCACAGAAATGTATGCACGTTTTAAATGGCGTTATCGAAGGCGTTCATAGCGCTAGTGCAAATGTCAACGATATATGTGACGGTATTTTTGATCTTGAATCAGGGTGTCCACTGCAAAGCCTCAAAATATTTCCCTGACTTTTCCCTGACTTTCCCTGACCATTTTTTCAAATTTCCCTGACCATTAATATCAGAAAAAATTTCGATTGATTAACCATTCACGCCATTTCAAAGTACGCATGTCACCGTCCAAAGAGAAAATAAACCTTTTTTTTTATACAACGACGGTGGCAAACAAGCTGCCTACGGCCTGCCTGATTTACTTTTTAGCAGTTACCGTAGCCTATGGACACTTGTGACTCCAGAAGAATCAGAAGCGCGTTGCCGACCCTTTATTAACTTGAGGGTTCGCTGTGTTGGCAGATAGAGACATGCAGGTCCCTTACTCCCAACACAGCGCATCCTAGGGGGCTCTGGCGACCTTACTCACCACCAGGAACACAACACCACATACTTCATAGCATGCAATAATATAGCAACACTACAAAGCTGTGGTGCTATTATGGCTGCGTTCTTCTGTAAGGTGGAGAACGATGGTGACGAACAAGCGCACGGTCCGTCTGATGCTGTGACACCGCAGCTTTTTAGACGTTTGCGAGGCCTTCGGAAGCATAATATCATCTGAAAGCCAGACCTACTCGGTTGCATTGGCATTGTTAGCACTGACGCCTTAGGTAGGAAATGGTGGCACGGTGGAGACAACAGTCAAACGCTATAAAAATAAAACCCAACATATACTCATAGATGCCGCCTCCTCTTCGCCTGTCCTCAGTAAATATTTTAAGTCTGAATCTGAAGCAAATGTACGTGAATGTAAAATTTTGGTTTTAATGTTTCTCTAAACAATGAAGTAGTTACGCACATATTATCTTGTTCGCAACATACTCATAAGAGAGTTTAATGTACATAAAAGGTAACACTTTTTTATTTTATTATTAAAATACATCGGGTGTGCAAATAATTAAAATAGGCCAGTAATTTGTAAGGTAAAAGTAAATTTAAAATCATACACAAGTTGATTGATTGATTTATTTACTTTCTGAAAAAAGAAAACAAAACGGGTTAAACGATTTATTGCTTCAACAAACTAACTAATACTTCCTGTTCCCGAAATTACTACTGATGTTAGTCATTAAGATTAATATTTTTTACACTAATAGGTTTTTTATCTCAGTCAAGACCAACATGCAGTCTTTCTTTCATTCTTCTTTGGCAACAATCATCATAACATAACTATAAAAGAACTTAAAGTGATATATCACAAAAATCAACATAATATCTATATACGCTAGGTACCTACTTATAATAATCTTTGTCGTCAATATAGAGAATCAATATAGAGAATCTTAAAACAAACAACAACATAATTAAAATAATATGCAACATCAAAACGTACTTTAAAAAATATACAAGCTTGCTTTGTACGTTAAATAGAAACAATTAGCTACTATTAGAAAACTTTTTAACAACATCTATAAAATAAGGAAACTTATAACAGTTATAACATCAAACACATATCGTCGGGAATAGTGCGTATCTACTCAACAGCCATAGGGTAAATACGCTTAACTAGCATTGGTTAATACCGCGTATCTAACAAATGTAGCCAAATTAAGATTTCCCACCAACGTAAAATCCTGATTAGAATACTTATACCAAACTAAAGTCACTATCTTGTAGAACTCGTGATTCAATATTTTCTGTGTAGAAAAAGAAAGTGTCGTTCAAAATAATAAAAATACAACGTTTTAAGCTGCTCCTGTAAAGTTGTAGATACGCAGTATTTACCAGTGCTAGTTACGCTGTAAATATTGCACAGATTGCACTATCCCGACGATATCGTGTTTCCTATTAATATTTATAGAAATTCAAATAATTTATCGAGATCGATGTAGGTAACAATCAGACGCTTTAAAACAATTACTAAAGAAAAGTATGTAGACCAACAACATAATTTACTGCGATCTCATTAATTAAATCTGCCTTTTTTTTGTTTTCAGCACTCTTTCTAATGTTTCTAATTCAACATTTTCCTTTTCTCTTTGGAGCTGAAGTTTCCTCTTGTTTTCTTCAACTTCTCTAATTTGTTGATTAATTTTTCTTTTCTCTGCCTTCTTTTTATCCTCTTCGGACAACATCTCTCGCTTTTCTTTCAGCTTTTCCTGGTACCTTCTACGTGAACTTCTGACAGATTTTATCAACGATTGTGAAATTGGAAAGTTTTCCGGTCCTCCGACATTTTTTAAGCTGTCATATATAAGTCTCTGTGAGATAAGGGACTCTTCCAAGAGATTTTCCACCAAAAGCGATTTATTAATGGAAAAACCTCCTTCCACGCTTGCGTTCCCGTGTGAGATTATGAAACACACTTTCATAACATACCATATATCAGCATATTCTTTTTTGTCGCCAATCAAAGAATGGTAGAATTCGTCAAGACCAACGCTATCGTCTTTGTAATCATCAAATTTCTGACTCCAAACATTCTGTGTTGCAGATGCCAATTGCATAAATTGTTTTCTTGCGTTGTCGGCAACATGACCCTTGATTTTACCAGAGTCGTGCAATGTTTCAAAGACAATGTCAGCTTTTTGGATTGCTTGGGCAAAGTGATTTTTTATGACATTGGGGTCAAAGCAGGCCAAGCCACGAACTAATCTCGATTTCAGAGGGCTTCTTTCCACAAGTTTGCCAATTAAGGCAACGATGAACTCTTTATATTCGCGTCTGTATAGAAGTCGGTCTTTTTCGCTACACTTGGCGTCTTTTAGTAGGCGTTTTGCCTCAAATCCTATATGTATTTTCTCCGAAGCTAATAAATTGTCATTGCAGCTCAAGTCCAAATCCATCACATTGTTACAACTCTCCAGTTTGTTTGGTTTGATGATTTTTGTCATCAGGTTTTTTATTAAATTTTGTAATGCAGCGTGCAAAAATGGTGCTAACGGTTTAGGCCCTTGGAACCGTCGCAAAAATGGCTCACAGTCCTCTATGATGGACCTAACGCCCGCCAATTGAGCTTTCAATAGGGGTTTCTTCATTGCGTCCATAAGTATTTTTTTATTTTCGCTTGTGACAACCGCTTCATTTTCTACGAATTCTTTTACTTTATCGAACACTTTTAATGCTCTATCTAGGCATGGCCCATTTTCTAGCCATCTTATGGATGTAAATTTAAGGGGGAACTCCGTACCACCGGTAATGGTGGTATACAGTGCTCGACGGGCTGGGCTATCTTTAAAGTAATGGTACATTGTTCTGAGAACAAGGTACACCGGCCAGCCTGCCTTTTTGTGGCCGGTTTTCACGGCTCCACTTACGGTGTGTAAGCCGCATACACCGATGTCCAGTAATATATTGTTGTAGGTGTCTGAACCAAGTTCATTTTTCAATTTTGTAAGAAAGCTCTTATTCACATTAGGTCCATCCATTGATACTTGCAACAGCTTGCCTAAATCTAGGTCTGACAAACCTTCCAAAAAGCCGTTCAACAAGTGTTCAGCAGTTGACCGTCCCAAAAAGACACTGTTCCAGTATCTCGTATCAACTTTGTCTGTATTATCATTCCAAAATCGTATGACTATGTCCATTTGGCATTTTTGTGACACTTTATTCAGGCTCTCATCGAAAGCAACGACGAACCATTGACACTCCCTCAAATCGCTAAGTAATGATGTTTTTATATGTGGTGCTATCCCGTGATTTATTACATATGCGACCTTTGTTTTGCCCATGGAATAGTTAAGGGCGATTTTGCTATCGGGAAAAATTTTTTTAAATGCCGGAGACGTCCTGTCGCAAGAATTTTGGCTCATTTTATTAAACACCACTTGTAATGCCCATATTGTTTCAGCTGATGTCACCGAATCATCATGATATGTAAAGTCAGAGGCACTTTTGGGAGTCGCTATTTTCGCTATAGAAGCTTCGTTTGTGCACGTCGTTAAACTTGTACCTGGAATGCTGTCAGTTTTGTCCGTACACTGAGGTTTATTCTTAAATAAAGAGATAAGCGGCTGCGTCTTTTTTAATCCAAGCATTTTTATATGTTTTGGTCCTTTTGAATGGGACACAACTGCCTGCTTACCCATATTGCTGAGTTTAAATAACTTGCAACATACTTTACAGTAAGCAGATGCAGGATCGCCAGTGACCTCAACAAGCCAATCCACAAATTCGGGACTTACTTTTGGATCTAACCACACTTTATTAAATGTACAATGTTTGGCACTCATCTTGTCACTTTAATCACTTAGATACTTAATATGAATACTTCACTGTAACAAACGTAAACATTTATTAAAATGGAGAAATCTAAGTATGACAAATTCAGTCATGCTATATCATCCCTCCAAATCTGAAATAAAATGCTTCTATAGACTGGATTATTTAGAGTCAGCTAGAGCATGGAAATATCCCTCATTTTAAATCACTGGGACGGAATTATATTTCATGTGTCCACATTTTGAGCTCACGGTAGTAGAGATAACTTCGCAATAGCTACGAGATATATGTTGACATATCGTCGTAATTATGCCACCGGAATAATTAAAGGCTCAGCTATAAAAGGAATTTATTTAATAAAAACCTGTTTTCGTTTATATTGTAATGTAGGTACGTATATTATTTGGTATCACAGTATTTAACACTAAATACAAATAACAAACTAACTTATGAAGATTTATAGATATAGCTGCCTAAAGGGCATTGGGCAATTTTGTATGGCAAAAATTGTCGTTTTATTTTAACAAAATTGGAGTCAAGATATTTAAGTTGTATGTAAGTTTTGTTTAGGTATAACTCTTCAATATGACCTGTGGAAAATTATATTGCAAATATCTCGGCTCCGAAATTTTCTGTCTCAGAACCGAATGACTGACCATTGAACCTCAATATCTCGGTGAATACCAATCTGAGAGAAAAAGTTTATAGAATAAAACATGCTTATTTTAGCGTAATCTACATGATTCAATCTAATTTAAGCCTAAAAATGGCAAAAAAAAAAAATGTGAAAAAAAAATACTCAGTCCCAGAAACACAGTTTGGTACAGTCTGACCCAAACCCCTTTAGGTTACGGAAAACATAATTAACTTATTTATAATACAATTTATATTAGTTGATTCCTTTGCTTTTTTTATTTAATTTTTTCCTCCTGGAATATTTTCCCTGACCAGGTTTGAACTTCCCTGACTTTCCCTGACCACCATGAGCTTCCCTGACTTTTCCCTGACTTTCCCTGACTTTCCAGAAAGTGGACACCCTGTTGATGGCAGCGACGAAGATTTCCATGAAAACGACGGACCCACTGATTGGAATTCGTGGGCCGTAAATACTTATAAATCTGCGGAAGAAATCGGCAATTAGTCAAAGGATGGAAGCTTCATTAACGCTTGCTACAACCCGCAATTTGCGGAGCGATTTAAAAAGCAGTTACTGCCGTTTGTCCCTATCTGGACCGGTATCATGCGCCCACATTTTGGAAAGGGTCCCAAAATACGAGTAGCAACCTCCTCGTCAGTGGAAGGAGAATTCGCCAATTTGAAAAATCGTGTATTTGGAGGCAAATTACCGATGCGCATTGACCGTTTTGTACTGGAGCACCTACAATACCTGGAGGGCAGAGCCATCGAAGCCTCCAATCCGCAAGATTTGCCATCGGCTGATCCCCTCCCGGCGCCTCTTCCTCTGCAATCCTCAGATCAGATCTTATCGATTCTTTTGCCAGGTGACGACGACCGAGCAGCGTATATACATCGCGGCGACCATGATCCTTCGGGCTGTCCATCCGACCAATTAATGATCTCAGACCTAACACAGACACCATCCAACCCGCAAGAATTGCCATCGGCTGACCCCCTGCCGGCACCTTCTCCTCTGCGATCCTCAGATCAGAGCTTATCGATTCTTTTGCCAGGTGACGACGACCGAGCAGCGTATACACATCGCGGCGACCATGATCCTTCGGGCTGTCCATCCGGCCAATTAATGATCTCAGACCTAACACAGACACCATCATGTCCCCACAATGCACAGGACCAAATAACAAATTCATTGCTGGATATACCCGAAATGATAGCTAAAACTTTATCACCGGCCAGTTTGCCGCTAAAAAACTCCATTCCTCAGGACACGGCTGAAAATGAATTAATCTGGAATGAAAATGAGGACTGGCGGGGATTGGCTAATATCAAAAAAGGCGTAAGCCGACATACCTCGACACATGCCCTAAATGGCAGTTTATTAAAGACGCAAAAATGCCAAAACTGCCAATATTTATAAATGGCAACTTTTGTGGTCCAGTGACAATAAACTCCAACAAAATCAATCTCAAAAATACATGTGCATTTGATTCGATTTTACAATTGATCATGGGCGGGTTAGCCAACAATAAATCTTATGCCAAAAGTGTTAAGAACAACGGGAATAAAGTTATCGAATTAGCATTACAAACAAGCCAAAAACATTACAAAGAAAGAGCGGCAATCTTAAAAAGTGTCCCCTTGTTCACCTTCGAGGAAAAAGGGCGACAGGGAACAGAATCCCGACGGAAGCTCGACGTCGAATGCAACGCTGCTCATTTTTTTTTTCAAAAAAATTTTTTTTTTTAATTTGGCAGAATATCTGTTTCTTGATACGCCTAGTTATAAGAAGACAACATTCTGCCAATGCGGAAAAAAATTCAGTCGAAGCGGTGTGCTTCTGCCCCCGTTACGAAGAAGGGCGCATGTCACATTTTTGTCAAAATTGAGTTATATATACTGCCGTGATCAGCAAAAAAAGGCGCGTCTGTCAATATTTTTTATTTTATTCTAGGAAGCCTAGAAACAGAGTTAACATAAGCAAAAAGGGCGCTTTTACATGCTGTGGTGGGGAGATAACCTTCGATTCCTATCTTAATAGTTTACGCACGAGTAATCACATCATCGTTAAACTAAACCCATTATCGTAAATGTACTATTGTTAGCGTTCCCACCACGCAGCCTTACAGAGAGTGTATATAAGCCAGCGTTCACCTAAATAAAGGATTCATTCCTATTCTGAAGCTCGTCTATTATTTACCTAGAACATACTTCAGTTCATGGCGACATTGCCAGGCCTGGCAGGACATTTTCATAGTGTTCCTGCCAGGGCAGGTCGCCTCACGGCGACCTGCCATGCCGCTACATAATAATATAAAATAAATTCGCGCCGCGTTCCACGCAGATCCCTTCATAAGCGATCTTGCGAGTAGGGCTGCTCGAGGCAGTCCCGAGCCCAGCTAAGCAGCAACCATCGCAGCGCATCAACCAACTCTTCAGCAACGAGAACCTCTTCAGCAGCAACCAAATCGTCGTGGCACTCATCAGCAGCAACGGTCCAGCCAATCCACGACCACGCCACGCCAAGCAAGTAAGAAGACAGAAGAGGAGTCCAGGGTCATCCCGGCCCATGTTCGAGGGAGTCCAGGGTTTTACCGGCCCGGCATCAGAACCAGCAGCCAACGCAGCCGTCTCTAAGGAGCAGACTGCAGCCACCACAGCTTCGAGGACGAGATACGACACGGACACCACGAGGACGTCGAAAGCGTATCGTATTGTTTTAATTAAAATTAATATATATTTTTTTTAAACCTAAAAAAACGTAACGTAATTTTAACGTATATTTTTGTAAAACTAGTGTCACCATAATAAAATTCGCAAATATAGTTTAAATTTCGCAATATTACAGACAATTATACATTAGCTAGTTATCGGACTGGCCATCTGATAACTAAGCGAAGGTTTAATTGCTTATAAAATAAATTTTCTATCAAGCAAGAAAAAGATTAAATATTCTGGTACGGTACAAATTGTATATTATAAATATTATTATAGAAAGAGCACTAAAGTGACTCTAAAACAGGCGCAAAGGTGCGGCCTATTATTAGGAGCAAAAGACTCCGACGGAAGTTAATGTACGCGACGACGTAGTGTTAAATAAGATATAAAGTACCGATACCATGATACCAGTAGGTAGAATCCGTACAATGAAATGCATTAAAATGAAAAGTTAAAATATTATCAGAGAAAAATAGATATTTAATGAAATAAGTTTTTACAAATAAAAATAAAAAAAATATAAGATGTATTATATTAATTCCAGATAAAAGGATAAAGAGGAAAAATATATATTTTTATAGAAAATAGTGACACTAGTTAATATACTCGTACTAGATAATATGCTAGATAATATTTCAGATAGAAAATATTTAATCACGTAATTTAAAAATGTATAAAATTAAATTCAGAAAATTAACAATACAATAAGAGCAAAAACAAGTAATTTTTCAGCTAATATAATAAAGTAAGGTTTCCAACTGTGATTGGACTGCGCAGCCAAAAATGGTGAAAATCCTTAAAAATTTACAATACTAAAAATAAATAAATAATATCAGACAATTCAAATTAAAAAAAAAAAAAAAATGCAATGAAACTATGTTTCATTTATAAATTCGCGTTAGTAGAATATATAAAATAATATTGGAAATAACGAATATATTGCAAATGATAATTTAATACGTGCCGCTGGATGACGACACACGGAAAATAAGTAAGAATAAAATAGTTAAAAGTACGGTACCCAAATTACTTAAAAATACGTAAAATCATAATTTTATATTTTCCCCATTAAATGATTTCATAATAATACAATTAAGACACGAAGCGACGTGCGTGTCCTGCAGGAAAGGATAGGCACGCCATGTCAAAACAAATAATTATAAATAATAATAATAAAAAAATGACGATTAAAATTAAAACACATATTTAACATATACAAAGAAGCTTCGTGCATAAATACATTTTTTTTTTACAAATTCATTTAATTTTAAAATCACACCAATATTATTCATGACCCGTAAAGAAATTGCTTTCACAAAGAACATAAATTCAATAAATAACAGATAGTACAATATTTAACTATAACAACTAATTATAAGTGTACCGGCTTTTACTATTTAATAAATGGAAAAAAAAAAGCTTTTTACCTACGTATATAAATAACAAAAGTATAGAAATAATAAGTATTTTTTTAATAGTAATTTAAAGTTAACAAGTAGGTATCGTAAATATGTAAAAAGTATTCAGTACGTGTCCGAGAAAGTTAAAACATCTAAGTTTTTCACAGAGCGATTAGACTGATCACCTAAAAGTTGTTGAAATTCTTATATGTCAATGTTCTCAGGATTCGTGCATATGTAGTAGGATAGACAGTCGGAGTGAACTTTTTAGTATTAAAACGTTCATAGAATAAAAATATGTCCTAACTTGACCAATGGTAGCTTGGCAAGCGCCGTTGACCAAGCCGGTACGGTTTGGCAAGCGCCGTTGACCAAGTGGGTATGTATTGGCTTTGGTACACGGGATACAAGCAGACAGGAAATCTTTAGAGCCATCATGAGGAATCAAGTGATCAATCATGAAGGTCTTTAGACCCATGCTGGCTGAAAATATGTTATCATGCCATAGAGAGGCATGGTAAGAATAAATTCAGTACATGAGGGTTAAATGAACTGTCTGGCCATATACATGCGCTTGTATATGTGCGCGCGCTTATAAATAAATATAGGTATATCCTATTCTTGTATCCTTATTATTTTTATTATATATGGTCGGCTGACCCGCATTTAATGGGTAGTGTACCAGCCTGAGTATGGCATTTCGAGATACACTCATGCAGAAGTGAGGCAAACACTTCAACAAAAAACGATTAATTATTATGTTTATAAACACAGTATCCTAGGTAGAAGAAAGTAAATTAATCGTATGACTGTTCTAATAAATTAAAGATAGTTTTGTTTTCAATTAAGGAATATAAGATAGTTGTTTAGTAAATACTTCCATAATTTCGTCATCCAAGCGTGCATTCATTGATAACTTAAAATAAAAATATTAAAAGTAAACGAGATGCACTGAAATGCATATATCGAATATAATTATTAAAATAATAACGAAATAAAATTAAATAAATTATGTTTAAAAATAAACGTAGAAATATTCAAACCAAAGCAAATATGAAAAAAATAAATAAACAAAAAGCTCTGAACAAAAACAATTCAAGAAGATAACGACGTTAGAACGCATTTTATAACATAATATTATTATAATTTAGAGAATAATTTTACATTTATATTATTATTTTTTTGGCAAATACTCTATCAGAAGTAAATTTTCAACAAACGTCAAAATTAGAAAACACTGGAACCAGTAGATCGTGTTACCAGTAAAAATAGCAACATAATATCACAAATACATTTTTCGTAAGCATCATGCCTCCGAGAGGCTCCTCGCGCAGCCGCGGAACGCACCGTGTACCATGCATAATGCATGAAACGGAAAAGGTATAGGTATAAGGGGAAGTGTTAAAATAACTGTCTGAAAAGTAAAGAAGAAATAAAGAAGAAGAAGTATAAGTAGTAAGTGCACACATATTTCCCCATAAATGCGTACCTAGCAGTACCCGGCCAGCTCCAACAAATAATGACGTAAACAAATAAATATAAAAATATTGTAACCAAGACAATTATGAATTATTCAAAGTCAAAGTAAATAGAAATATAAAAACGTAGAAACGTACCAAAAGTCATAAAATCATAGCATAACAAACTTGCTATTATTTAGCAGCATTCAAGTAAATTTTAATTTTTCTAATCCAATGTCTTATTAGAAAAGAAAATATATATTTATATCATAGTTTAATCATGTAGCAGAAATCAAATAAAATAAAAAGTAAAACATAAAAAAATATATATATAAGTATACATTTTAGAATAAAAACATAACTAAGTATATTAACCTTAGGATAGGAGATTTAATTTTAATATAAACCATATTATATTTTGATTTCAAGTATTAACTCTATTAACTATACGTATAGGATATAAAATTTCTTATACTTATATAAATAAACACCGAAAACACAGAACCGTAACTCAAAAACTTTAAATAGAATATCGTTAAATAGCACACAAACAGAACTAAACTCTATTACTGTTAACAATAAAACTCAAATTAAAAACTCACCGAAACGCAGCAAACTATAAAACTATTTCAAAATGCACAAAGTTATAATATTATCCATCTTTCAAAGTTTCATGAGCACTGCCTACTCCATTTGGGAGTGTAGGCGTTAATCTATTAATTAATTTACACAAAGTTTAACTGGTAGACATAGGAAACACTGTAGAACACGGCACTAAACATAAAAAACTTATTTAGGACATCAGCGACCACCACATTTTATCATTAATTACTGTCCGGAAAAATAAAACGAAAAAGTAGTTTAGACCGACTAGGACACAGAACAAAATTAAACTAATAACTTAGAGAACGAGAGCGACATCATGAATTTTAGACCACCCAGAATAAAGACACCAGCGATGTTCTAAGTAACACACATTCCAATCCCAATATGGAACAGTATTTCAAGTTCATAGGTATCAGTTACATAGTATTGTTAAGTGCAACTAAGTATGTATTCGTAATATAAGCATTAAGATAACATGTAAGTCGATCAAGAACCCATATACAGGAGGTTTTGAATTAACATGGAAATATTGTATACTTAACTCGTAAATTTTATAATAAACTCACACAGATGATGTATACAAAATAGAAATAAGATAAATTTAAACACGTACCTATATGAAACATTGTAATTGATAATGTTAAGCCAAAAATATGTCCACACATTTTTGTCTCAAAAAAAAAAGGGAGGTCGTGTGGTGGGGAGATAACCTTCGATTCCTATCTTAATAGTTTACGCACGAGTAATCACATCATCGTTAAACTAAACCCATTATCGTAAATGTACTATTGTTAGCGTTCCCACCACGCAGCCTTACAGAGAGTGTATATAAGCCAGCGTTCACCTAAATAAAGGATTCATTCCTATTCTGAAGCTCGTCTATTATTTACCTAGAACATACTTCAGTTCAATGCAATTTCTCACTTTAACCACCATAAACTAGATTGAAAAGTCGTTTGTCCGAAATACATCGAAGACCTTAAGTGTAAAGGCGTAAGTGCGTATATGCGCCCATTTTTTTTGTTATTATTTCAACATATCCATAAAATAAAAGACGCGACTTATGATCTGCTGTTTTATTAAAAGTGGAAAAGACGCAAGTGGTCACATGCGTCTTTCTAAGTAAGCGTCAGTTATAGAGCATTATTGTTGACTTTGACGCATCCACCATTACCTCAACATAAGAAAGGCGCTAGTGACCACAAGCGCCTTTCCAACTTCGCATATGACTTATACCATTAATTATATTTGACACAACTGCAAGCGAAACAAAATTAAAAAGGCGCTAGTGGCTACTTGTGCCTTTTCAACTAAGTTCATCCTGAATATCATAAGTTATCTCTGAATATATCAGTTTGGCGCAACAGCAATTACAACAAGATAGAAAAGGCGTAAGTCACCAATAGCGCCTTTTCAATTAAGTACTTCTGCAAAGTACCAGGGCGCTTGTGGTACTTGCGTCTACATTTTGCTCTAGGCATAATTTTTGATGTATAATACTACTTATAAAAGGCGCTAGTACGCACAAGCGTCCTTTCTTTGGAGTATCTTGTAAAAAAGCAGGGTGAGAGGGGAGGTATTCTATCGATGTTCGTTCAGTTGCGCCCGAAACTTTAACAGCGGGGGACCTGCGCGTGCGCAGCTCAGCGTGTAGGTAAGTTGCAAGTTATATCGTTTTTTACCCGCGAGAGATTATTTAAGCATATTTTATTATAGCACTGTTATGTATTTATTCATTTACACTGCCTAAATGGCGGACACTATTCTGCCGTGCTAACGATAATAGCAGTAACTCTATTCGGAATATTCTCAACAGTTTAGGTACTTATCCTGCGATATTGTTTTGAAAATTTAATGTAATGTAGATAAAATATTCTAGATTTTATCTATTTTGAGATATATTATATTTATTTGAATGCATCAATTAACAACAGATATACACAGTAAATTCATTTAAATTATTTTCAAAGATACATGTTTTTGATAAACACGATGACAATCCCTGTTAAATGGAATATCATAGATGTTTAGAATTTATTTTTTGGTACCTAATAGTCACAAACAACCGTGTTCAATACAACGTTATATAATAGTATACAAATAATATATTCCGAAATCCTTTTTAATACCAAAAAAACGAGGGATTGATCAATTAAAAATCAAAGAAACTACTTTTTGTTCCAGTTATATAAAATGAAAAGAGGACGGGGTTTACTTTTACTTACTAAGGCATTGGATGACGAAAATAACGCACCAAACAATTTAATTACTTTAGAAAATGTAGTCTTTGATAACTACACTGCCCTAGAGGACTCAGATAAAACCTATACGTCGTCTGTGCCACTTGAGATATCGTCTACAACAGTGTCTAATAACAATGGGTGGTCAAATCAAGACATCATGACGACTGAAAGTCTCACCGAAAGTGCCACTGAAGTTTGTAGTAGTGACCAGCACATAGTACATGAAAACACATTAGGAGCCATGTGCAATAATGATAGCAGCAGAAATGTATCTGAGAGCGATTTTGATTCAGATGATTCTGTTCTTGATAAAAATTATAACCCGTATACTCAAAGTGGATGTGAAACTCGTCGTAGCAGCTCCGAGCCCGACTCAGATAATAGCATAATTTCGAATTCCCAGCAACAAAACGTCCGAATCTCAGAGTCCCCATCAGAACTTGAAGACACTACTGAAGCTGAACAAAGCATTGTCCAAGAACATTTAACAAAGAAAGGGACTGTTCGGAAGCGCAAATATTATAAAGAACCTTTATCTCTAAGAAATAAACTTAGAAAGGAGATAAAAGCTGTTTCAAAATTTTACGTTAAACCAGGTTGCACTGAAACGTGTAAAAAGAGATGTTCAACTAAAATAACGAATGAATACAGACTTGTCATAAACAAACATTTTACATCCATGGAGTGGACGGAACAAAAACATTTTCTAAAACATCATACATAGATTTGTGTAAGATTGTCCCGTAATATTTATTTATTTATTTATTTATTTATTATACATCTCAAACTGAACCAAAAAGGCGAAGAGAAAGGGACGGTAGAAAAATTAACCGCAGCGCAACAAATTCATACTTTTTACTTAATGATCGCGGTGAAATAGTAAACGTGTGCAAGATTTTCTTTCTGAAAACTTTAGGGTTCAATCAGAAAAATGATACAGCTCTCAGAAACGCCCTAAATCAAAATCCAGCTATTCAACCAAAGGACAATCGAGGTGCTAACCCAAACCCAAATAAAAAGAATAATGACGTAAGTGTTTTGTGTTTTGTAATGCTATGGATCTAAGAAATCTGAAAATAAACCATTTTTATTTTTATTTTATTATTTATTTTATATTGTATCCCATATTTTATCATTCAACCCGTCAGTATCTCACTATCGGCGGTACCATGCACCAAACAAGAGATATTTACCATCTGACTTGAATCGTCGCATGATGTACAATGATTTCTGTTAAAAACATGGGATTACTAAGGATTCGCCACGGGAAACCCATGTATCTTATGAACATTACCGCAAACTTATTAAAAGTTTGGAAATATCTTTTTCTAAGCTTGGTAACGAGGAATGCGATATTTGTGAAAAATACAATATTCACAACCCATTATCGGACATAAGACACCGTAACTGCGAAAAATGCATAAAATTCTAAACACATCATACAGATATGTCAAGGCAAGGCAAAAATATAATGAGGATAAAGAGCGTCAAAAGAACAATAAATTAGATCCAGAGTGTGATACAGTCTATTATTCTGTAGATTTAGAAAAGGTAGAAAAAATAATGCTTCCACGAATTCAAAATTGTCATGTTCTGCCCAAGAGTAATTTTATTTAACGAGAGCTTCGTGCCACTTGGAGACAAAAAGCATGAGTACTCAAATGACACGTTTGCGTGCATCTGGCATGAAGCGATCATTTAGACACAGCATTTTTTTTTCCATTTCAATAATTTAAACATTTTTTTCTCGGTTTCGACTTCATGTGACAAGCGCCCTTCTTCGTAACGGGGGCAGTGCTGATAAACATCAATGTCGACATCCTGTTGTGTACGGGGTTCGGGTCGATGCAGCAAGCTGTGGATGAAGGAAACACAAACATGTCCACGTGCAAATTGTGTGAACGCATAAACACCGATGTCGTCAAATACGGTCCACACATTTTCGTCGATACCAGCATTATCACGGATGCAAGATATACGACGCGAAACCAGGAACTCCGTCACTACCTGAATTCCCTACAAACATCCGTCGAAGTTGAAAGTGAGACGTATCTTTTAACGGGTTT
This sequence comes from Epinotia brunnichana, assembly GCA_963854355.1. Classification (NCBI taxonomy): domain Eukaryota; kingdom Metazoa; phylum Arthropoda; class Insecta; order Lepidoptera; family Tortricidae; genus Epinotia; species Epinotia brunnichana. The sequence continues at coordinate 25,452,653 of OY977944.1, forward strand.
AGTAAATTGGACACCTAGTCACTATGTCGCTTACATAAAATATTGTGTAACGATTCGGGGCACAAACTAGTCTTAAATAAATTATACAAAGAAGAAGAATCTGCAAAATTAAGCTGTAATATTAGTAGGCATAGTAATAAGAACAAATGCAAAAATGTAGTTGGTTGGAATAAGTATGTAAAGCAGGTACATGGCGAAGCTCGACTTAGTTTTCAGGAGTGGTTATTGTCTGGTAAGCCATCGCAAGGTCCTATTTTCAATAAAATGACTGAAACCAGAAGGAACTTTAAAGAAAAGTTGAAATAAGTGCCCTGTCTTTGTCTTTGTATCTTTGTTCCTCATATCCTTGTGTGTTTATTAGCTGCCTCTTTTGTAACTTAGTTTACCGCTTTGCCATGCCTAATATAATTTTAAATTAAGATTTAGATTAAGATTTAGGATTGCGGTCAGGTACTTACTGTCGGGATATGTCCCATCTGCATATAAATAAATCCGCACAACATCTTGTTCGCATAATAATTGTGTTATCTATCATGTTTAGATTGTGTGAATTCTTGGCAGTCGTTTTATGTATGTACAGTTGAGCTTGTGACGTTCAATATTTAATTTTTGCACTAAACTGTATTCGTTCTTAGTTTTCTTCCTGTATCACTAATGTACCATATATTCACTATCTGAAATAAAAGTTGCGTTCGGTCTGTCAAGTTGACAGTGACACTGACACACAGTTTGCCGACGCGTTCACACGATGCAATTTGCCGTGCCACTCTGGCGTCGGATTTGTAATAGTTTTAAGATATATTGTGTTTAGCGTAGGTATTTGTTTTGTGTTGCCTTCCAGGAGATAACTCAGGTAAAGGCTCCGACGGAAGACCAGCGCTGGCCTTCTAGGTTAGCACCATGCTGAGTCGGGGCCTTTTCGTGGACCCTGTTTTTTTTTTAACGTTCTGTGTTTTGTTTTTTACACCCATTGTTTTGTCCACGAATAAATGTTTTTCTTTCTTTCTTTCTTTCTTTCAAATGGTGCCAAAACAACGAGGAGCAAATTAAAATGAATATACTAGCTATGCACCTACTAACAAGTATACACATATTAACAAGGATTTTAGTAAATTCTGGAAAAGCACAAAAAAGCTAAGCCCTGAACCTGGCCGGTCAGCCAATGTGGACAGTCTAAACAATCCGAGCGACATCGCAAATCTTTTCAGAAATGTTTTCAAAGTCGAGCCCCCGCCGAGCTCCGTGGTGGAGCGGGTGCTGGATGCTCGACGTCGTGTGCGACAACCTTTAACCAGTTTTACGACCAAAGATGTTAAGGAGGTAATAAAAGGCATGGTCAGAGGGAAGTCACCAGGGCACGACGGCCTGAGCATGGAGCACCTGCAACACGCGGGGCCACACCTACCAAGGATACTGGCAATGTTTTTCACTCTTTGCATTAGGCACTCTTACCTGCCAGATGACTTAACGAAAACAATTGTTGTGCCACTTGTGAAGAATAAAACCGGAGACTTAGCAGATAGTTCCAACTATAGGCCTATTTCGTTGGCTACCATAATAGCCAAGGTACTGGACAGTTTGCTTGACCAAATTCTAAGGAAACACCTTAAATTACAGGATGCTCAATTAGGTTTTAAAGCTGGATTATCGACTGAGTCCGCGGTGTTGTGTCTCAAGCAAACTGTTCAGTACTACACGACTAGGAAGACTCCTGTGTATACGTGCTTCCTAGATCTCTCCAAGGCGTTCGATCTGGTGGCTTATGACGTCCTATGGAGCAAGTTAGAGTGCGAGACAGATCTGCCTGATGAAGTCATTGAAGTGTTTAAATACTGGTACAATAACCAAACTAACTACGTGCGGTGGGCTGACTCGTGCTCTGATTTGTATCGCCTTCAATGTGGTGTGAGGCAGGGGGGGTTGACGTCACCAAAATTGTTTAATTTATATATTAACGCGTTGATTGTTGAGCTCAGCAGTGCCAAAATTGGGTGTTCTATTGACGGAATTTGTGTCAATAACATCAGTTATGCTGATGATATGGTACTGCTGAGTCCATCGATCGATGCGCTCCGAAAGCTGGTTGGCATTTGTGAGAAGTACGCGGAGGCTCATGACCTCAGGTACAACTAAAAAAAGAGCGAAGTTTTAGTGTTCAACCCGCGCGGCAGCCGGTTCGATACCGTGCCGCCAGTAACGCTTGGCGGAACGAACCTAACTCGAGTATCAAAGTTTAAGTACCTTGGCCATTGGGTCACCGAGAGCTTGTCAGATGACGTCGACGTGGAAAGGGAACGTAGGTCGTTGGCGGTTCGTTCTAACATGTTGGCGCGCAGATTTGCACGATGTACCGCAGAAGTGAAGATTACTTTGTTTAAAGCTTTCTGCCAATCGCTATACACGTGCAACCTGTGGTTCAACTGTACGCAGCGGACACTCAACACCCTACGCGTACAATATAACAATGCGTTCAGGATGCTGCTGGGGCTGCCGCGCTACTGCAGTGCATCGGGAATGTTTGCGGAGGCGCGTGACGGCTTCCACGCGATAGTGCGCAAGCGCGTCGCCTCGCTGGCGAGCAGGGCGCGGGCCAGCACGAACAGCATCCTTAACGCATTGGCAAATAGGTCGGACTGTACACTCACAAATTCGCTTATTAAACTCCACTTGAGATCCCAGCCAACAAAATGAATATATTAATTATGTATTGCTGAGTGTAAACAATTAGACATTTTGAATTTCAAGTATGCATGTAATTAGTAAGACTTTTATTTATTTCTGACATTTCCGATTAAATTATTTCCATTTTAATATTTATTCAAATTTAATTTTATTTTATTTCTTTCTTTGACATGTTTTTAACTTAACTAATTTTGCTGACTTGACATTTAAAATCTACCAATGTGATGAAAACCTATTTTGTGTACAATTTAACATTATATTAAGACATTTGTTACTAACAATATGGAACCTGGTTCTGAAATAAACTTATTCATTCATTCATTCATTCATAAAATCAGGCCTATTCTGGTATGAGTTCAATGACATAGGACCAGTCAGAAAATCTATGTCCGACAAGACACAATTTTTTTTATGTTTACATTGAGAAAATAAACGAAAACATTTACCTACATGTACATAAACCCTCACACAATGGGGAAGGGATGAAAATTTTAAAAATGCCCGATCATATTTTTGGTGATAGGAATAACCTTAGCACCAGAAAAAAGTTGCAGACCTGTCAGCTGCGTCAATTTTTTTTTTTAAATAGAAACAGTTTCCTCACTTACATTTTGTGGTTAGGACGGCGTATGAGACACTTTCCTTGATCCGTCTCATATTACAAAAAATATTTTAAATATCTGAACCTGGCAATGACCAATATAGCTGCTGCAGCTGTCAATATCATTGCCAGTGTCAGTTTACCACGGATTTTTATGATATTTTTATGTAATATGAGACGGATCAAGCTAAGTGTCTTATTTGCCGTCCTAAACCCAAAACGAAAGTGAGGAAACTGTTTATATTTTTCAAAAATAATTGACGCATCTGAAAAGTCTGCAACTTTTTTCTGGTTATTCCTATCACCAAAAAAAAATCAGGCATTTCTAAAATTTTCATCCATTCCCCATTGATGATTCCCAGTATTATGATTAGTGTGTTAAGTTCACAAAATGTTAAACCTCCAGGCCCAATTGTTTGCCATATTTTGTTATTTATATACAACTGATTACAACAAAAAAGAGTAAATGCATCGGCATCGCCAGATTCGTCAGCAATCGCTTCAACCTCTCAAATGACCAGCACAGGTCAATCAACCGAAGTAACTGAGCCACCCAAGAAAAAAACAAACTTACGCATTATTTTCCAGTGGAGGACAGTATGGAAGTACATATATCAAAGTTTGCTGCGATTGACGGGCTGTCATTCAAAGTAATCTGTACTTCCATCACGCTAAGAAAACTTTTTACAAAGAGCGGGTATATGTTACCACAATCATCTCACACTATCAAAAAGGTAATAGTACACACACAGGGTCACAGTGAGCAAATCAAATTGAGTCTGAAAAATGATTTGATCAAACTGAAATCTGAAGACTGCAGCTTTTCAGCTAGCCTCGACGAATGGACATCCTCACAAAATATTCGGTACATGAATATTAATATACATTCCCCATACACTGAAACCTGACAGTTTCCAAAATCTTGGGTTGGTTAGAATTAAAGGAAAAGTAACGGCTCTAAATCTTCACAGTATCCTCGAACAGAAGTTGAATAATTTTGGACTGACCTTACATGACGTTATATGCATTGTGACTGATGGAGCGAGCGTCATGAGTGCATTGACAAGATGAACTTCATCCTTTCACCAACTTTGTTACGCACATGGCTTACAACTCGCAGTTCTTGACGTAGTCTACAACGTAGGCTGCTGAACCATGTTTGTTCAAAAAATTCAGATGGTGAAATTATTGATCAAAGTGACATTTTAGAAAGCGATATCGATTTTGAAGAGATTGCGGAAGTTGAAGACGAAGAAGGTTTGGTAGTCACACAAACAAGACCATCAGCAATGCAACTTGCTGATAATTATAGAGGACTTATAGACAAAGTAAGAACTGTCGTCAAGCTGTTTAAAAAAATCGCCAACTAAATCAGATCTCCTCTACCAAAACTCCGCCGAAGGTACAAAGGATCTCCACCTGATTCTTGATTGTAAAACACGATGGAGCAGCCTCGCTGACATGTTAAAAAGGTTTATCTTGTTAAAGCAGACTATTCTAAAATCTTTGATAGATCTTAAATCGCCGATTACATTCAGTGAGCTTGAACAACTAAAAGAAATATCAGGACTCACTGGAAATCATCAAAACTGCGGTGGAAGCGTTATGCCAGCGGAATACAAATTTATTCACAGCTGAGGTTTCCCTAAAGTTCATAATAGAGAGATTATCTCTTAAACAAAGTCGATTGTCAATTAATCTTGTTGACTCACTAAAGGAAATAATTGCCCAACGAAGATTGCCAGGAATAAACGGCACGCTTAAATATCTACAAAACCCGGCTAATTTCTACAAGTAGGGTTTATCGGAATATCCTTTCGAGAATCCAACAAACCAACAAGTGAAAGACATAAGACATAACCATTAAATCCTTCTCGGAGTGCGCGATATGAAGAACCTACTGATTCACTAAATATTAGCGACCCTGTCCGCGAATCTATCCCAATCCCAAGTACACCTAGGCCAGTCCTATTTGACTGGTAGACAATTTTGTTATTTCGTAGTATGGACACCACATGGTTTGGCGTATGAAAAAATTAAGCGCGATGACCAGTTTTGGACAGAAAAATTCAGCCAAAACTTTGCTCATTTTATTTTCAATGTTTATTACCCGAACTGATTGACCCTCGAGTTCCTAGAAATATGGCAATTCGAGAAAGATTATAAACAAAATAATCATTTCTTTAAGTTGCTACTTATTTAGGGTTCCGTAGCCAAATGGCAAAAAACGGAACCCTTATAGATTCGTCATGTATGTCTGTCTGTCTGTCTGTCTGTCCGTCCGTATGTCACAGCCACTTTTTTCCGAAACTATAAGAGCTATACTGTTGAAACTTGGTAAGTAGATGTATTCTGTGAACCGCATTAAGATTTTCACACAAAAATAGAAAAAAAAACAATAAATTTTGGGGTTCCCCATACTAAGAACTGAAACTCAATTTTTTTTTTCATCAAACCCATACGTGTGGGGTATCTATGAATAGGTCTTCAAATATGATATTGAGGTTTCTAACATATTTTTTTTCTAAACTGAAGAGTTTGCGCGAGAGACACTTCCAAAGTGGTAAAATGCGGGGTAAAGTTATTGACTAAAACAGACACGAGGAACTCATTTTCGAAAAACACGGTATGTAACAGGGATGTCACGAATGTCAGTTCTATTACATTCGCGATGCGAATATTTAGAATGCGAATGCGAATATTAAGGAATGACACTAAAAACTCAACGTACGTCATCACTTTTTAATCATTGTATTTAACAATCGTGTAACATGAAGTTTCAGTATGGTTGTTTATTGTTGGAACATTATTAATAATCAATATTTAACAAAGGAATATTATACTTCAAAAAAAGTTATCTCGCCGCCTTGTCGCCCCCCATAAGGCGATTTCGAAGGGTAGGTATCACAACAAAACAAGCCAAACTAATCAAGCAATCACAAGTCACTAACCAAGTAAAAGTGCATTCTATTGGTTAAAATTAATCACGTGATACAGGTTGGCGCGCTTTGCGCATGCGCGAGTCGGCGTCTCGGCGGCAGGCGGCCGGCGCGGGCGAAACTCGCCACGACTTGTAAATATTCGCATTCGCAAAATTGATATCGCAGGTATTGATACATTACGGGCCGTTGTTTGACAATAATATTGAGGATTATCAATTAATGTGTGGAAATTATCTTTTAGGAAATTCTTGTTCCACTTGCACTGTAGTTTCCCTAATGTCCTTGTAATAACACTCATTGGCAGAAATAGCACAAATTGATAATATATTCATGTCTTTGATTGCTGGCTGTCCATGAATAGATTAGATTAGATTATTTATTTCATGATAAAAAATTACATTACAAATTTGCTTTCATGTCAAAAAAATAAGATTATTTATCACGATCGTCAAAAACAAAGAAAAAATAAAGATATAATATTAAATTAATACAATGTCAACAAATTTACTCAATAACGAGTAAATATAAAAATAAAACAAAATCAAAAGAACAAATATGTCAACCACTAGGTATCGTCATTCAATTTACAATATAGGTAGTGTAATGTGCATTAGAATATAGGTGATATTTAATGTCAAATCATATTAAAACAAATGTACATAGGTAAAAATAATAATTTAACATGTCAGATCAAGATCCATATACTCTTTAACTGAGTATAATGGATTTTCCAATAAAAGGTATTTCAGGCGGCGTCTAAATGCTTCGTCAGATGGTTCCAGTCATAAGATCAGCGGGTAGTCGCTCGTAGTAGGTAGGCCCAATGACACGCGGGTTCTTTTCTGCAAGTGCCATGCGACGGGGAACTGTTCTCAAACGCCCAGTGCGGCGGAGTGTTTTGCCAATCACATTTACGGTATCGAACGAGGAAAAATTATTCCTTACAAACATTATAATTTCGAATATACAGTGTATAGAGTGAGTAGTGCGTCATAATACAGTGCGTTGAGAAGTGGCCTCTACACGAAGTCCTCGATTTTGCCCCAATCATCGCACGTACGGCACGTTTCTGCATAAGCAGCACTGTTGGCATCCGTTGAGTTTCCCCAAATGAGCGTACCGTAGGACATCAGCGAATGAAAATGAGCAAAATACACGTGCTTCATGGCATCATCTGATACCATAGGTTTTAGTTTACGCAAAGCAAAGACTGCACTACTCAATCTATCACATAGTTTGTCTACATGGCACTTCCAGTTAAGGTGAGAGTCCAGAGTGAAGCCCAGGAACCTACATTTATCACTTATCGGCATCGGGCTGTTTGCTACGCACGGAGGAATCGCTATTTGGCGCCCCGAGAAGACCATGACGTTGGATTTTGTTATATTTAAGAGTAAGCCACCTCTGCAGTTGATCACATTCTCTCCAAGCTGTTTAGAAGTGCGCGCGCTGACAACCACTGTGGTATCGTCCGCGAATAGGACAGAGAGACCAGCTGTGATGGCAGCGGGAAGGTCGTTCATAAACGTTAGGAAAAGGGAATTTCCTAACGCCGAACCTTGGGGGATTCCCACATTCACGCTGCCAGCATTGGACTTCAGTCGTTTACCGCTCGCAGATACTTTAACTACTTGCTTCCGGTCGGACAAAAATGATATAAACAATTTGTGGCTTAAGTTTCGTATCCCCTAATGATGTAACTTGTCCAAAGGCAGGTCATGATCAATCACATCAAAAGCTTTGGACTTCTTTAATCCCTTAATTACATAAACTTTACCTAAATACACTTTATTTTTACAGACTAACCTTATGTGAGAGCCCAACTAACATGTTGGTGTCAGCTAAGTGTTCTATTATAACCTTTACTTTTATAAGTGAGTTATAATTATCTCAGTTGGGACTAAGTGTTATAGAGGAGTTAAGAAAAAATATTAACTCCAAAAGTGTTACTAGAGCTTCAATGAACGCTCTTAATCAGGTTTAAGAATTATAAGAGTGTTACTCAAAGCAAGTATACTTGAGATGTTAAAGCTTTAACACCTTAACCTTTACAAGAGTGCTTGTTAACTCTTATTGCTTTTTAGTTGTTGCCGTGGAGTGTCTTATAAAGCTTAAGGTGTTATATCTTATCTTATCTTATCTAGGTGAGGGCCCTTTCGGATGCACTTCGACCCAGTGGGATCTTTTGTGCATTTGCCCTCTCCTTTATACCTGCTCCCAGGCTTGCTCCATCATTTCCTTAAAGCGGATGATGCACTTCGCCGGGAGCACCTTGAATTCCTTTGGTTGCGGGTAACCGTTACCAAAGTAGTTCATTCTTTGTCTGGCAAGGGCATGACATTCACACAATAAGTGTTCCATAGTCTCGTCCTCCTCGCCACACATTCTACAGTCTAAACTATCCGATAGTCCCATCTTGGCCAAGAGATCCTTGACCCCGAAGTGACCTGTGAACACCCCAGATATAATTCTGAGTTGCTTCCTACTGGATTTCCAGAGTTTTCTGGTCCAGCCCGAGTCCACTCCTTCTATGAAGAGCTTAGAGTGCCTTAAGCCAGCCTCATTCCTCCACTCGTGTTGGTGTTTGGTTTTGGCGTAGGCTTTAAAGGCCGATATTATGGTCCCCTGCGAGTCCCACAAATGGTTCTGGACCTACAAAGTGATTTGTATAGCCCCCTCATGCAAGCTCATCCGCTCTTTCGTTGCCGATGAAGCCCTTGTGATCTGGTATCCAAACTAGTTGCACCTTATTGTGCCTTCCAAGTCTGTTTAGTGCTTGGACGCCATTATAAATTAGTCTAGAGTCCACTTTCGGCGTCTTAAGCGCTTTAAGGGCCGCTTGTCACTGAGTATATAGATAGTCTGCCCTTTGGTTTGCCTGTCTATATTCTCCTGTACACAGGCAATTATGGTGTATGTCTCCGCCTGGAAGACAGTTGCCAAACTACCCATGCTTACACTACTACTATAGTCATTTGCATAAATGCCTGCTCCCGTACCGGATCCCATTTTTGATCCGTCCGTGTACCATATACTGTCTTCGATACCAGACTTTGGTGGTTCTAGACCTTCGGCCCACTCAGCCCTGGTTGGAACTTTTGTTGTGTAGTTCCTATGGAATACATACTTGGGTAGCATTTTGTCGCTTTCCATGTTTGTTATTCTGCCTAAGAAACCATCAGTCTCCATGTTTGTGTGCTTAGTCTTTGGCTTGCTATCGCTCCACAGTCCAAGAGTTCTTAATCTGTAGAGCGATTTGCGGGCCTCTGACTTAATCACCATGTGAAGTGGCGGTAGGACCAGTAGGACTTCTAGCGCCGCTGTAGGCGTGGTACGAAACGCCCCTGTTATAGCCATGCATGCCGTTCTCTGCACCTTTCTCAGGGCCTCTCTGCATGTGCTCATTAAAGTCCTTGGCCACCATACCAGGCTACCGTACAGTATTATGGGTCTCACCATCATGGTGTAGATCCACTTCAGTACCTTAGGGTTCAGTCCCCATGTTTTGCCATACGCTGATCTACACATTCCAAATACCCTCAGGGCCTTTGTAATGGTGAGAGCTGTATGCTTCTTCCAGTTCAGTTCCTTATCCAGTGTGACACTTAGATATTTCACGTCATTGGACAGTTCTAGTAGCCTTCCGTACAGTTCAACTGCTGTATGCCGCGAAGGGTCCTTTTCCTAGTAAAGGGTATTACTACAGTTTTGCCTGGATTAATGGATAATTGGTGACAGTCGCAAGGTGTTATATCTACTATAAGGTGCAGGCCGAGACTTTATAAGAGAGTTGGTCAAGAGTATACAACACAATACAATACACTATACACTATATACAAGATACTAGAAGTGTTGAACAACTCATTTGTAAGTGTTGAAACTTTTTCTAACGCTTATGGTGTTAGTTATAACACTGTTATGAAGGCAAAGATTGCACAATATTCTTGACTAAAGGTGTTGTAACTCAATAAGCGTTATAGAAGACTTAGCTGACGCCTAAAGCTTTAGTGTAAGTTCGCCATTGTTTTGGTGTCTAACCTACAAATTGATTAGGTTATTCAACATTTGACAGCAATATTCTTCATTATTTATGTTACTCTTGCCATTCTATAGATGCCACTTAATTTAACATGCCACTGGCCAAGAAACAAGAATAGAAAATGATAAAAACTTTAGGTGTCTATTTTATTCTTCATAAGTTTTATTAGAAATCTTTAATAAATCGTGGGCGCGTTAAAATTGAGATGGAAAACATGGTATACATTTACCGTAAAATCACAAGGGCTAATTTTATAGTAAGTAGTAAAAATGCTCACTTGGAACTCGGTGAGCACAAGAGTGTTATAACACTCTCCGCTAACACCTAAACCGTTACTACGGTGTTTGTAGAGGGTTGGTCAACACTTTGGGTGTCAGATAACACTGCTCTAAAGGCTTTCTAACACCTTTACCTGTAAGGGCCTGATTCGTGGTTATAAGGGTGTTAGAGCATGCTCTAACACCTTTTTTTACAGGCATTGTAACACCTTAACACTCGGCTGGACCGATATAAGAATGATATAAGAGTTATTTTAACGCTAGTGTGCTAGTTGGGAGGTTCATAGGTAAAGATTACACTCTCATCTTTTTGCGAATGGTTTACTTCGAACAATCTGAGTCTAAACCAGGACAAAACTCAAATAAAGCTCTTTAAACAAAAAAGCTAAGAAAACTGACAGTCTCCATGTAATTATGAATGGTAGCTCCATAGACATAGTCGATAATGTAAAATTCCTCGGTATACGTCTGGACTCGGAGCTAAATTGGATTCAGGAGCTAGACGCTATTGAGAATTCAGTCAACTCAGCATGCTATGCCTTAAGAAGTCTTAGGGACGAAATTGGATTAGAACAATTAAAAATTGTTTATTATGCCTTAATTGAGTCCAAACTGCGTTACAGCATTATGTTTTGGGGTAATAGCTTTATATATAATATTAACAGAGCTCTTATCGCACAAAAAAGAGCCATAAGAATAATGTTTCGAATCCCGCAATGGGTGTCTTGCAGAGAATACTTTCAGACCTTAGGGATTCTGACGGTGCCTAGTTTATACGTTCTTATACTGCTCACTGAATTTATTAAACATAAAACAAGGTTTGAAACATATGAAGAACAAGAGTTGCGTGTACTCACGTGCACCAGAAATATGAAAAGCAATTTTCGCCCGATGACTTATATAGAGAAGCAATGTACTAGGAACCAGACTGTAAGAGCTAAAAGGTATCGTACAATATAATAGTTGAAAAAAAAAATAAAGCAATTTTTATTAAGAGGGTGCTTTTACAGTGTTGAAGAAATATTTGATAGAGTGGAGAGTGTAGATATTAGAGCGTAGTTATTAGATATATTATATTGTTAGCTTTAAGGAATTCAAACACAATCCTGTATTGTTTACTGAATAAATATGTCTATGTCTATGTTCCAATTACATTTAAAAGTTTAATTGAGATGATCGTCCGGTATAGCTGTCACATCTGCGCCTGTGTCAATAAGGAAATTAGTGTTATTTATATGAGTTCCATTGTTGTACACTCCCACTTCTATGGTATACATATTTGTCCTTGACTTCACCCACCTTGAACAGTGTACTGTTAGAGCGACACAAATGAGCGAAATGTACTATTCGGCCGCATTTGAAACATTTGGCCTTAAGAGCGATGCACTGGTTCTTTGGATGTCTTGCTCGTCCACAAAACCAACAGTTCTGTATAAGAATTTACCGTGGATGTCTTCCTTCATACGGTTAATATCTAGATCTCCGGATGGTTCGAGCAATTTGCTCTCCTCCTTTTGCATTTCTGCCTGCTTGCAAATTGTAATTGCATCCTTCAGTCGCAGGTCACTCATTAGTTGTAGTCTTTCGCTCGTTCTTTTGTCTAATATGCATATCACTATTATATCTCTGATGAGTTCTTCATGCAGCTCCTTGTAGTCGCATGCAGCCGCGAACTTATATAGCTCTGTTACATATTGTTCCATAGTTTCTCCGTCTCTCTGGTTTCTAAAATTGAACTTGAACCTTTCAAATTCTTCTTTGGTATGAAACACTGAGTGAACCTTTCTAGTATTTTATCATTCGTCAAACCTTTTTGGAATTGTAGTATAATGTCTTCGGCCCGGTCACCCATACTGTAAAGCAGGCAATATATCTTTTCATTTTCTTCTCGGCGGTCATTTCCAGATAAAACCATACATCTTATAAATCTATTTTTCCATTTATCCCACTCCGAGGGCACAAACGAGAACTTTTCTGGTGCTGGAACGCTGGGTGCAGGAATACTAGGAGGAACGGGATCCGGCGCAATTTTTCCCGCGTGGTTTCACCCGACTTTATTACTTTCTTCTGTCTAGAATGGATGCGCCTGCCACTTACAAATGTATGGTTCATTTGTCACTTTCTGTTTATTTCTTCTGTGTCTTCTCTATTTGAATATTTACCGCTGCCACCATGTTTTCATATGCTCTTAATAAAAACGACTCCATTATTAATCATAGCTTTATTCGTTCTGACGTCTGACATTTTCAGGGTCACAGACAATCAACAGTTACTGCGTTCCGTTTATGCTTAATATTACAACATAATTAATCGGTTGCATATGTCGCAAATTACATAGTAATAGTACTGGTAGGGTTCAATCAAAAAAATAAAAAATAAAAAAAAATATATATATATATATATATATATATATATATATATATATATATCTATCTTTATTCTGCAAATAGGCCACAAGGGCACTTTTACATGTTAAATGGTATTGTACAACATAATAATAATAATAATCTTACACAATAATCATTTAAAAATTGCAGATTTTAACCAATAAGTAAACGGTTAACAAACTAAAGTCACTAAATGAAAACAAAACAATACAAAATTCCAAAATATTATCCATTACATAAGGTCTGTATCGGAATTAACAAGAAGTTTATGATATTTATTTAGTATCCCAGAGATTTATAAGGTCTCTGAGCGTCCAAATACAATAAATAATTAAACTAAGTAATGTTCTTAGAGATGTATACGGTCACTAAGCGTTAGAACAGAAAACAATGAAAATTTATGTAATATTTGTTGTCAGAGATGTACAGGGTCAATAAAAATAAAACGTGTCAAAAACAAAATGATGTTGCTCAGTCTATTATCAGTAGGATAACTGAAAGAATAAGAATGGTCAAATAAACTATGAGTCTCAGTGCCTGATCTTCTACCTTTGGTCAAATCAATAAGGTTATTTAAAGACTTCACAGGACATATGTTCTCACAAGAGTGTTTGAATAAGTTCCAACCCGACTGTCTATAAGATTTGCTGTCGGTTTTTGAACCAACGACAGGCCAAAGTTGTATTGAATTTCCTAGATTGATAAAATTATCATTATTAACACTTAAGAGTGTTAAATCATGCTATCTTCGTCCTGAAGCCAACAACATAATTGTAGCTGCTCTACGAGAGGCACCATACAAAGTTATATTCGGAGGGTTTACTTGGAGCCACATAAATATTATCTTGGGATCCCAGATAGGGGATTCGAAGGAAGCTGGTTTAGAATTGGCAATAGCTTTAAGAGTCTGTCTAACCAGAAAATCTGACGATATAGTCTCATTTTGTCCATAATAGGTAGCTATAGCAGATTTGTGCACTATCATTGTGCTATATGATAGTCCTTCTTTTAAATAAGTGTGGGCTAAAAATCTAGCAATGTCTTGCGCTTGAGGTGATTTTATATCTCCAGTGCTCTCCGAGCACCATTCAAACCATCTCTTCAGTGGAGCTCTATAAGTCTGTAGAGTAGATTGCCTCCAACTCTTTGCCAAGAAAGCTTTCTGTTACTCCAGGTCTCTATTTTTGCAGCACACCCCCAACCATCCAAATTTTCATATCCAGTAGATGTACTTCTGGTGGAGATAGACCTGTTGTCAGATCCACTAGGACTTTCTGGAGATTCTGAATCTGTACTGGATCTTCTAGTGCACGAGATTGGAGATCCGCTCTCCAATACGGTTGAGTCCAGTCTGGGGCTACCAATAGGTACACGCCCCGTGCTCGGTTTAGATGAGTCAGTACTCTGGGGATGAGGCAGGGTGGTGGGAAGATCCATGCTAGACTGTAGTCCCAGTCCTGACTGAAGGCGTCTGTAAATTCTGCGTAGCAATCCCTCGCATCGACTGAGACGTATCTGGTTACCACCGCCGAGCGGTTTGAGGCAAACAGATCTATCTCTGGTTTCCCCCACCGATTGAAGATCTCCGTTGTCGCCTCGGTTGTCAGATGCCACTCGGGTAACGCTCTGCCCCGAGACAGGCGGTCCGCGATGTTGTATCTTCCCGGAAGATATTGTGCTGACAGAACAATGTTGAAATTAGGGTTATTCCGGGGTAGATGGCCATAAGGGCAAGATGGCCAATGGAAATATTTCATGGTTCTAACGACTAGATGTCGCTAGTTTTTGTTTAGTTCGCCGCGCGTCGTGAGTGGAAACAAGGGTACGGCAAATATTTTGGCGAAAAACAATGAAAAAGTAAGTAAAATCTGTGTTAATTGTTTTGACAAGTGAAAATATTATAAAGGAGGTTCATATTTTAACTTGTGGTGATGTTAGTTTCTCATAATATTGGTGTTTTTTGTTTCTATTGCAAAGTATACGGTTGTCGTTATGTTCTAACCTCAAAATTACGCAGATCGAGTTTTGACTTGTTTTCTTTTTAGGTGTGGTCATCTCTCCCGGAAGAAAAGGAGACATGGCCAGTTTAAGTCGGTATGTCATGGCCATATGGCCATCATATACTGATGGTGCAAAAATGATGCCTTATTCAAATAATTCATTTGTTCTATTTTTTTTTAGATGCCAAACAAGTACAAGAGAAAAGCAGTAGCTGTCAGAGGTAATTGGTCAGAAGTTTCACTTAAGGCTGCTATTAGTGCTGTGAAAAATGATGGGTTATCCGTGCGAGCGGCGGCTATCCAGCACCAAATACCTCGAAAAACGTTAGAAAGAAGATTGAAGAAGAATAATGACAAAAAAGGGCCTATGGGACCATCTTCTTTGTTTGGAAAAGAAAATGAGGATAAACTGGTAGCTCACATCAAAGCAATGCAAGCTAAAGGTTTTCCATTTACAATGACGGATGTTAGAAGAATAGCTAACGATTTTGCAGAGCAATTACAATTAAAACACAGATTTAATACAGAAATTCAGAAAGCAGGATATGACTGGTTGCAAATGTTCCTAAATAGACACAAAGATATTACACTTAGAAAGTCAGAAGGTGTATCATTGGCCAGGGCCAGTGCCATGAATAAAACAGAAGTAAATGCTTATTTTCAACTTCTAGAAAACGTTTTAATACAGGATAATGAGATGTTAGCACCAAATTGTGTATTTAACATGGATGAGTCAGGCTTGCAATTAAACAGTCGTCCAGGGCATGTACTTGCTCAAAAAGGATCTAAAGCGGTTTCCACAGTAACATCAACCGAAAAAGGGGAGACGATAACCATTATAGCCTGCTGCAATGCTGAAGGTACTTTTTTGCCTCCTGCTTGTATCATGAAGGGCAAAAACAAAAAGCCTGAATTTGAAGATGGGATGCCACCAGGAACAAAGCTGTTCATGTCTCAAAAGTCAGCGTACATAACTTCAGAGATATTCTTGGAATGGTTAAAGACACACTTTGTTCCTAGAAAACCTGCTGGAAAAGTTGTTCTTCTTCTAGACGGCCACTCAACTCATTGTAACTCTGTAAAAATGCTGGAATATGCAAATGAAAACGATATCATTTTGATATCTATGCCGAGTCATACGTCCCATTATCTCCAGCCCTTGGATCGTTCGGTGTTTAAGTCACTTAAAACACATTTTTATGAACAGTGCAGACTTTGGCTAATTCAAAACCCAGGACGTCGTATAACAAGACTTTCTTTCGGAGCTTTGCTTAACAAGGCTTGGGGAAAGGCAGCGTCAGCAGAAAATGCAATTTCAGGTTTTAGGGCGACTGGAGTGTATCCATTAAATCCAGCAGCGGTACCAGACTACGCATTTATTGAAGAACCTGCAGATGCTGCTGCACCAGTATCGACTAATGCTACTATTGCACGAGCTATTCCACCTACTCCATCTGCAGTGGAGGAAGACAGTGATAAAGATGCCTTAATTCCGGGTTGTTCTAATGAGCCAAGACGAGATATGAGCTATAGCCCCGAAATCGCTCCCAGGAGATCAAAAGCCTCAGTGAACAATACCATCGAGTCTAATGTTTCAAAGCCTGGCACTCTGGAAGAACGTCCACTCAATAATGATCCAGACTACACCCCATCACGAATTTTACAGGATATATAACCTATCCCACAAAGACTCGCTGAAGTCCGCAAACGAGCTAAGCAAGTGGGAACACTACTGACTTCGGAAGCACATATTGGTGCTAGAAAATGTGCTGAGGAAAAGAAGATTAAAAAAGAGAACAAGAAAATACCCGAAAAATCCATTAAGAAGGAAGGGCAGGCAAAAAAGAAAACGGCTCGGGTAAACAAAAGAAAGGCTATCCGAAGGCTGTCGGATAGCAGTAGCGATGTCCCCCTTGCCATAATATCGAAAAACAAGAAGAAAAAGAACTTGAAAGGGGAGGATTACTGTCGTGGATGCGGAGAAAATTATTACGAGAGTCTTTTCGTTGAAGATTGGATCCAGTGCACGATTTGTATGTTTTGGGTTCATGAAAATTGCACCGAATTCGACGATGCTTGCTCCACATGTGGCCAGGAAAAGACGAAGCGCCTCAGGACCAAAAAATAAGACTGAAGACATACAATAATTAAGAGTAACGTTAAGGCCATCTTTCCCATAATGGTATGATCTTCATACCCAGATACCCCGGGAGAGATGGCCAATTGTGATTTTTTTTAAAAACGATTTTTCAATATGATCTCAAGAGAAAATATTTTTTGTTTGCTTAATTATCTAACGTTGATTGTTCAAAGTTTATACGTAAATAAAAATTTATTTGATAACTCGTATACTTTTTTTTTATTTTGCACAAAAAAAACCATGGCCAACTACCCCGGAATTACCCTATCGATCAGTTTTAAGAGTTGGAACGTCAATGCCAGTAGACCTATCGACCAAGTGCCTCCTTCTTTCAATATAATAATATAAAATAAAGAACTAATTTAGGACACACGTGAACTTTAGGTTGCACTAGAGTACTTTTGTCGGATTTTATAACTGTGAAGGCTGTGTATTTAGCCACTTGTTACTCTTTATTACACTCATGTACGTTGTATGGTTCACACTGCGTCCCATATAGAGTGCTAAAAGGTTATCAAGAAAGACATATTTTACAACTCCGGCGGATATCATTTGGATATAAATTTATGATAACACGCGGTAAGTATACCTGTTTTAAATACTTAATCATGTTAATGCCATGGGAATGCAACTTTATCGTGAAATGTATACATATTTACAGCTAAAATATTCACGCGCCTCTGTAAAAACGCGATATTCATTTTAAAATATTTAAAACTGGTTGAAAGGAAATCAAAAATTTTCAGTTTTTGATATTATATTGGCATTATAATTATACTACGGTAATTAATTATAACATGAAACCAAAACTTAAACGGTCTATCTGCTTATTTTGTGATACATCTGCATGATAATTTTGGAGATTATTTGGTAAATATTTTAGGTTACGAGAACAAAATGGTGGAAATTAAATACGGCTATGTGAACTGTTATAACTCCAATTGAATGCCGTGAAGCGTATATAGGTTCACATGTGTTCTGTTAGAATGCTGTTATCTATATGAATCACAAACAAGTCCTACTACAGCTACTAGCTGTATAACAGTCTAAAACAAGTAAACATACAGCCTTTGGCTTTATAAATGACCACGTGTGTTCTATTAAAATGCTAGCTCTATAACATCGTACAAGTAGGCCGTTAACCAGCAGTTGCCGTATCTCTACCCTCCTATAATGGTCTTAGTCAGACGGCTGCCTAAAGGATAGTTGTTAGAGTATTATAACACCAACAATCGTATAAAAGTATAACTATACACTCATATAAGTCCCTTATACAGGTATAGGCGTTATTAATCGCAATAATGCAGCTTATACATCACGAGTGAACTGTAATAATGCTTCAAGTACACCTGGGAACTAAATGTGTACTCTTAAATGAAGTAAAATGCTACGTGGGAATACTATTCTACTAACTATAACAAGGACACAAATCCGACATTACTTAGACTGGTAACCTATACTTTATTTAAATAATTATATATAAATAATTATGCTCTTTTTCTCTGTGTTTATATTTAATAAATATATTGACTTCTGCTTTTATTTTTATCACTAGCCATATTATACCAATGTTATTTGTATTTCAGCACTGAGAAAAAAATTAAAGCAGCAGTTGAGTTGTACGAGTAGAGGCATTTAAAAACTGTAAGGGCATCAGTTACTGGCAGTGACACATTCATTAAGGCGGCTATAGGTTCATGGTCTTCTCTCCCTCTCGCTGAGCATAAGCGTGAGCGAGATGGAAGTGCGTGTTCGGAAGCGCGGTTATCATGTTTTTTAATTTAAATTTTTTGTTTGTTTAAAAAAATAAAAAAGTAATCACTAAGTTCCCTCAAACATTATATTGCCGATTTTTAGAACCAATTGTAATGTTTTTTTTATTATTATTTTGTTTGTGGGCCTTAATATGCCGCTTCGACCAGCAAGTGATCTATTGTGGCAGCCCTTGTTTTAGAGTTCACCGTTAAGTCCCGTTGCCTCCAGGAAATTCCAGATTCTTTGGGCGGTGATATGTTGTACTTCTTGTGGGTTATTGTGTGCCGCCCTAGGTAGGTACTTCTTTTATGCATGAGTGGTCCGCAGGAGCAGAGAATGTGCATTGCAGTCTCCTCTGTCTCCTGGCAGAACCTGCAAGTTGTGTCCTGCTTCATACCCATTTGAAACAGGTGTTTGTTCAATTTGCAATGTCCTGTCCGGATTCTTGTCACTGCGCAGGTTTTGTGCCTTTTGCTCTTTAGACAGCTTACTATTGAACCCTTCGATCAGGGTTTTAGCTTGTTTTTGTCCTTTGGTGAACTTCCACAGCTTGATTGCCTCTGATTTTTCCGCGTTGTTTAGCAGAGAATATGCTTTCCGTTTTGTGATGCCACAGAACGGTTCCGGGCCGACCAGGGCCGTGTCTGCGCCCTGCCTTGCAAGTTCATCTGCTTTTTCGTTTCCTACAATGTCGGAGTGCCCTGGTACCCATCTAAGTATGACTTTGTTGGAGTTCGCCAGGGTGTTTAGATTATTTTTACAATTCTGGACTAGTTTAGAGTAGGACTCTAGTGATTCTAGTGCCAGCAGAGCAGCTTGGCTGTCCGAGTTGATGTAGATATGTTGGTTCCTTAGGTTTATTTCAAGATTGATCTCCACGCATTTATTTAATGCGAAGAGTTCAGCCTGAAAGATTGAGGCCTCCTTCCCCATGCTGACGCTAGCTTAATAATAGTAATATGTTTAGCTATTGTGCATAATTTGCTACGAATGTTTTAAGTGAATTTTTATATGTTTTAGACCTATGTTTGTGATTTTTTTCTATCGAGCGAAAATTGCTTAATCGTGTTTCGAATCACTGATTTCCCTGCAGAAAAGCCTCAAGATTACTTAAGTATTTTTTTGAAACCATATTGTTATAAACAGACGCATTATATTGTTTCAAAAACTATGTTCGCTTCACTTCGCTGGACCTATAGGCACAGTATAAAGAACTACAACCAGTAGGCAAGCTTCATTCATCTACGAATTTACGCACGCGCTTAGCGTAAGCGCTCAAGTGTCAGGGTTGTCAAAAATATGTTTGGAGAGATATTAATGTATTTATAATTACTTGATTCATTTTCAATCATTTCAAAAGTAGGTACCTATTCACTCAGATCTTTAAATAGATATATAGAAGTTTAGAAAAGGTGGCCATTTTTTTTCTTTTTCAAAATCGTTATTGGTTCCGAGGGGCTTTTTAATAAGAATCCAATATTGGATTTTCAAAAAGTGGCCGCCATCTTGAAATTCTTTAAGTACTGCCCGATTTGGTTCAAAATCGATATCTGAGAGTTCGCGGGGCCTCTTAAAATGAATCCGAGCTTGGATTGTAAGTAAGTTGCCGCCATCTTGAAATTCTTGAAAAACAGTCCGATTTGGTTCAAAATCGATATCTGAGGGTCCGCGGGGCCTCTTAATATGAATCCGAGCTTGGATTGTAAAAAAGTGGCCGCCATCTTGAAATTCTTGAAAAACAGTCCGATTTGGTTCAACATCGATATCTGAGGGTCCGCGGGGCCTCTTAATATGAATCCGAGCTTGGATTGTAAAAAAGTTGCCGCCATCTTGAAATTCTTGAAAAACAGTCCGATTTGGTTCAACATCGATATCTGAGGGTCCGCGGGGCCTCTTAATATGAATCCGAGCTTGGATTGTAAAAAAGTTGCCGCCATCTTGAAATTCTTGAAAAACAGTCCGATTTGGTTCAAAATCGATATCTGAGGGTCCGCGGGGCCTCTTAATATGAGTCCGAGCTTGGATTGTAAAAAAGTGGCCGCAATCTTGAAATTCTTGAAAAACAGTCCGATTTGGTCCAAAATCGATATCTGAGGGTCCGCGGGGCCTCTTAATATGAATCCGAGCTTGGGTCGTCAAATCGGACTGTTTTTCAAGAATTTCAAGATGGCGGCAACTTTTTACGATCCAAGCTCGGATTCATATTAAGAGGCCCCGCGAACGCTCAGATATCGATTTTGAACCTAATCGGACTGTATTTCAAGAATTTCAAGATGGCGGCAACTTCTTTAGGTACAATCCAAGATCGGATTCATATTAAGAGACCCCGCAGACCCTCAGATATCGATTTTGAACCAAATCGGACAGTATTTCAAGAATTTCAAGATGGCGGCAATTTAATTTTAACGAAATGAGACTGTATGTAAAGAACTTCGACTTATAATAAAAGACCTCGGCCCTCAGATATCAATTTGGATCACAATTTAAGTGACATCATAAAAAAACACCTAAACCTTACCGATATTTAAAGTCGGTTTTATAAAAAGTCAAACTTGACACCCCTTCAGAATTGAGTTTGCGCTAAACTTCCTCGTCTCCCGCTTCCCCGCGTTCCTCCCCTCTCGTAAACCCGCGTGGCCCTGAGCTTGCAGACTGTATGTAGTTAGACCTTAAAGGATTCTGCCGGAACACAATGAAAAAATTACAATATGAAGTGGGTAACTCGTGGTAAACTTGACAAATTTATTTTCTATAGTAAATACAAGATGATATACATGTATTATTTGGTGGAACCATCGTGTTGAAAGGATTAGCGACATGCGATCAGCGACGGCACTTTACAGAGCCCGCTTTGACAGTCATCTCTATCAATATAGAGGGCTTCCAGAGCTGTCCACACCGCTGCCCATTGGGCATTTCTTATCTGAGGAACATCGACACGAAGAAGAAGAAGAACATGATATACAGAAGGTCTTTCGGGTATTATCCCTATTTGTACCCCTCTCGGTTTGTACTAGAGATGGTAGGGCTTGAAACTCTAGGAGCTTAGGCGTAAACTGCTGCTCCTGGTACACTACTACGACCTGGTTAACGGTAGGGTTAATAATCCATCCGTGTTGGAACGAATGGCCCTGCACGTTCCTCCTGCACGCAATGGACGCCGCTTATTCGTTTGGCTGCGCGCGCGCACCCGTCAGGCCGACAACGCTCCCACCCCGAGGGCGTTAGCTCTCTTAAATCTAGTGGCTATCGAGGGCCACGACTTAGACATATTCTGCGATAGTGCTGGTGGATTTTGCAGAAAATGTGTTATCTTTTTAAATAGTTTATATAGATATTAATGTGAATTTGTTATAATAATATATTGTGACATAAAATTATTTCGAATTGTATAAGTAATGATAATTAATATATGTTTTTGGTAGTCAAATTATAATGTATTTACATTGAAATGAATAATTATGTAGCAATAAATTTGTAAATTAAATATAATGACATTGTACGCGATTTGGTGACTGCACTTGTAAGCTACTATGTAAAAAATTTACTAAATAATAAATGATAATTAACATAAACTAAATTAAAAAAAATGAAATTAAATTAATTACTTGACAAATTTGGAAATGCTATAGAAACTCACTGTGAGTGTCCTTCTGGCAGCGGCAGCGGACTGAATGCAGTTTGTGAACATGTTGCTGTCCTTTTGCTTGGTGTTGAGCACATAAGTAAGGATAAAATGTTATTAAAATATGAAGTGTGCACAAAAATTGCCACAATTTCATGTCCCAAAAAAGCTTTATACTGGTACACCAGTAAGAGCTGAAAAGTTACCCAAAAAACGAGGCTCTATTAATGTTCTATTCGAACCATATCCTATCAAAAACTTGAACAAAGGAAACTATAATAAACGGGTTAGAAATTTGGTGCTCAACTTTGGAAATACAAGTATGCCAATGAAACAGCTGTATGAACCAGCAAACCCTTATGCTATACAAGTAGATCATAATTACACAGGAAAAAATGTGGAAAATGACATATTAAAAGATTTAAAAATATTGAATGTGACAAAAACAGACATTGAACAAATGACCAGGGAACAAGTATCAAGCTTTAAATGGCATCAACATTGCCAACACAGAATTACTGTAAGTAATTTTCATACGATTTACCACCTTAAAACTACAACAATGGAGAAATATGCAGAACAAATTATGCACAAGGAAATATTTCAATCCAGAGCAACCAACCACGGTATATTGAATGAAAAGATTGAACCAATATTGTGTGGAGTATGATTTAGAAGTAGAGCCGTGTGGACTATTTATAAGTGAAGAAAGACCATATTTAGGTGCTGCCCCGGATGGGCTACTTGGTTCAGACACCATAATTGAAACCAAATGCCTATATGCCAGTAGATATCAAGAGATCAAGCCCACCACCGTCCCATATTTAGTAGAAATTAACAACACGTTAACGCTGAAGCATAGTACTTACGCCTTATATTACCAAATACAGGGACAAATGTACTGTACAGGGCGGTCCTACAGTAATTTGGTTGTTAACACATACAAAGACATGGAAGTAGTGTATGTCACCAGAGACAATCACTTTATCAAAGAAATGTTAAATAAATTGGACAATTTTTATGAAAAATATTTCAAACAGGAAGTTCTTAAGAAACATTTGTGATTATCATAGAATGAATAAATAAAACCAAGAGAATAAGACTTTTTTTTCTTTATTATTCCTTCTCTAAAGTTACAGAGCATTAAACAAATAAAGAAAATCTTTGATGCTAGTGGCACATAAGATTTATTGAGTTCACTGGTTAATATTTTGTATGTTTTTGTTAATCCTATACGCCTCCTTATGTGAACTCTCTGACTAGCTAACTTTTGATCATGTTTTAATAAAACTCCTGGGATTTGTGATTTTCCTTTTAAGAAGGTAGGAATATTAATGCCAACACCTTTACTAGCAAATAAATCTTGTACATTAAATCCTCTATCAGCCATTATACTGTCCCCTTCATCACATATATCTAACAGATTACTCCGTTCTGCTATTTGTCGATTTGGCTGATCCAGCAAATGCTCCTGAGCAGTAAGTCAAAAGACCACCTGGTGAAGCTACAACCAGAAATTTCAGTGTTTTTATGCTTATAGGATCTGAAAGTGGTTCACTGGGCATCAGGTTGGCTTGGTTTTTGTATGGGTATTTCTGTTCCATCTATTATAACTCTTGTAGAGCGGTATTGTCTTTAAAAGCTTTGTGGCATATAAAAATTTACCAGTTCCAGACTAGGCCAAATATCAATCAAACTCCACAAATCGGTCACAAAATTGATCCATGTCACAATTATATTGGATACTTCAGTTTTACTCACAACAAATATTCTACTTAATTCTAAATCTGGTTTATTGCGATGCAGTTTCATTAGTAACATTTTAACGGCCTCCGTAGCCCAGTGGGTAGTGACTCTGCCTACGAAGCTGGAGGTCCCGGGTTCGAATCCCGGTCAGGGCATTTATTTGTTTATTTATCACAAATATTTGTTCCTGAGTTATGGATGTTATGTATATAAGTATCTATATGTATGTATCTATTATATATATCATCGCCTAGTACCCACAACACAAGCCTTACTGAGCTTACCGTGGGCCTAGGTTGATTTGTGTAAGATTGTCCCGTAATATTTATTTATTATTATTTATTTATTTATTTATAAATTTATTTATAAATTGGTCTTCAACAGACAGTCCAACTACTTGACTCCACCTATATTTTAATTGATTTGCCATTGGCAAAAGTGTAACGAGTGACAGTTTTGCGTAGGTTTCTAGACCTGTATAATAGTTAACAGCATCATCATCAGTCTGCAGCAAATCCGTGGAAAATAATCGCATAATATTTGATGTTTGGGTTCCACACGTGTTGTAGGTTTTCTCCGATTCCATTTTCTCGGTAGTCGGATCTCCTTTTACAGCTATTTCAACCTCATGAGAGATGTCTGCTGTGGTTTCATGAAGTGGTAAAACTTCTTCATTTATTGATGCTGGCTGGATTGCTGCCTGGAAATAACTGTTTAGGAGCACTTCTTCTTAAATAACGTTTTTCTCTATCTTTTGCTGGCCCGGAGGGTGTTTTTGTAGTCCACGGAAAAACAGAAGGAATTGCAGTTTTCTTTAGATATTTATGTTCATGTACTACTCCTGAAAAACATATAATTCTCTATTATAAACATTACAGCTGATAATATAAAATGTCAGGATATATAAAAAATTTAATATATTTTCTCATTTTTCATAATAATTTTCTGTAAAATGTTCTCGACATAACCTCGAACTTTCCGAAGGGATTAAATTCGGACGCCTAACTGCTTTCAACCATAACCTGCGAATTTTTGCGTCTTTCGGAAAGTGATGCACTCCAATTTCCGAACATTTCGGAACACCGCAACGCGTCATTTTGTAATTAAACAACAAAATCGTCTCACTTCAATACAATATATATTTGTTTTGGGACCTAGCTACGACAGCGCCACTTTGACAGTTGCCCCATTGTGCCAGCCAATACAAAAAAGCATATAACAAAAAGGTTGGAGAAACCTGAAAACTTTATTTGACAATGACATAAGTGACTTTGACAGATTTGACAGTAACGTATCTGTCGTAGTTTTTTTGGTCTTGAATTCCTGTTTTGAGTGAGTAAAAATTGTCTGTGGCAGATTTTTTAGTCTAGTAGCTATCCGTAAATCCCTTTCCTAAGACGATTCTATTTCATTTAGATGTTTAATCAGGTATTTAAGTACACTCGCCATCACATACATAAGTACACTATAGGTGTTCAAAAATATCGGCACATGCAGCCTAAAGCCTTGAAAATAGAGGTGTGTTCCGATGTTTGTGAGCTGCTTTTTTGCTCCGATGTATGTGATGGCAACTGTACTTCTACGAGTAGAATATATAGGCTGGGCACAGTAAGAATTCCAAACCTGACAAAGTACTCTTTACATGAAGTCCGTTGAGGTACCTTCGCCATTATTCTTATTGCTCTTTTTTGCAATATAAAAACTGATTTGACATTTTACTTATTACTGTTACCCAGAGATGGGCATTATTCGAATGATTCTATATTCGAATAAGCATTTATTCGTCACTAATTTATTCGCGAATAATTTATTCGTCTACACTTTCGAATGAAAAATGACTTATTCTCATTTCATTCGAAT
Organism: Epinotia brunnichana; assembly: GCA_963854355.1. Classification (NCBI taxonomy): domain Eukaryota; kingdom Metazoa; phylum Arthropoda; class Insecta; order Lepidoptera; family Tortricidae; genus Epinotia; species Epinotia brunnichana. The sequence goes on from OY977944.1 coordinate 25,478,708, forward strand.
AAATCCACGAATAATCCACAAATCATATTTAAGAATGCGGTTGCTCGTTACAACACGTACCTACACGAATTTAACACGATCACTATAAGTGTACTCATTCTCAAGTATTTTTCTATTTTTTTCTAATAATTAAACACATTTTTGTGAGTTAAATGAGTTGCTTCATGGGCTTTCAGGGCATAGAGGTAAATGGGTTTTCAATGGGTATGTACCAAATTATAATCTAAAAGGTTTAAAAAATAGCTATACCTATATAAAATAAAAAGTGATTGAATTTCTACTCCTAATACATCCATACTAATCCATACTCCATATACTAATATTATAAATGCGAAAGTGTGGCTGTCTGTCTGTCTGTCTGTTAACTCTTCAAACTGCCTAAACCGCTGACCTGATCAAGATGAAATTTGGTATAGAAATAGTTTGAGTTCTGGGGAAGGACATAGGATAAGTGTGATCCCGGAAATCATCGCCTAAGGGGGTGAAATGGGATGATGAAAATTTGGATATAATAACCCACTTTGATGAAATAGTATAAGTCCTGGGAAATTAGGGGTGAAAATTCGGATTGAAACCATTTTAATACAATTTGGTATAGAGATAGTTTGAGTCCTGGGAAAGGACATAGGATAGTTTTAATTCCGGTGAAAATTTGGATTGAACCCGTTTAGATGAAATTTGGAATATAATTATTTATTCGAAATATTTATTTGTCTTTCGCGAATATGTTTATTCTTATTCGTTATTTGTATTCGAATTAATTTTGCCCATCTCTGCTGTTACCCCATAGCTTAATGCTATAACGTATTTTGGACTCAACTAGCACATGATACACCATTTTTAGTTGTCAGTCTTAGTTCATCTCTGAGACTCCTTAATGCGTAGCATTCTGACTGAGCGAGCTAGTCAACGAAGACAGTTCTTCTTTCCAACTCAACCGGGAATCTATATCTAATCCAAGAAATTTTGCAGATTCTTCTTCATCTATCGTTGTACATTCTAGAGTTATTTGCAGTGAGTCTTTATTTTTTGCCGTTGTTCTGAAAAGCAGAACATTCATATTTTGGCAGTTCAATTTGAGATTGTTGACATTGAACCATGCACTGAAGAGATCGAGTGCCATATTTACTTCTTCATTCAGTTCCAAAAGGTTGTCAGCAGAGACAACTGCATTAGTGTCTACTGGACTTCTTAAAGGATATTTCTTTTCCCAGATATTTATAAACATTCACAAATTCTATGTCTTTACCGTTGATTGTGATTGGTCTTCTGTGGCTGTTTGTCATTATTTTAGTTTTTTCTGCGTTCATTTCCAAACCAACTTTTAAACTTGCTGTTGTCATGATTTTATTATTATAATTAAGGTAATTCAGCTTTTACATGGCAAGCATGGTCAGTTTTAGGGTGAATACACATTATTATATGGCAACATTATTAAAAAAACCTGAAGTAGCATGGAAGGGGTAAACGGAATTTGGGGGGAAGAACGCCGGAGAGCACACTTTGTTCGGGGACGAGCTGATGGACAGACCACCAGAAGTAATCATCATATTTCAGAAGTGCTCAGATCATCACGCCTATAACTATCGGTCTACAAATCCAAAGTAAGTGTTTCGATTTCATTCATGTTTTTCTCTCGTGCCATAGTGTAGACAACTAATTCATTATAAATGATATTTGTATGATATCTAATATTTAAGATTATAAGTTTCTATTAAGTATGTGCGACGCATCTAGAAGTATTGATGATAAACGTATACCTACTAACGACTATTTAAAACGAAATAATTCAATGATACAGTTGGTCGGTTCTTTTTCTGAATACCCGCTTTGTGACGAAATAATTATAATTTAGTAATTTTGGTGACAGTATATTAAACTTTGCTTGAAATCACGAACCAGCAAGTATAAATCACAAAAAAAGTTGGGTAGTTTTGCACGTGTCATTTGTGGAAACAATTAACTTGAACATTGTGATCAAAGAGGTAAAAATCTTTGTTGGCGTTTCGAATAGGTACCGTAAGAATAGTAATTTTCTCAGTTTTCTCACTATACATATGAATAATACTCTTCTTTTATTTACGCAATCCTAATACTCTATTGAAGGACTTTTGGGAATGTAAGCCAAAATCTTTGACAATACGTTACATCGTAGCATTCTTAGCTAATACTAGACTAGTCATGTGATAAAATGTGATACAATCAAAACTGATTTGTTTTATCATAAATATCACTTTAATTTGAGCAATGGAAACGTCGCCGATGCTGTAGCATTACCTTAATGGTGAAATGTTGTGTAAATACTTACTGCAATGAATAAATTGATGTGGATGACCAAGCGTAGATACATAGATAATTTTTCTAAATGTCCCTGGAACAACATCTTTCAATATTGTAACGAAAAGCACAATTGGAAAACGTAGTCGACTGAACTGTTGTTGGTATCCATATCCGGATATTGCTAATAGCATAAATTATTACTCCATATTAAACCAATTTTAAATCACATGCATATACCCAGTTGTCTTTACAAAATGTTTTTAAGTTCGTGTTCTATTTACTCTTAAATATATTATGGATTTGTGCCAAAATACTGCCGTGCAGCTCTTTAATTTTCACCAGTGGGCAGATCAGACAGAAAATTATTTTCAAAAATATTTTTTTTGATAAACAAGTGAATATAAAAATTTGCCGAACTCCTTATAATTAATTATGAAATAAAACAACATTCAAGCATATATTTATTTTACACGTGTGCGTGTATATTTCGGTGTGTGTTGTATATTATCTCTTAGGAATTTAGATTTTCAAATTAGTGAACCTTTCTTCGTGGCTGTGCCTTTTAAGCATTTTTTTGTTTATGCTTCTTATTTTTAACAACTTAAGCTTACATGCAAGTGCATAAGTTTATGAAGTTATGTTTGACGTGAGAGTACGTCTATAAAGTTTTGTTTGACGTGAGCGTGGCGTCTATAAAGTTTTGTTTGACGTGAGAGTGCGTCTATAAAGTTTTGTTTGACGTGAGAGTACGTCTATAAAGTTTTGTTTGACGTGAGCGTGCGTCTATGAAGTTTTGTTTGACGTGAGAGTGCGTCTATAAAGTTTTGTTTGACGTGAAAGTGCGTCCCTGAAGTTTTGTTTGACGTGAGAGTGCGTATATAAAGTTTTGTTTGACGTGAGAGTGCGTCTTTGAAGTTTCTATTGACGTGAGCGTGCGTCTATGAAGTTGTATTTTACGTGAGTTGCATATGAAGTTGTATTTTGCGTCTATGAAGTTTTTTGTGAGCGTGCGTCTAAAGAATTTTAATGACGTGAGCGTGCATTTAAGAAGTTCTGGTTGACGTGAGCTCGCGTCTTTGAAATTTGGTTGACGTGAACGTGCGTATAGTCAGTTATGTCACTTATGTCTGGTATGACCATGCAGTTATTATGCAGTTTTGTCAGACGGGTTTATGCTTCCATAAAGTATTGTGTAACGTTGATGTGCATCGTCGAAGTTATGTCTGACGTTAGCGTGTTTTTATGTGACGTGAGTGCACGTCTATGAAGTTAAGTTTAGAGTGTACTGGCCGTTAGTTAGTTAGTGTTAGTAATTTAGCTCAGTTTTGCTTGCTCTAAGCATTTGTTTTCTAAGATATGTTTGGATTGAGCGTCACTAATGGTATCGTTTATGTCACAGTTTTGATGGTGATATTAGGTATCAACCAAATCATGATATCCGGAATAAGCAAGCGCATCAACAACTGAACTGTTACATGATTCTAATCGTATGTCGGATGTTAACATGAGATTTGATCCAGCGATATTATATATACTAATTAATTCATATAATAATAAATAACATGCAAAAAAAAAAATATAAGGATTGAGTGAGAGCGTGTTTGCGTGATTAGCTTGATAAATTTATTCGATATGTTTTTTTTATATTTTCTAATGCATAGGAATATATAATATTTATTATTATATATATTTATATATATTTTTAACATTAGAAATTGGAAGGGGCTAATGCCTGATGAATGCCTCATTTTAATTTTTCACATTTGTGCCTTTCTTACAGTACGCTACGAAATTATCTATATCACGTAGAAAGTTGGCAAAAAGAGAGGTTGTTTTTATGTTTGGCATTTTAACAGTTGAATTTCCGAGGCAAGATTCTGATGTTATAAATTTTTGGCATGAAAGTTCAATGGTAGTTTCAAACGATGATATGTTTTAAAATAAAATGATAAATATGGCTAGGTACTCTTTGTTTTATGACATGTCGGAAAATAGTGGATCAAGCGGTCTTAGACTGGCTGTAGGACGGAAGAGAATATTAAGTGCTTCATCGTCGTCTGACGAAGACGAACCACCTGTTCTACGTAAACGCGTTCACAATGATGCAATATAATCCAGCGACAGTGTCACGGCGACTGCTAGTCGGGGCATGATTTATGCTACAGATTTCATCAATGCACTAACAGGAAAAGCAAAGCAGGCCAATGTTTAGCACTCAGCAGATGTTGAATGCAATTCCAGAGTTTGATCCAGAAAGTCACGCACAAAATATAGAAATTTGGTTGCGAAAAGTTAACGACTGCGCGGTAATTTATGATTGGAACGACCGTCAAATATCACACTGCGCCACGCAAAAATTAATTGGCACCGCTAAAAGCTGGTATCAATCTTTACCCAGTTTGGATTTCTCAAGGAGAGAGTGGCAATATAAACTTCGACGCGCCTTTCCCGTGGATGATAATGTCGCCCTTTTGCTTGAAGAGATGTTTAATAGGAAGACTGACCCAGAAGAAAGCTTGCGTTCATATTTTTATGACAAATTAATGTCACTAAACAGATGCGGTATAACGGGTAAGAAAGCAGTTGACTGTCTCATTCATGGCATTACAAATATTTCCCTGAGGAACAGCGCTCAAGCTTTGAAGTGTAAGGAGCCATAAGATCTTTTACAGTATTTTGTGTTGCAACAACCTCAAGGCGTTTCTATATCACAAACTCAATGAGAACGGGGATATACTACTAGATTTGACACACATATTTCTCAGAAAAGCGTCGTTAAATGTTTTCATTGTGGTATAGAAGGCCTCACGATTAATAAATGTTTCAGGCGGAATATTAAGCAAGTGTTGGATTATAAAAACAGGATTTGTTTCAATTGTAGCGAAGAGGGACATCTACTTGTCAACGGCCTATTAAGAAATACAATATTTGTTTCAAAGCAGGGCACACTGGTGACAATTGCTATACAAATCGCTCTTCGCTTAAAAATGAAAATCGTAAACCCGAACAAGTTATGACTTCCTAATTTTATAAGGCCTTATAAAGTACCTTCTTCTTCTTCCACCATATAGTCTGCCGAATGTCATGATTTAGATTATCTTGTAAGTATTTATTCTTACATTAGAAAATAAATATTTTCCGTAATACATTTTGTAAAAGCATGTAAAGTGATTATTACATAGAGTTGAATAATTGGAATAACACAATTCCCAACAGTTAGTACTATGTGTATGATAATGTAATGAAACAGTTTATTATGTAACATAAATAAATACTCGACCTATATTCAAAGTTTGTGAGGACTTGTATATATATGTAGGTATGTTATTATTAATTAATTTGTTAAATAAAATCTATAGTTCAATTATGTCATTATTTTATTGATATATAAATCTCAATCAAAGCATATTCTTAATGCGTGCTTAATTACATTTCGTGCGCGCGTCGGGCGACTGCGCGCTGACGGATGGCCGAATGTCATGATTTTATTATTATAATTAAGGTAAATCAGCTTTTACATGGCAAGCATGGTCAGTTTAAGGGTGAATACACATTATTATATGGCAACATTATTAAAAAAACGGGAAGGGGTAAACGGAATTTGGAGGGAAGAACGCCGGAGAGCACACTTTGTTCGGGGACGAGCTGATGGACATACCACCAGAAGTAATCATCATACTGTACTGTATCTAGTGATGTCATCATTTCTTCAAGGTCTTTGGGGGTTTCAGCTATTATGACAATGTCGTCCGCGAATCTGAGGTGAGTTAAATATCGTCCGTTTACGAGAATGCCTTTCCCTGTCCAGTCTAGGTTTTGGAATACATCTTCGAGCACTGCGACAAAGAGTTTGGGCGACAAAGGGTCGCCCTGCCTTACCCCTCTCTCTACCTTTATTTCTTCGCCTCTGGTTCCTAACCAGAAATACTTGTTAGCAGTAAATAACCATGATGACCTGAAATACTTGCACCTAGTTAAACATAAACATTACACAAGGACAATGACCGCAGGCCTAGAGTGTTCAATTACTATGGTGATAGGACACTAAAGAAACGCATACGATATATACTGAACACCCTGCCCGCGGACATTGTTCATGAACCTAAAAAAAGCTAGATTTAAGTATCGATTAAAAAAATACCTCATGGATGCCCTGTAGAAATCTCCTTTTAAGTTTTATAGGGCATTCATGTGATACCTCAATATTTAAGACACTTCAACTTTATGCTAAAGAGAAATGAGACTGTAATTTTGACTCCACAACTGAAAATTTTTGTTTTGTGGAGCAATGTATCAAACTATTCATGACATTATTCTGTGGCATTAGTGTCATCCGCAAAAAATCCTGAAATTACTTGTGAATACGAAGACAAAAGATAACTGTAAAAAAAAGACTACCTACCAAAAACTGTTCAAAATATGTAAAATCTTACCGGTAAGCTCTAAACTGAAATACTTGTTAGCAGTAAATAACCATGATGACCTGAAATACTTACACCTAGTTAAACATAAACATTACACAAGGACAATGACCGCGGGCAAGTATGAAGTGTTGGAAGATGTCACTTACATTTGTCCGTTTGCTTTTGCTGTGTTCAGGCGTACTTTCAATAAATTCATGGAACAGAGAAGGTGTTTACAATGAATATCCCCGGCTTCTCCAACATGAAGTACCTAGAGTGTTCAATTACTATGGTGATAGGACACTAAAAAAACGCATACCATATATACTGAACGCTGCCCGCGGACATTGTTCATGAACCTAAAAAAGCTAGATTTAAGTATCGATTAAAAAAATACCTCATGCATGCCCTGTAGAAATCTCCTTTCACGTTTTATAGGGCATTCATGTGATACCTCAATATTTAAGACACTTCATCGTTATGCTAAAGAGAAATGAGACTGTAATTTTGACTCCACAACTGAAAAAATTGTTTTGTGGAGCAATGTATCAAACTATTCATGTAATCTTCTGTTGTTAATAAATAAAATAAATAACTTATTAAAAAAAATTACAAAAAAACATTAGTCCAAACTTTCACATTTATAAATTAGTCGGATTGTCATAAACTACAAAGATACTTACCCATTATTTTCAGGGAACCAAGAATCATCTACTGATTACGTAGAAGCGTCGGCCATATATATGCGTTCATGTATCTGCCGCTTCTGCTAGGCAATCTATTGGGAAAGAGTAAGAAAACAACGTGGCGTCCATCAAAAAGCATCTCTCTTTTATTATGCGTTTAACCGCAGCAACGGAACTGAAAGGAACAATTGCTGCACTTAAGGAAAAATGGCGACCGGCCATTTTTATTGTCGGCCCTACAATAAAGGAAATCGAAACCTTTATATTGAAGTTAATGACACTTTTTACGTGGTACATTCTATTCTGGAAGCTGTTGATGTCACTTTCAAAATTGTACCATGCGTTACACTGCGAGTATCCGATGGAATGTAAAACTGTTTACAGTTACTTGCAAAAAGCTTTCTACAAATTGTCTACTAATGGGACAAATAATTCACCAGCGTGAACGCTCTCTTAGCTGATTTGAATATTAGGTAAATTCGATAGTTTTTTTTTGCTTTTAATTCAAAGCAAAACTGTTATTTTTGGTGAATAAGTTGCATAAGTGCCTTAATATGCCTAAAAATTATATGTGTAAGCAGGAATTCCATACTGTTAAAGAATTATGTTGGCATTCCAAGAAATATCATTATAGTCATAAAGTTACTGTTTATGAGTGTAATGAGGATATTTTCAATAGAAAATATTCTTTTAATAATAGAAAATATTTACTTTCTAAACATTGTAGTACTACAGAATCTCACATTAATTTTCATAATGTATCAAATGAAACCACAATGCAGATTGAACTTCGCACAATGAATCCGATAGCTGCTCATCCCAATTGGCCACACCTACTTGCTCGTCCTATTCGACCTTAACTATAGGTTCATTGCCAGACAATTCGACTTCAGAACCCCTTGTTGATGCAGTTTCATTGTTTGCTTCTTCTTTATATGCCAATCCTGTAGTGTCACGTAACATTGTTGAAGACGTCGTGAAAAAGTTAATTTACTACTTCAACATTCTGTTTTAAATCCGATTTTGACCGATTTATCAAAATATTTTCAACAGGGTGAGATTTCAGAAGCCTGTCATAGAAACTTGCAGTCTAGAATTAATCAACTGCAATACGTGATGCGTGAGCTAACGTAAACAACATGACTGACCGTTCCGTATCATAAATCCGTGGAAAAACTACAGAATCATCGTGTTCTTCGCTTCAAGCGGCCAAAAGAAACACACGGAGACACAAGAGTCCGCAGCAACATCTCGAAAATACACTGGTGAGCCGAAAAATGTAAATATTACAAGAAAAAAATTCGAAGCCACAGATTTGAACATTTATTCAACACTCACACATGTAAACATTTCAAATTAACTGCTAATTATCTTATGAAGAAATTGATACTACCAACGAACAAATCAACACCACACATGCAATAGAAACCCCTAACTCATCGGGTAGTGCACCTGCACCAAACAGAGCGGATGATACTTGTGTAACTCTTGATTCTTTCCGTAAGCTCCTCGACGAGAAATTAGAGTTTAATAATAGGACAGTTATTGAACAACTAAAAACCATAATACAAAGTGAAGTAAATGGTGCTGTCACAAAACTGCACTCCGAAATGATTCAGAAAATATATGCCCTTTCAAATGAACAGCTAAACATAAACCAAAATATCGAAAATTTAACTCATAAGATACAAGCCCTTGAAGAAGAAAACACAAAGTTACAAGCAGATATAAGACGTATTCAAGATAATGCAACGAAATTGATTGGTCCAACGCAATCAAAAACGGAAGGCGACACAAGTAAGAAAATTGTAGTACACGGACTGGAAGAATGGTATGGGGAATCAGAAGAAAGAATAATAGAGCGGTTAGCCTACATCTTTCATAATGTTCTCGAAATCAACATAGATGGATATATCGAGGAGACATACAGAGTAGGTAAAAGAGGAAACCGACGACCGCTGATGATAGAACTGACTAGCAAAAGGGTCATGAAATATATATTGCAACATAGTCAGCTTTTCAAATATGGTGGGATCAATATAACCGAATACCTAGACGAAGCATCACTAAAAAATAGAAGAAAATTGATAGAAGCCCTTAAGCAAGCGCGTAAAGAAGGAAAATACGCAATTATACAAAATAACGTATTATTCATAAACGGAAAGGTGTGTGAAAAAAACCTGTGATAACATCAGCGAGAGCTCACAAATCAGCACAAATACTGAATTCAACTCAAATAACAATAACATTAAGGTCCCTGAGGCAGAAATTCACATAACCCAGGAAACTGACGAGCTAAGCAACTTGAATAATACGGTATCTCTACCCTTATCGTGAGATCCAATCGTAACCTAACGTTACGTAACTATTTACGAGATCGAGTAAACGCGCTTCGAATAGATTTCGATCTCGCTTCGGTATTCTTCGATTCGATCCGTCAAAATTGTAACTCACAATGCCGTTGGACTACGAAACTAACTGCAAAACGTTAGACGGTAGCGTTTAGTTTTCGATGCGTAATTTGACGTTCGCTTCGTACTACCAATCGGTAGTGTGAGACCCAAATTTGACATTTCGTATCGAAGAATACCGTAGCGACTGTAGCCAAATTTGACATTTCGTATCGAAGAATACCGTAGCGACTGTAGTTTACTATTTCACTTGCAAAATTGTGCGTGATAACGTGGTGATAACGTATTATTCCGTCAAGAGTTACCATAGATCCGATCGACACCTATCTCAAATTAAAGAACGTATAAAAATAAGGGTTTTGAATTGACAACATATATCCGCAAAATTCAGGTTGTCTCATATTTTGTATTTAAAAATCCAAATGAATGGCACAAATTCCGCCATATTTGACATACAGGGTGGAAAAAAGTTATGGGCCCTGGAGGGAAACTACTTTAAATCCTTTAGTTAGCTCATTTTACTGAAAGGAAACATTCCTTTATTTTTAAAAAGAAACAAAACTGCATTAAAAAAAATTAAATTTTGCTAGTCTCGACCGGGAATCGAACCAACTTAAAATTAAAAATAAACCCTCGCTGGTTTATTATACGAATCGGTAGGATTATTGTTTTTTTGTAATTGAGGTGTGCAATAAAGAGTTTTTGTATTGTATTGTATTGTTTAGGATAAACTCTGTCTAAGAAACATTTGGTCTTACACTTATCTGTTGTATACGAGATACCCATGAAATTGAATATTTATTACAAGTGTTTATTAACAATGCCTAGTACTGGTCTCTTGAAACAAGTAAATGATACTTAATAATTTTCTTATCTCTTTAACATCTAAAGACATCGTATGAAGCTTGCTAATGTTAATTATCTCTAAGTACCTTGTTGAAGTATTGGATAACAAAATGGTAATAATAAATCTACGCACGACACTATTGCTTCTTACATTAGACTAGACGTTCGTTCGGACGAAAAGTTTAAAAATGGAACGTACTTTTCACCTCACTAGCTCGGAAAGCCCATTTTTATTCTTTAAAATCAGATAGCAAAACTGCATTTTATCCACAAGAGTGCAAAGAATATTTGAAATCCGAACGTGTTATTAGTTACTTTCTTAAACATAATAACATGTAAAGGCCAGTCCAGACAGGACATTTTTCGCCCATCAGATTTATTTTATTTAGGTACCTTTTTTTGAATGTTTTATTCTTTTTTTTAATGTTTTTAATTTTTTTTTCTTTTTTAAATGTTTTTTTGTTTTATAAATCTTTTTTTCTTTTTCTCCTTTTTAAAAAATGTTGTTTCTCTTTTTAATGTTTTTTTGGTCTTTTTATACGTTTTTTTCATTTTTTTTAATTCTTTTCTTCTTTTTTTAATGTTTTTTGAAATCATATTTATTTTTTTGAAATTTTCGTCTACATTTTAATGTTTTTTTATATTTTATTGATTTAAATGTGTTTATTCAATGTTTTTTTTATTTTTTCCACTTGAAAAAAAAATTTTTTTTGTTTTTTTTCTTTTTGATTTATTTTTGTGGTTTTTCCACTTTTTTCTCTTTTAAAATGTTTTTTTTTTTTTAGTTTTTTTATTTTTTTATTTTTTTACGTTTTTTCTCTTATTTTAATGTTTTTTGTAACTTTTTTCTTTTATTATGTTTTTGTCTCTATTTTATTGCTTTGTTTTTCTTTTTTCAATGATTTTTGCTTTTTTCTCCTTTTTATAGATGTTTTGTTTCTTTTTAATAGTTTTTTTTCCTTTTTTGTTTTTTTGGTCTTTTTTCTCTTTTTTATACGTTTTTTTCCTTTTTTTTAATGTTTATTTTTTATTATTTCAAGGTTTTTTGAAATTCTCTTATATTTTTTTGATGTTTTTGCCATATTTTAATGTTTTTTTTTATTTTTTATTGATTTATATGTGTTTCTCAAGGTTTTTTTTATTTTTTTTTCCACTGTTTTTACATGTTTTTTTTTTGTCTTTTTTTACGTTTTTTCTCTTAATATAATGTTTTTTGTAACTTTTTTCTTTTTACATGTTTTTTTTTGTGTTTTGTCTTTTTTTGTCTTTTTTTACGTTTTTTTTCTTAATGATATTTTTTTTTTTAACTTTTTTCTTTTTTATATGTTTTTGTCTCTATTTTATTGCTTCCTTTTTCTTTAATGAGTCTTTTTTAATGTTTTTTGAAATTATTTTTGCCTTTTTTAAAAGTTTTTCTTTATTAAATGTTTTTTTTTATTTTGTACTATTTTGTTTCTTTTTTCATGTTTTTAATTTTTTTTTTCTCATTTTTAATGTTTTTTTCCCCTTTTTTAATATATTTTTTTAATTTTTTTCGTTACTTTACTTTTTTGTTTTTTTTGTTTTTTTTCCTCGCTTTAGTGAGGTGAAAAGATTCGTGTTACACACGGGTGCAAGTTATTTTGACGTCTCGTGATTTTCAACCCTAGAATCCATTCGCTAGCTTGTGTTTCAATTCCACACTCGCGGTTAAAATACAACTTTGCACCCTTGTATAACAAATAACTATTTTTTGCAAACGCGGGGCAACAAATTTGAAATTGGAACGATAACATTTAAAAAAAAGAAGTATTCGCTCGAATTTCGAATTGTGTTTTGTTTTGCTTTCATTCCGTAATTCTGTAACAATGGCGTATCAAGAACATTTCGATTTATTAGAAGCTTACTTTTCAAACAACAAGAATTGCAATTTAGCTCTACAGTGGTACAGTGTGAGGTATCCAGACAGACAAATGCCATCTAGAAAAGTTTTGTCGCGAATGGTGAAAAATTTAGTGAATATTGGAGGTTTCAAAAAACGTTTAGAACGCCCGCAGCAGCAAAATCTAGACTTTTCCGATTTAGATTTAAATGTTTTGACATACTTTGAGTGTTACCCGAAAGCTTCTAGTAGGGAAGTTGCTCAAGAGATTGGCACCAACCATACTCGTGTACTTAGTGTTTTGAAAAAGTACAAATACAAATGTTTTCGTGATGGGCGATTGGTGCAGAAACTACATTTGGGAGATAGTCAAAGGAGATTAGAGTTCTGTCAGAATATTCAAACACAAATAGCCCGCAACTCAAATTTTTTAGACTACATTGTAAGGTCTGATGAAACAAATTTCAGCAATAATGGAATTTATAACAGACATAACAATCATTATTGGTCCCGTCAGAATCCATTCCGTGTTCGCGAAACAAACAATCAAGTCAGATTTTCCTTTAATGTTTGGTGCGGAATCAGAAGCAATATGGTCGTTTTGGTGCACATTTATGAAGGACATCTAAATACGGCAAAATACATTGAAATATTAGACCTATTGCATAATCAATTATATCTTCTACCGGAGGAGGAACATCACAATATCATATTTCAACAAGACGGGTGCACCTGCCCACAATAGCAGAATTTCCAGGGCTTACCTTAATGAACATTTCAATGTCTGGATAGGTACAAACGGGACGATTAGGTGGCCAGCGAGAAGTCCAGACCTGACGCCTCTGGACTACTTTTTATGGGGTCATGTAAAAAATGAAGTTTACAAAACGTGTTATAATACTGTACAAGACTTAAGGGTTGCGGTAGAAAATGTTATTAGGAGCATACACCACAACACTCTCCAGAGGGCTACACGAAATGAATTTCAACGTAGACTAAATTTGTGTATCCGGAACGAAGGGGGTCATTTCGAGCAACTTATCAGTTAAATTATTAAGATTGCGTTTTTTAATGGCCGTCTACGTTAAAAAAATGTTTCATGTTTATGTTCTTCTTATTGATAATAAAATAAAATGAATTGTAGTTTTCACATTTTTATTTCAATTACCAAATAAATGTTTCTTAGACAGGTTCATCCTAAACGATAATACTACCGATTCGTATAATAAACCAGCGAGGGTTTATTTTTAATTTTAAGTTGGTTCGATTCCCGGTCGAGACTAGCAAAATTTAAATTTTTTTTAATGCAGTTTTGTTTCTTTTTAAAAATAAAGGAATGTTTCCTTTCAGTAAAATGAGCTAACTAAAGGATTTAAAGTAGTTCCCCTCCAGGGCCCATAACTTTTTTCCACCCTGTATATTATATTTTATTGCTCTGAGATTATATGTTGTTTGGTTGTGTTGTATCATACATATCCCATCAAAAATTACGAGTGAATATATATTCGATGTTCTAGTGATATTTATAGTCACAAACTATATAGAGATACTACGTGTTTATAGTGATACGGTGATAGTAAGGGCTCACAAAGGAAGACGCCCTGGATCGTGCAAAGTGTAGGAAAGCGGACCCTCGCAAAGGCCGGGATTGATACGATATTAACATCATTGAGTTATTATTATACTGCAATGATTAACATCGTCGACGAAAGTACTTAGTCGTGAAATTTCATCAGGGAGAGTCCTCACAGAGACGCAGTCGGCTCTTGGAGCTCCGTAACTAGATATTTCTATGCATATCATTAGTGCGCTAGGCCGTGACACTACTGCTATTTGGATAAATTGTAAGTATGGAAAATATTTAATTTTGCATTTCGAAGAGTTGCTGTGAACAACGTAATCGTTATCTAAAATAATTCACTTTAAAAAGTTTTAACCGACTTCAAATCAGTACACAAATCGCTTCAAGTGTACCTGTAAAATTGGAAGAGTTCCCTCGATTTCTCTAGGATCCCGTCATCAGGTCTTGACCTGATCACCATGGAACCACGTGGGAAGGATACCCTTTCAAATATAAATAGATTTGTCCAATTGGTTCAGACATCTTCGAGTAATAAGGGAACATACATAAAAAGTCTCCGACGAGTTGAGAATCTCCTCCTTTTTTTTTAAGTTTGTTGAACAAATGTAGCCTGTGATTATTTTATTGTACGTACTCAGTTACTTCTAAACTGGGGAATGCACATTCCGTAACATACTGATCTACTATTCATATTATAATTCTTATTGGTATCTTGAAAATCAAGATACCTGCTTACTGTAATATATTGCACGTTTGCAGTGCATGTTCCTATGTACAGTCAACCAACTTGATTCCAAGGCCACCGTAGAACCCTGTCATTTTAAATGCTACATAGCGATGCCATAATCCTAGTAACCCGTATTGACATAGCATTTACAACGGCAAGGTTCTATGATGGTTCCCTAGTGTTGTGGATAACGATCATTTAGAGGCTAAGATTCGAACCCTAAAGACTCCCGAGGCTTTACTCAAGTGACGAAAAGTCAATATTTAGCATTCATATACGTGCAATAAACCAACACGGTTCTTAAACAGCATCGAGTCTTTAAGCCTCGGGAGTCTTTAGGGCTCGAGTTTATAAGCCTCGAAATGAGCGTTATCCACAACACTACCTAGGAATCAAATTGGTTGACTGTACCCATCTAAAATTAGACTGCTTTCCAGTACTTACTGTAAAGTGTAAACCAAGATCTCATTATCTGTTTTCTAATTTGTGACAAAATAATTGATTGAATTTTCTATAGCAAGGTAAAATCTATATCCATCCTGAAACTCCATTCTACATACTGGTAAAAGAACTGTTGAAATCGGACGAGGAGTTCTGGAGATTATCCATTACATACAAACTTACAATTCCACAGACTTTTCTTGTTTATAATGTTAGTATAAATAACCTAGCCTTTTGTTCTTAATTATGTATGACATCTACTTACTATTGATTTTGTATAAAGCAGTTACGCTGCTAATTTATATGTTTAAATCTGTTTGACATATATAGGTATTTAATATAAGAACACATGTGCCATTTATTATTGTAATTGTTTTCCTGTTTTATTTTTTTGTACGCCGCAAGGTAGAACATAGAGGACTCTCAACCTAATTTAACATCTACAATGTATACATACCTATGTTTCACAAAATAAATTACTTACTTACTTACTTACTTACTAGCTGTCTTTTTATCTATACCTGCAATTTATATTCTTTCCAGATCTTTTACCAAAGAAAGAAGACCTACATATACTTAATGTACAGCAAGGTGCATGTAGGTGTGTGTACCTAAATAGACACACACATAAATAACTTTGACATAATTGTACACTGTCTTTCCTACTGGGCAGTCCAAGCAAGTTTCTTGTGCTCTGCTATTACCATCTAGTCTAGATACTATGAGTATTATACAAGATTTGGTTGAAATGGTAAAGAAAACAAACATGTACCTTGTAGAAGGTAATCATAATCACTTAATGTGATACTTGAATATACTCATATGTGTCATGAAAATGATAATAGATATGAAGCTGACTGAGCAGCTATAGTATTTGATGAGAGGTAATTAAAGTAACTAGTAGAGTAGAGGATTATGGCTAACTGATGAATTTCTAATTAAGGTAAATATTTATATTTATGTCCACGGTTATTTGATATCACTTTGTATAATTTTATGACCAAAGGATTGAATATATACTCTAACTTCAATCAACAAACCGGTTGTTTTAGTTTGTTACATACATGTAATAATTTATTGTTAGTTGTATACTATCTGTAGGTTTCAATATTTTTCCTGGTACCCGTCCTGCTCGCCTGCTTATCTCAACTCAACTTTTGTACATATTTAAATAAAATAAAATAAACAAAAAGTATTGATAATAATATTAATAAACTACATTAATTGAAATAAAATCCTTCATTTAACTTATTTTAAAAGTGGTTGGTATATATCTTCCTTTTTTTAATATGTAAGGTTGAACTATTTATTTCCTAACGTTTAAGCGCAAATTGAGTTTAATTTTAATAGCAAAACAATTAGATACAAGCTGAAGGCACTACTTAAATCTGGTGTCTTGTGGCTGTTAGTATTATTTAACTTCGATGCATTTAAAATATATCGACCTGTCTGTTCCAACAGGTTAGGAACTAAACTTTGTAGTAAGTTAAGTTATTCTCCCTATAAGTAGGTCTAAGCCAATGTGAGTGTTCTTCTTTAATTTCTCTCTTTTTTATTTTACCGTATTTGTTTTTTTATTGTATTATATTGTAATTACATTGTGTTTTTCTTTATTTTTTGTTTTACCTCGACCTGCACTAGCAGTCAATGTGGATGTGGTGTGAGTGAAAAGGGGACGAACTGAAAACCAGCGCTGTACAGCAATGACTGTCACAGCACATGCTGAGTTCGTTCCTTTTGTCACACAAATTATCTTGTATTTTTTTTCTCATAATGTATTTTTCGTATGTAATCTGTTTGTGTGACAATAAACATTTGTCTTTCTTTCTTTCTTTCTTTCTTTCTTTATTTTTCTGATCACATTTCAACTTTATTTCGTTGACTTCTCAAACTTGTTTGGTTGATCACATCCATTTCATATACCTGAAATAAATACCATCAAAAGTATAGAAACACTATCTGTGACTGAAACTGACACCACTATGGGCTCTTACAGACGAGCGACAGCAGCTAGCGACCGCCCGCGACAGCAGCTAGCGACCGCCCGCGACAGCAGCTAGCGACCGCCCGCGACAGCAGCTAGCGACCGCCCGCGACAGCAGCTAGCGACCGCCCGCGACAGCAATCGGCGACCATCGGCTCGTCATATTCATTTTATTGGTAAATTACAGGCATTCGAAGTTTTCTCACTCTGTCGCACTTACGGACGAACTCGTAAGTATGACAGAGAGGGGAAACTTCGAATGCCGTTCGCGGTAGGCCCTCAGGCCCTTGACACCTGTAGTTCCACTGTCGCCACCTTGGCGCTGCATTTGCATCCATTTTATCTAATCTGTGATCAGTTTGATGTCATACTCAAATTTTTGAATTTGACAAGTCGTTGCTTTCATTCACGCCACTTGTTTCGTGAACATTGAGTTGAGCTCTGGCTATTTTGTGTCCTCCTCCCGTCTCGGTTGAGTTGAGTTCCTTAAGAAACCACCCTCCTCAAATTCAATACAAGTGCCCACTCCGTTAGCTAGCTACATATTAGTAATCTGTGCTATTATTTCGTGTAATCAGTAAAATCCGTTGGTTGGGTCTGTTTTAAACTTATATATTTGAAGGATAATTTTATAAAAATGCGTACAAGCTCTTCGCAGTTCCAGTTGCTAGTCGACTATATGCAACAGTAAGTATTTGTTAACACCTATAAAAGATAATTTATTAATAATACGCAGCTTCCATAAAATTTTGGTACGTATGTATGTTATGTAGTATCACGCGTTCACACAGTGTTTTCCTCCAAAGGTATCTTGTTCTAAACTGTTTCTCCTAGTTCGTGGTATCAATCTTGGAAGACAACATGTTATTTTTTGCACTGTCCTTAAGAGGGGGCACTATGCGAAATCGGAGTTCTTAGATTGAATATTTACCTATGACAAATTAAAGCGAATGCCAGGAAAACGAACATACAAAAACTACATCATATTTGCAATCTTATTGACCGAAAAAAACTTTTCAAAACCAAAATTGCCTCGATAGAAAAAAATCGCCAAAACATGTCTTATTTTTACCTAATTTCAATGGTGTGACGTTCCCGAGCATGTAGTCTACGTAAAAATTTAATGTATAATAGCTTTTGATATTGCCTAATGAATTGACCAGCGGGGTATTTTTATGTAGTCCCTTTTCAGACTTATTGAGGTAAAACGTATTTGGCGTATAGGTCCTTTTCATATCGCGCGATACCCTTTTTCCCGTCGCGTGTTTCGCGCGGTTCGGTATATCTTCTGTTGCCGTTCGCGGGTGGGGCCAGTCGCTATTGCTCCATTGAGACGAGAGGACTAAATTCGGTGCGCTCACGACAGCGAAGTGAATATAATTTTATCAACAAAAGTGTTTCCCAAATTAAATTTAAAGTGTACACTATGGGTAATAAATTGAACACGAGAAAACGGCTAAACAAACGAAATCTCAAAAGGTTAAAACGTGAATCAATGGTTAAGTGTAATAGGTATGTATTAGTCTAAATTACTTATAATTATTTATGAAACGCAAATAATTGTTTAACGAAAACTTTTTTTTAAACATTCTAATGTCGACTTTATGGTTTAAACTTTAAAGTTCAAATTACAACATCATCATTGCGCGGCGATCGACCTCGGTGACCAACGTCGGTGACCTCGGTGTTATTTGTTGTAGTAAATGCAAAAATGGGCGATGATTTTTCTTCAGTGATTGAGTATTTATCTTTTTTATGTAAGGATTTTTATTATTATTTATTTTCAGATTTACGTTAGCAACTTTGAACAATGCGGTCGTTAATGATAATATTGAGCCCCCCCAGCCCCAAGGTACAAATAATGAAGAATCCATCGCGCCAGAACAGTACGTACTTGCCTACTTAATATGAGTTACTTTACTAGCTTCCGCCCGAGACTTCGTCTGCGTGGGCCCGGGATAAAAATTATCCTATATTTTAATCCAGGCTATAAACTATCCTCGTGCAAAAATTCATCCAAATCGGTTGAGCCGTCAGTATTTAAGAAAATATACAGGGTGAGAACACTCAACTCACAAGATGAAACCTTTGATTCAGACCATTATTTTTAAATTCTAATTTTCAGGTTTACGTTTGCCACTTTAAATAATGTTGGATGTGATGATATCTTTGAACCCCAGAAAACAAATTATCAAAAGCCAATATCGCCAGAACAGTACGTATTTATTATATTACTTGTGTTTGATAGATGTATGTATAGCTAACCACAGCTGCACCTCTTACAGTTCACAGTACGCATTCTAGACCTTAAAAAAACTTTTATTTCTATTTTTCAGACTTACGTTTGCAAATTTGAATAATTTTGGAGATGATAATGTTGCTGAGGCCCAGAATACAAATAATGAAGAGTTGGTAGCTCCAGAATTGTATGTATTACACGAGTGTCTATCACACGCTTTGGGATTTACACACTTAAAATTTAACTTTTTTTGTTTGTTACTTATATATCTGGTTTGTTTGCAGTAATATTGCTGAATATACTCAAGATAAGAAGAAGGTAACAAAAAGTAATAAAAAATGTGGACAAAATGAACAAGAGGAACAAGTACAAACATATGATGGGAAAGAACGGCTGATTATAGACAAAGATTACTTTTTTGAAAATTTGAAAAAAATGTCAAGCCATGGACCTCAGTTTGGATGTACCTTGTCCAACCTAAATATAACAGGCGAAACAAAAAAAGGGCTAAATTCCAAACTGAAGTTTACCTGTGACATGTGTAGAGCAGAATTTTTCCTCAACACCACAAATCCACTGCCCACTGAAAACCTCAATATAGATGCTGCAGCTGTGTCTGGTATTACAAACACAGGTATGGGCTTGGAGCAATTTACCGGTTTATTTGCTGCTATGAACCTTCCCATACTGTCACAAAAGGTGTTCACGACCATTCACAATGTAATATGCGAGCAATGGGAGAAAACTGCTCATGAAGCTATGGCGGCGGCAGCAGAACGTGAAAAGGTAGCTGCGATTGAAGAAGGGCGGGTGAAAGACGGAGTACCAGTTATCGACGTCATTGCTGATGGGTGCTGGTCCAAGCGTTCGTACAAAAAAAAATATTCGGCGCTTTCTGGAGCAGCCGCTATTATAGGCAGGAAGTTTGGGGAGGTTTTATTCTTCGGAGTGAAAAATAAATATTGTTGTATATGTGCTCGTGCACAAAACAAGGGAACCACTCCAAAGGAGCATACATGCTTTAAAAATTATACCGGCGCTTCCTCTGGCATGGAGGCAGTAATTATAGTGGAAGGATTCAAAAACTCCTTAGACATGTATGGAATCATCTACGGAAGAGTTATTGCGGATGGAGACTCAAATACCTACAACAAAATTCTCGAAGAGAGACCATACGTGGATGTCACGGTTGAAAAAATAGAATGCCGGAATCATGTTCTTCGGAACATGTGCAATAAGTTAGCTGCCGTTAGCACAGATACCAAATATCCGTTACACATGAGGACCACCCAAAGAATACTGGCCATGAGGAAAGTTATCATCTCGGCTATAAAAAAACATAAAGAGGAAGTTGCAGATTTAGGTACAAGAATAAATAACCTATATAAAGATATTTCGAATTCGTACCATCACGCTTTTGGTCATCACAGCGATTGTTTAGATCACTATTGTAGTAGTGAAAAAAAAAGTGAAGACCTTGTACCAAAAATTAGGAATTCTTTGTTTTGGGCCAGAATACAATATATTGTGGGTATAGTCGCCACTCACTCGCGGAGTTTGGTTCATGATTATGACAGCAATGCAGTTGAGCAGTTTAATAGTATTATAGCCAAATTCGTCGCTGGAAAGAGAACAAACTTAATACAACGTCAAACTTACCAATCAAGATGCGCAGCTGCGGTTGTGGCATACAACACGAAAAGGCCGTTGTATAATCTGCAAAAATCGCTTCTAGGTAAAAGCCCCAAATCAAAATTAAAATCATTTGAAAATAAACGAATAGATAAAAACAAACGGAAAAGACAACTCGGACTACCTAAGAAAGTTAATTTTAATAAAAAACCACGACTTCTGTCAGAATATAAACATTACGGTACAGACACCTGCCAAAAACCTGACATGCCAGAAGACATATATATAACCTCAGGAAAACCAGTTTCCTGAATAACTTGCATAAAACTGACATCGAAAGAGCTACAATAGAAAAGGCTACCATTTTACAGCGGAGTAGTAGCGAATGGCTGGAATTACGCCGAAATATGTTGACCGCTTCCAATTTTGGAAAAGTTATAAAACGCCGTGCCACAACAAGTGCCAGCATAGTGAAAGCATTGCTTTACAAAAGCAACATTTCACATGTGGCAGCAATAAAACATGGCATTGACAATGAGCCAATCGCTCTTAAGCAGCTAGCGGACCAAGAAAATGTCATCATAAGGCCTTGTGGACTGTTTATTGATGGCAGTCTACCTTTTTTGGCAGCAACTCCTGATGGGTTGATAGGTGATGATACGATTGTGGAGATTAAATGTCCACTATCATCATTTAAAATGCCCATCAAGGAAGCCATTACAAAAAGAAAAATGAAATTCTGGGCCATTAAAAATGACCAAATGGTAATTAATAAAAACGATCCGTGGTATTACCAGATACAAGGGCAATTGCACGTTACTAAAAAGAAAATTTGTCTTTTTGCGGTGTGGTCCGGAGGAAATCAGGTGATGGTCACCGAAAACATATTGCGTGACGATGAATTTTGGGATAAAAACATGGTTGGAAAACTTGAAGAATTTTACATGTATCACATATTGCCCGAATTAATTGATCCCCGCCTCACTAGGAATATGAAACTAAGGCAGCCGAGCGATCCTAAACAACGTCAGCCATCCGCTCCTTCTGAACCGCAGAATTCCCCAAATTTAGTCTCCCAGCCGCCCTCTGACCCCCCACGTACACGTCCTTATTCTTTTGATCCAACTGAACGATCTAATATGTCACAAAATGTCTTACCTATTTCAAAGTATTGACGCATTAATAAAGTTAACGACATTTTTGTGAATAGAATAGAATAGAATAGAAATAATTTATTCGTAACACCAAAATACAATAACAAAGTATCAATGATTGGGTCAAGGACAAGGACTTTTTAAGTTTAACGCGTATGTTAGCTTTCTTTGCAATTTAACTAACTACTACTATACAATTTACACATTTAAAATGAATCATAACGTTGCACAACGTACAAATAACAGAAATATGTAAAAACAAACAAAATGAGAAAAAACACGTAAGAATCAAACAAAATGCGAAAATGACGTCAAGAGAACTTTACAAGGACCACAAGTGCCACGACGCCTATGGGACATAAAATGCAGGTAAGCCACTCTGCATCGCATTTTAAAAGCAGCTAGTGTCGTGCCTCAGGCTTTCCTGTGCTCTCTGATGTCCAAACAAAAACTTTTTCAGTTTTACCTTAAAACTGTAAACGCTTTTCAGGTTCCTAATCGGTGGCGGAATGGAATTCCAACACTTTGTTGCTACAAATCTGAAGTTTCCACGAAAAGCAGCAGATGCGTGTCGGTGTGTCAACAGCGGTAACCCACATTGCCGAGCACCACGTGGGTTGCGGACGGACAGCTTCTCAAAGAGATATATATATAATATAAGCCTGATGGCGCATTATTCCAAAAAGAAGACATGCCAGATGGAGCTTGCGTCTATGTAGCATCTTGAGAATATTGCATTTGTTTAGAAATGGGGTGCCATGTGCCCTCAACGGAACATCAAAGCAAAAACGGGCACAGGCATTTTGAACCCGCTGAATGAGCCGTTTTGTTTTTGTGAGTAGACGATTCTCAGTTTTTCACTTAAGAAGCACCTAATCCCGTACAAAACTTTTAATTTGAAAAAAACAGCTACTGACAGAATTTAAAATGTGTTTCTCATACCGTAGTCTTTCATGAATGAATAGGATTAATTGTTTGTTTGTTTGAAATAAAAATAAAATTAAAACTATACACAAACCAACTGGAATTTTGTACTTTGCCATGCCCCACAACTGAAGTTTTTACATATCCTTCCCACTTCAGCACATAAACTGCTTTATAAAAGCAAATACAGATGTTAATGCTGCAAGTAGCCATTCCATCGATTAGTCAGGAATCGCATGCTTACATTCAGTTTCTCATCATCAGCTGCACATCAAAATGCACATTTTGATGAGAATAAGTTGCTACTTATGTAAATATTTACCTAGAAATACTCCTTAGATCCCATCATCAGACCTTCGACAAACCTAACCTCTCTAAGGGACCTGCTATCGAACAAAAAATCCCTCTTAAGGTGGTTCGATTGCCATACAAAGCGTTATTTGACATTCGCAGGCTAACGGCGTTATATTTTAAGAAACTTATGTAACAAACTTTCATCAATTGGCTTCCCATTTGCGCCAAATTCCCCCTTTCCTAGAATAAACATGTATAAACTAGATTAATTTGAGAAAAATAGTTTTCCCAAAATATCACGTGACAAACCAATTTCTCAAATTAATCTAGTTTATAAAAGTTTATTCTAGAAAAGGGGGAATTTGGCGCAAATGGGAAGCCAATTTATGAAAGTTGGTTACATACGTTTCTTAAAATATTACGCCGTTAGCCTACGAATGTCAAATAACGTTTTGTATGGTAATCGAACCACCTTAAATACTTATTTTATTCTGGTTTTTAGTATTTGTTGTTATAGCGGCAACAGAATACATCATCTGTGAAAATTTCAACTATCTAACTATCACGGTTCATGAGATACAGCCTGGTAACAGACGGACGGACGGACAGCGAAGTGTCAGTAATAGGGTCCCGTTTTTACCCTTTGGGTACGGAACCCTAAAAACAGAATTCTCTTTTTGATTCTAGGATTTGAGTCCCTACCAAATTCGTGTTGTGAGTTGTTATGTTACACCCTGTATACGTCCGTTAACTTACTCAGTACTTATAAACCAGTTTATTATTAATTCATTTATAGACTAAAGCCGTCAGACGTTCTTAATTTCCAATTGACACCGCAGTCTATGGACATTCTTTATATTGTTTTATAATTTTATCATGTTCCATCTGTCTGGATGAGCATATACTACGCGAGAGTAAGCGAGACAAACCGGGGCGTAACCCTGTCGCACACCGCGGCAGGTGCGGGGCGCGCGGGTGATTTCTGATTTTTTCCTGGGGTAGTGCCCGCTCTTAAAACCTGTACAGTGTCCCGCCGGTCGCTTAGTGTAAGCTAATTTCACTCAGGATAGTTTTACTTGGCAAGCAAGTGGGCTTTATCCTTTTCCTTGGTTTTAATAACGTTAGTGATCTGCCCAGTTTGCAAGATGTTTTTTTGGGATTAGATTAAGTTCAGGAAATTGGTTTAAAGTGCCCTCTTTATTAATATTTTAACAGAAATGGCGACCTTAGTAAACCATGTGAAGGGCCACATGGGAAGCAAACGAATCTGCAGCAATGGGCAGAGCTTACAGAGCTCCTAAATGCGGATGCCACGGGTGATACCAAAACTGTCGAAAAGTGGAGAAAGGTATGTGTATATACCTTTTTTTTATTAGACTGTCATTGTCATTCATTTACATATTACACATGAGCGCTGGAGGGAGTACCATAGGCCGGTCATCGCGGGATTGGGGTGACCCGCGATGTTCCAAAGGTTTCTATAGGTATTAATTAAAATTAAAATTAAAAATCATTTATTTCGGACTAATTCATCCATAATTTGTTAGTAACAATATATTAACTTAAAAACTTGCATGTTCCCTGAAATTAAGTGACCTGGAGCAGAGAGTCCTTAATATTATGGGCACTCGAGCGGCTACAGGCATTGTAGAAATTCCGGAGGTTGGCCTGGAGGTAGAGTAATGGGTTCCTCATTAATAATGAATAATTTAATTTTATGGGTAATCATATTGCAAGTCATTACTTATATATCTACAAATAAGTTTAGCGCTGTGTCTAGTAACCCTGCGTGCAAAGCTGATGGTCCTGGGTTCGATTCCTGGTCATTTGGCAAATATTTGTTTCTGAGTCTTATATGTTTTCTATGTGTGTGTACTTACTTACATCTATTAAATATATTGTTATCTAGTAGCTATAACACAAACCTTATAGAGCTTTCTATGAGCCTACTACAATTTGTGTAAGACAGAGGGGACAACCCTATTATTTATTTTTAGGGTTCCGTACTCAAAGAGTAAATCGGGACCCTATTACTAAGACTTCGCTGTCCGTCCGTTCGTCCATCTGTCTGTCACCAGGCTGTATCTCAAGAACCGTGATAGCTAGAGAGTTGAAATTTTCACAGATTATGTATTTCTGTTGCCGCTATAACAACAAATACTAAAAACAAAATAAAATAAACATTTTTATTGATAATGGTACGCAACCCTTCGTGCGCGAGTCTGACTCGCACTTGGCCGGTTTTTATTTTATTTATATACACCGTGCCCGTGAATAACCCGAAAGATTTAAGCTAACGATACTAGAGCCTAATAAGAGTAATAAATGTAATATGAGTTTAGGTCTATTCAGCAAAAAAAAAAGATTTTTTTTGTTTTGTTTTTTCGATATTTTGAATGTATTTGTACATGAAAAGTAAATTTTATTGGTAAACTTGTCACTTAAAATGGATTTTTACTTTTTTTTTCGTAAAACCTAGTTTTTAAAAAGTGTTACTTGTCACTTTTTGACATCTATCATGAAAAAAAAAAAAAAATTTGAACTGTTTTTTTTCAGATCTGTGATTAAATTATATATATCAGTTACATTTAGTAAAATCTTTAATATTTAAGATTATTTACTAAACTTTTTTATCTTAATAACTAGTTATATTTATCTATGTTACTACTGGGGGCCATAATGAACATTTTCTTAATTATATTTTTAGTTTTTGTAGGTTTACTTTCTATATTTTCTACAATAGTTTTGGGAAAGCTGTTTAATACAAATGGTAGGTAGTTAGACCACACTCTTGGCCCATATGTGTTGTTATATTTGTTAATTATGTATACATTCTTACTGGTCAGGGGTCGTAGGTTGCCTTTCCTTGTGTACTTAACAAGATATTAATCAATAAGGATATTTAGACTACATCCCATAGTGGCAACATCGCCATCAAAAATGCGTCTTGCACTATGTAATAGTAAAAACTTGTTTTTTTTTTAATTGGTATTAACTCTGAAACTAGGCGAATTACAAAAAAGTTTATACGACATTTTTAACCTCAAATATGGTCAGGAATATGCTGTTAAATTCTCTCGCAATACTCACGGGCACGGTGTATATCTGATGACATACTATTCACACTACATGAACATTATCAACAAACATGTTCCAGTAAGTTACACTTATTAGTATCTAAATAAATATCTTAACACTTGTTAATGAAAAGTACAAACCTTGCATATTTGGGACAAGAAAGGAGTTTGTTTCCAAATGTTAATTTAATTATTTTAATTTTTCATTGCAGATCCTGAAGATTGGAATCGTCCTGGGACATCGGCTCAACCCACCGTTTTTCCACCCAGAGTGGACCCAGAAGTAGTTAGAATTAGCCGAGGTAAGTCTCTGCAGTCGAACTCCGTAACCTCTTAAAATATATTTCCTGCCTGTCTATGAAGCTGAAGGTCCTGGGTTCGAATCCCGGTAAATATTTGTTTCTGAGTCTTTTTCTATGTATTTATATCTATTAAATCCCATGAAAGGACTAGGTCGATTTGTGTAAGATTGTCCGGAAATATTCATTATTATAATTATTAAAAGTGGCCAAGTCTCGAAACTCTTCCACCGTAAAGAGTTGTGAGATGTTACGTAGAGCCAAGTCAGGGTTGCAGGACAAACTGGGTATGTCAAAAAAATCATGGCAGTAAGTAGTACATATTCTTCTTCTTCTTTCCTTCCGTTTTATGATATTTCATTTAAATCTTTATTTCAGATATAATCCATATTTTGTTAATGAAGACTTACGACTAGTGTTAGTAAATAATAATACTAAATAAATCTAACTTATTTCCTATATGATAGAAAGCTCTTTGTCATTCCTATCCAATGAGCCAAAATTGGACTATCATATCGGCCCGCAATCACCCCCAGAATGCTGTTGGAGCTGCCCCTAAGTCGACCCATCATCGAGACGATTTTTTTCCGTATAATGGCGTATAAATCGTCCGTATGGGCCTCGGCGAACATACGAGATGCACTACACCACGTGGGCAACCCCAACAACATTCTGAGTGCGTTATATGTGGGGTCAGGTCTCCTTGCCAAATTGCGCTAGAGTGGTCGATTCTGGGTTGTTTGTATATCAATGTCCAGGTTCTTTATAGTATTTTTCACAATCGTGTTATAATAGAGAGATTTTTAGTCGAGTACCGTGTTTAGGCCACGAAGCTTGCTGAGTGGCCTAAGTAAGGTACGAGATTAAAAAGCTTGATTATAACACTATTGTGAACAATACTTTTTGTACGAGTTCATTAAAATTAATTTTCTACGAGTCAACTGAACTAATTAAACAAACTCGATACTGTTGAAACGAAGTGCAGCCTATCGCTCGTACGCTCGTTGATATCTTAAAAGACATGAACGAGCATACGACATCAACGAGTAAACTCAATAATCAAAGCGATTCTATTGGTCCAATTCATTACAGTTCGGTAAAGCAGCCACGTGATTGGTCGAATTTATTTTAGTTCTATTTTCAATTTTTTTTCGGTTGTCTGGAGCGTATCGAAACAGTTATTTCGATTGTTTCGACAGTAACATGGACTACAACTATGAAAAGAGTGACGTTGCAGTATTCTCTATGAAATCTTAATACACAGATTTTAATCGACGAGTACAAAAAATCTTTTTCAATATTGTACCACCACGTGGACTTTGATCTACCTGTTCTTCTCGGGTGTTCGGGAAGGCTTAGTTTACTGCCATGAGGTATTTTTAAGGGTGCAAAGTTGTATTTTAACCACGAGTGTGGAATTGAAACACGAGCTAGCGAATTGATTCTAGGGTTAAACCAGGAGCGAAGCGAGTTGTTCGGAAATAGAATCCTGAGCGAAGCGAGTGGTTAAAAAATAGAATACTGAGCGTAGCTAGTAGTAGTAGTACACACGAGACGTCAAATAACTGCACCCGTCTGTAACACAAATCTTTTCACCTCACTAGCTCGGAAAGGCCTTTTTGTATGTTTGATATCTATTGAGAAAATCGCTTTTTATCCACATGTGAAGAAAGTAGACGTAGAACGTTAAAAGTACTATGATGTAGAACGTTAAATGATTACTTTTGTTTTTTGTATATTTTATGATATATTTTTTTTCAACTTTGTTTTAAAACTTTTTTTAACTTTTTTTTTACCCTTTTTCTTCTTTTCCTCACTGTAGTGAGGTGATAAGATTTGTGTTATACACGGGCAAAAAGTTATTTTACGTCTCGTGTGTTGAAACACTCACAGGTAAAATACAACTTTCCCCCCTTGTATAACAAATAACTATTGCACTCTTGTGGATAAAATACAGTTTTGCTATCTGTTAAGGAATAAAAAGGGCTTTCCGAGTTAGTGAGGTGAAAAATATGTTTTCTTCAGTCAATGCCGTCTATTAATTACACTATTATACACGTAGATTTTTTATTGATTTGCCGAGCCATTTTTAGGCCGCGATAAGTAGTATTACTACATGAAGACAGTATTATATATATAATATATATATACAAGCAGTGTTTCCTGTATAAAGGTCTACGCTTCCAACATGTACCTACTTGAAAAGGCTCGTGCAGATTAGGGCGACGCAATTTCAACGTTTGGCACATTTCGATGTAACAAAGACAGACTGGTAACTACGGAAGCCCACACTGCACGTGGCCCGACACGTACTTGACCGGTTTTTTCCTTTAGGGGAATGGAACCATACAAATTAAAAGAGTTCTGATTTTTCTTTGTTTTGTATCCTCCAGAGAGGAGTGGGACAGCGACGCTATCGCTCGGCGACGAAACCATGGAATATCATGTTCCAATAACACAAGATGCTGGTACTGCCGGTGTCGGGCAGCACGTGTCGCAGGTTCCCACGCCCTTACCGCCCACGCCGCGTCGACGGCGCAGACGTCCGATGGTTTCGTCTCCTCTCCAGAGAAGGACTCGCACCCAGACCCAGTCAGATTTGGCGAGGCAAGCCTTTGTCAGGTCTGACTGTGAATGGCGCGCTTTTCAGCAGGAAGCAGAGCGCGAGAGAATTAGGTTAAGAGAATTAGAAATAACGAATCAAGAGCGATGGTTATCCAAAGGCGCATCCAAAGGCGATCATAGGTAAGGATTCATGTTTCCTAGGTACATAATATTGATAGATTCTGTGATTTTAAAGCACAAGTGGAAAATAACCCATAACGTACAATAACCGACAGAGCGACTTGTAGTGGTAGCCGTACAATCCCAATTTCAAAGAAAAACTGCAAATCGATCTACAGTTTGGCCATTTGGCACACGCATACTAGAGGTTAAAACACATTTTTTGACCCGCAGTTCCTAAAAAAAATTCCCTTAGGAGGGGAGTGCCAAGACATTTTATTTTTTGTATGGAAAAAAAATATTTTTTTTTAGAAACCTATCGTGCGTGGTATCTAATGAACGGGCATTTTGAGGCGATTCTTAAAATATACCACATCATTACATTTCAGCCATTGTTTTTTAATTAACACGAAATCAATTTTCGAAACATACCAAGTTTGGGCTCCTCCTGACACGATATGGCTGATTTAAAAAAAATACAATATAGCACAAATAATACGTGATATAAATAACTTCATTAAGTATTTATTTTTTAGTAAGTAATATTGAAAAATTATACACCAAAAATAAAAATAAAAACACTTTATGATATTATTTTCAAAACTGCTTTCTTGGGGTTAGATATCAAGATATAACGTATCATTTGTACTGTACAAAAAAATATTTGCGTATATCGTATCTGAAGGAGTCCAAACCTTGATATTTTGTGTCAAAAACTAAACAAACTATACCAGTTGATGAAAAGGCGCAGTTAAAGGGTTAAAGAGGTATTTCCCGTTGGATATATGGATACTACGTATCATTTTATGATGTATCTGTACTACAGTTCCATAAGTCACGTCAAATAGGTATTGAAGTAGAACTGTGTCACTTTGTAATATTAAAATAAAAAAATGCTTAATGAAATTTTTTTCAAAATTGCTTTTTGATATGAGTATATTACGTATCATGTATTTAAAAAAAATCAGCCATATCGTGTCTGGGGAAGCCCAAACTTGGTATGTTTCGAAAAATGATTTCGTGTAAATTCAAAAACAATGGCTGAAATGTAATGATGTGGTATATTTTAAGAATCGCCTCAAAATGCCCTTTCATTAGATACCACACACGATAGGTTTCCAAAAAAAAAATTATAAAATTCCATACAAAAAATAAAATGTCTTGGCACTCCCCTCCTAAGGGAAATTTTGAGGCCCCGAAGCTTGTGAGGTCGTGAACAACCGTCTTGCTTTTGTTATTGTTAATTGCCTTGAACACGTGCATCATTATCATTACGCTTGGTTTGCTTGGAAATTATGGTCTCGAATTAAACACATCTGGTATATATATCGTATTAGCAGTCGTAAACCAACTTTCAAACTGTTAAATTAAAAATAAATATGAATTTGGTTGTTTTTTTTTCTTCACTCCATATAACTGTAACTACGTATATAGGTATAACGATAAAAAAATGTTCGGTCCCTTGAGTTTCGTTATAAGGAGTTTACACTGTATATAAATTAAGAAGATGTACCTGTCTGGTTAAAATTTTAGGCGTACATTTTATTTTATTAATCTAGATGTCTATGTTTATTAATAATACACTACGTTGAGTTTACCTAGTATTTTGTTTATTGATAAGTAGATATTCAGAACGTTGATTATTGTTGATTTTTAAGATGTTTTCAAATTGAGCAAACTATTTTAATAAACCTATAATTCTCCACATATTGTTGTTCTGTTATCTTAGACCCCGTTTAATTATTGTATTATCTATATATTATATTTAATGTTGGTGTCCTTTTATTTATTACTCACAAAATATTTTAAAGTCCATGCTCTAAAATATAAATGAATGAAACGGAATAAAGAGCTACGAATACATTTTTATTCGTCGCCTTTAGAGACACTGCATCTTATCTTCACTCAACGTCGCTGGCGGACCGAATCCGCGTGTAGTTAAGGAACGTGTACCCGTGTCACGGATCTACACGGGTACACGTGCCACGTGACACGTAGCCAAATTTCACGTGCCGAACGGGCGATAAAACCGTTGCCGTGTAACACAGGTACGGGCGCACGGCTACGTGTTCACGAAACACGTACACGACCGCGAGCCCTAGTTACTACCAAGAAAACCTGAAAAAAAATGGACACATCTGAAGCTGAAGTCGCCGTAGTCGTCCGCTTGCTGCAAGAGGGGCGTAGTCAACGTTCCGTAGCTGCCGAGTTAAATTTAACTCAATCCACGGTCTCCAGAGTCTACAAACGGTACCAGCAGACAGGAGCCTTTACGCCGAGACCAAGAACGGGCCGCAGAAGGTGCACATTTGAGAGGGATGACCGCTTCATCGTCACCACATCGCTACGTGATCGTCACCTAACTGGAGTTGCAGTCCAGCAGCGTCTCCAAGAGGCACGAGGAGTGGCTGTCAGCGAATGGACAGTGAGGAGAAGACTCGTGCAAGCCAACCTGACTCCAAAAAGGGCTGCGACGGGGCCCAGGCTGCTGCAGCGTCACCGCACAGCTCGACGGATGTTCGCTGAAGAACACAGGGATTGGACACTCGAGCAATGGACACCCGTTCTTTTTTCGGACGAGTGCAGGATGTGCTTGAATGGCTCTGACAGACGGAACAAAGTCTACAGGAGGCCAGGAGAACGATTTGCACAATGCTGCTTCGCTGAAAGGGTCGCCTACGGAGGAGGTTCCGTCATGTTCTGGGGCGGCATTTCCTTTGACGGGCGGACGGAGCTGGTTTTCGTGCCTGGTGGCGGCCCTGGTGGTTGTTTGACAGCTGTAAAGTATATCACCGACATCCTGGAGGAGCACGTCATCCCTTACGCCGGTATGTTCGACGAGGGGTTCCTCCTCATGCAGGATAATGCCCCTTGTCATACCGCAAGGGCCACTGCAGCGTATCTGCAGGAGGTCGGCGTCAACACCTTGGATTGGCCAGCGATGAGCCCTGACCTGAATCCGATTGAACACATGTGGGACCGTCTGAAAAGAAGAGTTCGCAAGCGAGATCCTGTTCCTGCCGACATTGGAGACCTGAAGACTGCTTTGCTGGAGGAGTGGGACGCCATTCCCCAGGATTACATAAGAAGCCTAATTAGGTCCTTGAGACGCCGTCTTGAATGCATAGGAAGGGCGTATGGTGGTAACACCAGGTATTGATTGATTTAAATAAACACTTTTCCTAACAAAAACGCCTTTAATTCTCCATTCCCTTAGTAAAATGTTCAAGCGTTTTCCGACTTTTGTCAAGCCATCTACCTTTTTTCTATACTTAAGTTGGTAATTACTTCAAACTTTGACGATTTTAGTTAGGTTACATTGTGAGCTTTCAATTGCCACCTTAATTTTTAAATTCGTGTAAAAATTTACAAAGATATCAGTTGCACACGATAAATGCAAAGTGATGCAATTATTTTGCTCGCGAGTGTAAAATAAATAAACTTAAAATTGTTTGAAAAGTGTGATAAACTCAGATCGTTTGCTTCTAAACTTGTTGAAGATGACGTGAAACCGGAATTGAAAACACAATTGAACAACGACGATGAGAGTGAGATTTTTGGTTTATCATTTAAGCTTATAACTCGTCTTCTCTCAGTATGTGTGCCTATGGTGAATTCAATATTCGTTTTTATTTACATACTAATGTTCAACTCTCGTGTTGAATATTGGTTTTCGTATGGTAACTTAAAATATAACTTCCGTTCATGTAAGGCAACACCGGGAGAGAACTACTTCCTGTAGCCATTACTACGACACTTTACTGCTTTTGAAGGCGCATACGCTGCGCGTAATTTATTGTAATTTTGATGTAAAGATCCCGCGTTTCGTATAGAAGTCAAAAGTTCTATTCTTATAAGTGCACGTCACATCAAGAGAGTTTGGGCTGTGTCTTTGAGGTACGAGTATCTTTAGGCGAATACGGTGGTAAGTCAGTACTGCGCGCCTGTTGAGTAGCTGAGAGTGCCTTCAGAGAATAGGAAGCCCGAAGGAGGCTCCAGGACCTGGACACTTCAGGTATGTGATTGTGCACTTTCTCGTTTGTCGCGTTTGTGGAAAAATGGTTACAGCTTTTTTACAGTACGAACTTAATTTATCGCGTTTAAAAACATAACCGCTGATAACTCGAACATTATAACGGACTGCGGATAAGCCAATAAGAGGGGTTAATATTGTGGAGATAAAAGTGTTAACTGTTTTCTTTTTGTTTCAGATACTCGTGATTTTGCACTGTGCTGGTCGTTGCCATACAAAATAATACCAACATCTAAGGCTAAAAATTCCGAAACAAAGAAATTCGAGAAGGCGTCCATCGCTGAATGTAGTCAAGCTTGTATATTGCAAGTTCAAGTAAGTGAATAATATTATTTTCTCTTCTGTAGTTAACATAATACAAACAAACAGATAACATCATTGACCTATAATACTCAGCACAAGCTATACGTGGAGTAGAACCTCACGAACTTAGGGAATTCATTGTGGTTTCATGGTCCTCAATATTTACCAAATAATTATGGACACTGTCTTTTAGAAAGTACAAAACCAATTGATGATGATTTTCTTGACCTCAAAAGTCTTTCACCTGCTTTCTATGTATGTAGTACGGTAAATAATCACTTTCAAGACTTTATTGAAAAATATTCAGGTGTAATATTTACCAAATATAAATTATGTACACTGTCTTTTAGAAAACACAAAACCAATTGATGTTGAACTTCCTGAACTCAAGTCTTTCACCTGCTTTCTAAGTTTCTATGTATGTAGTACGGTAAATAATCACTTTCAAGACTTTATTGAAAAATATTCAGGTGTAGAAAAAATTACTAGAATATTATCTTATGGAAAACGATTTTGGTTCAATTGTAAAGGAACTTTGTGTCCAGACGAGTTAATTTAGTGAGTTAAAAATGAATGAAAAATCAAATTTATGCAATTTAAATCCTTTTGTTGATGGTTTTGGTCTCTTAAGAGTGGGAGGTAGATTGCAAAATGCAACCCTAGCATTCGATCAAAAACACCCTATCACCTTGGCCAAAGGTTCAGCTTTGACCAAGTTATTAATTATTCATAAGCATATTAGACTCAAACATGCAGGGCAAAAGTTGACTTTGAGTAGCCTACACGAACGTTTGCCCTTTGCACCTTTTAAATTGTACGGGTTTGAGAGGA
The DNA here is from genome assembly GCA_963854355.1 of Epinotia brunnichana. NCBI lineage: Eukaryota > Metazoa > Arthropoda > Insecta > Lepidoptera > Tortricidae > Epinotia > Epinotia brunnichana. The sequence goes on from OY977944.1 coordinate 25,513,439, forward strand.
ATGCCAAGATTGCCCGGTCCTCGTCTTTCGTAAATGGTTCTCTACCGTCCTTGCCACATGAGGGACCGGGCACTGGCGCAGATGAGGTCGACGGAGTAATCATGGACGTCGAGGGACCGGGCACTGCGGTGGCGGTGAGGTGTGTAGCATGTATGTGTAGTATGTAGTATAAACGTATGTATAGATATAAGATTGAGACGGAGAGAGTGGTGTGTTTTCAGTTACATTATAATCGCTTACAAGTACGCTCGTCTTTCTATCCTTCCCCCCTCCACACCTCATGGCGACCTGCCATGCGCGAGCGTCGATACGGGGAAGCGTGGCATTGAGCGGTCGAGCTTAGACGAACTATTGCGTTGCGCGTGGCGCCGTTAACTTCAGTGAAGGACAATGGGGAACGGATACACTAAGCAAGAAGAGAAGGAAGTAGTCGTGAAACAGAACGCTGCCGGAAATATAGTACCGGACACCACCGCCACCGAGCACATAAAAATTAATAATGTACTTTTGAGTACCTTATTCGTCATCATTGCCCTCGTTATTTGCTACGGCCTTTTCAAGGTCATGAAAAAGGCGCAAGAAAAATACATACAGAAAAAGGGTATGGAATTAGAATTAAGTAGGATATACTATCAATTAGAACATATTAGAATAGAATTGAGAAAATTAGGACATGACAGAAGGCAACAAAGTGTAGGACAATCTAAAATAAATATTCTTTATTCATTTGTAAAGCCATGTACATTGCAATTAAGGTGTTACATTCAGTATTCAGGTCAGACCATGACGCCCTGTAAGGACACACAAAACTTAATACTAACATGCATACAATAACAACATTATTAACTTTGCATTAAATACATATTCATTCATTTTAATTACAATTAGTTTGACTTTAATTTCATATTATTTTTACATTATTTCTACAATATTTTTATATGTCAATTTAGATATGTCATTCATAAAATTTATAAAGACCCATCATTTAAAAATTCGTCTACTGAGTAATAACATTTCTCAATTAATAATTTCTTTAATTTATTTTTAAATATTTTTTCGTTACGTTCTTGTTTAATTGTTTGTGGGATTTTATTTGTAATTAGAGTACATTTATAATGTGGACTATTTTTATACAATGTCAAGTTAGCGTTTGGTAGCAATAACTTATTCCTATACTGCGTTCTGGTTGTCTCGCAATCTTTTTTCTTTTGAAACAGATAAGGATTTTCACGGACAAAAAGAGCGGCTTGTAATATATAAATACACGGCAGAGTCAATAATTTGAGTTTAATAAAGTATGGACGGCAACTCTTGGGGATGCGCACGTTAGTCAAGATACGGATGCACTTCTTTTGCATCACAAACAGTTGCTGGGCCCCCGTACTACCTCCCCAAAGCACCACACCATATCGGAGCCACGAATGCGCGTACGCATAATACGCAGATAATGCACACTCTAAGCTAGTATTTGTTTTCAATACGTTTAGTGCATATACAAATTTGCATAATTTGGTTTTAATGTTCTGAATATGAGCTTTCCAATTGATGGCGGAGTCAATAGTTATGCCTAATAAATTAAATTCTTTAACCTCCTCTATATTACTACTAGTACTCGTGGGTGTGTTTAAGTTTAATTCTAAAGCCTTTTTTTGCGTTGGTTTAAATTGTATGATTTTCGTTTTTTTAAGATTCATTTCTAAATTGTGGTCACTGAGCCAATTTTTTGTAATTACATAAGTGTGACTGAGCTGTAAGTTACATTCATAACTATTTTTACAATTAAATAACAATGATACGTCGTCAGCGAACATAACGCAGGTAGTGTTTGGGTTAAGGATTGTAGGTAGGTCATTTATGTATGCTAAAAATAGGAGGCAGCCGCATACACTACCTTGAGGGATGGAACACGTATTATTCCGCATTTCAGAAGTGAAAATATTTACTTGTTTATTTGTTTTATCGTAGTAATCAATTTCCACGGATTGTGTACGATTATGGAGGTAAGATTGAAACCATTTATGGGCCAACCCGCGTATGCCCATGCCATACAGCTTACTAAGTAAAATTTCATGGGAGACTTTTTCATATGCCTTAGTCATGTCTAGCAACAGACCCACGCTATATGTTTTATTATTTATATGGTCTAAAAATTTTAAAATGTACTGATAAACAGCTAGCGCGGTTGAATGACGTTTTCTGAATCCGTATTGGTTTTTGTTGAAAACGTTATATTTTTCGAAAAAGTTATAGACGCGATTTGTCATACATTTTTCGAATATTTTAGATACTGTCGGTAAAAGCGATATAGGTCGATATTGGCTAGAATCTGTCGGAATACCACCTGGTTTAAGAATAGGTTTAATTTTTGATATTTTAAGTATTGCAAAAACTGTTTACGAAAATTTTAAAAGACTGATTGCCTCCATTTCTAGTAGTGAACTTCAAGAACAATACATTATTTCAGAATTATTGTGCGACAAAATCAAGCAATCATATGATAGGATATTACAATATAAAATATTAGAGGGTGAAAAATCAATTAAAATGGCGAAGTTATTTGAAATACGAGAAGCTAGTAGTTTAATCCTTTATTGGATGATAAGGAGGAATCTATTGAAAAAATGATAGCGGGTATTGAATTATTAGACAGTATGTTAAGTGAAGCTAGTGAAAAGAAGTTGCTGATTTCTTTCGTACTTAAGACGATTAAATAAAATCGCGCAATTAAAACTAAAACCGAAATATGAAACCGCTACCGAACTAGTAGCCGATATTACATGTTGCCAAAGAAATCCGCAAATCCTCTTTTAATGCAACTTAATAACGTGACTCAGAGGGACTTATCTATTAATGAGTATGGCGATAAAATAGAGGAGTTGTTCATTGGTCTAACGATAGCGCAAGCCGACGCGAAACCGGAGATAAGCACTATTCTAAGACCGATCAACGAGTCCTTAGCTTTAAAAAAGTTTACAGATGGTTTGAGGAACCGTCGTCTCAGCACAATTTTAGCAGCCCGACAATACACGGAGCTGAAGGAGGCCGTCAGAGCTGCCCAAGATGAAGAGTTGGCGAGACCGCAGCAGGAACCTGTGGTCATGAACATGAACTACAGGAGAGGCTTCCAGCAACCCCAGCGTTACGGCTGGCATGGTCCAGGTTACCAGCCGAATCGTGGCAAACCTTACAACCCCGGCTGGACATGGACACCGAACTACGCCAGGAATAGAGGTACCGTGCCTAGTAATAATTTATATAGGGGACGAGGAGCTGCGGCGCGACAGTATTTTTTTAGGGGACACCGAGGCGCACAGTGGAGCCGTGGGCGCCGAGGTAACGGAAATGTGTATACATATACACACGAGTCGCAGACCTCCCACGAGACACCAAATGATGAAACTGAAAGAGTGCAGTTTTTTCGAGCATAAGGTTTTGACATGTGACGGACTTGACTTCGTAATTTTCACAGTAGGCGGACAAGACATTACTTTCATTATTGATACTGGCGCAACTTTGTCTATTTTGCAAAAAGAAAAGGTTCCCATAGAATCGCAGTCATACGAGTCGGACACTGTAATATCAGGCGTAGGCGGCGAGATTACAAGTAACCATGTCGCGGACGTGACTTTACAACACGGTAATACGATATCGTTCATGAATAAGTTTCATATACTGCATGATATGCCCTGTCATGCGCGGGAGTTATAGATTTTTATAACTCCCGAGGGCGTTATGAGTTTGTATTTGATCTGATTGGTTAAAGCAAATCTAGTAGGCCACGTGGGGCCAAGCCCCCTCGCCCTCCACTCGCAAATCTGTAAGTGAAGTGAAGTTGTCAATTTCGTAAATTTTTGATTGGTGCGGTTGTATGAAACTTAGATTTTTCTGTCTTTTGTATTTATTTATTTCCTCGCAAATGTGAAGAAAAACATGGTGTGTATCACGGGCAGTAAGGAGATTACAAACTTGACTCATGAAAGGCCTTTCGCCTTCGGCGTCGGGCTTCTAATATACTCTCGTTAGTAATCCCTTTCTTACGGCCCTTAACGCACAATGTACTATTGTTTAGTTTAATTGTATTCTATATTTAATTTAGTTTTTAATAATGAGTTTAGTTAGTACTTATTATTTTATAACCTATGTTGTTTTGAATATTGTGTATATGAATAAATATACATTTAATTTGTTTTACTTTATAACTTACATTATCATTAAAACCTAAACTCAAAGTAATATTACAATTTATTCAAAAATAAATAAATTTTATTATTTTAATCACAAATAAATACAGAAACCATAATATATATATATATATATATTATAACTTAGAATAAGCACTGAAACCTCAAATAAACACTCCAATAACAAAACGACACTCGTATTGCAGAACATAACGAGCCACACCCTGAAATTGCGCCACATAAAGGGCTCCTTCCTGCCTAGACCGTAAGAGATAGAGGTTCTCTTTTTTTAAAAAATGTAGGCCAGCTCAATACCCCGAGGGCTTTTTTCATTTTTTTGATATCGCTTTTCGTTTTCAAGAAATTGCCGATTTAGTACGACAAGACACCAAGAAAATTAGAAATTTTTCGACAATTTAGCAATTTTTAAAAGATTTGAATTTTTTTTATTGTTTTTTTTACCATTTTGTAACCCTTGCCAAGAGGCTACTTTTGACACCTCAATCATTCACGTAGCCCTAAAACTCACGAGACCAGGGCAATGTATCACTCTCGCTGAAATTGGAGGCCTTACTGAAGCGATCGAAAAAACATTTTCAATGTTAAAATGACAACTACCAGATTTGACGCATGCTCTGAATGTAAGTTACTGGATTATAAATATATCTTAGGAAAACGAGTTTTAGTTGAGACTGATAATTCAGCATTAGAAATATTTGAAAAACCCTACAACGTATGATACTTAAAATACAAGGATATAATATAATCGTTACATACGCACCAGGAAAATATATGTATATTTCAGATTTTTTAAGTCGCTCTTTCTTACCTAGTAGAAATGATGAAACAAATAAGTTTAATTAAGAATTTAATAAGGAAATTGTCTGTCATGTCGAAGTTATGCTTGATTCATTACCTGTTTCTAGTAGCAAACGTCATCTCATAGGTACGAAAACCAGTGAAGACCCTGTAATTTCATGCTTAAAAGATTATATACCCCTTAAACAACTTGAAGTAGGTCAGAACATATTGTCCAAGAAAAATGTTTCAGATGAATGTTGGAAAAAAGGGATAATTGTAGACAAAGCTAAGTCGCCCCCGCTCATATATTGTGGAAGATGAGTTCGGTCGTCAGTATAGAAGGAATAGACAACATTTGTGTATTAGCCGCCATAATTATACCAACTCTACTTTATGCTGCAGAGACCTGGTGCTGCTATAAAGCAGATATCAAGAAATTAGACTCCTTCCATCTACGTTGTCTTCGCTCAATTCTGCGCAGAAAGTGGCAAGATAATTTTAGTAGAAAAAGCGTACTACAAAATAAGTGACTTTTTGTCAGACTGTAATTAATTAAAAAAAAAAAAAAATTCAAAAAATTATTTATTATTTAACTTATATTTTAATACAGATTTGTGGAATCCTCCTTTTAAGTTAAAAACTTGTGTTAGGAGGAGAATTAATGGAGCCTCTCTATTAATTATTCACTTTGTATGCCAAATGGCCCAGCATAGTGATACAAAAATTCAATTATAAGACCCTCATGTACCGTCATGCACCTATGTTGAACAAATAAACGATTTGTATTTGTATAAAGTCCCGAACACAGAAGTACTACGACGCCTCAAAATGCCTGGTATTGGGGCTCTGATTATGAAACACCAAATGAGGTGGTGTGGCTACGTCGTGCTCATGGAAGACAAAAGGCTGCCCAAAGCAGTGTTTTACTTGGAACTCTCTCGTGGAAAACGGAGAAAGGGGGGTCAGTACCTGCGGCATAAAAACGCCCTCAAACGCCACCTACAACCAACCATTAAACGTAGCCGCACGCAACTTAACCGTGGATACCCGTAGACCTGCAATAACGCAGGAGCTAGACGAGCAACTGGTGAAGATGATAGCAAAATGCTATCATGCATTGAGGATGGTAGACGAGGTTGAGTTCAGAAAATTTGTGGGAATGCTCAATCCAGGTTACACACTTCCCACACGGAAAACCTTGTCGGAAAGTCTATTACCAAAAGTATACAACAAAATAGTGGAGGCTGTAAAGGAGCAGCTCTCCAAAGCAACTGCGATTTGCCTCACTACTGACGCGTGGACATCTACAACGAATGATGGGTACATTGCGATAACAACACATTTTGTCGACCATCAGGATTTAGGTAAGATGTGCACTGTGATGGTTGGTTGCATTGAATTTAATGAGAGGCATACAGCCGAAAACCTGAAAATAATTTTTACTTACGTGGGCGCTATTGTAACTGATAATGCCGCGAATATGCTCGCTGCTATTCGCCTTGGAGGCTGGAGATCTCTTCCATGTTTCGCCCACAGCTTAAAATTAGTGGTTCAAGCGAGTCTGGCCGCCATTTCTGACACTATATCAAGGGTGAAATCAATCGTGGAGTATTTCAATCGATGCCCGCCTAGTGCAAAAAAAAAAACAAGAAATACAGGAGACGCTGGGCGTTGCCATTAAAATTAAAACAAGACGTGTCCCACGAGGTGGAATTCTACTTTTGACATGATCAACAGGATGTTCATCATGAAGGAAGCTATTGTTTTTATAATAGCCTTAATGAGGCATGAGCTGGCCCTACCTGAGACCGATTGGGAAATAATTCAAAACGCACTGCCATTGCTCAAGATTTATTACGATGTGACAGTGGAAGTAAGCGGCGAAAACTATGTATCACCTTATTAGTTTAAATTAAAAATAAAATAAAATAAAAAAAACTACAAAAAAACACTAAAACCTAAACAACTAATAAAAAAAGGCTCAATCAATAAATCAAATTGTAAATAATAAGTATGTGTTGATTTTTAAATACGCCAAATTTCGCTGTGTATTATTTAAAAAATATTGTTGAAGTTTGCCAGTCCCAAGGGTGGACCTCCAATATTAAAATTATAATGGACAAGTATGAAGGAAAATCAACTTTCTAACTATGTATTTCGAAATAAATTAGGCAATATCGCTATTACCCTTAAAGACATTTCTTCATTACTTACGATAGGTTACGATTTTTTAAAACATTCCTCATCTTATTAATAAAATAAGTCATTAATTACTCTGTTTATTTCTTATTACGGGTACGTGTAGTGATAACTGAAACAGTGTATGGAAACATTGCAATGGCGGCAACGCCAACTAATCTAACGGGTGATGATTCGAGTGATGTGATGTCAAAAAGTGACATCTCATTTACTGAGATGTAATGAGATATGGCATTACATTTGAAAGCACTGTTTTGCGCTTCTCTACTTAACACTTAGGGTACCTATTTAGGAGCAAAATTAGAAAGAATCAAGATGATTAAGAATTTATTATTTGAAAGTGAAGTGAAATACTATGGGGCGGTTCGTTCGCCTAGGTCGGGCTATGGCTTAGATGCCAGGTCTGTTTATGGGGTGGTCGGTCCTTCCGGGTACCCTCACTCCCCTTGCGGTACGCAGCTGGACGACAGGAGACGATGGTGGTCCGAGGTGGTAGGTGGACGCGCTGGTAGCGGTAGTAAGTGCCGGGAGAGCGTCACACGCCAGGGGCCTCCAACTTGTGTACTGCATCTGCCTCGGGCTTCAAAGGTGAATGTAGTGTAGTTCCAATCCTGGGAACTACACTTAACTTTTTTAATTTTATGACACAAATTAGCTAAGTCCGCTCAATAGTGGCGTCTTTATTTAAATCAAGGTGGCGCTTTATTTAAAGCAAGTTCTCTGTGTCGCGTCTAGATGCAAAGTGAACGAGCGAACGCGCTCAAAATGGCGACCACGGCGTATACTGCGAAGCAGCAACGGGAGGCGGACCTACGTCACAGATCTAGAATCTTTCAGAACAGCGCATGGACAGTTAGATTATTAGTACCTAGAGGATTTCTGTGTTTGAGGGGAAAATTAAATTGACTACGCAACGAGATAAATTAAAAATAAAACTTGTTTATTAAAACCTATTTCTGGTAAGATATTACAGTAAGTATTTATGTTGAACGTTATACGTTGTTGTAACGCGTAGCATCATTTTTCCGCTTAGTAGCGGAAATTGCTAGTAGAGGCATGACTCATGTTGTAAGTCATTGGCCTATTAATTCATTTAAATTGTGCACTTTTTTGTAATGGATTGACCCCAGAAAAACGATTTATTTATTTCACAAGAACGGTTAATACCAATTACACTTGTGCAAGAAATTCTTAACTATAGGGCATTTACTTAAATACGATATCCAAGTCGATCACATACTGAAGAAATCTATTCAGGATAAATCAATGCCAGCTAAGATTAGATTACACTCATTTATTGCTGATTGAAAATTGACATAATATTTTACAAACTTTCTTTGTACATAAATGAAATGAATTCACAGAAAGCTCGTCAGGTACATACAATTTTGTTACAATAATTTCAAACAATAATAATTAATTAATTTAGAAATAGTTAAAATTTTAAAACAATACTGATCGTATGTAATAATGTCAAAAATATTATAAAATGTCCGAACTAGAAAAATTCAAATAAAATATACGTATGTCAAAACATATCAATTTCATGTAAAATGTACAAGAAATTAAAACGGAAATTACACCATAAATAATTTATCTCTAAGGCATCCTAGATTATGATACAGTCAGAAAAAAAATACAAAATAATAATAATATAAATTTTAAATAGCATTAAAATAGAATTGTCTAATTTTGTTTTTGGTCGGTGAATTCCTTTACTGAGTACAACGACTTTGACAGTAAAAACTCTTTCAGTCTGTGTCCAAAACCATTATCCGATGATTCATTTCTGAGACTGGCGGGTAGACTTTGCAGTCCAGTGCAGACCATTGCAGAGCAAACTATGCCGGCACACTTTGCAGCAGAATAAACGTACTGTATTACGTCTAGCACAACTTGCTACTAAGTCGTGTTGCGCGCGACTCAGCGACTCCTGTCTCACTCGTATTGTGCAAATTAGAAAGAGCCGGTGGATTCTCTAGAAAAAAAAAAAAAATTAAAAAATTTAAACTGTTTATTGCATTAATTTAATTGTTACAAGTATTGTCTACTAATTGCTTAGCGCAATCTCAATTTTTTGAGATTATTTGCTAAGCGACTCGCGTCGCGCTTGTTGTGTCAGTTGTGCTAGCCCCGCAGAGCAATCCATCAAAACTCAGTCCCAGTCCAAGAGTAAGTCATCTTACTAATAATATAAAATGTGAAAGTAGTTAAGACGTTAAGATGTTAAGGTAGTTTGAGACTTTGGATGTGTTATATTCAATCATGGTAAGAAAACTGATTTTTATACAGCATTTAGTAGACAAGATTAACACATAGGATACATATTATTTACTAGTCTGGAAATGCTCCCTGTTTTCTGTCATGCATAATAAAGTGTTTACATTCATGCATAATTAAGAGTGATTACACACGGTGACTATTTGTAGGGATACAAATGCAATACAGGTGACCAATGAGTAGCAGCGCTCCACAGTCGCGCGTTCATTAAAGGCTCATTGTATCGCTGCAAAAAGCTTTCAGATTTTATATTGGATGTTATTTTCTTTTTGCCGGAGAGTGGACATTTCTAAACAACATAGTATATTAATTCGAACATTTTCCCCTAATAGTCCTCTTTGTTATTTTTAGGTGCACGGGTGTCTACAAATAAACTTCCAAACACAAATGTGAAGACATTATTCAAAAATATTCTCACAAAAGAAAAATATTTCTTATCTGCAAAGGTTGAAGAGAGCTTTCTCTTCAAACCAAACATTCCAAAATACGTTAAATAGACTTAAAAGTTTGGCGGCTATATTTACCGTGATGCAGTTCAGGGAGATATCAAAGCCAAAGATGGCCTGGAGGTTTACGAGAAAGGAAAAAATTATGGCTCTCACTGTATACAAACAAGGACCGGCAGCTTATAGGTGGTTGAATAAATTATTCGTTTTGCCTTCTCCAGTGACCTTGTTGACATCGTGAGCAGGATTATGCCCAGGCATTAATTAAAACATTTTTGAACAGGTAAAAAAAAGGTTCAGTCAATGAAACCGCTCGAAAGACTATGCACATTAATATTTGACTAAATGACCCTCAATCCGCACTTGGACTACAATAGAAAAAAAGACAAAAGTATTGGCTTTGTTAACCATAATGGTCAGCCATTAAGAAAAATTTCAGACCATGTGCTAGTATTTATGATTAAAGGTATAGTTAAAAATTATTAACAGGCAATTTACTTTTCCTATTGCTCTAGCAGCACACTAAAAGAAGTGTTAGCAGCCCAAATCAAGCTAATAATGAAAAAAACTACATGAGGTTGGGTTTACTGCCTTATATGCCCGGTTCACATTATTCCAGTAGCGTTCCAGTCCAGCAATCCAATGCAGTGCTGGAATGCTACTGGAATAATGTGAACCGGCACTGGAATGCACTGGAATGTACCCATTCCAGTGAGCATTCCAGTCCAGTGACTGGAGAGACCGTCAACTTTTCATTCCAGCTCACCCAATCCAGCGCCACTGGAATAGTGTAAACAGCCATTCCAGTTGCAATCCAGTACTAGATTGAACGTTTTACAGTGAATACGAAATAGTTGTTTTGGGGACAAGTTCCAAATTTAATAATGAAATTGAATGAGGATCAAACTCTTCATTTTGTCTCTTTATACAGAGAACATGCATGTCTTTGGGACATCACGTCTGATTTGTATAAAAATCGAGATATTCGCCAATCCACCCTCCAAAAAATTCGCGAAGAGATGCAAATAGAAGGTTATACAGTAGAAGATGTCAAAAATAAATTAAAAAGTATGCGATCTACATACTACCTTGAACTAGACAAGATTAGAAAATCATCTGCATCTGGTGCTAGTGGTAATGTGTACCAACCGAAGATAAAGTGGTTCTCCGAATTCCATTCATTTATTAGAAATGTAATGGTGAAAAGAAAAGTTCAGGTATGTATTTTTATAATTATTGTTTATTTAGAATGATAAAATGAATCAAGCTACCCACTTTTTAATAAAGCATATTATTTTGCCACGGTACTGTCCCCTCGTTCACAAAGTAATTAGTATACCGTATTCTTATGTCTTTGGCCCTTGATGATGAATTGTTACTGCCTTGCCGAGTGATACTGTTTAAGGCGTTTACTTCGCTTCTCCACGAACCTTCAATCATGGTGTGGGTATACAAATCATCATAATCAACGCAACTAGTGGTTAGATAAGTCGTTGACTTTTTTCGCAACCAGTTGTGTAGAGAACAGGCTGCAAACACAATGTCGTCCACAGTATCTATCTTTGTCGGGATAGCCTTTTCAAAAAGTCTAAATCGGCTTACTAATATCCCAAAAGCATTTTCGACAATGCGTCTAGCACGTGACAATCAGATTCAGATTCAGATTCATTTATTCACAATAAAAGATTACATTATAAATTACATCTCAATTTACAAGAATCCCTATTGTGATCGTCAAGAACATTCAATAAAATAAAAATTTAAGAATAATAACAATTTAAATATAACTATGTCCACTCAAATAATTTAAATTTGTAATGTCATAGATATCAGAGTTCACCTAGAAGGATCGTCATTACATATAACCACAATTTAATAATAACAAAAATAATAAATCAGAATTATGCGGTTATGTCAAAAAATTCACTTATAGAATACAATGGATTTTCCAATAGAAAGTTTCTTAATCGACGCTTGAATATTGTTACTGTTGTTTCCATTCGTACTTCGGCGGGTAAACGTTCATAATAAGTTGGACCTATGACGCGCGGGTTTTTTTCTGCTAGTGCCATGCGACGTGGGACTGTCCTTAGTCGCCCTGTTGAACGAATAGTCATACCTGGTACCTCGACGCGACTAAACATGGGTAAGTTACGTTTCACAAACATCAGAATTTCAAACAAGTATGTGGAGTAGTGCGTCATAATTTTGTGCGTTACGAAGAGTTCCCTGCATGAATCTAATATTGAATATTTTTTCTTCTAAACTCAAATTGCCTCCAGGATACGGTTTCATTAAGTAAGTTTTCAGTGGAAAGGCGGCATCAACTACAATTACTCCCCCTTCTGGTATTAAACTGCCATTTTCTAATTGATTATAGATAGATCAGTTTTTGCAAATACCTCCATCAGATGCACTTCCATTTGCTCCTACGTTGATATACGTAAAGCAGTAGTCATGGTCAACTAGAGCCATTAAAACAATCCTATTATCTTTTTTATAATTAAAATTTACACTTCCGTACACTCTAGCACCCTTGATTTTAAAATGTTTTCCATCACACGCTCCGTAGCAATGGGGAAAGTTCCATTTGTTCCGAAACCCATGCTCGATCTCTTTCCATTCGGCTGGCGTACTTGGAACCTGTAATATAAAATATTTTTTTTTAGGAAAATATCGAATCTCGATCTGGAGAAGCTGATGAAGCCGCCGTTGAAGATTCCGCTACTCCGGGACCTTCTACAGCCCAGCCTCGTTGCCCTACTCCAGAAACTTCTACACCACAGCCAGCTCGAAAGAAGTCAAGATTAGCACAGTTGTCTTCAATTGTTAACAGCATGAAGCAGGTCAATGACGGCTTGTTGCATTCAGAAAAGGAAGATGAATTTGACATATTTGGCAAATACATTGCCACACAATTAAGACAACTTTCCACAGAGCAGGCCATCTTTGGCCAGCAAGAAATTCAGGAAGTAGTAACGAAATGTAGACTGAACGATTTAAAATATAAAAATATGAGTTATTCCCATACAGTACAACAAGTGTATAGTCCAGCTTCTAATGCGGACAGTCAAACCACTAATGATTCACTTAATTTACTGCCCAGTGACGTAGAGTTCACCGATATAATAATGAATGCTTATAATAATGCTTGAGGCAAATCGTAGTGAAACTTAAATAAAACTTATTTAATACATATTAATAATAAAAAAAATTACCTTGATGTGGTCTTTTAATGCCCTTTTTATTTCTTTACACACCTCGGGAATAATAATTGATATTGATGATTTTGGCAATCGAAACATGTGACTGATACTTCTGTAACTATTTCCAGTACTTAAAAAGTAAAGAGTTACTTCCAGTTTTAATTTTGCAGGTATTGCATCTCTAAATAATGTATCACTTCGCTGAATATTATTAGAAATTAATGATAACAACTCTTCAAAGTCTTGTTGAGTCATTCTCATTGCCAATCTGTATTCTGAGGGATCTTCTGACGCCAGCTGTCCCAAAAGCATTGTTTTAAGTTTCTTTCGCTTATCCAATTTCTCATCCAAACCCGATTGCTTCGTTTTAGTTCATCTACTAAATCACTCACTTCTTGTAACAGTAGTAAATGAGCAGTTTTTAAACAATTTTTGAGTTTCTTTCTAGAAATCATTGTTACCGATGTGTTACCAATCCAGCTACTTTAAAAGACTGGAATAATGTAAACGATATGCTACAGTCCAGCACTGGACTGGATTAGCCCGCTGGATCACTGGACTGGAATAATGTGAACCGGGCATTAGCCACAGTTTGTGACCAGGGTACCTCAAATACAAGTGCGATCATCTATTAAAGGTGTTAAAGATTGCAACTAACCAATTATCGCCTAGCAACATTATCGGTCTAAGATTAAAAAAAAAAAAGTAAAATAGATTTGTCTATGGAATGACCAGTCGAATTTGAGTCGTTTCAGGTTTCAGAGCAGCCAAAGTTATCGTATCGTTTTGATTAGCTTGCTCTGAATTTCCCGTAAAGCAACTATTTGTCGTGTCGCAGTTGTGGATAATATAGTTAAATATTTAACTCGTGTGTGGAAGCAGGACCTAAGTATTTGGGTCAATGAAGTTGAGTGCTGGCGAGACTCTTATCGGTGAAAGCTTAAGGAAAGGTATTCACTAGGTAAGTCGATGGTCCGAAGGTTGGTGGAGTATCTGCCCTGATGCTGATACCGAGTTCTGCATACTACAATCGCAGAAAAGCCTGGTAGAAGTATTCAATTTGATTGACTTGAGACTCCATTCCACACGTACATTATTTCGCTATTTTTGTGGATATTTATTCTCGTAATTTACAGTCCATTAACTAAAAGACATTTTGGTCTTCGAGCCGCATAATATTGTAACGCGATCGTGGAATATTTCTTGTTTTTAACAAGATTTTGTAGTTTAGATGTATTTTTACATTAATGGATTTTACATTCAAGAAGATCCTTTTTGGCACACTGCAAATTTCAAAAAGACGGTTAGAATCAAATTATCGATATAAAGTCTGTAGATCAGATGTTTTTTTTTCGGCTACAAAAACTATTACCTTGAAGGTGTGTCTACGAATAATACTGGGATATTAAGCCGGTCAATCATTCCTGTGCTTGCAAAGATGGCCGCAGTACTTCCATCGGCAATATAACGTTTCCTTCAAAAATATTTTTGGAAGGGCCATATCGTCTTATTGTTGCCTCAAGATCTCTAAAATCTTTTGGGAGTTTAGGTTGGCTCGATTCATGAGCTCATTCTTGCACTGGCCGGTAACATTAAATGCACGAACTCTTCATGCCTGGAAAACACCACTTATGAGCTACTTGTCTTTCTTTACTAGTATTACACGTTTGAGTCATAATACTCGATCCGTATCACTGAGAAAATGAGTGGTTAAGAGTCTTTTAATGATTAATGTTCTGGAAAATACAGATGCAAAATACTTTATATTATCAAGTATGTATTGGCTATTAAATTTAAAGGATTACCAAAAAAATTTGAAGAATTCTAGATAGTGCGCAACCTTCTTGTGGCATTCCAATGTACAAATTTGCGGGTAAGCTTAGAAACGTTTGGGGTGGTTCTCTTTGGATAGAACACGCGTTTATTTTTGCGTATAAAATATAGTTTCGGAACGTTTCTAAGCTGTCAAACAGTACAAATACATATGTAGTTTAGTTTATGGTTAGAATAAGAATTGTCGGTGTTTTGTTTATCGTGAATTGTTATTGTGTTTCGTGCGATTAAAATGACTGGAGGAAACGGTGAAAACGACAGTGACGACTATGATAGAAACCGCGTAGGTCGCGACTACGCGTTAGCACGAATGGAGTACATCTCAAGCTCGGATTTAGCCGGGTATTCGCTAGAAAATGTAAAGGTACTTGAAAAGGAATTCCACTCATTCAAGATAGATTTTTTATCGTCGCTGTCGATAGAGCGCAGATAGGAAAAGTGAGCTAGAGATATCATCACAATTCGAAATGACGGTGAAAGCTATAAAAGTGCGCTTAACCAATCAAACCGTAACCGTAGAACAAAAACCGTCAGTATCCAGTCCTAGCGCGTTTGTGCCTCGTATTGTTATTGCACCATTTAGTGCATGGGAAGATGAAACAGTTGGTGTCTTTTATTTAAATATTTGATTCATTATTTCACAAGAAAAACATTACTGCAGTTGAGAAATTCCCTTAATAATTAATAATAATATGCAAGACGAGGCCTTTAACTTAATAAAAAACTATCCGTTGTGTGATGAGAATTACGTTACCGTAGAATAGTTACTTTGATTTGCGGGGCGGATTTGATCAAATAGGTTTTTCTCCGAAATCATCGTGCTAGGGCCTCAGTATCGCTTAAAAAGGTCGCGCGTCCTGTCTGCGACCTCGCGGCCGCTCGCGGCGCCGCCGGCGGCCAAGCGACCTTTTCAAGCGATACTGCTTTTAAGTATGTAGCCAAAGTTTTTAATAATTTCACACTGAAAGTGCTCGCCGCGCCGCTGCCATTCCGGTCTAAATCCGCCCTGTTGATTGCAGTAAGGTTCATATTTGTATGAGGAACGAAAACACGTCTTGTTGTTATAATTTTTGTAATGCGACTAAAGGCCAAAGGACTACTAAGTCCTTTTCTAGTACCTACAATAAACAATTGTAACTTCCATGCATGCAAAATTGACACAAAATGTGAATAAACATTAATTAATATCTATTGGCATCAGAGATAATTTTGTCACAGGTCTCTTTACTACACTGTTACCACTCTTGACACTGTACACTCGCTCATTGTTCTTGGATGTTTGTCTACAATACGGCCGAAATTCCATTAGGCAGGTGAAAGATTGTCTGTTTTAATTAAAACAATTTGGCCTTGTTTGAATTCTTCTATTTTTTTCAACCACTCTGGTCGCTGTTGTAAACGTGAGAGGTATTCTTCCTGCCATCTTTTCCAGAAATCTCTGACCATTTTCTGTGAGTGCTGCTGCCATCGTGATAGCAAGCTTATCTTGACGTATTTTAAATAGGGTGATGGGGCATTTATTGGTGCTTCACCGATCAGAAAGTATCCAGGCGTTAAGGGCTCTATATTGTCTATGTCATCTTTGTCTATTGGACTCAACGGTCTCGAGTTCAGGCAAACCTCAATTTCACAAAGGATGGTAATCATTTCCTCGAATGTAAGATGCGTGGTAATTATTATTTTTGGAGGTATTTTAAAGAGTTTACGCCAGCCTCCCACAAACTTCCAAAATTCAGACTGTATGCTGGAATGAAGTGCCACTGTGTACCGTCTCGAGCTAGTGAGTCGGACATTTCTCCTGTAAACTCAAGTTGTGCTTCATTCCATGCAGTAGTTAATTCTTTATTAGCACCAACGAAATTTCTTTCTTGGTGACTCCACAAATGAGTACATCTCCCTCTCCTGGCAACAAACCACTTGAAGGCAGCTATGAAAGGCTTCAGAGGTAATATTGCCGACCAATTCAAGGTGTATGCATTTTACGGATCAGCAAATGAATATCGCCACATATGTCTTCGTTGTCTTCGCACCTCTGCCTTTTGACATGAGAGTGGCAAATGGACCTGCAAAGTCAACGCGAACTGAACGAAAGTGACTCTTTCTTTTGGCAAGTCTCCCATGAGCTGTGGTTTAGGAGTAGCGTTCTGTTTAACACGCACTAGACATCGATTGTCATGGGTTTTCACTAGATTCTTTGCTTTTATTATCAGTGTTTCAACAACATCAGCTACGCTGATGACATGGTGTTGCTGAGCCCATCGATCTGCGCGCTTCGAAAGCTGCTCGCTATTTGTGAGCGGTACGCGGAGGCTCACGGCCTCAGGTACAATGCTAGTAAGAGCGAGCTACTTATCTTTAAAGCGGGCACAAAAAGCTACACAATTTACCACCAGTCGAGCTGGCTGGAGCTCCGCTTAAGATAGTATCGCGATTTAAGTACCTGGGGCATTGGGTCACCGCGTCACTAAAGGACGACCTGGACTTGGAGAGGGAGCGCAGGGCGCTGTCAGTGAGAAGCAACATGTTGATCCGCAGGTTTGCAAAATGCACAGCAAGTGTTAAATTAACCTTGTTTAGAGCCTACTGCCAGTCTTTTTACACATGCAGCCTGTGGATGGACCCAAAAGTGGGGGCAATAACTATTTATTCACTTTACTCGAAGTGGCGGAATAGTCTCTGACTATAAACATATTAGCGGGACGTCGTAACTGTTCGCTTCAGAGCGGTAAATGAATTTACGCGGGAGCAACGTGGGCTCCGCGTGGAAGTCTCAGTGGAACTGACGTGCGCGTCGATCGCCCGATCTCCGGCGCATCGCTATCTATACATCGTCTTATACGATGCATTGTGCGTGGGCGTGTCGATATAAGTAATATCGATACGCGTTATCATCGATGTCGATAAGGAGTTTATGGAGACAATCTATTACATATGTTTAAGGTACTACTTTAGTATTCTCCTATGAATAAAGTGATTTTATTTATTCAGTCATAAAATAACGCTACACAAGTGAGCTATGAGAAATAACATACTCGTAGGCCTAAGTAAAAATTGTTACTAACATAATATATAGCTTTATTAAGCTCCGTTTGTTTACTTGCTATTAATTTCTTCTGTAAATTCTTCCTTTTGAAATATTTTTATACATCTGTGTAGTTTTTTCTAAATCCTGTGTATTAATTTTTAGAGCATCGATGTGCAATTTCTTCATGTTCATAAATTTGCGGTAGCTTGTTATTCTTCTCTTACTTAAGAGCTAGGCTCTTGTCGGTGTAAAGTAGGCCCTCCATCTACTCCGATCCCACGCAATCTCTTTGACCTCACGTTACGACCCAACATCAACCCTCTTTTTGAGTTGCTCCATGTAGTGTGGCAACTGCAACTGCAAGACTGGGTCGTCATGGTTTGCCCTGCCTTATGAGCGCCGGTCGTCTATTCAGGCACGCCACAATAAGTGTGCGTCGGCTAGCGGAGTTAGATTATTTTTATTTCCCAGAATTATACGATGCTTGAATTCTTCATGTATAGTTGCAAGACTTGCAAGCCTTAGTCTACCTCCCACTCTCAGTAGATCGCCTTCTAAATACGGATTTAAAAGCTTTATTAAGCTCCGTTTGTTTACTTGCTATTAATTTCTTCTGTAAATTCTTCCTTTTGAAATATTGTTATACATCTATGTAGTTTTTTCTAAATCCTGTGTATTAATTTTTAGAGCATCGATGTGCAATTTCTTCATGTTCATAAATTTGCGGTAGCTTGTTATTCTTCTCTTACTTAAGAGCTAGGCTCTTGTCGGTGTAAAGTAGGCCCTCCATCTACTCCGATCCCACGCAATCTCTTTGACCTCACGTTACGACCCAACATCAACCCTCTTTTTGAGTTGCTCTATGTAGTGTGGCAACTGCAACTGCAAGACTGGGTCGTCATGGTTTGCCCTGCCTTATGAGCGCCGGTCGTCTATTCAGGCACGCCACAATAAACGACCTCATTCGCCGTTCACTCAGCACCGCAGCTCTCCCTGCAACTCTGAAATCAACGGGCCTTTCTGCTACGTGAAACCGGATTTGAAAACACAATTGAATAACGACGATGAGAGTGAGAATTTTGCTTTATAATTTAAGCATATAACTCTTCTTCTCTCAGTGTTTGCCTATGGGGAAATCAATATTCGTTTTTATTTACATAATATGTTTAACTCTCGTGTTGAATATTGTTTATCGTATGGTAACTTTAAATATAACTTCCGTTCATGTAGGTAGGGCAACACTGGGAGAGAACCACTTTCTGTTGCTATTACTACGACACTTTTCTGCTTTTACTGATTTTGAACCAAAACAAGCTCAACCGCAAATATGTAACCGGTTATTCATTAAGAAAACTACCTAAAGATATTCATGATTGTGAACAGTGTGTGGGAGTTTTATATGAGAAAGATGTAACACAAAATCCATATCTGATGAAAAGGGTACACAACGAAGAAAAGATTAAAGTATCCCAGTTAAAAACTAAAAATAATGTTTTCCGAATGTCAAGACATTATATATTACATATTACAAACAAAAAGTACGTGTACACCGCTAAGAAAAAACAGTCAACCGAACAGACGCAAAATCAAATCTGCTGTGCTTACTGACACACCTCCCAAGGACGAAATAGCTGCTATTGAAGCCAATAGGAAGGCGAAGAATGTGAAAAAGCGTGTCTTAAGCGAAGATAAGAAGAAACCTAAAAAAGCCAAGAGCACTAATAAGAAGAAGAGAACAGGTGATGACGAAGGAGAGGAAGAAAATAATTGTTTTTGCTTGGTTTGCCTTGACGCCTATTCAAAGAGCAGATCGAATGAGGAGTGGGCGCAATGCTTAGAATATAAAGGCTGGTCACAGGCAGATTGTACTGGAGGCGAGCTGCAATACGTTTACCATAATTGCCTTTCAGATTAGATTAAAATTTTTGACTAATTATAATATGATTGATCTCAAAGCGATGCCATAATTACTAATAAGATATAATTACTTGTTATGGTAAGGTTATACGTTGTGAGTCGTTGTGTTAGTTGGTACGAGTACTTGATGTGCTAAAAGATGATTAAACTACTTTTTGCAAAAAAAATCACGTTCCATTGATTTATAATATGTGTAATGTTATTTTTTAATACTCAAACTAACTAATATCTGTCACATCTTTCCTCGGTAGCCGTCACATCTTACCTCAGTGATAGGGGAGTTGTGACTTTCTTGTTGTTGATTTTCTCGGAAACCGTAATAATTTACTTAATTTTGATGATTGTTTTGAAAAGGGAAGGACTGGTGCTACATTTAATCACATAGGACGTAACTGTGGAATGTTTCTGGAGCGATATATTCCCCTAAAATTAAAAAAAAATCACAACTCTCCTAGGTCTCCCCTAAATGTGCATTTATACCTATTTTAGGGTTCCCTGGATTGTTATCGATATTTTAAATGTTTTTTTTTGTATCAATATATTTGTAGGGTTCTAGAAAGGAACCCTATTGCTGTCACTCTGATGTATTTCTGTCCATCTGTCTACTGTCCGTCTGTCTGTTATTATTACTGCCAGAGCTTCTACTCGAGCAGTCTGTGGGTGCGATATACAAAACGAGCATACAGCGCCCTGAAAATTCAATACAACAACGCGTTTAGAATGCTGTTGGGCTTGCCCAGTAGGTGCAGTGCCTCTGGTATGCTCTGTGAGGCTCGCACCGACGGTTTTTAGGGTTCCGTAGCCAAATTGCAGGAAAATTGAAGCTGCACGGCAGCAGGGTAAATTGTTTACGGAACCACCTAGACAATCTACCTTGAATCCGGATTTCGCCTATAATGGCAAGTGTAATAAAACAGAGGTAGCGGTTGTCGCGGGTACATACCAACAACAGTCCAGGCATAACACACCTGTGCCAAAACATAAACCATTTCAACATTATCAAACATATCAACATCAGAGAGAAAATGGGTCGGCACAACGTTTTCAACAGCATGGACAGCACGCGCACGCGCCCCAATTTCGTCAATCACCACACCAAACGAATACCGTTTATTGTTATAGGTGTAAAGTGAATACTCACGACACTAAAGCTTGTAGGGACAAGCGCATTATATGTTTTAAATGTGGTGAACCGGGTTATACCTCGCGGTCATGCCCAAAGTGTAGAAACATGAATCAGTCAAAAAACTAGGTAGAGAGAACCGTAGCTATTACTCGGCAGAGAGGGCGGAAAGGGCCGATAATAGTTATTGGTTAGATTTGGTTAGTAAATATTTTAAAAACAATTCCGTCAGCACGGTTCTCTTCAAACCAGACGTGTGTGTGACAATATGCGCACTACTAGATTCTGGTGCCGCTGTTTCCATCATTGGAAGCGGCGCGCACGAGCGTTTTGTGAATTTAGGATACACCATTTCATCAAATGACAATTCTGTGACAGTAGCAGATGGTTCGGTACCATGTTGTTACCAATATCATTTAAGGTATCACTAAAGTAATAAAGTTTTACGTCATACCATCCATAGTGTCAAATCACAAATGTAATACTTGGAGTAGATTTTTGGAAGGAATTTTCGTTGATGCCAGAGATATTTGAAAATATAAGATTGTTATGGGTTGTCCTGGGTGTTAAAATAACGGGCACTTCATACAGTTTATGGTGTTTATTTATCTAATAACTAAACCTATCTTATAATTAAGTGGGCGCCAGGAGAATTTTCGTCAGATGTTCGACTGGATATATTCTGCCTAACCAATGTAGTAGGTAAGTATTCCAATTAGCTCAGCCTTGTGGATACGGCCGTGTACAAAAAGGGCGTGTCGTTAGTCTACAAAGGAAACGTAATCGTGTAAGTATTTGCTAACGGTCTACATGGAAGTATGTAATAAATAGGTTTTTTAACTTTCCTTAACACTACAAACACTTACCCATTTTTGTAGTATGAACGGCGCACAAAAACAATAAACAATAAAATCACAGCCACTAGTCGGATGTCCAAATTCTGACAGCAATTTCGATAGTAGTTCGTTAAACTATTTCGGTATTTACATTTTAAATTTTATATCACAAAACCAGTGGAGGATGTCTGCATTATTTGCCGGTACAAGCTCAAGTGATTTTATTTTTCTGACACCCGCAAACGATATTATTCTTAAATACGAAATCTTTAACATACCTTAAAACAATAATAAAATAGAAAAAGATTGCCCAGGACAGGACTCGAACCTGCTTCCTTAAGATCATCGTACCAATCGCTTACCGCTGAGCTATGAGTACACTTAGACTCTGTATCTAAAATGGTAACCTATTGATGTGGCAATCAGTGTAAAATCCGCTTGCAACCTTATCCCAAAGTCATAAGGTCTATATTTGTTAAAACCTCCATACACAACATTGGGCATATCACAAGATACATAGAAAAACCTTAACATTTCATTGGGCATTCAAGCATAGACAGTCAGGTAGACAATGTTTTGTCATATGATAACTTGACCTCTGAGCAAAGACAGTTAGCAGAAATAGTAACAGATCAATTTAAAGAAATTTCATTTGAACAAAAAGGCTTAGGTAGAACTCACCTGATAGAACATAAAATAGATACGGGAGCATCTCCGCCAATTAAATGTAGACCGTACCCCATGTCACCAGAAAAGCTGAAGGAACTGCATAAGGAAGTGGATAAAATGTTGGATTTAGATGTGATCACACCGAGTGAAAGCCCCTGGAATAATCCAGTCCTTATGGTTCCAAAGCCTGACGGGTCATGGAGGTTTTGTTTGGATTGTCGTAAATTAAATGCAGCCAGTAAAGGCGACGCTTACGCAATACCACATATTCCTCAGATATTAGATAGCCTTAGAAATGCGAAGTATATTAGTTCGATTGATTTTAAAGCAAGTTTTTGGCAAATACCTCTTGATGAGTCGTCGCAGGAACGAACAAGTTTCACTGTGGCCGGTAAAGGTCAATATAAGTTCAAGGTTATGGCTTTTGGTTTGACAGGAGCACCTGCGCGCCAGCAAAGGTTAATGGATAGGCTTTTTGGAACTCCGTTTTGTAGTGAGATAGATAAAGGATTAGTATTTTGTTACGTTGATGACATAATAGTAGTATCAGAAGATTACGAGACAAATTTAATATTACTTAAAAAGCTTCACAAGAGAATACAAGAGGCAAATTTAACGATCAATTTGGAGAAAAGTAATTTTTTTAGAAAATCACTAAAGTATTTAGGATATATAGTAGATGAGTGTGGGTTACGCACAGATCCAGGTAAAGTTCGTGCGGTGATTGACTTTCCTGTCCCGAAGAACGCGAAGGAGGTAAAAATGTTCCTAGGTACATGTTCTTGGTACAGGCGGTTTATTCGAAATTTCTCGTCCATAGCCGCACCACTGAATGCGTTAACCAGCTCAAAAACAAAGTTTGTCTGGACTTCAAGCGCTGAACAAGCATTTAAAGATTTAAAAAACCGTCTTGTATCAGCACCAGTTTTAATATGCCCAGACTTTGACAAACACTTTACGGTCCATTGCGATGCGTCGAGTTATGGAATAGGTGGGGTCCTTACACAGGAAGTGGAAGGCCACGACCATCCTATTGCATACATTAGTAGGTCTCTCAATAAAAGTGAAAGGAATTATAGTGCCACAGAGCGTGAAACGCTAGCTGTTCTTCATGCTGTGGAGAAGTTTGAGCCGTACCTAGGTACTAGGCCGTTTACTATTGTCACTGACCACGCATCGTTGAAATGGTTCATGAATTTGGAAAATCCAACAGGACGTCTTGCTCGCTGGGGTTGTCGTTTGTCTCCGTACACCTTTAACATTGAACATAGGAGAGGGAAAGATAACGTTATCCCGGATGCTCTCTCGCGGCTGATTAAGGTGGAAGCCATTAGTACCACACCGGCCTCAACCGCTAGTGATGCATGGTATAATAGAGTTTACTCAGGTTGTAAATATTACCCAAGAAATTACCCGAACTACAGAATAGAGAATAATATATTATATAGGTATAGTAAGGGTAAATATTCACTAACCGACGAGTTTGACTGGAAAGTGGTCGTAGCTGAATCAGGTCGCACAAAAATCATTTCTGAGAACCATGAACCTCCTACTTCAGGACACCTAGGAGTATTTAAAACACATAGAAGGTTAAGTTTGAGGTATTTCTGGCCAGGAATGTATCGTGACGTAGTTAACTTTATCAAGCAATGTGCGACATGTTCAGCCTATAAACATAGAACGACTCTTACTCCAGGGCAAATGGGTAAACCAAAGCAATGTTATAGTTGTTATTTTCTAAGTCGTCCGTTCTGCACTCAAGACCCTTTTATGCTACCGCAAATAACAAATAATACCAAGTAACAAATCAATGCATACAAATAGCAACCTTCTGTATGAAGTCACAAGGTCGATATAGTAATAGATTTACTTGTTAGTAAAGGCATTGTGTCATCGAAATGGATACTCAACCGGTGGTCTGCGTTGCAGCGATGTAGTGGGTCCACAATAAATGTTATTGTAGGACTTTTTTTCAAATGGTTTTAATTTGCAAATCTGTAAAAGTCTTATCAGTAAGTTCATTCATTAAGTGCAGGTGTCTTTTAGAACAATGATGCTAGGCAAAGCCGACCGATTCCCAGTACCTAACATTATCGCATGTGTCTGCAAAAGTCTTATCAGTAAGTTCATTCATTAAGTGCAGGTGTCTTTTAGAACAATGTTGCTAGAAAAAGCCGACCGATTCCCAGTACCTAACATTATCGCATGTGTCACACAAAAGATGAAGCCGCACCGCATTCCAATGTAATGAGTATTTAAGGAAAAGAGAAGGGATGCATTTGTTATCAACTTATGTTCATTACATATTCAGTCACTTTCAAGTGTCACTGCTGTTCTTATGAATTACTTTGCTCCATTTTTGATATCACTCATACCTGCTGACGACCTGCTTACGTGTTCCTGGACTTTTTTGGCTTACTGTTTGGCTGTGTTTGTATTGGTGATAATATTTACGACTCCGGCTGTGCTTTTGGACTTTGTTCGACGAAAAATGTTTCGTCCGTGGCTGACTACCAAAACACCGTCATGTGAATCCGTACCAAATAAGAACTGTAAAGGAAGCTCACGGAAAAATCATCTACACCCTGCTGCTCAACAAGTGATATTAGATGTATATGAAGTAGTTTTCGGAGAAATTGGTCCACGTGGGGCTCTTAAACGTACAGCACAACTAACTAAGAGAAGTGTTAAAACTGTTGCCAAGATCGTGAAAAGAGGACACCCGATTGCGTACACAAGAAATACACCGAAATTTGGAAAAATCGACAATTTTACAGAAGACTTCATTGTGCGGACCATTAACAAGTTTTATGAAGAAAACATATCTCCTACGGCGGAAATGATATACAAGGAATTAACCAAAGATGATGGAATATTTCCATACAGTCTATCCTATTTCTTCAAATTACTAAAGAAAATGGGCTTCGAGTATGGGACATTGAACAGCCGTAAAGTTATAATGGATTCACCAAGATTAATAAATCTCCGAGATGATTTCTTAAATAAAATAAAAAAACACCGTGAAGATGGTAAAACTATAATCTACTTGGACGAGACGTGGTACGACACTCACGACGTTTCAAAAAAAGGGTGGCAACATAAAGAAAATGTATGTGCATTGAACGTACCAGCATCTCGTGGAAAACGAATCATAATTTTACACGCTGGATCGGAAACTGGCTGGGTACCGGGAGCTTTACTTCTATCGGCAAAAAATATGGCCAACTGTAGTGCAGATTACCACCAGGATATGGACGCTAATCTATTTGAATCGTGGTTCGAGAAGCAGCTGCTGCCGAATATATTACCTGGCAGTATAATCGTGCTGGATAATGCTTCATACCATTCGCGTCAAACAGAGCTAATACCAAATATGAATACAAAGAAGGAAAAAATTGCCGATTTTTAAAAAAAACATAACATTCCATATGGTACAAAGGCTACAAAAAAAAACATGCTGGATAAGTTAAAGGGCCGTACTTTTACAAAATCATACTATGTCGACGAGTTGGCGAAGAAGAAGAACTGCGAGATCTTGAGACTGCCGCCTTATTACTGCATTTTAAATCCCATTGAATTAATGTGGAGCAACTTGAAAAGAAATGTAAGGAAAGCCAACAGTGACCCAAAATTCAGTGAAGGAGTGATTAATCTCATAAGGGATTCAGTCATTAAAACAAATCATCACTGGAAGAACTGCTGCGAGCATGTTCATAAAATAGAACTAAATATGGCTCGGAGCTATAATCATCCCAGTATAATTATACATGTCACAGATTCAGACTCTGACGAGTCTGACGACTCGAGTATCAGTACGAGCACCGAAAATAATTAAAATAAATGTTTTTTTAGTTTTTTTTTCAATTATATTTTGTTGGACATCAACTTTATCATTGATATATTATTTATTGTTCCAGTATGTACGCTATATATTTTTTTTTACGAAACAATATGAATAAATATATTAATATGAAATTAATATGTATGTGTTTTATTACTTTTACATAAAATAAACATTCCCTAATACAATAAAAATACTTGATTATCAAACAGTTAGCCGAACACTTTCCAACATTATCAATTAGTTGTAAAACTTGTGGACACACTACATGGCCGGCGACCTACCTGAGTGCGGCCTTTGAAGTCCTAATACTGCAATATCGACCTTGTGACTTCATACAGAAGGTTGCTATTTGTATGCATTGATTTGTTACTTGGTATTATTTGTTATTTGCGGTAGCATAAAAGGGTCTTGAGTGCAGAACGGACGACTTAGAAAATAACAACTATACAAACCATGGCAAGTCATAAGTATGGATCTGGTTGGACCCTTGCCAAAATCACGGTCCGGTTACGTACATCTTCTAGTCGTGACTTGTGTTTTTTCCAAATACACAATGTTATTCCCGTTAAGACGCGCTACAAGCGCAAATGTGGCGAAAAGTATAGAGAATTACGTTTTCTTAGCTCACGGAGTTCCTGAGACAGTGGTTACCGACAATGGGGTTCAATTCACTGGATCAGAGTTTCGGAGACTAATGAAAACTTACAATGTCCCTCGGATTCATTATGGACCGAGATATACACCACAGATAAATACCGTGGAACGGTTTAACAAGACCATTTTGACAATGATCTCGTCCTACGTAAAGGAAGATCATAGATCCTGGGACAGTAACATTTTTAAGGTACAATTTGCGTTGAATAGCGCGGTGAATGAAACTACAGGTTTCACACTATTTTTCTTGGTACACGGTAGAGAACCGATTATAAATGGCTCTTTTTATAAGGACACAAGTGATACGGATTACGAGGTAGCTGTGCCCAGAGAGGAATACGCTGGAGAATTTGGGACACTTCAAGACATTTACAGCAAAGTTAGGGAAAATCTGGAAAAGGCTCATGCAACAAATGCCAGATACTACAATCTGCGCAGAAGAGACGTCAAATTGCGTGAAGGCCAGGAGGTCTGGAAGAAAACCTACATTCAGAGCGATGCCGTTAATTTTAAAGCGTCCAAGTTAGCGCCCAAATACCAGAAGTGCATAGTGAAGAAAGTTTTATCGCCGTTAGTGTATGAACTAGTGGGTTACGATGGTAAACTCCTAGGTCAGTGGCATATCAAGGATATCAAGATATGATATCCAGAAGAAGAAACACTTGTTGTCAAGAGCTTGGTCTGGGTTCTTAGGTACCGTAGGACGTGTTTCACGTGTTAGGGGTGATATTCTCACACTAACGACGCCAAGGTAGTCTTAGCTTAGGTTTAGGATAGCTTAACTTAAAGAGTAGCGTTAGAATGTAAAACGCGTACTCAACTTGGGGAACTTCATTGAGCTGCACTGGAAATACAGGAGCAACTCGGGAATTTGAGTGTTTGTAGGCAGCGAATAGCTAACAAAAAGCTATCGCTTCATTTCGAAAGAAGAAGTATGAAAGTGATTTTGAAATTGTGGGGACTAATTTGTGTTACATATAGGTAGATCTAACTTAGGTTAACATAGGTTCTGTAATTCTGAACAGCGCTGAGGGCAGCGTAGTTTTCACTTCGTTGCAAACTTTTCATAAGGGAGGGGGTATTGTCACACTGCAAAATACGCCCGACTGACAAGAGAAGACAGTTGAAGAAACGCCTCAAAGGTAATTGGGCACAATAGAAAAAACGCCTTGTCGTAACCGCGTACAAAACGCCAAGACCCGGAACAATCCCAAGAGCTGTCAGAGTGACACTAGCTGTCAAATGACAGATCCCATCAAGATGGAGGCGGGAGTGGATATCCAGTACCACTTGACCAGAAGAATCCGAAGAAATCGGTGGCAAGAGAGGCCCAGTAAGAGGAGTTGAAAGATGGGACAGACGACATAGGTAAAATAACTTTAAAACCCGAATATATTTCAACGAAAGGAAAGAAATGAAGTGTCATAACCTAAACAATTGTTGCAGGACATAGCATGAGGACTTTTTGTGTTAGGAGTTAAGTGGATTGGCCCAGGCAGAAAATAGAAACACCTCGACGTAAGTCATCTGCTCATCTTTGGAACAATCGAATATTAGGAAAACAATTCTAACCTAGAAATGTTACAGGTGGCTGCGTCACGGTGAAGATTTGAGAATTAAATGGGAGGGGCAGCGATTAAACGCTGCTTTTGGGTCAGTAATCAAATCCTCATGTCGACCAGACAAATTGTAGAAGCCTGAACTAGCCAGTAATTTAAGGTCTATTTTTCAGGTGGAAAGAAGATATTCATTGGTTTATTTATAGATATACATAAAGAAAATCACAGAGCAAGCACAGAGAGTGAGAGCACTCCATTTTACTTCAAAAGAGATTCTACCTCTAAAGATACACTGTATGGGTGTAAGTAATAGCGACGGGGACATCCTTGGAGGCTGAGAAGCCTACATACACCGGCGCGTGAACACCGGTGTGTGAAGCCTGAACACCCCAAGATCAAACCACAACACTCGGCGGGACCCAGGCAAGCGGCGGTGACACGATAGCCTTCTCCGGGAGACTTCAGAGCCCGAGAAGAAACTGGATTTGTTGTCCCAGGAGCCTCGAGCATCAGGAAATCGTTACAGGGAGTAACTGCCTTCTAGCAACCCCGCTCTGAGTGAGTTTGTCCTTATTTATTAATAGCCCTTCCGGCAGGAGAAATAAATCATCACTTATCCTCAACGGACTTACACAAAGCGACCCGGGAGAGTTGTGATGTTCCACATATGCACTGCGCTGTTATAGAGGGTTCCTAGAAACGTATGTACCCTAAGCTAAGAGCGGAGTGGTGTGTGGAAATACACTTCTATAAACTAGAGTCTTTGTCTCATTTATTCATCATCCTTTAGGGTAAAATCCTTGTAGAACAACAATACATAACATAAAGTGAACAGGGGAAGTGACCCCCTGACAACAGAGAGAGAAAACTTCGAATGCCTTTCGCGGTAGGCCCTCTGCTTTGCTGATTTTTTTTTAAAACAAAGAATGCACATCTGTATAGTGAATTGCGTAGGATTGCGCAATACTATTTCTGCATACCCGCTCATAATGCGAATGTGAGCGGATATTTTCACTGATTAATCAGCAATGGACGAAAGAGAGAAACTTGCTCGACACGGACACTGTTTCTTCACTAATAAAAATTAAATATACCTAATTTCAAAGATCAAAGTTGCGTAGATTTTTATAAGACTATATCAGAAAAGAAATACGTCTTATCAAAAATCGGTGGATCAGAAAATATCACCAACCAAGCTAAAGAAAATTTGAAGACTGATTAGTTACTGTTTGTAATAAAAATATAGATATAGTTAGATCTCATAATGTTAATTGCTATGTTTGTTCGTTGCATTTTTTAGCTTAAGTACTGACTTTTATGTCAGAGTCTAGATAATAAAACTGATAAGAAACTGAAAACTATCACTAAGCTAAGGAATCTGAAGACTGATTTGGGAATTAAATTAAAACATATTGTTTAAACTGCCTGATTAGATCTCTTAATGTGATAATATGTATGTTTGCGAGTTCTTTTAGATTTTATGATTGAATATTGATTTTTATGCTCTTTTTCTCGTCAATATAATAAGAAGTTGACTGATTAACTAATTGCTAGAATTTCACTTAAAAATAGTTTAGTTACTATTACGAGCTATCTGTTTTCTTATAAGAAAGAGATTTTTCTTAAAGTTAAATTGATTTGTTTTTGTCATTGGTTAGTGCAAATTACGCATTGTGTAAAATTAAAAAAATAAATGGATGAAAAATAAAGATATTGTTTTTTAATAATATTATTTTCGAACTCGTCCGGGGAAAAAATGCGATTTACGCCAAATGTCCAAATGTACCGACGATATCGTGGAGGTAGACGAAAGCCACCTCTGCACTAGGAAATATCATCCGGAGCGTCTATTACAACTCACAAAAAAAGTTCACGCGGTGATCGCCGACGAAAGTCGGGAAACCCTGGATCGAATAATCTGTAGCGTAGTAAATGAAGAATTCTCGTACATTATCTATTATGTAGGTGTCCACTTGCGATTGGGGATGAGCTACTCAGCCGTAAACCACAGCCTGGTAGTTATATGTGCATGAGACTGTGGATATTGTAGCTGCTACCGCTCTTGGAGATCCTATTCCAGAATCTCCACTATATTCCGTGTTAAAATATGTACACACGAAAGTGGCAGTTGCTGGAATTAAAGAGGCCCTGCAGGACCTGCCGCAGCGATCGGCGGCTGAAGTGGTAAATGGGTGAATATATGCACTGCCTAATAGGTATATAATATGTATAATAATTTTCGCCAAAGGCCTCTGTAGCTCTGCAAAATGTTATCATTATTTTCAGACAAATAGAAACGTTGAAAAGAAAAATTTTAAATCAATTTCGAAGCAAAAATCCTGAAACAAACCAATTATCCATTATAATCAGACATCTTTAATTCCTTCCATGTGGACCGGAATAAAGAAACACTAGAAACAATTGTAGACAAATTCGACATTAAATTTAATGCATTAAAGAACGTCACGGTGGTGGAAAGATACAACTTTCATCTACAGGAATAAAGACTCAAACTTCAAGACTAACAACTTTCAAAAAACATACCCAAACTTCAAGACTCGTGGTTTTCAAACAACAACCTCAAACTTCAGGGCTAACGACAACAGAACATGCAAGAGATGTGGACAAGTTCATCGGTTAAGATGTCCAGCACAAGGAAAGATTTGTTTTGAAAGCTTGCATTCAGAAAAATAAAATAGTAAGTTCCGTAAACATTGTTTTTGACAATAACAAGTCTAGTCATAATATAAACACAGCTGACTATGGTCATCATAATCAGCTAAGTAATTTCGAAACATCCCATTTTATGATTAGATCTGATTGTGTCCGTTCAGTACAAAATGCCGCATACTTGGACGACTCTGAGCAAAAATGGCTCAGGTACATGTTCGTGCTTCCATCTCCGGTAGCTTTAAGCCGAATGATTTCTAGAGCATCCCTAAGGCCAGGCATTAACCAACATTCTTTCAACATCTGAAGAAAGTGAAACGAATGTCAGGGAACGGACCAACTATTTATGCATCCTAATGTTTGATGAAATCGCTACCCACACTTCCAGTACAACGGGAAACGCGATCCATCATTAGATTTGTTGCTTATGGGAAGAAAACTGAACGAAAACTTGCTGGGCACGTGTTAACATTCATGGCATACAAAAAAACTATAAGCAGCCCATCTCATATTCATTTGGTTCTGGAAGCACATCCAAAGACGATGTAGTAACACAAATCAGAGAAATAATCAGGAGGTTGAAGGTAGCCGGATTTAAAATGGTAGCAACTATATGCGATGCTCGGCTGCTCTACGGAAATGGAAAGTAACGAATTGTCTTTCTCAAAACCGGTGTTTTTACATTTTTGGCACTTTTAGACAATAACGGATGTTGCTAAATTCTTAAAATCATCAACAGAAGGTTTTAGACATAAAATTTCGACAAACAAAGTAACTGCAGGCACTCTTTCAAAAAATCTACAGAAAAGCCTAATTATAGACTTAATTATATATTCTGTTAACCCTTTTCTTGACATGGCATCTTGTGAGATACAGACAACTTTGAAAAAATATTAACTCTAATCTATTGCAGTAAAGTTGAACGCGTCCATAATTTCATATTGTGTTTCTATTTCTGAACGTATAAACGTCACTCAGTGTAAAGTTGGCAACACCATTTAAACGTCAAAACAGACAGTTGTGCAAGCTCCGACATGATCACGCGCAAGAAGGTAAGATTACTTCAATTTTTTTTTTTTTACATGCTTGACAGTGACAAAGGGTATTTTTTTATAAGGTTGAATATACGAGTCATATAGAAAAAAGATTACAAACTGAATAACTTACATTGCAATCATGTTGTTCACCTTCAAAATGTGTGTATCCTGTAAGATTCATTGCCCGGTTCATGGTGATTTTTAACTTTATCTGAATGTATCTTGTGGTACTCATTGCCAAGTTCATGGTGATTTTTAGCTGTATCTGAATGTATCTTGTGGTACTCATTGCCAAGTTAGTGGGATTTTTATGAGTGTATGTTATAACACTCATTGCCAGCTTAGTGGATTTGTTTTATGTACCTAACTTACCAGGAACTTTTTTTATTCATTCTATTTTTTTATATAATACAACGCACCTTATGCTCGTTGTTCTGTGTGGGGTTTCATGCGTGGTCTAACTATTTGCTTTGCATGTGAGTGTGTACCTATTTATTATTTTCTTTCTAGGGAGGTCGGCAGCCGACTTTTTACAGAGCCAAAAAAATTCTGGCTTTGGTACCAAAGCCGGGAATACGATCCGACATGGAGGATTCATCAGATTCTGAACCCGAAGTACCACCAACTTTAGATCGGTTGGATGCTTATAACGATGATAGCGACGCTAGTTCTCCAGCACCTTCATTGCCATCCTCATTTGAAAATTTGCACATTTTATCCGACGACGACATTGCTGAACATCACGAATTTGCTATGACGACTGCATCTCCTCTTATTCCTGCTGCGCCTACACCGTCCCCACTAACACCTATGGTAGCATCGCCGCTTTCGCCTATTGCACCCATACCATCACCACTAACTCCCAGAGAAACCGCTTTTCCAGCACTAGCACGCCAAAGCCGCAATACCATCACAAATAACTTTGATATACCTTCGCCTTCTGTGACAGCTTCAACAAGTGTGCCGACTCCAAATCCCCCTCCTACGCGATCTCGAAGGCTTGCTGCTAATAGACTGCTTCCTAAACGTCTACAGAGAGGACCTATACGATCTAACCGTGTAGAAAAAAAGACGTTAGATTTTAAATGGGCCAATAAAAAAAAGTTTTTACATCGCGCTGAAATCACGGACAAAGAATTACCTGCAGCTACATCTGTCAAAACTCCATTTGAGTATTTTAGAATGTTTATGTCGGATAATATTCTAGAAATGATTGTTGATCAGACAAATTTATATTCTACGCAGGTTACTGGAAGACCCATCAATGTAACTCTAAACGACATAAAAGATTTCATTGCCATAAACCTACTGATGGGCATCGTTAAGCTATCGGCCTATACTGACTATTGGTCATATGATTACAGATATGCACCCATTGCCGACGTCATGTCACTGAAAAAGTTTCAATCGATTCGTCGATACATTCATTTCAATGACAACTTACTGGATGACGGGGACCGTTATTACAAAGTAAGACCGCTGGCGGAGATGGTTCGAGAAAATTTTGTCAAAGTTGCGCACGAAACAAGATTTAGTATAGATGAGATGATGGTCCCCTATAAAGGAAAAAAAGCTGGCAGTCGTAAACAATATATGCCAAATAAACCAAAGAAGTGGGGTTTTAAGATATTTGTTCGCGCGGGTGTATCAGGGTTTATATATGATTTTATGATATATGCAGGTGAAGATACCTTCAGATATAATGTCTTGTCAGCAGCGGAGTCCAGTCTGGGGTTAGGGGCTAAGGTAGTAATCGCCCTGTGCAAGAGTATTCCGGACCCTGCTTGCTCAGTGGTCTACTTTGACAATTTTTTTACGAGTTTGGAACTCGTATGTCATTTACGGGAGGAAATGGGTATATTTTCACTAGGCACCATACGATCAAATAGATTACGAGGAGCTGAAAAAAAATTAACGACAGACAAAGACCTGAAAAAAAAACGCAGAGGTTCGCACACACAAGTTGTGTGCAACAAGAACAAAGTGTGTGTTGTCAAGTGGTTTGACAATAAATGTGTCACCACAGCAAGCAGCTTTGTCGATTCAAATCCTGTTGGTACCATAATGCGATACGACAAGAACACAAAGCAGAGATCTGCAGTGCCATGCCCTGAAATAATAAAGCAGTATAATGCGCATATGGGTGGCGTTGACCTGGCTGACATGCTGATTGCACTGAATAGGACAGAGCTGAAAGGTCACCGCTGGTACTTGCCTTTAGTATCGCAAATTTTTGACATGTGCATAGTGAACAGCTGGCTTTTGTACCGAAGAGATAGTCAAGATAAACCTGGACGAACCGTAGACATAAAAAAATTTCGGTACAGTGTAATACAAGGGTTGTTCAAGTGCGACCGAACGAACTCAGCTAGCACTGATGGCATTGAAGGCCCTACTCCATCGAAAATAATAAGCGCTCCTAAGGTGGCCAGACCTACTGATGACGTAAGGCTGGATAAATATGCTCACTTTCCCATTTTTGGACCAAAGCTTAGGTGCAAATTGTGTAAGAAAGGGCAAACTACGGTTCAATGCTCAAAATGTATGTTAAATTTCTGTTTTACGCCTAAGCGTAACTGTTTTGTGGCTTTTCATACAGCATAGGCGAAAGTGATTAAGTTTGGATACGTGTTTTCATGTTTTTTATTAAAGGTATAATGTGTTTCTTTCATAAAAACCTTTTTTTTCTATATCTGTGTTTCACTTCCACGTAATTGGCAATGCATCTTATGGGATACAATAACTATGCGACCAAAATAAACGCGAACTTGGCAAGGTATCTTATAAGATGCATATGATATTTCCAAAACGCGTAATAAAAATTTTTTTTTTCTATTTTTCCATAGTCCCTGTGTGATATCTTAACCAATATATTTCATTAAATCGAGAAAAAAATATTTTTTTTATTTTGCCAAGAAAAGGGTTAATAATGTTTTAGATTAAAGAAATACGAAACTATTTTATGGATTTTACTTTATAACTTACATAATCATTAAAAACTAAACTCAAAGTATTATTACAATTTATCCAAAAAAATATTTTATTTTAATCGCAAAAAAATTACTACAGAAACCTCTAAATATATATTATAATATATAGAGGGTGGAAAGATACTGGAGGGAAACGAAACTACATACCTACAGACATACTAAGCGGGTTGGTATAGGGAGGGCCATTTCCGTACATTAAACTAGGAAATTCTGCATTTTCCTGTGATTGCAGATACAGAGTTCCTTAGCAAGTTTTGTTACTTTTTAAAAATAAGGGAATGTCTCCTGTAAGTCAAATTAGCCAGCTTAAGGAAATCAGTTTCGTTTCCCTCCAGTATCTTTCCACCCTCTATATATTATAATATTTATAATTTAAAATAAGCGCTAAAACCTCAAATAAACACACCAATAACAACACGATACTCGTATTGCAGAACATAACGAGCCGCACCCTGAAATTGCGCCACATAAAGGGCACCTTCCTGCCTAGACCGTAAGAGATAGAGAGGTTCTCTTTTTAGGGTTCCGTAGCCAAATGGCAAAAAACGGAACCCTTATAGATTCGTCATGTCTGTCTGTCTATCTGTCCGTCCGTATGTCACAGCCACTTTTTTCCGAAACTATAAGAGCCATACAGTTGAAACTTGGTAAGTAGATGTATACTGTGAACCGCATTAAGATTTTCACACAAAAAAAGAAAAAAAAACAATAAATTTTGGGGTTCCCCATACTAAGAAATGATACTCAATTTTTTTTTTCATCAAACCCATACGTGTGGGGTATGTATGGATACTATGGATAGGTCTTCAAAAATGATATTGAGGTTTCTAACATCATTTTTTCTAAACTGAATAGTTTGCGCGAGAGACACTTCCAAAGTGGTAAAATGTGTATCCCCCCCCCCTGTAACTTCTAAAATAAGAGAATGATAAAACTAAAAAAAATATATGATGTACAATTACCATGCAAACTACCAACGAAAATTGGTTTGAACGAGATTTAGTAAGTAGTTTATTTAATACGTCATAAATCGTAAAAAGCAATTTATTTAACGGAACCCTTCATGTGCGAGTCCGACTCGCACTTGGCCGCTTTTTTACAAAATGTAGCCCAGCTCAATACCCCGAGGACTTTTTTACATTTATTCGATATCGCTTTTCGTTTTCAAGAAATTGCCGCTTTAGTACGACAAGACACCAAAAAAATTTAACATTTTTCGGCATTTTAGCAACTTTTAAAAGATTTTAATATTTTTTTTTTTATTATTTTGTAACCCTTGTCAAGAGGCATCTTTTGACACCTCAATCATCCACGTAGCCCTAAAACTCACCAGACCAGGCAATGTATCACTCTCGCTGAAATTGGAGGCCTTACTGAAGCTATCGAAAAAACATTTTCAATGTTAAAATCATTTATTTCGGACAACAACAAAAGCATCCATATTAGGTTAGTAGGTAGGTACACTTAATTATAAAAAATGTGTAATGTTACATTATATTTCAAATATAGCTAAGGAGCGGTGCAGGCTTGCCCAGTGCTGACTACAGCGACTGTCAAAAGCCTGTCCGCTATCACTCTCAGAATGCTGTTCGTACTGTCGCGCACTCTGCGGCACGTCACGGCGGTGCGCCTCATCACTATGACGTGGAAGCCGTCTACATGGGCGACCGCGAACATGCCTGACGCGCTGCAGGCAGCACCCTGAAGGCGTTATTACGAGTATATTGAACCCGTAGGGCGCGGATCGCTTTCTACGAATAGTCAGCTCACAGGCTGCAAGTATAAAGAGATGCACAGTATGCTCTAAAAATTGTTACCTTAACCTGCGCTTTACTACCTCTGAAGATATGGGCTATCATATTCGCCTTTATCGCCAGCGCCCTACGTTCCCGTTCAATATCTGCGCCGTCGCGCAAATTATCAGTTACAATGTGACCCAGATATTTTACTTGTTTAAGAACCATGCCGTTCAGATATAATGGAGGTACATACGAAGGACTCTTCGTCCTCGACTTAAACGCCATAAGCTCGCTCTTAAGAGCGTTGTATTTAAGGCCGTGTTCACTTGCATATTTCTCACAAATATTTAACAATATCTCGAGGCCCCCCGGCGAGGGACTCATTAGCACCATATCGTCCGCATAGCTTATATTATTCAAGCATACACCGCTAATATGACAGCCGATATTTATGCTGCGAAGTTCCTCGATCAGCGCCCACCAGCGCAGTTAATACTGTCCA
This sequence comes from Epinotia brunnichana, assembly GCA_963854355.1. Taxonomy (NCBI): domain Eukaryota; kingdom Metazoa; phylum Arthropoda; class Insecta; order Lepidoptera; family Tortricidae; genus Epinotia; species Epinotia brunnichana. The sequence continues at coordinate 25,550,950 of OY977944.1, forward strand.
GTTCGATTGAGTCTTCATATGCCGCCGCGACATGATTGAGTAACTTGAAAACCAAATGAGCAGCATTCAGCTCTTTCTTTGGTATGGTCTGTTTTACCTTCTTTGGCGCTACCCGCGTCTTAGCGATTACTAGCCGCGCTAGTACGCCCCCGGCCGTGTCCTCTGTCCGGAGGTACACGCAGGCGCCGTAGCCGAGCTGTAAAACGTCCCCAAAGCCATGAAGGGAATATGAAACCGCCTCCGGCAATGTCACGCCGTGGTATCTGCACTTCATGCGACGGGTCTGCGCACCACAAGATCAGCTGATTGCGCCTATCGCTGGGGTGGATGAACGTCTGACGTCGGCGCCCATCTCCTGCTCACAGTGCCACCTCTCAGGCCCAAACCTTGGACACTCAGTGAGGATGTGGGAGACCGTCTCCTCCCTCTGGTCGTCGCAGGCACAGTACGGGGTCTCGGCCAGTTTAAACCTATGCAGGTATTGTCTGAAACCCCCATGGCCTGTGAATAGCTATGTGCCATGGTATTCCTGCCCCCCCCCCCCCTCCCTGAGGCGCGCACCTCACCCCCGCGTCGGGTATCTCACCTCCCTGATGAGATAGCATAGGCGAGTTTGGGCTCAAAGTACTCGGCGTGTCGCGCCCTACCGTTTGGCCCCGGCAGTTCGGGGGAAAAAGGGAAAACGGAGCCGTTAGCGAATCGCGGCGATGGACGGCGAGCCGTGGTGACTCGCGGCGATTGGCGGCAGGGCCATAGGCCCAAAGCTGCCCCCCTTCGCCCCCCCTCTCACCCCCCCTCCCCTCACCCCCATTAGTTTAAGTAGATATAGTTTTTAGACTGACATATGACATAAATTATTAATTTAATTACATATATAATAAAAAACAGATTTGATAAAATAAACGGAGCCGTTAGCGAATCGCGGCGATGGACGGCGAGCCGTGGTGACTCGCGGCGATTGGCGGCAGGGCCATATGCCCAAAGCTGCCCCCCTTCGCCACCCCTCTCACCCCCATTAGTTTAAGTAGATATAGTTTTTAGACTGACATATGACATAAATTATTAATTTAATGACATATATAATAAAAAACAGATTTGATAAAATAAACAGAAAATAGAGCCTGAACTATAAAGAAAGCTCAGATTGCAGTGTATAAAATTTCACTAATAGTTTCAAACATTGAATTTAAGATCAATGATAATGTAAAGTGTCGTAGGGGGTGCAAGTCGGGGTTTTAGCCGGTAAGAGTCCGGCACTGTCTGGGCCCACCATTCCCAGGCGTCCATGAGGATTTCCCCGACTTGCATCAAAAAAAAATTGCCACCTACGACAACTAATAATTAAAAAAAAAAAACCCATGCTCATCATTTACCAGCCCCCCCCCCACCCAAAATTCCTGAACTAGCCTCCCAGTAACCAGCACAACTTGCAACAACCAGCTTTAAACCCGTTCATCGGAGGAGGCACTGAGGACTTCGATCTGGTGGCGGATCTCGCGAGTCTACTAGACATGGCTCTCGAGTTCCGCAGTGCTTCCTCACTAGCTCAGCAGCTCCAAACGCTGCAGAGACATGCTCGTCTCCTAAGAAAAATCCGCACTTTACAAACCAAGTACCTATGGCCTTAGCCCCTTAACGAACTAAACCGAAATCCATCAAATTCGGCATCTTTGTAAACAGCCTCACAAATGAAAAAGATGAAATAGCCCAATTCATTAGGGACCACCAGCTAGACCTCTTCCTAATTCAGGAAACATTCCTAAAACCAGGTCACAAAGACCCAAAGATAGCAAATTACAGACACGTGAGTAACGACAGGGCAGGCGCTAGAGGAGGGGGCAACACTTTTACCATTGAATAGGGTCGACAACAATAATGTAAGTTTTTTTAATGGCTGTTTGAGATACTTTGACAGTTGTGTGGCATAAAGTGTCTTATACAAAAGACCTCATGCTTCGGGCTTTATCCTTTTTTCTAATGCTAAAAAAACGCACTATAGAAAAGACCATTACGTTCGATTTGTTGACATTCAGTTTCAAATTCAAATCGTTTGCTGAAAACCATCTTGTCAGCTGGTCGCAAACAGTGGTGATTTTTTCGGTCGTATGTAATCACGCTAACTACCACTGTCGTGTCATCGGTAAACAGAGTAATTTGACCTTCAGTTACGGCGGATGGTAGATCGTTTATAAATCCAGAAAAAGGGTATTCCTAAAGAAGAACCATGTGGAATCCCCACCATAACGATGCCAGTCTCCGATCTCATTATTTTGCCACCCAACTTCACTTCAACCGTTTGAGTTCGGTTTTTGAGAAATGATTGAAGCAAATTGCAACTGTTTCCTTGGAGTCCATAACGCCTGAGATTTTTTATTAGGATATCATGGCTTATGACGTCGAAAGCTTTGGACAGGTCACAGAATATTCCAGCAATTTTTTTGTTTTTTACTGAATTTAATGCTTTCGTTAGCTGCAAAGTCGACTATTTCCTTCGAATTATTTGTTAGAAACACTGAAAACTCCTTTTCAGCGCGTACGTAATGTCTACCATGATCGGAAAAAATTACATGAGGTTTACCTCTTCTACTTATGAATCGTTTAAGTGCTAATAAGTAATCATCAGTGGAGAGACTCGTAACAAGTACTAAATGGACGGCGCGTGTGACCATACATATGAACAAACACACATATGACTTAGTAAGTTGTGCTTCTCTTCCCTTTCGATTTAGGATGTACATCGGGCCCGCGTTATCGGTTGCTGTGCGATTAAAGGGAAAGTCAGGTTCTAACCGGTCTAAAACAATGTTACCCATAATAGGACTAAGAACTTTACCTTTAAATCGAGTACAGGTAACGCATTGCTGAACTATTTTCCTTGCTAAGTTCCTTGCTCCCAATGGCCACCAACATTCACGCATAGTAGATAGGAGAAGCTGCAGCCGCTTGTGCTCGTACTTGAATAACAACACCGTGAAACTATGTTTACTACACAATAACATCGGATGTTTTTTATTGTAATCAAAACTAGTTGAGTTACACAATCTACCACCGACTCTAATCACTGGTAACTTATAATCGTCTAAAAACACGTTAAGACTAGATATGCGATTATACTGTTTAGCGTTAGTCTTAATAGTTTTACTTTTAAGTAAGGTATCGTAAACGTCCGGGAATGAGTGCATCTGTGCGAATCTAACTAGCATGCGACGCGATGCACCCAGCTCGTCAGGCGAATGCTCCAGTGAATGAACGCTTAAGGATATTTTTGACTTGAAAAATTGTTTTATGTAAGATAGCTATACCTACTTAATATCGGCCATGACTGTTTGTACACATCTCAAACAAGTAGATATTCTAGTTTGCTTAAATTACTTTGCTTTTGCAATAAGTTTCCATAGTTTTAAGTTATACCTATGACCTATTAGGTAGAAAAATCACCAGTTAATGAACCCGGTTTTCAAGTAAATGAGCAACTAAAATCAGTGAATGAACGACTGTTTTAGTTATGGTTTATTGGTTTAAATTGCTGTTTATTGATTTTGTTTGGAGTTATCTCGATATACCAACACACGGAATAATAGACTGTAACCAATTTTCATTCATTAACTGGTTCCAAAAAACCAATAAATTAACTAGGTATATCGGTCGATGTTCATTTACCTTCTGGCAATATACACCAGTGAATGAAATAACTTCATGTTCCAAAATGAGGTTTGTTCGAACACTTGGCCATCGATGGACAAACCATTGGTGGATAACCACCAACACAAGTTAATAAAAACTAAATCTTATTACAATCACTAGAACATAAGATATTACGAAAACATTAAAACAGGCGTTGCCAGCGAATGAACACTGCAGTTCATTCGCTGTATTTAGGCGGTTTTTAATTTTTGCTATTGAACACCTATTAAAAAACAAGAAAATAACTTAAAACGATGTTTTAATAGCACAATAGTTTCCAAAAACCACACACGATAAGTCTCAAGTTTATAAAACTAGTACAATGGCACATCTAATAAAAGGTGACGGTTTTTTAATATAATAAAAATCCTAAAGAAGAAGAGGTTTGAAACGATCGGCTCGTTTTGTCGACATTGTCAATCGCATCACGTTCTTTTTCTTGTTTTCTTGGTAATCAACAAATTGCTGTATTCGAATTACGAGATTATTATACGAGTAAGTATCTTTTTGTTCTAATGTGCCCCGCCCACTGCCACTTAAGTTTAGCAATTCGGAGGGCTATAATCGGTTACCTTGGTTCTGCTGCGGATAGCCTGCCACGTACCGGAAGGCGCGGCGTGGGTAGGCCCCCCGCAAGGTGGACTGATGACCTGGTAAAGGTCGCGGGAGTCCGCTGGATGCGGGTGGCGCAGGACCGGCCATTGTGGCAATCTTTGGGGGAGGCCTATGTCCAGCAGTGGACGTCTTTCGGCTGATATGATGATGATTTTTTTTGTTAATTCATATAAAGTTAAGTAGCATCAAGAGCAGCGATGGCAAATAATGATTTAGCTGCCATCGAGAATATTCTAGTGACCACAGAGAGAATTCGAGGAAACACGCTGGAGTCCGCTGGATGCGGGTGGCGCAGGACCGGTCAGTTTGGAACGCTTTGGGGCCAGCAGTGGACGTCTTTCGGCTGATATGATGATGATGATCGAAGATACCACTCAATGGCCACCACGGGCTAAGCTGCAAAAGATGTGCGGGTCGGTTCCCTAGACACCATTCTATTTATTAATGAGATCGTGCGTCGTGCTATGGTGTCGGCCGACGTACCGTGCATCCTAGGGTCTATCTCGGACTGACGGGAAAAGACCGGATGGGCTGACGTTGGTTCCTTGGCAGAGAAGGCGTCTTCTATGGGATGCCACTAGTGTTAGCACATTTGCAGCGTCCCATCAAAGGTATACTATTAAATCAGATGGTTCGGCGGCTGAAAATGCCGCCAAGTTCAAACACACCAAGTACTCTGCTTTGGAACCAACCTACGACTTCGTTCCGGTCGCTGTAGAGACTGCTGGGCCCTGGGGCAACGAGGATCTCGAGCGTTTCAATGAGTTAGGCAGACGTTTGAGGGAGAGGAGTCTTGACCCCCGCTCTGGGTAATGGCTCGTCCAACAGGTCTCAATTGCTGTTCAGCGAGGCAACGCCGCAATCATTTTGGGGACCTTTGGTTCGGGCATGACGCAGAGCGGGATGTAATTTTACTTCATACTTTTTCTGCTTACTTGTACCTATGTATTTGAACGTAATAATTGTTTTGTTAAATAAACGTTGCACAAATTTTAAAATATTAAGATTTTATTTTTCGCTTTGTGTGGTGGCGTGCGGACTGCGATGGACCAACCAGAGGCAGGCCCAAGTGGCTTGCAAAAATACCGACTTGTTCTCCCCCGAACGTTTGGCCTTCACCAAAAGCAAAGAGACAGAATCAGAGTCCATTGACAACAAATGAGAAACGTAATGGTGGTCAACATGTACAAGTTGGTGTGTGAACTTTGCATCAAGGATGAATTTCCGGGTAAGGTAGATTGCACCCACCGAGTAATCACTATTATATCGTACTTAAAAGCATAGCTCTGTGATAAGTAGGCTCATTAAGGCTAGCAAAATAAAAACATGTTTTATTTTATAATACTCACATAGTTTTATTTAGATAGTAAATTGATTGTCGTGCAACAAATTATTGGCCAGGGAAGACTTTGCGCCTATTGTGAAAGATGTGATCCTCTTGATGAAAAGCGGAATCAACGAAAGGTTTAGATATGTGGAGCAGTCACACTTTTGCAATTTGCACCATCATGGACCTTAAGATACATTAAGATGCAGTCATTTTCGGACGTGAACGAGGCCAATAAAGCGAAAGAAACTATTAGGAGAATGGTAGCAGAATTGATTCGGGATCGCGAATCCACGCAAGAATCTCAGGCGCAGGCCCCTCCTCCTCCTGCAGAAGATGAGCTCAGCCCTTGGGCTATTTTTGACACTATAGTCAATCAGACTCCAAATCAAGGGACTCCCTATTCGCGAGCCATAAAAGAGGTAGACATGTACTTAACTGACAATATATTGCCGAGTAAAAACGCCCAGGGAGGGTGGAATTGTCCTATGGAGTGGTGGAGGAATCACCGGCATGTCTACCCAAATTTGATACAGTTATACATCAAAAGGCATTGTGGCTACTTCTGTGCCGTGTGAGCGAATGTTTTCTAAAACCGGTAATATCATTACAGAAAGACGAACACGACACCATACACACAAGGTGACACAGACAAGGTGGAGAGAATAATGTTCCTCAACGTAAATCTCAACGAGAAGTGTTTTGAGGTGTAAATAATGTAAATAATTGTTAAATATGTAAATAAATAATCAAAATGAATGTACATAAAATCAGATGATCTTCTAAGTACGCCTGAGACTTTCACTTGTCACTGTTATATTTTTTATGCATATATTTTACTAAGTGAAATAACAATACATATTTTATCTCAGCCAGTCCTAAGCCTGGAAAAAGAATGAAGTCATCATTAGATTTGTTTGTAAAAATAAATACTTATATTATAGTGCTATGTATCTCTGTCTATTTATGTATTTTAGAAATTGATTTCTTAATTTAGAAAACATGCATATTACGGTACATCAACTCATTAATGGTATTCAGTTGTAAAACAATCAACGTCTCAACGCCCTCGATATTTTGGTTCTTAGTTAAATCAACGTCTCGTTACCCTCAGCGGCTTTTCTCTTCAGTTAATGCGAAAAACTAGTTGACGAAATCAACTAGATTTTCCACTAGGTAATTGACGTTTTCAACGTTAACGTTTCGTTTCGTTGACGCGAAGACCGTCAACGACCCACCACTATTTACAGGTGGATGCGGGCAGCAGTTTCACCATCGGCCTACATAATGACATATGACGATGATGTTGAACTTCAAGAAGAAGTCGTGATTGGAGCTGATGAGCCCGCCTTAATGGCTCGCCGTGCACCCCGCCCCCGCGCGCCCCGCGCCCGCGCTGCTCGCCGTCGGGTCCGGCTCACTCAGCCACCTTCAGCCGCCTTCATAGAGGCTCAACGTGACACAAATACTATTTTCATCTCTCCTGCTCTGAAAGTTGATTTTTCATGGGCATATAGCCGGGTGGAAAATAGCTTTTTCTCCCCTAGGGTGGAAAGTATTTTTTTTTTATTGTTACGGTCAGCCACGGAGTCGAAGATAATAGAGTTACGTCAAATCATTAAAATAAAAACTTTTCACAAATCGACACTCAGCTATAGGTACCTGCATTAACGAGTTGTTTATTACGATTATAGGTTGATATTAAATTATTTTTCCTCACAGTCGAAATGAAAAGTAGACTGTTTAACTCGGGTGAAATTACCCATTTAACCCTCGAACAATTGGCGCTCTCACTTCGTTCGAGCGCCAGAAATATCTCGGATTGAATGGGTCACTTTCAACCCTTGGTTAACAATCTACTATTTGTAGGTTTGGGCTGTGGGTGCTCCCGCTGATCCTTTCAAGCAGTATCTTTCCGTAGATGTCTGCTCCAAGAAGCAGGTCGACCTTGTTTGGTTTGTCAAAGGAAGGATCAGCTAGACTTCATTTTTCGAACTCCGACCAGAACTTGACGACGATTTGCCTGTCTGGCAAAATTGACGTTAGTTTGCTTAAAACAAAAGCACTGACTTCGAACTCCATAGCGGCATCAAGGAGTGATTGAATTTTAAAATTTACTTTGGAATGAGAATACGTCTGAAACTGAGAGACAGGGTTCGAAGCTCTGAAATAAGAAAAAAGACCAAGCTGGTAGACGTAGGTGATCTAGCCTGCAGGCAAAAATGGCGCTGGGCTGGACACGTGGCTCGCGCGAGCGACGGCCGCTGGAGCGAGCGCGTGCTGCACTGGAGCGTGCGCGACGCACCGCGCCGCCGCGGTCGCCCGCGCCGGCGCTGGAGAGACGACATCACGCAGATGGCCGGCTGTACCTGGACTAGACTCGCGCAAGACAGAAAATCGTGGACGTGCATGGAGGAGGCCTTCGCCCAATCTTGAGTCCCCAAAAACTAATTTAAGTGTTCAGCATGTTTTTAATATTTATTTTATTTAAATATATTGTTTTGTGGGAATAAATGGCTATAATAATAATAATGGAATGAGAGGCTATAGTAGCGCTCTCATCACTCCCCAGGCCTGATATTGTGCTTTTGTGCGCTTGTTTTTTGAGTCCCAATAGCAGGACAATTAACGAAGCCTGCGATCCCTTGTCGAGTAAACATCTGATGAGTTTTCCTGACTTCGACGAAGCATTAACTAATGCCGTTGGTAATAAAACTTGACCACGTGTTGTCGAAACATGGGCCCTTAAAGTGATAGCAGGCTCATCAACAGGTGATGAGTGAGATGTAGTTGCAGGTACAACCATATTGGCAACAACCGAGTGATTTGTTTCCCGAGACTCAGATGTTGGGGTTGGTTTGTTATTTCTGGAATGTAATAAGGAATTATGTTTTTTGTTGCAGATTCGGCATCTATATGATTGACGGCATGCATATACAGTGTGCGACGACTATACAAGTGTCAGACATGGTATCTAAACTTTCTCAAAAGACACCCTGAAATATCAGTTAGATCTGCAGAAGGCATCAACAAAGCTCGCGCTAGGGTGACCGAAGAATCGATTCGACTGTGGTTCCGCGAACAGGATATATTTTTAGCGCAAGAGGGACACTCGGATAAACTCACAGAACCCGAAAGGATATTCAATGGAGATGAAAGTGGTTTTTCACTTTGCCCAAAAACAGGAAAAGTTCTTAGGCCCACGGGTTATCGCAATTTGTACCAAATAAAAGCCGGCAACGAAAAAGATAACCTGACAGTACTCGCAACATTTAACGCTGCTGGTAAGATGTGCCTTGGTGTTAGGTTAGGCTAAAACACCTGGCGCCTAGCATTCTCTCTTACTTTCTCTAATATTTATGAGCCAGATCAAGTAGGACAGACGTGTAGTGCCACACTGAGTATCTCTCATTACTGACTAGTCCCGGCAAGACCTTCAACATCAAGGGCGCGCTGCAACTCGCAGGTTAGACACTAGACGCTCATGTACAAACACTACGCTCACCACCCTGCGCAGTTTATTGTGTTACAAAGTTGTGTGATTCCCAAGTAGCTGTGCCTGATGCACCTATGCACTGGTTGTGCAACTGAATTTGACGGGATTCCGATGAGGGAGCAGCTGAGTGAAAGACTTGTTTTCTTTTCCGAGTTGATGCCGTTTCGTAGGTATTTGTAGAACTGAATTTCATGAGGCCCGGACGCCATATTTATACCATGAAATTCCTTGCCCCGCAGCCCGCCCGCCCCGTGCTTTTGGCGGGAAATATGGGCGGGAAAGTATTGGCGGGAAAATTTTGGCGCGAAACGACATCTCATTTATTTATGACAATAATCTTAGGCTAATACGTTATTTACAGTGTTTTATACTTATTTCTATGACATTCGTAATGCATTATCACCCGAGATCCTCTCCGTTTGCCGGCCAATCGCATCTAAAGCGCGGGTTTTTCGTGTCGCTGTCTATATACGTACCTCGGCCCCCACCTGGGGTATAAATACCGAGCTTCCCCCCTCGCTCGCCCATCAGTCTATGCTTGGCCAGCGCGCGGATAGGATCTAAAGGCTTCCTCTTAATCTATCTATATTTCTAGTGGAAACTTAGTGTTTAGCCACTCTTTACTTATGAAACCAACAGTATATTACCTCTTAACTAGGTAGGAATGAAGTGTGAGACCTATTATTATTTATTTCGACTACAAATTATATAAGGCGACTGTAATACAATGCTTACGTTGTAAGAGGGTTATAAGCTAGGTTACAGGCAATCTATTTTATCAGTATTTACGTAGATGGTTGTCCTGCACAATATTTCTAGTGGAAACTTAGTGTTTAGCCACTCTTTACTTATGAAACCAACAGTATATTACCTCTTAACTAGGTAGGAATGAAGTGTGAGACCTATTATTATTTATTTCGACTACAAATTATATAAGGCGACTGTAATACAATGCTTACGTTGTAAGAGGGTTATAAGCTGGGTTACAGGCAATCTATTTTATCAGTATTTACGTAGATGGTTGTCCTGCACATTTCTCCCGCCGTGGAACACCCGGCCGGTGTTCCAGCTCGCTGGCGTGCAGGTCGTCATCTTTGGTAGGTAAAATCGCGAGCTTCTTGGTCGGTCGCCGTAGCACTCCGCCCTTTGTTCTGACGTCCACCACTCTTGTCTCGCCGTCGGGTCCCGGGTACTTGGCGATCACTCTACCCATGGGCCAAGTATTGCGTGGGAGGGTCCCGTCGCCGATGAGTACGATGTCGTCGATTTCTATGGGCCGGCCGCGCCTATACGGCTCCCGCCGGTCTTGAAGTGTAGGTAGGTACTCGCGGACCCATCGACTCCAGAAGTGGTCCGCGAGTCGTTGGCTCGTCCTCCACGTTGCTCGGCCGACTAGGTCCTTGTCGTTGAAGGTACCGGGCGACTGCACTCTGCCGGATCCGCCGAGTAGGAAGTGATTTGGTGATAGGGCTTCGGGGTCATCGGGCTCCACGGACACGTGTGTGAGGGGGCGGCTGTTCACGATGTATTCTGCTTCAGCCAGGGTCGTGGCGAAGACCTCCTCCGAGGGGTGACGCTCTTTCAGGACAGTGTAAAGAGTGTCTTTTACCGCTCGCACCATTCGCTCCCACGCCCCGCCCATAAATGGCGCCGAAGGGGGGATGAAGCGCCATATTATTTGTCGTCGCCCCGCTTCCTCTCGCATCGCGTCTTCGGTGGCCGCCCGCAGCATCTTATCCGCAGAGTGGAAGTTCGTCCCGTTGTCCGACCAAATCTCCGTAGGTGTGCCTCGACGCGCGATCATTCTTCGTAGAGCCATTATGGCGGATTCGCCGCTTAGACTGGGCACTATTTCCATATGTATAGCGCGCGTTGTAAGGCATGTAAATAGCGCTACATATCTCTTCTGTGTCCCTCGGCCTACTGTAATAGTCGCGGGGCCCCACAGATCGACGCCCGTGTATGTGAAGGCTCTCTCGTGATGTGCGAGGCGGCAGCGCGGCAGATTTCCCGTCGGAGGTACAGTCGGCTTCGATTTTCGTCGCCGGCATGGCAGACATCGATGGATAATCATTCGGGCGACTGTACGTAGTCGTAGTATGGCGTAGTGTTGTTTGCATTCGTTCACTGTCGCTTCAACTCCGTGATGGTTCATTTGTCGGTGCACGCAGTCGATGTACAGTCGGATGGCCGCGTGATTTCCGTCTAATACGGACGGCCGTTTTTGCGTTGTGGTTATGTCGTTTGCTTCGTTGATGCGCGTTTTTAGCGTTATCACGCCGTCGATGAGTTCGATCGCTAAGGGGCGTAAGCGACTATTCATGGCCGGCGGCTTGCCCTGCATTAGTCTCTGAATTTCGTCGCTGAAGCTGTCTCGTTGACTCTCTCGTACTATTAGGCGTTCCGCTTCTATTAGGTACCGCGCGTCAATTGATAAGTAGGTTTTTGATGCGGGCCGGGCCTGTCGCGGCGCGGCGGGTGCGGGTCGCTTGTGTTTTCTGTTCCACTCGGGGTCCTTTTCTTTGTTCTTGAGTGTTCTTTTGTAGTGAGTTCGGCCTTTGTTAGGACGACATAGTTCTATGAACTGTAGTACTCGCGCTAGTGTGCGTAGTAGGCGCTCCCAGCGCGAGAACCTTTCCGCCGGCGGTAACCACGGTGTGTGCGTGATTTTGTTACAAATTTCGGTTGCTATTTTATTTTCTTCGCCGGTCGGTGCATTATTTTGTTGTTGTGGTTCGGCGGGCCATGTTGTGTAGTCATTGTACAGGAAGTCGGGCCCATGGAACCAGCGGTGGCTGCTGTTGAAGTCTGGCGGGAGCTCTCTGGTAGGTATATCTGCGACGTTGTGGCGCGTAGGTACCCATTTCCATTCGCGTACTGTCGTTGTTTCTTCGATGGCGGCTAATCGATGCGCGACGAAGGGTTTGTATGAGCGGGCGCCGGTGCGAATCCAGGTGAGCACGGTGCGACTGTCCGACCAGTATGTCTTACTGGTCGGTTTCAGGTCGTGTTCTTCTACCACGGTGACGGCCATTCGTGCGCCCATCGCCGCTGCCTGTAACTCCAGGCGTGGGACCGAGGTCACTTTGAGGGGGGCGACCTTGGCCTTCGCGGTGATGAGGGACACGTGTATTTGTCCGTCCGCGGTTACCGTACGCCAGTATAGAGCGCACGTGTATGCGGTGAGGGAGGCGTCGACGAATGTGTGCAGCTCCCGGGTTACCGCGGTGCTATAATATGGGTAGCACCGGGGTATGGCGACGTCGCGGAGCGCTGTCAGCTGTGTGGTCCATAAGGTCCATTTCTGCGCGAGGTCGTCGTCTATTGCTGCGTCCCATGTCGTGCCTCTTCTCCATATTTCTTGTAGTATTTTCTTCGCTTGGACGGTGACGGGTGAGGCCAGCCCAAGGGGGTCGAAGACGGACATCATCACTCTCAGTACCAAGCGCTTAGTCGTTTTTTTTTCATTGAGTGCGTCGGGCGGCAATCGGGTCAGGTCCAAGTTGAAAGCGATTTCATCTGTGGCGGGCTTCCAAACTTGTCCGAGTACGCGTTCATTTTTCATTTCTTTCGCGTCGAGCTCTACGTGTGCGGGGCTCGTGCGCTCGTTTGCCGCCTCCCGGGCGTATTCGTGGAGGTTTGAAGGCTCGGTGGTGGGGGTGCGATTTTTCTTGCTTGCGGTGTTTTCTTCTGAGGGGTCTGTGTTCTCATTGGCCACCGCTAGTAGCACTCCCGCCGAGTTGGACGACCACTTACGGAGATTGTAGTGGGCGTTTTTCTGTATATCTCGTACTTCGGCGGCTATCTTGATCGCTTCCTCTTCTGACTTGAAACTCTGTAGGTAATCGTCTACGTAGTGATTACGTACAATGGCCTCGGCGGCTTCAGGGTTCGTTTCCCTATATTTTTCGGCGTTCGCGTTCTTTACATATATAGCGATCGTAGGGCTGCAGGTTGCACCGAAGACAAGGGAGCTCATACGCCATTCTTCCGGGGGCGTGTCGTCCCGGCGGTTCCCACGCCACAGATATCGTAGCGCGTTGCGGTCTTCGGGCTTTATCTTTACGTGCATAAACATTGCTTCTATGTCGGCGGACACGGCGATTTTGTGCTGACGGAACCTCATGAGCACCCCCGGAAGTGATTGGAGGAGGGGGGGGGCCTGTGAGGAGTTTGTCGTTGAGTGATACGCCTCGAGTACGGGCCGCAGCATCATGGACCACTCTGACGCGATCTCTCTTCATAGGATTCAGTACGGCGAAGTGCGGTAGATACCAGTTTTTTTCGTTGTTATTCTTTGGCGGGGCTGGCTCGGCGTAACCTCGCTCGATTAGGTGGTCCATTTCGGCGTTGTAGCGCTCCTTGAACTCTTCATCTCGATCTAGTTTTTTCTCGATGCTGTGTAGGCGTTTGAGCGCGTTCTCGTAGTTGTCCGGCAGTTTGTCGTCTTCGTTTTTCCATAGTAGAGGCACTTGATAGTGGCCGTCGGCCGTGAGCGTGGTTGATCGCGCGAGCTGAGCGAGGGCGCGTTCTTCCGGGTCGGATTTGGGTCGTTTCGGCTCTATCATCATATTTTCGATGGCGAAGTATTCTTTTAACTGCCGGTCGACGTCTTCCTCGCTTGTTAGCGATTCCCTTTCTTCGGCTGGCTGATTGGAGATATGGCTGACGATATGGTGGATGCCCTCGCCTTGTAGGGGGGCGCGGGTGTGCGCGCCGTGTAACACCCATCCGAGCGGTAGTCGGCTGGCGACGGGTTGATTTCTGTCGCCGCGTCGGATTTCTTCTGGTATTAACAGATGCCAGTTGTCTTGCCCGAGCAGTATTCCCGGTTCGGCCGTGTCGTATCTCAGTAGGTGCTCTATGTCTCGCAGGTGTGGGCACGTACTGATATCGTCTTCGCTTATCGTTTGGGGTGATAAGCGTAGGTTGGGAATTGTGCGGGCGCGTATGCGCACCTCCCCGCCTTGTCCGCGTATGAGGAGCGGGACTCGGCGGGATTTCGTTGCGTTTATTTTTTCACTGGTGATTGCCTCTATGCGCAGCGGCGTTGTAGGCCCGTCTAGGCCGATTTTGTTGGCGATTTCTTCCGACAGGAGCGTGATAGTGCTTCCGTCGTCCATCAAAGCCGAAGTCTTGACCTCCCCTTTGGGCCCCTTTATTGTCACGGGTAATATCTTGAGAAAGGCGCGGGACCGGCGGGTCGTCCACGTTGAGGTAACGGCTTCGTTGTCGGCGGGCGCGGGCTTCTTATTGTGCAATAATTTGTGATGAAAGTACTCGCAGCCGTCTCGCTCGCACTTCACCCGTTTGCAGTGGTGCGTTCTGCCCTTGTATTTTAGGCATCTGAAGCATAGTCTTTTTTCTTTAGCTAACTTCCAGCGCTCGTCGATTTCTTCAGCCGTAAATTTCGGACACTTGTCGATGCTGTGCGTCTCGCTCTGACAGCACGAACATTTACTGGCTGGTCTCTCGGAGGTGGCGTAGGCTTTGTGCACTCGTCTTGGCGGAGGTTCGCTTGTTTCCGGTTGCGCGTAGGCTGCGCAGTACTGTGCTTCTCGTTGTAGGAAGGCGGAGATTTTTATTAGCTCTGGTTCCGCGGACACGGTGGTGGCGGCGAAGTCGAACCACCTGTATCTTTGGTTCGGTGTCAGCTTGTCTAGGATCGCTTTAGTAGTCTCAGGGCTGTAGAGATACTGTGCGCGATCTAACGCTCGGAGGGTGGCGATGGCATTCGCAACACGGCACGAGAAGGAGCAGAGGTCCCGCGCGCCGTCTGTGAGGCGGGGCAGCGCGCGGAGCCTTTCTAATTCAATTAGTGCTATGGTATCGGGCCTCCCGAAGCGTGTTTCTAGCGTTTTGATTATCTCGGCGGCCGGAGCTTGGTAGATGAGAAGATTCTCAACTGATTCTTTTGCTCTCCCTTTCAGTGATCTTCGTAGTCTCGCTATATTTTCTGTTTCGGTGAACTTCATTTGAGATTCTTCGTACGAGGCTTTGAAGGTGAGCCATTCTTGATGCGACCCGGCGTAGGCAGGTAATTCGGTTGCGAATCGGGGGGCGGCGCTGCCAGCGCGGGCGGCTAGAGCGATCGCGGATGCGAGCTCGGATAGGTTAACTTGCTGTGTTGTTTGCGGCACTGCGTTGGTGGTGCCGCTTTGTTCATAGCGATTCGCGCAGGGCGGCGCGGGCGTGAAGACTGGGGGGGGGTCCCTGAGGGGGGCGTTCCCCGCTGGCACTGGCGTCGCGACGGCGGCGGCGACGGGTGCGCTGGGCGGCGGGGGGAGCTGGGTCTCGGCGCGCGGCAGTGGCTGCTGGACCGTTGCTTTTTCTTCGTCAGGATTGTTCCCCTTTTCTTCAGGAAGGTGTGGTTCTTGAGTGATAGCGGGCATCTCGTGGTTTTTCTCGAACCAGGCGTCGATTTGCTCGTTCACTTGCGTGGCGGAAACCACAGTTCCTTCGTCTTCGTCGCTTTGTTCGGCTTCTAGTGTGGCGATGTGTGCTTGGGCGAGTTCAAGCTTGATGCGTAACATCTCTTCTTTTGCTTTGGCTAAGCGTTGCGCACGGCGGCTCGTGGTCGTTGCGCGTGACTTCGACGACGGTGGCGGCGCGGGGGGACGTGGCGTCGTCCCCGTCTGTGACGATTCCTGAGATAACGGCGGCGTCTCAGTGATCGTGTCCGTGCTCGTCGCGTTGTCCGTCGTCGTCGCGTTGTCCGACGCCGTCGGTGGCGTGTATGTTGAGTCTCTACTTGTTTCTTCTCTTGAGGTCCTCGGCGGTTGCTCTGTCCCGAAGATGAGCTGGGCTAACGACTGCCCCGGCGCCGATGACCTTGTGACTGGACCCATTTTCGACGATAATTTCTCGGCTGGCTGGTCTTTCACTTTCACTGGAATCTTCTTTTTTTCTTGAGGCTGTAGCTGTGCTTAAACTGCAATTTCTTTCTTGAATATCCGGCTTACTGAAGGACCATTATGTGCCTGATGCACCTATGCACTGGTTGTGCAACTGAATTTGACGGGATTCCGATGAGGGAGCAGCTGAGTGAAAGACTTGTTTTCTTTTCCGAGTTGATGCCGTTTCGTAGGTATTTGTAGAACTGAATTTCATGAGGCCCGGACGCCATATTTATACCATGAAATTCCTTGCCCCGCAGCCCGCCCGCCCCGTGCTTTTGGCGGGAAATATGGGCGGGAAAGTATTGGCGGGAAAATTTTGGCGCGAAACGACATCTCATTTATTTATGACAATAATCTTAGGCTAATACGTTATTTACAGTGTTTTATACTTATTTCTATGACATTCGTAATGCATTATCACCCGAGATCCTCTCCGTTTGCCGGCCAATCGCATCTAAAGCGCGGGTTTTTCGTGTCGCTGTCTATATACGTACCTCGGCCCCCACCTGGGGTATAAATACCGAGCTTCCCCCCTCGCTCGCCCATCAGTCTATGCTTGGCCAGCGCGCGGATAGGATCTAAAGGCTTCCTCTTAATCTATCTATATTTCTAGTGGAAACTTAGTGTTTAGCCACTCTTTACTTATGAAACCAACAGTATATTACCTCTTAACTAGGTAGGAATGAAGTGTGAGACCTATTATTATTTATTTCGACTACAAATTATATAAGGCGACTGTAATACAATGCTTACGTTGTAAGAGGGTTATAAGCTAGGTTACAGGCAATCTATTTTATCAGTATTTACGTAGATGGTTGTCCTGCACAATATTTCTAGTGGAAACTTAGTGTTTAGCCACTCTTTACTTATGAAACCAACAGTATATTACCTCTTAACTAGGTAGGAATGAAGTGTGAGACCTATTATTATTTATTTCGACTACAAATTATATAAGGCGACTGTAATACAATGCTTACGTTGTAAGAGGGTTATAAGCTAGGTTACAGGCAATCTATTTTATCAGTATTTACGTAGATGGTTGTCCTGCACAGTAGCAGAATTTTATTTATCAAGCAAATAAAGATTAATAAGAATGCCTGATTTGGCGCTACTAAATATCTCACCACATTTTACTGTGAAAGAGTTTCGAGACTTGGCCTATTTTTTACATGGAATGTTTTTTATGGGATTGTAACATCTTCCCATTAAAGAAATAGAGAGACGATACACAGAAGTAGGGACCTATTATTCATTATTGTAATTATTGATTATATTTCAGAAATTCAACTCCAATTACATCATCGGGGAGCCCATCCTAACAAATAGAGTTAGATGACGACGATAATGTCGACGAAAGTCCTGAAATGACAGGCCGAAGGATTTGCAACATTAAGTACTTTCTACAACAAATGGCGGCTATTAATCGTACGTCGTTTAATTGCACATTCAGAGATTTATTATTTGTGAAAGAAATAAAATCTGGGTTTCGATCAACTTTCGTTTTCACATATAAAATGTGTAGCATCAAAGAAACGTTCAAGAACGAGCCTGAGGACTCCAACATTAATCGGGACATTGTACAAGCAGTTGTTTGTTCTGCTAGTGGATGTTCTGTTTTAGATGAGCTTTGTGGTCATTTAAACATGCCGTGTATGTCAGAGAAAACATTTATGAAGGAAAATATGATATTGAGAGACGTATTAAAAGATGTAGCTCTCAAAAGCATGTACCAGGCCGGAAAAGAAGAAAAACAACTAGTTATAGAAAAAGGCCACGTATACGTTGATGGTATTCCTTATATGGTCGTTGCAGACGCATCATGGGGCAAACGATCGTACCGTACCGTACGAGTAATTATAATTCGTTGTCCGGTTTGCTTCCATTCTAGGGTATGAGACCAAAAAGGTATTGTTTTTGGTGATACGAAACGTACTGCTCCGTGTGCGCCGTTGCAAACAACAAAAATGTAGAGCCTACAGAACACAAGTGCTCAAAAACTGGGCTGGAACCTCAACACAGTGTGGGATTTGCCTTAAATTGTGATCACCACCATTTTTGATTGCATTCTGTTCAGTTTTTCGAATTATGTCATACAATGAAACTTCTACAGTTCTATCTACCATACTTTTCGCAAAATAAAATAAATCGAGAAATAGCCATAGAAAGTCATAGAAACCATAAAATCATAATTTCTCACTTGTCGCTTATTTATTCCTAATTAATCTAAAGCATGTTTATTAGGTTAATAATAAACTACCTATTACATTCCACAAATGTCGAAAATAACGTTTTCACTTCTCATGCTCTAAAAGTTCGTCTTTATGTCGTGCGTAGGCGACATAAAGTCGCTTTTTATGCTCTAGAGCATAAAGTAAAATCTTCGTCGAAGACCAAGGCAATCGCTGCAACAGCCACACGAACATCTTTAACTTCATACAACAACCTCTTTATTTTATTTCGTTTCGTTCGTATTCTAAGACCAAGGCAAAGATACCAACAGCCAAAGTACACAATAAAACTTCATGAAATAAACTTATAATTTGTATTTCGTCTCATTTACTATATTTACGTGTTGCTGTTTCATTTCCTCGCAATCGAAGTGAAAAGTAGAGTGTACAACTCGTCCATAAAACCCATTTTACACTCGACTTTATATCTATCCTCGCTCGCAAGCTCGCTCGGATGGATAAACGTCTCGAGTAAAATGGTGCGTTTTATGCACTTGTTGTACAATCTACTATTGTAGGCGACACCAAAATTTGTTTTTTCATAAAGGGGAACCCGGGGCATTATAGGCACCCGGGGCAGTATGAGCACAATTTCCTCTCTCCCCTCCAGCCCGCGAACGCCGTAGTCTCAAGCCTAGACGGGCGTCAGTCGGCCCTGCGACCGCGCGGTAAGTGGTAATGTTGACATTCGCGCGCGTCTCCCGGAGCAAGCAACAAATTTACGTAAGTACGAGTTTTGATATAATTTTTGTATATTTTGAATCTTACTTATCTGTTACATATATCTGTGTTATTATTGAATCACCACTAAAGTTTGACTATGTAAATATCTACAAATGTATGTGAGTAATAGTAATTTGGATGAAATAAACGTATCAAGGTCTCAGGGTTAGTTTGTTAAAATTATGACGTTGGGGCATTATGGGCGGGGTAATATGGGCATGGTGCTCATATTACCCCGCCGAAATTAATAGATGCCCATATTGCCCCAGGTTACGATATTGTAAAATAATCATATAATATTATTTGCAGAGTCAGTCATGGTTAGGAACTACAAAAGAAAATCGGATCGCGGTGGCTGGGACAGTCAAAAAATGGAGTTAGCCATCAAAGATGTCTCAAGTGGTAAACTTAGCTGCAAACGAGCGTCCCAAACATACGATGTTCCACGTTCGACACTTCAAAGAAAAGTACAAGAGTTTACGAAGAGCCAAACTATAGAGAGGAAGCCTTTGGGTTCTTTCAAACCAATATTTACAAGTGCACAAGAAGAAGAGCTGGCTACATATATTAAAGATATGGAAAGTCGCTTGTTTGGCCTATCTCCCAAAGAAGTGCGCCAACTGGCCTATCAGTTAGCTGAAAAAAATCGCATACCTCATAATTTTGATCAAAATACCCGAACAGCAGGTGAAGATTGGTTAGCTAATTTCTTAAAACGTAACCCTACACTCTCCCTTCGAAAACCAGAGGCGACATCAGCAGCTCGTGCAATGGGTTTTAATCGAGAAGCGGTGGGTTCATTCTTCAATCTTTTGACTGAAACTATAGATAGGTTCAATATAACAGCAGATAGACTGTTCAACGTCGATGAAACTGGAATGACGACGGTTGCAAAAAGCTTAGGAAAAGTTATCGCTACTAAAGGAAGAAAACAAGTAGGATCTTTATCATCAGCAGAAAGAGGACAATTATTCACAATTGAAATATGTATGAGTGCTAGTGGATCGTTTATGCCACCCATGTTCATATTTCCCAGGAAAAGAATGAAACCTGAGCTTATGGATGGAGCTCCTCCTAATTCTTGGGCAGAGTGCAACGAAAAAGGTTGGATTACACATGAACTGTTTTTGAAATGGTTCACTAAGTTTGTGATATGGTCCAAAGCCAGTAAAGAAGTCCCCGTTTTATTGTTGTTGGATGGTCATGTAAGCCATGTCAAGAGCTTAGATGTGATCAATTTAGCTAGAGAAAAGGGAGTTCATATTCTTTGCTTTCCACCGCACTGCACACATCGCCTACAACCGCTAGATGTTAGCTTTATGAAACCATTGAGCACCTACTATGGAGAAGAAGTCAAAAAATGGTTGCGGACTAATCCCGGGAGGGTGGTAACCCACTACCAGGTGGCAAACCTGTTCTGTAATGCCTTTTTGAAGGCTGCTACAATGCTTGTTGCTATAAATGGATTTCGTAAAACCGGCATATGGCCTGTGAACCCTGATGTTTTTACCGATGCTGATTTTTTGGCTGCAGATACCACAGACCTACCGTTGACAAATGATCAAGTCTCTTCAGAAACACCTCATCCACCAATTTCAACGTCTGCACAAAACCAGATAATGCCTGCAACTCTTGCTTTAACAGCTGCATCGACCATACAACCACCTATAATTCCGGATGCACAGCAGTCTGTAAATATCGATTCAGCCTCGTCGATAAACACACAGTCACTTACGGTTCTCAATCCAGACTGTACAATAGGTTTACAGCTGTTTTCAAATCTCGATTTAGAGACTGCGACGGATGTCCGACCACCTGTAACTCCACCTCCAGGTCCATCCTCTTCTTTTGATGTTTTGACTCCTAGTAACATCTTGCCGGTTCCCAAAGCATGTGGGCAAAAGAGAGTCAGCAGAAAGCGTGGTAAGACCGCTATTATTACAAGTTCGCCTTATAAACAGGAACTAGAACAATCAAAGCCTGCCAAAAAAAATACAAAGAAAGACCCTAAAAAAGTGGTGAAAAAAAAGAAAACAGGAAAGACTAACAAGGAGAATTGCTCAGAGGATGAAGACGTAGAGTGCCTTTATTGTGGAGATTGGTACTCTCAATCCAAAGAGGGTTGGGTATCTTGCCGCGCATGTAAAAGGTGGGCTCACTGCTCATGTGCAGGGGAAGATGACAACGATGATCAGTCGTTACATATTTGTTCTTTTTGTGCAAGATTTTAAATGTTATAATTTTTTTGTGATATGCCCATTGTGCCCCGGCTCATTATGCCCCAGGTATGACCGTAATGCCCCAGGTACGGGGCAATATGAGCAATTCTAATTTTTTGTTTAATTTGTTATAAACCAAAGAAATGGTAGACTGAGTTAATTATTTTGCAGTATAAGTGAAGACTGTTGATTACTTTAATAAATGATTATTCAAGAAATGATGTATTTTACTCTATTGTCATTTTATCACGACATATCCTTAAAGGGCCTATATTGCCCCGGGTTCCCCAACAGTTTTTTTTTTTTTCTCGTAAACTACTCAAAAGGGGTGCCTCAAACTTTTGTGTATAGATAGACTTTAAGGCGGGATTCTACCGGAGTGCGGCACTGTGCCGCACAGTGCTGCACATTGTATTGCAATTCGGTGGACTCACCCGCGTAAACATTAACAAAATGTGCGCGCACTTTAGGGTAGTGTTCGCGCACAAACGTTCGCGCACTCATTCTAGCGATGGACTCGCTGCGGCGCACAAATGCACGCTGACCGCTGGCCGAGAGGGAGCTGAGACTTCAGGACCCGTTTCAATGACAAGGGCGGGCCTGCGGCGGTTGAGTCTAAGTTCACGTAGGTGGGCTGGATGTGAGCTTGCCCGAGAGGGAGCTGGGTGTCATAAGGTGAAAGGGCTGGGCTGTTGGAGCCCGAGCCCGCATAGGGGGCCGCCGAGGGAGTGCCTGAGAGGCCTGTAACGACGGGCAAGGGCCGCATCACAACTTGTTTCCCTGAAACCAACCATTTACCACCCATTCGAAAACGCAAATTGAGTGATGAATGTGATGATGCGGCACAAAATCAACAAGTTTACGTGATCCATCGCGGCCTGCGCTCGGCGCTGTGCCCCCTACTATCACCCGAACAGAAAAATAGACTGATTGAAGAAATAAAAAGAGACGTGCGCGATTTGTCTCGTATCTATATCGAATTGGGCATAGATAGATAGATAGATTCATTTATTTCTTTTAGAAAATAACATATTATTTTACATCAAAATAAGATGGATTCACTAAGAGATCGTCAATATGTACCTATAATAATTTGACATTATAAAAACAATAGAAAATGTCACAAGTAAAAGTCAAAAAGAAAAATAATAATGTCAATAAACTTGTATACATAATTAGGATATCCTAAGCAACGTCAAATGTCAAAATAAGTTATTTTATCAATAGGTACAATATCAAAATATAAAAATACAACGGTAACATGTCAAAATAGTATAAAAAACAAAAACAACACAAATACTTAATAACTTAAAGATAATTATCATAACAAATTAATTTTAAAATTTGATTTCGTTAAATTCCTTCACGGAATATAACGGTTAGGACAATAAAAGTTCCTTCAGCCGGTGCCCAAATTTATCATCTGAGATTTCATTTTTGAGACTGGTGGGTAGGCGTTCATAAAACAACGGGCCTACTACTCGGGGATTCTGATCGAGCAGCGCAAGTCGACGCGGCACGGACAGTAGTCGCCCCGTTTGGCGGGTGATTCTGCCAGGGAAATTCGCCCGTTTAAAATATTTCCACGTGTGAACATAATAACCTCATATACGTAAAGTGAGTAGTGGGTCATCAACTTCAATGTTTTAAATATTTCTCTACACGAGTGCCTCGGATTTACTCCCGCTAATATGCGTATGGCTTGTTTTTGTAATTTAAACACTCTTGTTAGAATCGGTTGAGTTTCCGTACAAAATTATACCGTACGACATAAGTGAGAGGAAATGCGCATAGTAGATTTGAAGTAAGGCGTCACTAGAGACAATTGGTTTCAGTTTGCGCAGCGCAAATACAGCGCTGCTCAGCCTTCCACACAAATTGTCAACGTGTTCTTTCCATTTCAGCCTGGTATCGATCGTAAATCCGAGGAACTTACATGAGTCACAGCGTGGCATCGGACTCTGTATCAATGGGATGCTTGTGGTGCTCCCAGCAGAAAACAACATCACGTTGGATCTCGTGACATTAAGGATGAGGCCGTTCACTGAGAACCACTCACGTAGCTGGCTGTACGTCTGTAATAACATCTGTTCAAGCTGACGGTGGGTGTCTTTACTATCACGGCGGTGTCGTCAGCAACCAATACCACACACCTTCAGTTACAGAGGCCGGGAGGTCGTTTATGAACATCAAAAACAGGGTATTCCCAAGCGCTGAACCTTGTGGAATCCCGAGCTTTAGGCTGTCTTCTGTTGATTTGATGTTTTTGCCTTCAATTTGAACCCCGACCGTCTGTCGTCTATTGTCAAGGAATGATGTGAATAGTGTATGAACGTTATTTCTGACTCCATAATATCCTATCTTTTCTAACAATAATTCATGACTAATCACATCAAACGCTTTAGACAGGTCACAGATTAACCCTGCTACCTTTTTTTTTTTGCACCCAAAGCTGTTGTTATGCAATCGTAAATCTTATATGCGGCTATTGTGGTTGACCTATTTTTTCTGTAGGCAAACTGTCTGTCTGTCAGTAGGTTATTTGTCTCGAGATGGTTCAATAACCCTTGGCATGCCTGGTAGGGTCTGACAGACCCGGGCTGTTATAAATCCGTCGTTATTTTTTGTAATTTTAAATTTACCGCGTCGCGTCTCTGAGTAGCTTCGCGTCATTAACTAGCCGCCATTTTGACGCGGCCCCCGCAGTCGGCCGCAAGAAGCCTCTCGATTTGGACGTGCGTAAAGTGCGTGCGGGCCTGAGAGACCCGACCAGGCATACGGCGTGACATTTTATCGGTAAGTAAATTAACATTATTTTCCGAGTTTTTGTTTACTTTTAGAGGTTATTTTTAATAAAAACAATATTATTGCAGTGTAAAATGTCAAGACCGTTGAGCAATGCTGAAATTAGACGTTTGTTGGAGGTGGACGAGGACGAAAATGATGTGATTTTTGACGAAAGTGGGGACGAATTCGATCACCTAAGTATTCGGAATGATTCGGAGGAGGAGGACCAGGTTCCTAGTGATTCCTGAAGGTGATGTGTTAGAGTCACAAGATAAAAGAATGAATACTGGCTTAAAAAAACGCTGTTATGTATGTCCGGTTAAAAAAGATCGCAAGTCAAAGTACACTTGTATCTCCTGTACAAGTCACATTTGCTTGGAGCATGCAAATTTTGTATGCCAAAATTGTTGCTCACATAATGAGTAAATTTTATGAGGCTTAGAGAGTTTTTATATATGTTGCGGATAGTATGAGATAAAATACTATATCAGTGCCTTAAATAAACCTAAGACTGAAATTGATCTCAGGTATATTTTTTGTTTTTTTTTTTGTTTTTAGACATGAGAGTCTATTTTTGTTGGTGAAAATATGAAATGTTTTCATTTATGAAATAAAGTGTTACGAAGTTTCTATAATTAAGACTTTTATTTATTTCTAGTAAACATAATGTACAAAATAACCAAAAACACACAAATTAACGCGTTACAAAAATGATTCATATGTAAATGATTTTTTCATATTTACGGGTTTGTCAGACCCACCAGGCATACGGTGTAATTTTCGTTCACCAGGCATGCCAAGGGTTAAACAATTTGATAAAATGGATTCAATTATTTTTGAAATATTGGGAACAAAGTAAGTGGCCGGTAATTGTCTACAGCCGTTTTTTCACCTTTTCCCTTGTAGACTAAACATACTCGTTAGGGTGGTCCACGAATGTATGAAAAATAAAATTGTTTCATTTTTTCGGGCTCCACCAGTGTTTTCTTATTCGACTATGAACGAAAATTATATGTACCAAAATTAAGCGTTCTAGGACAAGGTTGCTATGATATGGAAGTAATAAAATTCACTAAATAGCGTAGTACCCGCAACGGCCAATTTCAAACCTCACGTCCGCGGTCTCTGCTTTGATACGACAGCTTCTAATACCGGTCTTGACTTAGGTGCATGTTCATTAATTGAAAAAACACTATACAAAGAGCTCGTTTGGATTGCTTGCCGGCACCATGTCTTGGAAGTTATCCTCTCAGATGTTTTTAAAGCGTTATTCGGACCAAGCAGTGGGCCGGATATAAGCTTATCCAAACGCTTCCAAAAGAAATGGCCTGAAATTGATCAACAAAAGTAAGCAGTGACAATTTGTATACAACAATAGAACTTATTACACTCCGCCAAGAAATGACAGCGTATTACAATGATGCCATAAAAAATCAACAACCCAGAGATGATTAGGAACTACTAAACTTGCGTCGTATATTCCTTGGAAGCTCTGAATCAACTGCTGAAGCTAAGTTTCGTGCGCCCGGAGCCCTACATCAAGCTAGACGGATGACAAAAGCTATCTACTGCATAAAAATGTATTTGTTTAAAGACCAATTTAAACTGACTGCAGCTGAGAAACGGTCCCTCACGGAATTGTCACTGTTTGTGAGTCTTATTTATGGGCGATTTTGGAACGAAGCCCCGGTAGCAGGAAAGGCTCCTTTGAATGACGCAACCTTCATAACGCAGGCCAAAAATTATCCAAACAAGATTATTAGCACCAGTGTTGTAAAGGCATTTAGCCGCCATCTTTGGTACTTCTCGGAGCATTTGATTGGTCTCTCTGTTCGATCCGAGAATTTGTACAGAAACTAAGAGAATTATGGTCCAAAACCTTCAGAAACCGCCAACAAAAAAGGGTTTCAAGAGGCCAGATGGGAAAACCTTTAATTTAAAGGAGCCGTTGGTGTTACAAAATATGCGCAAAGATATGGCGTCAAACCAACAACGCTTGAAAGTCGCTTGGCAAAGTTTAATAAGCCAGCGGCTGGTGAAGAAGGAGATAATGCGGTACGGGTTTTCAGTTCCAAGTACTCTTCAAACCCAGAGTTTACAGCCGAAGAAGAGACTCATCTTAATAAGCAGCTACATAATGAAATGCTCCAACCCGAAGAAACAAAACAGAAGAAAATTATAAAAACAGATCAAACAAAGAGGCAAAAGAAAGCTTAACGGTGAAAATGAGACTGGTTTTGAGGATGACGCTAATGTAAGTATAAAAGAAAGTTCTTGCTTTCCCATCGAAGAGATGTCTGGAAAATCGGATTTTCAAGACGAAACGTAAAATGTATGTAAAATTCACAAAAAAAAGGTTTGTTCTTTATTATGTTGGGCAGGTGGTTAAAAAATACAGTCCTCTCACTCTGGTTATTTTTTCCATTACCTAAGTAAGATGAGGGGACTGTTTACATATCAGATATGGTACACATACTGTCGCCATCAAATTCTGCCTTGACACCGAGAACAGCCGATCTCTTTAGTTTCGAAAGGACTTATATATATATGTATAATGTTGGATAGTACATCTATTAATACCTAAGACTTGTTACTGTAACGGTACAGTTTATAATGTTGATTCATTCGTTATTACAAGTCAAGAGAAAAAAATATTACAAGTTTAATGTTACGACACGCTTTCTCTTCTAGATTTTTTCTTTTCCTAGGTCCACTTCTTTACAATAGACTTAATGCACGGCTAGATTTATATCCCCTAAACTACATGAAATGTAAATCAACGCTACGAGAAGCCCTACATAATATGTCCTATGACGATACTGAGAAGTTATTTATCGTTTTAAAATAATTTTGTTCTATCTTCTATTTTTTTATACCTTTTTTATATATAGGTTTATTAACTTACTAATTATTTTGTACTACCTAGTCAATAAGAATAATATTGTATAATATTTTGCATGTGAATAACATATTCAATTGTTAGTTCTTTTTTGCCTGAAACACAGGGTATCCTAGTTCAGGCACGTGTTATTTGCCTCTAATATTAAGCTCCTAATCTATAGTAAATACTGATAATACATTATGTTTTATCAATAAATTATCTTATCTTATAATTATAATGTTACTACGAATAAGTAGTTATTTTTAGTACCTACTCAAATACTTTAAAAACAATAATTTTCAATTATTACTACATAAAAGAAAAAGTAGCAGTCACGTCGTATAAAGAGGTCACGGAGGCGGCCCTAGATAGTCAGATGGAGGGAGCTACACCGATAAGAGTCTAACTCTTACATTTATGATAAAAGGCTAAGTGTGTGTTACCTTTGATATCAATATATGATAATATTACATTGAATAAATGGTTTTTTTCTTTGATTGTACGTACGATCGTTTTTTTTGTTATTTCGTACGTTTCCCATTTTTGAGATAAATCACAGTAGGTAGCTTCGCCGTGCTGTTTTGTATCCGAACAACACTTATTTTTTATTAAAGCCAGATAAGTGGTATACAGGGTGGAAATAGATTTTGGGTCTTTGGCAGCTTCCAGATCCCGTGTTGCTAAGCGAAAATGGTCTTAGGAGACCTTCTTTCGATTTCAAATTAATGAACATTGGCGTGTACAGATTTTGGAAAAAACATACAGGATGCTAGAAAATGGTCATTTTTGACAAACTTTTTTTTTGTATTAATTGATCTCATTCCTGTCCAGGATCAAAAGCTTGTATGGGACCAAAAAGAAATTTCTGGCTAGAAAATCCATAAATCGAGAAAAACTTTCCCCATACAATTTGTATGAAATTGTACAAATTATGGTGTCAGTATATCATCAAGCGGTTGATGTGTTTGTTTGCCACCATTTTGGAATTAAAATAAAGTGTGTGTGATTGTTTCCGATAGGTGTGTGGCATGCCTTATTTATATTTTGCAGTGTTGCCAATATTGGAGACTATTTATTTTGTTTATGCAATAACGATCCATTATTTAATTTATTATTAAACATTTTTTTTTTATATTATGCAATTATATTAACACAGTTTATATTTTTGAGAAAAGAAATTCAACTTTTGTAATTATGAAATTCATGGTTTTGTTATTTTGTAACAATTGTGTTTATGAAAACTTATTACACTGGCAATAATGACTGACTTATAATGTCAAAAAGCAAAAGTTTAAAAAAATTACCGGACAATATAAACTACTTGTGATTGTGGAGGTTGTTTTTCCGCGAAAAAAAAATCATCGTCATCGTATCAGCCGAAAGACGTCCACTGCTAGATAGGCCTCCCCCAAGGAGTTTCAAAGTGACCGGTCCTGCGCCACCCGCATCCAACGAACTCCCGCGACCTTTACCAGGTCATCAGTCCACCTCAATCAAGAAGTTTAGAAAGAATGTAAGTATGTTCTTGAATTTATTACATGGATATCAAATAGAGATACACGACAGTGTAATGCACCATTAAATTTCCATTTCCAACATCCGCTCAAAGAATTGCAAGATTTTGTTGTTCTCAAGAAAGTTGTTCTCCTCTGGGCACATAATGTGTTTGCCCAAGAAGGAGTTACGACTGCGCATGAGGCAAGGGCAATCGGTTAGGATGTGTGTAGGCGTCACCTCTGCTTCAAAGCAAAATCTGCACTGCCTTGTGTCACACAGTCCTATCGTTTGCATGTGCTTATTTAGGCAGCAGTGCCCTGTAAGCACCCTGACCAGCATGCGTAGGCGGTTCCTACTTTGCACAAAGGCGTCAGAAGTGAAATAACTTTATGTTTATCATTAATTTCTACTAAAACAACATTGTCTACCTTTAAATTAGAATCCTTCTCCTTACCCTTCTGTATGAGCATGCTTAAGGTACTCATTTCTAAGCCTAAAAAATACAACATTGTTTATCAATTGCATAACCTAATGGATTTTGTTGTCCTTTCTCTTTACAGATATTACGGAGAAAAACAAAAAACCAGCCAAGTGCGAGGAGGACTCACATACGAAGAGTTCCAT
This sequence comes from Epinotia brunnichana, assembly GCA_963854355.1. Lineage (NCBI taxonomy): Eukaryota > Metazoa > Arthropoda > Insecta > Lepidoptera > Tortricidae > Epinotia > Epinotia brunnichana. The sequence goes on from OY977944.1 coordinate 25,579,930, forward strand.
ACCATTATTATTATATATCAAAATGAGAATAACTATCAGTGTGGGCGACAGAATGTAGTTTGTGAAATGTAGGACCTACGGGTCACGAAGAGAAAGGGTGTTGAATAGTATGTGAACGATAAGGCCTACGGGTCACGAAGAGAAAGGACGTGTAACTATAATTCCTTCACATAAGGACGGCAATTGTGCCCAGATTAAGCTCCTAAAGCAAACGGCTCATATAAGAAGCGCGTGATTTATTTAGGACCTAAGTACAATAGGTACGGACGAAGAAAATAGCTTAAAGAAAAGATAAAGGTACCAGGTACCTCCAGTAATTATTTCATAAAGATCGATAGGGGGAGAGCCCCTGATAAATGAGGGAGAGATAGCCAAATTATTTGTAAAGAAACCAACTTGAGACTATATCCAGATCTAGTCCGTCAACAAGGGACATCGGTAACTAGAGTTACATAAAATGTGAAATAAAAATGTACACTACGTATGCATAGAGTTTTATTGCATATTATGGTGCAAGAATGGTCAAGGTTCAGGTTGATTTCTCTGATTGGCTAAAAAGACGGGAGCAAAGTCAAACTTATGCTACCACGTTAGTGTAAATGTGAAAATTGACGGTCTCACCCGGCCATAGCTTCGTAACCAGATGAGGTACGAAAGCAATTGAGGTATCGTTAGGAAGGTACGGTAAAGGCCCTTACGTATGTATAATCACTTTTGATAATTAATGTTAATTAAAGCCACTAGGGCCTGGCAAAGCCATTTCATGTTACCAAAGTTGATAATTTTACGTAAATATCGACTTTCCCAATTTAAACGGGAAAAGCAGGAAAACTAGTAGATATTGTAATGTATAGCTCAGAAATAGTTCTTTTGAAGGAAAATATGTAAAAACCCTTAAGGTTTCCCTGAAAACCAGGAAAACGTAAAAACTAGCTTTTCCATAGTAAAAGTGGGCGAGGTCTTCAAAATTATATCCCCACCACTTTTAATGCCTTAGGGGTATAAAAGAGGCTATAATCGCCGGATAGAATTGTGTTCGCTCAGCCCCACCAGTGGGAGCTCCTAGGAAGAAGAAGAAAGGAAGAAGTAGGGAAATTGTGATAGGAAGTAGGAAATTGTGATAGGGAAAGTTTAACCAGTAGTTTGTGTCTCATTATTTTATTATACCGTTTCATTTATTTTTCGCCAAGTATTATTTTATCGTCACCCTCACCCCATCCTTCAACAGTGCAGCTCAGTCTGCGGGATTAGTGCTCCCCTAGAGCACCTGCGCTATCAGAGCGCGTTACGGCCGTTTAAAAACACGCTGAGCGGTTCAACGGCCGCGGTTCACCCGCCGCGGTTGAAACGCGCGGTTCGCCCGCCGCGGTTTTTAAACGCCCCTTGTAAGGTGACTGTGAGGTCGCGAAGGTCAAACCCAGGCCTGTCGCACATCGACCACGTCGGCGCCACGCGTCGTCCACAGTCGTTTTGGTCCTTCGAGCCGGATCTGGAGATCCAAAAAAGTGAAAGTTATAAAAAGTGATAGTACGTGTGGGTACTCAAAGAAAGTCGTTTGGGGGTTATAAAACCAACGACGATAGTAAAAACAGTGTATCTTGAAATTTGTCGCCGTGACGCGACCAAAAGTGGTGAAAAATTAGAAATTGTGAATTACGGTGTGACAACAGTATTATTAAGTGCGCGTGCACTGAAAAGCCACAATGAAAGTGGTCTAAATAGGCAGAATTAAGCCAAAATTATGAACGGAACGATTCCAATGAGGCCAGTCAGGAGCGACCTGACACCATATCACAACTACATCCCTAGAACATGGCTCGCCGAGCCAGCGGCGTACGGCGCACACACTGCGCACGCCGCACGGGTTGCCAGGAAAATGCAACCGGAAAAAGATGCCCGAGACGCGGTCTGGGAGCAATGGCTGAGGAGAAGAATGCCAGCCCCTATGAGTATCGACGATACTAGAAGAGCCGACTCCCAAAGAGGGGCGGCCCCCGCAGTTTTATCAAACATGGACGTGACAAAGTCCCCATATGAGAAAGCGGATATTTCGTGGCGCATAAAAGCAGAGAACCGGCTGCAGCGGCAGTACGAATATGAGAGCATACCCCTGGGAACTTACCAGAGAGGGATCCTCAAATACCCCCTGACGGGGGGAGCGCAGGTCGGCAAGATGAGAAAGAGAGTCACGTTCGCGGAACCACTGACAACATGCCGGCCGGAATCACAACAGTCAACCGAAAGTCGGTTATCGGCGACACGCCAGCAGGAGCTCGAACGAGAAGAGAGCGAGCAACTAGCCAAGTTACGGCAAAAAGAAATGCTGCAACAAGCAGCACACCAGGAAGAAATAAGGAAAATAGACGCCGGCCTTAAACAAGAGTTACGAAAAATGGAACAAGAATCCATAAATAGGCAAGCCCTATTAAAAAGGGCACAGCAAGAGGAACACGAGTGCTGGCTAAGAAATGCCAACGAGAGGCTTATGGCCACTGCGGAGCGTCACCGACGCAACACCGCATCAAAGTCGGAGCCCGCCCAGCAGACAGAGCCGCGGCGGCACGACGAGTTGCCGGAAGTCGTTGACTTCGGCACATCTAGGGAGCCCCAGCAAGGGGGGCCCCTCACGGCTGACAATCAGTCATACGGGCACCTACAGACCGCTGGTTGCGGTGCCCCACCGTCCGGACCACCACCGGAAACCTACATCACGCTCGCCATGGCTGAGGAACATCGCCTATGCGACGCGATATCCACGCCAGAGCCCGCCCGGCCGACAGAGCCGCGACAGGGCGACGCCTTGCCGAAAGTCGCTGACTTCGGCATAGCTACAAGGCCCCAACAAGAGGGAGCCTACTTGGATGACAGCCAGTCGTCCGGGCACCCGCAGACCGCCAGTTGCGGTGCCCCGCCGTTCGAAGTTATAAATACAAGCGCCGAGGTGGTGTTCGCCGTGCACAGCAGCACAGAAGACATCACAGTGTCTACAATCATGGCCCCAGGAGGCGCCATGGCCCGCCTCATCACTGAACCGACCCGCGGTCGCCCGGGGTCGGTCACGGCCACTCTTAACATATCGGCCCCCGGACCAGCGGGGTCGATCTCCACCGCGACGCACGAGAGTGCTGCGGTCGCCAGTTGCGGAAGGGCGAGCCAGCTCGCCATCACAAGCACTGCACACAGCGGGACATCGTCGGCGGCACAGCGCAAACGACGCCCCGCCGACCCGCCAACCTTCGCGACGCGAGAGGCAGCGACTAGTAGTGTCGCTAACACGAAGAAGATCCGCCGCGACGCGCAGTTAACACTGCATACCGGCAATAATGGACAACCCCCGGCTCCGCCGGAGCCGCCGGATGACGCAGCGCCTACAAGGCCTGCTCAAAACAAGAAGAAGAAGGTGAAGATTAAGATCGGCGTTTGCAGGGTCATCGCCGACCCCGCCGACCCACCACGCGATGGGGGGTACCGGCTACCAAGTGAAAATGTGTTGTGCTGGTCGCTCAAGGGCCACATAAGGTAATTAAAGAAAAATTGTTAATGGTAAAGACAGTGAATGAACATGACAGTGAAAGTGATTAAAAGTGTTATTAATGACGAATCGTGCCGTAAGACTTTAATGTAGACTGTCGCTTACCCTTGCAACCCAGTATGTATCTGCGATACATACCGGCGGGGGCATTGTGGGCGACAGAATGTAGTTTGTGAAATGTAGGACCTACGGGTCACGAAGAGAAAGGGTGTTGAATAGTATGTGAACGATAAGGCCTACGGGTCACGAAGAGAAAGGACGTGTAACTATAATTCCTTCACATAAGGACGGCAATTGTGCCCAGATTAAGCTCCTAAAGCAAACGGCTCATATAAGAAGCGCGTGATTTATTTAGGACCTAAGTACAATAGGTACGGACGAAGAAAATAGCTTAAAGAAAAGATAAAGGTACCAGGTACCTCCAGTAATTATTTCATAAAGATCGATAGGGGGAGAGCCCCTGATAAATGAGGGAGAGATAGCCAAATTATTTGTAAAGAAACCAACTTGAGACTATATCCAGATCTAGTCCGTCAACAAGGGACATCGGTAACTAGAGTTACATAAAATGTGAAATAAAAATGTACACTACGTATGCATAGAGTTTTATTGCATATTATGGTGCAAGAATGGTCAAGGTTCAGGTTGATTTCTCTGATTGGCTAAAAAGACGGGAGCAAAGTCAAACTTATGCTACCACGTTAATGTAAATGTGAAAATTGACGGTCTCACCCGGCCATAGCTTCGTAACCAGATGAGGTACGAAAGCAATTGAGGTATCGTTAGGAAGGTACGGTAAAGGCCCTTACGTATGTATAATCACTTTTGATAATTAATGTTAATTAAAGCCACTAGGGCCTGGCAAAGCCATTTCATGTTACCAAAGTTGATAATTTTACGTAAATATCGACTTTCTCAATTTAAACGGGAAAAGCAGGAAAACTAGTAGATATTGTAATGTATAGCTCAGAAATAGTTCTTTTGAAGGAAAATATGTAAAAACCCTTAAGGTTTCCCTGAAAACCAGGAAAACGTAAAAACTAGCTTTTCCATAGTAAAAGTGGGCGAGGTCTTCAAAATTATATCCCCACCACTTTTAATGCCTTAGGGGTATAAAAGAGGCTATAATCGCCGGATAGAATTGTGTTCGCTCAGCCCCACCAGTGGGAGCTCCTAGGAAGAAGAAGAAAGGAAGAAGTAGGGAAATTGTGATAGGAAGTAGGAAATTGTGATAGGGAAAGTTTAACCAGTAGTTTGTGTCTCATTATTTTATTATACCGTTTCATTTATTTTTCGCCAAGTATTATTTTATCGTCACCCTCACCCCATCCTTCAACAGTGCAGCTCAGTCTGCGGGATTAGTGCTCCCCTAGAGCACCTGCGCTATCAGAGCGCGTTACGGCCGTTTAAAAACACGCTGAGCGGTTCAACGGCCGCGGTTCACCCGCCGCGGTTGAAACGCGCGGTTCGCCCGCCGCGGTTTTTAAACGCCCCTTGTAAGGTGACTGTGAGGTCGCGAAGGTCAAACCCAGGCCTGTCGCACATCGACCACGTCGGCGCCACGCGTCGTCCACAATCAGGTTACCTGAAATTGACGTAGATTTCACAATGGAAGACCTGGGGCCTATTGCATAAGTTTACTAATAATACTAGGAAAAAATACTAGTTACAAGTCACCGATTTACAACTCGTACTTATTTGTGTTGCATAACCATTCATGATTTTACTAATAATACAAGATTATTCCTGTTGCATAAATTGCTGATAATATTTCTAAACAATAAGTTACAAGATTTTAAATTACTAGTACTAATATATTCTGTTGCATAATATATTTATTGGAACTTGTAACACTGGTGCTAATATTATCAGCAAATTATACAAATTATAAGTAAATTTGATGGCTGAATGAGTAAAACCTTTGCCTAGGTAAGGTTTTTTTTTAAAAGTAACATTTAGGCGGCAATTTGAATACTGAATGTTTTCGGCGACAATTATTTAACAAAATAAAATTGAGTACAAACGTATTTCAATATTATAAAAAAATGACGGGAAAACGTGAACAACAGCGAAAACTGAAAATGTGCGTTTTGGCAAAAATTAACGAAAAGAAGGACGTGTCATTTGGTCCATTTTCCGCTGACGCCTTATTTGTAGGATAAAATCAGCATCTTCGTCATCAGATGAATTTAATAAATGGTTCATTTTTGATATGACGGTTTAACAATTCATCAATGGAATACTAATATTTTAAAAATATGGTGCCCCTGACGTACGTAGAAATAATTACAAGTTTGTTCTAATAATTTGTGTTTTTGCTTTCATTTTGCAACATAAACTAGTAAAATTCACTAATTATATGAGTTATTAGTACTAATATTATGAAGCTTGTAGTTTATTACTGCTACTTCATTATGCAACAAAATATTATAAATTACAAGTCGAGTTACTAATATTATTAGCTTGTAATTTAGATACTTGTACATTGTATCTTATACTTTATTATGCAACATAAAAGTACAAGTTACAACCAAAACCGCTAATAATATTAGCTTGTACTTTGTTATGCAATAGGCCCCTGGGGCCTATTGCATAAGTTTACTAATAAGGAAAAAATACTAGTTACAAGTCACCGATTTACAACTCGTACTTATTTGTGTTGCATAACCATTTATGATTTTACTAAATAATACAAGATTATTCCTGTTGCATAAATTGCTGATAATATTTCTAAACAATAAGTTACAAGATTTTAAATTACTAGTACTAATATAATCTGTTGCATAATATATTTATTGGAACTTGTAACACTGGTGCTAATATTATCAGCAAATTATACAAATTATAAGTAAATTTGATGGCTGAATGAAATGAGTAAAACCTTTGCCTAGGTAAGGTTTTTTTTTAAAAGTAACATTAAGGCTAGGGTTGCCATACGTCCCGGTACGCCGGGACATGTCCCGGTTTGAAGCATGGTGTCCCGGCGTCCCGGCCGATAAGCAAATTGTCCCGGTGTAAAAATCATAGCTATTTAATAGAGGGCTGGACTTGGTAAACAGTAATAAATATACCTACAATAAACGCGACTAACTAGCTAGAGCTAGGCTAATCAAATCGTACGTGGATAGAACGACGTAAGCGCTGACACTTAACGTTACGTCAACAGTTTCAACGCATTTCGGGATCGCGGACTCTCGGCGTTGACAGAGCAAGAGCGCATTAGCACACTATCAAGTCCACTTTAGGAGGGAACACTGTCGCACACTGTCACGCACGCTTTCGTACGCTTGCTGGCTTGCGCTCGGCTCAGGTCGGCAACAGTCGGGAGCGCAATTTGTGACTTCGTTTGTTTATACTGCCATTTTCATTCAGTTGTTTTGCAAAGCTGCGTTATAATATGATACCTTTCGTAGAAAATAGTATTTTTCACAATCGTGTTATAATAGAGAGCTTTTTAGTCGAGTACCGTGTTTAGGCCACGAAGCTTGCTGAGTGGCCTAAGTAAGGTACGAGATTAAAAAGCTTGATTATAACACTATTGTGAACAATACTTTTTGTACGAGTTAATTAAAATTAATTTTCTACGAGTCAACTGAACTAATTAAACAAACTCGATACTGTTGAAACGAAGTGCAGCCTATCGCTCGTACGCTCGTTGATATCTTAAAAGACATGAACGAGCGTACGACATCAACGAGTAAACTCAATAATCAAAGCGATTCTATTGGTCCAATTCATTACAGTTCGGTAAAGCAGCCACGTGATTGGTCGAATTTATTTTAGTTCTATTTTCAATTTTTTTTCGGTTGTCTGGAGCGTATCGAAACAGTTATTTCGATTGTTTCGACAGTAACATGGACTACAACTATGAAAAGAGTGACGTTGCAGTATTCTCTATGAAATCTTAATACACAGATTTTAATCGACGAGTTCCATAAACATGTTTTCTATCTGAGAGATTCCACTGTGGCAACAAATTGAAGAAATTACAAGTTATTTAAACGAGAACTCTATACAAATTAGTGATTCAATGTATGAGGAATGTATGTACTTACAATCGTTCCTGGAAACTGAAATGTCTGATGAATGGAAATGTAAAAACGTACAGGATAGATGGAATTATTTTTTTTAAATGACAGAGGAAAGAGAAAGGAAAACGAATTTACTCAAAGTATGCTAATATCTCTTTGCAATCCCTGGCCATAATGCACATGTGGAGCGGGTATTTTCATTGATAAACTCGCAGTGGACTAATGAGAGGAACCAGCTCGCTGTGGGGACAGTTGAGAATATAATTCAGTGAGTTTTACAAGTACGTGAAGTCCCATAAAGAGTTGCTCCGTAAAGCGGGAACATCTGACAAGTAAATACGAATGGGCCCAGAAAAGTGGCAACAATTAGATTAAGACACTTCCTAACCGCTGGATTTTATATTCGTGATAAATTTATTATATTCTGTACTAATTAAGAAAAAAATGCCATGCACAAATGAGGATATTATATTTGATGATTATATTTTGTGTAAATTTAAGAAATAACAATGCCATGCATAGATGAGACCGTTATATAAATTTTGTTGATTATATTATGAGTTTAAGTTTATTCCTGGACAAGTACAGGAAATAAGCGTAGATCGGCGTTTTCCGTTCAGTGTAGTACTGCACTGTATGTTTAAGACTTAAGACGGCACTTTCAGTACATAATCCTGGTCGGAAACCAAACTGCGCGTAATGCAAATTTAGGTGCTTCCCCAACTGAACGTCCAGTAAACTATCCAGCACCTTAGCCAACGCAGTGGCCAGTGAGATGGGCCGATAGTTGCTTTTACTGGATATATCACCTGCTTTATCCTTAAGAATAGGTACCACAACAGTCTTCATGAGATCTCGGGGGAGGTAAGAGTGAGACATGCACAAGGAATAAAATTTAGCCAAAATATTGCAAAGGTGCTTACCTGCGTACTGCAAGTGTTCGATACTGAGCCCGTCGTGACCTGGCGATTTTCCTCTTGTCATTTTTTTGATAACATAATAGACTTGTTCAGTTGTAAAACGAACGACATCCGAGTCACGACAAGCTCCGTTATCCATCCTATGCTGCGAGGGGCCCAGCGGAGACTCTATTTTAAATTGATTCATAAACATATTTGCGATAGACTCCGGCTCACTCGCTTCACCAACGCTCACGGGCACCCCAGGACGTCCATCAAGTTTCTTAACAGCCTTCCAGAAATGCCTAAACTTTTTAGACGCTTGATGCGACGCTAAAATATCAAGCTTAATTTTCTCTTGGTGCGCCTGGCACCATTTTAGTTTGCCTTTAAATATTTTACGGCTTAAATTCATGTCATCAAATACCTTTCCCGACTTAGGCTTGTTAGCCGCGAGCCACACCTGATAATGCATCCTGGCCTGCTCGTGCGCGTCACGCACATGTCTGTTCCAGCCTACCACGCGACCAACCTTTCCTTGGCCGCTGGCTTGGTAGCTTTGCTCAGCACCAACCGATAAAATATCTACAATGTTAATATATAAACAATTAATTAAATTTCTATGTTCAATTTCATTACAATTCAAATTACTACATATGTCAAAGTTTATCGGAAATTCAAAATGATTGAATTTCTCATGACAATAATTATAATAGCGGTCAATTTGTGCACCGTCCCTCTCCCCCCAAATTACTTTATTACATTCGATATTCTTAATTACTAACTTTGGTTTAACTAAATTTAACTGACATTCAATGCACATTGGATAATGGTCCGAACAAAAGACGTCGTAAATCATATTTATATTTACTATCGTTTCCCCGGCCGATTGCGTAACGACACAGTGGTCAAGCCAGCGACTACATCCATGCGCATCGCTAACGTAAGTATAGGTGCCCGAGTCGGCTCCTAACTTCACCAGATCTGCACATTCCCAATTTTGTTCTACACAAAAGCTAGTAAGTTCACTCGCAAACGATTCGCCGGGGTGGGCATTGAAATCGCCCAACATAAATACAGTTTCTACATCATAACTTTCAATAATAGCACTTAGCTCACCAATACAGTCTAAGTACTCCTGCAAATGGTCCGCTGTATCAGTAGGCATATAAACACTGCACACAATGAACGCCCTGTTTTGAATCGTTATTTTAACTGCCGCTATACGAGCACTCGCACAATTAATAATCGACACTGAGTCAAACATACTCTTACGCCATAATATCGCGACACCCCCGTATGGTCGCCCCCTGATAATACCAGACGACGTGTCTACAGCAAATTTCCCGGTGTACTCAAAATCCTGGTGTATTTCAGTTAAGTAGTTTAAGTCATTCGGAAATAACCACGTCTCCTGAAGAGCGACAATGTCCGCCGATTGGCATAGTTTTCTAACATCATCCACGGACCGTTTTATAGATTTGCAATTAAAACTTATTAATTTACTTGTATGCAAGGGTCCTATATCCATTGATAAGATTTAGGTAGGTAATTGCTGAGATAGGCTATTATATTTACGTTTCTCATAAACGAAACGCCTAAACTTGATACCTTTAGGCCAAAGGTTATCATTTAATACTAAGCCGAATTTATTTTGTGATACGTACATCTTATAAGATTCATATGATTTTGGTATCTTTCTGTTGATCTTAAATAAAGTTACTTTTTCCTGAATCTGAGCAGAGACGTAATCCGCAATGTCGCTGTCCTTGGTTTCCTTCGACACAAATGTAATAAATATTGGGACCTTAACCACGGCAGCTTTAAATTTAGCATTAGGCCCAATCTCCGCTTTGCCCGTTTGGCCCGTAACAGTACTTTTGCGCTTCTTCTTAAGAGGGCGCTCGTTTTTTGGTCAGGAATAAGCGAGAATGACGGATTTTTGACGTTGTAATTCTAAGAAACGGAGAGCTTTTTCTAGATCCTGATTACTTATTTGCATAGGTAAACTCCTCATATTGGTCCTAGCCGCCTCCAATTTACGAAGAACTGAATACTTTAACCGAAAATACCCGATTACCGACAGTAGTTTTCTGAAGAGAGCGCAGAGTCATAAGTTTGAGCCCCTAATACTCCATGATGTTATATGAGAACCTACTTGTTTTTTTCTATTTTCACTAGCGTAATATGTTGCCATTGCGCCTAGCCGCCTCGAATTTTCCTTATTCTGCACGTATATATATGTAAACTGTTCTCAATTACACCATATTTGTCAACAAAATCGTACTGAAAACTCAAGGATTTTCTCATTATTGTTGAATGATTTTTGTATTGAATCTTACACAACATTAAAGTTCATGCTTGTACCAACAAGATCCAGTCCAAAAAATATAACTTTTGTCAAAATTTATATTTATAAATAATTATTCAAAACTAGTATAAATTTACCGTCGCGCGGGAATATATCTCAGTACCGGCTGAATAGCCCTCCGAGACAGACGTGTAGTGTGTTTATTTGTGGCTATTCACGAAGCTAACCGGCCACTCTTCAGATAAAATAATATTACTTTGATCTCCGACTAGGCATAGTTGTTACCAACCTCGGGGTCAAACTATACTGGGGATACATTCGTGAGGCTAATCGAGACAAGTTATGAATTGCATAGCTGCCATATATGACGTAGTGTAGCGAAAAGGCTCAAACCCACCGGATACGTAACAATTAAAATTGAACCTTCTACCTAAAACATAACGTAAGCCCTTAGCAAAATGGTCAAGTTCGAGTCAGATTCCCTGATTGGTCAATATTATTGTATGGAAGAATTACAATTGACGGGCCGTCATGGTGAAATGCGCCTATTGTGCTCGGCTTAAACGGGCGTAATTATATAACCGTTTAAGTTATAATAAAGACTGATATGTCAAATTAAAGCGCATGTGTCGCGTCGTACTTATGATTAGGTACTGTAATAATTTATATGCAGGTTTAGTAACCAGCGCCAAGAGAGCCTATTATGAGTAAAAAAGTCTACTTAAAATAAATGTAAAAATAATCCCTGTAAATCAGGATAACACTTCAGGAGGCTGAAAGCAGCAGTGTTGTATAAGGCTATGGCCATAGCTCCTTCCTGAAGACGGAATTATTCCAACAAGACTTTCTTGTTGGAATATGAGATGTTTAACTAATTTCTGTAATAAACAGTGTTGCCAGGTCTCCTGATTTTTCAGGAGTTATTCTGATTTTTGACTATGGCTACTGATCTACTGAATTTTCAAACGAATCTCATGAATTTTATGAGTCTAATTTGAACCTTATAATCATTACCCTGATTACTGATTCTGAGGTAGTCAGCTAAACAGAAAACATGTGACGATACTTTTAAAACAGGTTTGACGTTGTTTTAAGTTAGGTCGGTAAGTGTAAAACAGCTTTAAATATAAATTGCCTTTGTCGTTCGGTTCTGTGGCGAACGGAACGCAAAACTTCTAGATTGTCATGCTCATGCACTTTACTTACAATACAATAAAAGAAAACAAACGAGTAAAGTGAAGTTAGTTTGATTTGTTTGTTTGAGTACTTTGGGTTTTCGTAAAAAGTTATCAATTAATCATAATATTACTCAGTGTGACTGTGTGAATTACTGTGACTGTGTGCGGGTGGGGTGGATACTGCGGGCGCAGGCGTTGCAATTCAAATCACGGTAAGTTAAATAACGATGCTACAAGGCTTATATGTTTGTTTCTACTTTGCCTGTTTAATTAACAACCTTATACCCCTTTTTCTATTCCAGTGTGTGATTTTCATGGTTTGGGTTTGAGCAACAATGAGTTCTAACAAAAAAGTCAAATACAGTCAAAAATTTAAAATAGACTGGCTAGAAGTAGAAATCTTTAAAAACTGGGTGGTTAAAAGTAACAAAGGTGACGATTATGCGTTTTGCAAAGCGTGTTGTACGGACATTAATGGTGGCGGGAGATCAGATTTAGTTAAGCATGCTACAACAGCAAAACATCAAAACAAAATTAAAAGTGTGGTGGGCCAAAGATCGATAGTAGAATCAATGCCATCCACTTCGAATGCCACTTGTACTAAGGAAGCCGAAATGAGACTTGTCTCATTTCAAGTAGAGCATAATTTAGCCATCAGAGTTGTAGACCACTTGGGACAAGTTGTCAAAGCGTGTTGCCCTGATTCTAAAGTAGCTCAGAATATTCACTTAGGCCGCACAAAAGCTTATTGTCGATGAATCAACCGACAAAGGCATTGAAAAACATTTGTGCCTTGTCATACGAATCATAAAGAATAATAGAGTCACAGATTCATTTTTTGACTTGATTAAAATAGAAAAGACCGCAACAGAAATTGAGTTATATAATATGATAAAGGATAGTTTCGAAAACTGTGGCATTCCGTGGAGAACTAATTTAATTGGATTTGCAGCCGATGGAGCAAATGTTATGATGGGCAACCATAGTTCACTCAAAACTATCTATCTTACTACTACTACTATATATCTTACGCTGAATGCTAAAGAAGGGAACTGACAAACCAACCATCAATATGGAAAACACATACACAGTTGAGCAGATTAAAAAGATCGCTCCTGGATACCGTGGAAAGCCGGAAAACTTTGACCCAGAACGCGTCAAAGACTCCAAAGCCCCACGAAAACCACCACCACGCAAGGCCGGACCAGCAAGTCCCCTGCCAACGCCACCAACTAACCTAGAGAAGGCGAAAACACCAACTCCACCGAAGAACAACCCCATGTGGGCTGATTCGATATTTGGAATTGATGTTTCCGTACGGGAGTTAAAGGTGAACGAAGAGCAGACGCCTTCGCTTGCGCGTATCGACGCTGTCGTTGACGAAGTTTACTCGTCACTGGCTGCTGACGACTCAGCGCTAAACAAAACATAAGCAGAAACATGCTTATGTATTACTCAACCGCTGCGGCCTGGGCCCGCCTGCTTGACATTAAGCAGAAACGAGGCCAAACAGACCTAACAGAGGCTGAGAGGAGTTACCTGCGTGCGATGACGCATCAGGAAATAAACCTTCCGCAACCAATCTACCTTCTACTGAAGGGTATTGGTCACGCAAAGGAAGCATCGGGTAAAACCGTGTTTCTAAGTGATCACACCTTACCGGTTGAGGTCGTTGGAGGCAAAGGAGGTTATCACTCCAAAACAATAAATGAGGAGAGTCACAACCTTTATGAGGAAGTGCCTTGTCTCGGCATTGCCGGAGACGTCCTCATGGCAGAAGCGGGACAAAAGGATGTTCCAAACTTCGCCGTGTTGCCGGGTAACACCAAAGCAACACATAATCTAGCGGGATACCAAGGAAGGGTTCCGAAGGCAAAGGAAGAAATCGTGATCTCTCTTGAGAGTATCGGTATTCATGACACCGCCTTCAAAGAAGTCATTCCCCGAACTAGATTAAATATACAGCTAGTACAACGAGTGTCTGACTACTTCGTTTCATCGAAAACGTTTAGAAACGAGAAAGTCAAAATAGACGCTCTAACAGCAGATGGCGACGCCTCACAGCTCGTCAGAACAGTACCAACAGCTGAAAACGTTGAAACTGACGCGCGCTGGACCGACTTAATCATTAAGCCGTACTCAGCAAACGCAAACTCAGTATCAACAATTGGCGCAACTTACTTCACTGGCTACAGCCTAATGAAGGAAGAAATAGCCGGTACACACACCAATTGGTGTTGTGTGGCTAAAAGCACCAATGATAGCGACTGGGTTATTCCACCAACGTGGATAACAAACAGAAACGCTAGACGCGTACTCCCGGAGGGCATGACGATACAGCGGTTTACCGCCTTATCTGATTCGCAAACTAACCGGACGAACGCAATTGTGCGGCGATTGATAATTGCACCACGTTAAACAATGTAGAATAGGAACCGCGGCCACGGCGAGTAGCATCGAGGGTACAGTTCAACTACAATAATTTTAAATATACAACTAGTTAGAAAATCATTAAGAAAATTTTCAAATAATTAAGTTAAATATATTAAAATAAATAATTTTAAAACATAGCATAGGGAGCAGCTGAATGGCATCGCGTCTTTGTCTTGCAAAAACGGGCTATAAGAATAATAACCAAGACGCCACCGGGGACTCCAGCCAAACAGTTATTCATTGATAACCAAATTCTCACACTACCCTCACAACACATTTTCAACATTGCTGCGCACGTACACTCACAAAAACACACCTTTTACACAAACAAACCCACACGTACCCGTCTAGGCAGTAAAGAGCGACTTCTTTCGTCTTGTCACCGACTGACTAAGTCCTCCAAGACAATGCACGTAATAGGTCCCAAGGTGTATAATAAACTACCTGAAGACATTACGATGGAGGAAAGCACAAACACCTTCAAAAATAAATTTAAAAAATGGCTAATTGGACATGCCTTTTATAATTTAAATAAATTTTATGAAACTAATAATTGAATGATATTATTATGTATAAACATATAGGTATAAGATTGAATTGCTTATAATAAGAAAAAGTGAATAATATGTGACGTGTAATATTTTTTTAATATTATAAATAAATAAATAAATAAATGAGTATGCTGCAGAGAGAAGTGCCTAGTATTTTTGTCATGAAATGCATTTGCCATTCATTCGCACTGTGTGCATCTTATGCGTGCAAGAAAATTCCAACTAATGTTGAAGACATGGTAAGGGATGTCTATAACTATATACAAGGAAGCCCGAAGAGTATTGGCATCTTTAAGGAGTTTCAGACTTTTGTGGATGTGAAGCCACATAAACTCTTACATCCCTGTCAAACTCGGTGGTTATCTCTCCATGCTGCTGTTTCAAGAGTATTAGAACAGTATAATGCTTTAAAATTATATTTCATAGATGTTGCTACTGAAGAGAGGTTACAAAGCACCCACAACATTTTGGAAAACCTTAATAATCCATTCGTAAAATTATACCTAGAGTTTTTGAACTTTATTTTACCATTATTCACCACTATGAATAAACTAATGCAGTCTGAATCCACACAAATTCATTGTCTTAGAAAACATTTAGAAACAACTTTCAGGACCACGTTGTCATATTTCATAAAAAGAAATCATTTGGAGATGCCTATTTCAAAGATAGACTATAAAAACCCAAGAATTTTTTTAGCATTGGAAGACATATATGTTGGAGCCAAGGTGGCTGTGGGACTCCAAAATATAAACAATCCAGAGCACATTAAAAGTTTTAGACTGAAAATTTTGGACTTTTATATAGAAGGTGCATCACAAGTTTGTAAGCGATTTTCATTTTCCGACATTGTGTTTGAACAGTTAGAAATTCTTGATCCCAATGTGGTAAAATCAAAGAAATTTAACACACTAGGTTCACTTGCAGCCAGATTTCCAAATCTTGTAGAAGAAAGGCATCTTCAGGATCTAGATAATGAGTGGCATCTGCTTCAAAATACTGAAGTTGAGTATAAGCTCCCAGTAGAACTGTTCTGGATACAAATAGAAAATAAATGCTTTCGGAGTGAAGCCCAAGCCTTTCCTCATCTTATAAATTTTATAAGAAATTTACTAGTTCTTCCTACCTAACCTAACTTTATTAGATACCGTTTTATGTCCGTGTTAGTATCTACTTACGCATAGATCGTATGTGTTTGTGATATTTATATTTACTCTTTTACTTCAATATACGTATGTAGGTACATAATGTACGCAATTATAATTGATAGGCACAGGTCCCGTCTCCGTATTAGTATTTCTGTTAGTCTTCAAACATTCAATTTGTAATAATATATCTATAAAATTATAATGTCTTTATTGACATGGTTTGTGGATTTGGAGGGCTTTGCGAAAATCAAACCTTTACAAGAAAAGGATATTATTATATTGCGTCGGATGCGGTACCATTATGACATCAATATGACATCCTACGGCAACTCTGAGAGACATCGCTGCATGCTGCCACCACGTGCTACCAGAGGCTTCGTTACTACTGCTAGACGATGACATGGAAGGGGTGCTGACATCGCTCGAGCTGGCTGCAGATGAGACGTTTGGACCATCTGGAAACTATTCCTGAATAGCGGCTATGAAGCATACCTACAACTGTATGAACGCTAATGAAGAGATTCTTAAATGGTTTTCTACGTTTCGCAAAGCTTTCTGACTGCATGAACTATGGTTCATATTTAGTATTTTCATGCGCTTTAAATGGCATAAATATTGCTATCTTACTAGTAGGCTGAAATGCTATCGTTGCGTTGTGTGATCTGGCATAGTTATTTCACATACAACCGTGATTGAGCGACCCTCGCGTTACATATTATTGAAACTTATATATCCAATTAATATACAGTTTTAAGCTTCGTACATAATATTACGTCATCATGGCTTAGGCCCATCCTGGTTATATTTATTTATAGTTCCTACGATTAGGTACTACTCCAATATGTCATATATATTTACCAACATATATGTTCGGATTTGGTCACAGTGGCGTTTTACTATTGTTGACTATACCATCAATGAAGTATTATCACTAACTGGACTGCCGATCGTTTTTATTACGATTTTGTGTGGTATGCTCCAGTAGTGAGAGGTTTTGGTAGTACATGTAGTGCCCAAATATACCTAATAATTATATTGCGAAGCTATGGGTTTATTCCAGATCGATGAAATGCATTCATCAAAGGGTGATTAGGGAACAGTCTTATCGGATTCCGCCCGTCACTTCATTTTTAGTTTACGGACACAAGAAGGGTCGGAGTCTTGACCGGTATCGACAACGGTGTGCCTGATGCTGCTTGTGTGATCATTGTATCATTCAAGACACTGTAGGCCCGTTTGAACGAGACGTCTGTGCTGTTGTCAGCTGAAACTTAATCATCAAAGACCCCAATATATATTTACCTACTATACACTCTATTATATGGGCGAGATGAGATGTGAAAGCTATACGATGGTACAGGCTATTGATGTCTTGAGAAAAACTCCTCGCTGTCGCAAGAATCTGATCAATACTATGAAATTGCGGCTGCATAACCCAGTATTGATATTAAGACTGAGGGGTATACTGTATTGGGGAGATGACTGTACGATTCGATTTGGATACTAAACCTGAATGGCAACAGCTTGTCTTGTTTGCATAGTACAATGTACTGTACATATTTGGGTGCTACGTGAAGTTATAATTCCATCGTTTATGCGTATGCATAATCTAATACACACAGTCTTTGTGGCCGGAATCGGTTAATATATTAATATATCATCATCCGCAGCAGCGGCGTCATCATCATTACCATATACCTATTCCAACTGGCTTCTAATATAGTTTGCAGTTGTTCATCGCTTTTGCTTTATGCAATATAACATGGCTGGTCTCATAATATTATGGGATACGCTCTTAATATTGCCATGTATAATGTCATTCGTCGGGCGCTATTGTCACATATCTATTATAACTATTATAAGTCTCGGTCCAGTACCATATGAGGATATTCCGTTTGCTCGCGGTAGGGTTTTAAGTAGGGACATGCCCGAGTGGTTAGCGTAATGCGCCCAGGTGGTAAGCATCGGAATCGGTCCTCGTGAGACTTCGGCCTTCGACATAGTCGCCAATTATATGACTTATGCATGGTAGTTTTATGAGGTCCAGTGGCTTTATGGTTGCTTGCAATCAGCTATTTTATACCTACAATGTTTAGAGATTTATATCACCTACATTTAGTAAGAAGCCAGATATTACCTTTCCATTCCTGCCTTGTAGGAAATATCATCGACGTCTCGACTTAACACGTTCTAGTTTTAGGAATTATTAAATATTATATTTTATAATATTACGACATACAACTATATCCGTCATTAACCTAACGTACTATTTTAACCATTCTTTAATTTCTAGGTACTTATACTTTATACACTTCAAAACATTTTATAGTGATCTACTTCGGCTCGCATTAAACTTGTCCGTCCCCCTCTGACGATTTACTTATAAACTGTTCATTTAAGCCATTACTTATCACACAGCCAACGACGGTATCTCATAAGTAGGTTAGGCTCTTAACTTGTTTCAATTCCTTTAGTATTTGTGTTCACGTAAATAAACCTTTATATTTCCAGTAAGCTTGTGTTCTCGTTCAATGAGCATAATTCAATGAATGTTATTCTAGTAAAGTTAAATTGTAGGGTTCTTAGTATTGTGTTCAACTAGCACTATTTTTTGTAGGATATTATAGGGCGTTATTACATTTAATTTAGGTAATTTATTTTAGTTAATTATTTAGTTATATTGCAATGCTTGTTTGAACATGGTCTTGCTCAGTTGCTCGTACATTTCTCACACCTCAGAGAATTCTGGTTACTACATTTCACAACTAGGTCTTAGTCCTGACATTAGACGATCATGCCTTGAATTGTTTAAATTATATTTTATAATGCGAGATGTAAATTGTACTAGGATAAGTTTGGCAACAAGGGTTTTTGTTGAGTCCGCCTCGTTTTCCCTTGTTTAGGATTGGCCTAGGAATCAACGCAGATGTCTAATAAAGTCCTCACCGGCTTTGTTAGATAAAATAATCAAAGTTCGAGTAAAATCACTTTTCTGAATAAATGTATTGGTTATTTGTTTTCTCTCTCTCTCATCCCTTGTTTGATTTATTTTATTTCTCTTCAGTCACAACCCTATCATATAGATTTCAGCAGCTTAAAGCTTAAGGGATTTATGATACTTTCAGAACTTTAAAACTTCAAGTTTTCCAGAGCTTCAGATTTTCATGTAGAGTAAGTATTTAGGTAGGCTGAAGTAGGCAGGGCTTAAGTTTAGAGGTAGGGAGGATGTTACAAAGTGTGGGGCTTACCAGAGCTCGTACCTATATTTAAGGGTGAGTACACTTATTAATCATTATATAGTGTACGTTAACGCGAAATACAACGAAGTTATATATCAGTAAATACTGGATGAATCAAAAATCTTTGAACTTGATGTTTTCGAGTGGCCCATTGTAAATTGTTGTGTGTGTTGTAGCCTGGTAAAGGTAATGCTGCTAGGCTCTTGAGGCTCCTGCGCAAGAGACCAGGCTATGAAAAGGGTTTATTCGGTTCCTTAAATGGACGGCCATATAGGCTCTTGAAGATGTGAGAGAGTTAATACCCCAGGTAGGCCCCAGGGCCCTGTTTGGAAGAATATGGAGTGAGTGGAAGACGGACTTTATGTCAAACTTGCCCAGCTGCAATGTTTCTTTAAGTGTGAGTGAAATTATTTTGTTATCTTGAATATTACGGCGCGGCCACGACGTTGCGCGAATTGCGGCGCGCGCTTGCCTTTATCTGTTCTCTGCGCGTTCGAGACGCGCAACGCACTATGGTTAGTTGGGTTGGGATCACACGCAATGAATTAGAAAAACCGCTGCCGCCGCTGCTCAATGTAGTGGCCGGGCCGTTCCCGCGACTAGCGACTATTTCTCTCAAGCAATAAATGTCTGTGAGCCTCAGGCCACTGTTAAATCAAGTAGGTAGAATGTAAATAATACAATATACCTATATTCTAAAAGTAGCAACTGATAAAACGTCTTTCAGGACATACACATTTTGGCGCTTGATGATGCCACTGCTACAGAAGCAACACCATCAGAGAAACAGACATCACCTTCAAAAACTATAACGTACACGTTAGTGAAAGAAAACATTAATAACGTAAGTATGTAGATATTGTTAATTTCTTGTATTTAACTTATCTCACATTGCCAGGCAGCCCATTGCGTGCCACCTGTATTGATGGCGATATGCTAGCAACACGTCACTGACAACATTTTGTTGATTTTGATACCCACAACTTGCTTAAAGACGCATTGAAACTTAAGTTTCATGTGCTCTGCCTACCCCTTTTGGAGAAATACGGGCGTGAAGTTATGTCATGTATGTAACCTAAAAATAAATTTAATTTTCAGACGCCTCACAGTGTTCCAGAAACGTTTGGGACCGGACATTTTTCATTGAATCTGGAAATCGATGTAGTTCAATATGCTTATAAAAAGTGTAGAAGTAACCCCCAGTCCATTCCTTATAGATTCCGAGAAAAAAATTATAAAGTTAGCCATTTCCGGTAGGTGCTGAAACGGAAAACTTGTTATTTTTTTCAAGTTGTGTATTTTGGAAATGTCATTCATACACTGAGAGAAATCGGCTTAGCAATTTGAACAAGTTCGACTTGTTAAGTGGTTATCTGTTTGAAATAAAATTATTTTGGTCAACGGAAACAAACGCAATATTGATAATACAAGTAGATTTTGTACAAAGAACAAGATTTAACTTGTTAACAGTTATTTAGTTATAACAACCAAACATTTGTTTGAAACAACATGCTTCATATTGATTTGACAACATCGACTTGTCAAATCAAACAAACCATAAACATAGACCCCTGGTACACGGTTGCCAACACGCCCCTCCGACCGGGTGGCCTTGGTCGGCACCAACCATGTAGACAGTTGTTTCCAGCAAAATTTCGTTTGCCCTACGGACGCCCTTGGTCGTCGAGCGCGCGCTACCGACAGCGGTCGGAGCTGTCGGTTTTGAACCGTGTGGCCGCCCGACTCCGACCGCGCGTAGTCAGTTCGCTCGGAGAAGTGCCGCGTGCGCACGTTCTATGTACTCTACTTTATTACGATGGCATCTCAGCGCGAACGCGATTTTATCGCGGAACTTATAGATGTATATAAAGATTTGCCCTGCCTATGGGATGTATCGTCAGCATTTTACATGGACCGAAATAAAATAAAAGCTGCGTGGAAGTGTTGGTGAATAACAAGGAATATGATATAAGTAGACGCCAACGAGGCTACAGTGAAAAAGAGGATGGATAATTTAAAATCTTCATTCATTCAGATTTAGCAGGTATCATGTTTGTATCCTGTTTAGTGATCAATGGTCGCACCATTTCTAATAACTCCTCAAATACTTTCTTTTCCATTCTGAGGAAGTTGTGAAGATCATCGTGGTCCAGAAAATTCATCAAATTGATATGACTAAGCGAATGTCGTTTCTTAAGCCAGCGTTTCATCCATATCCGTTTCTTTTCGTATATTAAGTGTACTCATTAACACCAAAGCCACGCCAACTTTTTGTAATTTCGAAAGACTAGGTGCCATTTTGTGCGCTTGCAATGCGTGTTGTCCGTCCGCGAGTTATGAACACACTGTCGCTGCAGCGTTGTCGGCCGACCGTCTAGCCAGACAACTCACGACAAGCCTCCGACGATCCACCAACCAAGGTCGCGCCGTCGGAGGCGTGTTGGCAACCGTCTAGCACTGGCTTTATAGCATTAACAATTTGGTATCACTTTAAACCAACAAAACTGTTTGATTATTTCAACATTATATCCTGTTGAAACTATATTGCGTAACTTGTTAAATGCTAACTTGTTAAAACAACATTACAGGCGTTTGGCGTAATATGGCGTCATTTGAAATTGACGTTCCCTTTATTGTAAAATCAACATGAATACATGACTTGTTCGAGTAACAAAATTAATTATAAACTTTTAGTAGCAACAAGATGGCTTCACGTCAAATCAACAAAAATCATTATTCCATCTTTTTGAAAGCCCATTGTGGTTTTGTTAAATGCTATCTTGTTAAAACTACGTTACAGGCTGTTTAAAAAACATGACGTCATTTTAAATTAGGCGTGATTATATGTATGTATGTATGTATGTATTAAAGAAAATTTTTCAGTAACCTAATTAATTATTAACTTATGGACGTATACGTATCTCGTTGCAATTATGCAGGGTGTTTGGTCCATCGTTTGCCAAATTAAAACGTCAGGTAGTTTGGGTCATTTGCTATCACGTCCAACATTCAAAAAAAATTGTAGCCATGGGTTTTTTTTCCCCCCTTAGAATTTTAATTTTTTTTTTATATATTAAAAAAAAACCCGTGGCCATAAAATGTTTTTGAATGCTGGAAGTGATAGCAAATGACCCAAACTACCTGACGTTTTAATTTGGCAAACGATGGACCAAACACCCTGTATATACTTAACTTGTTAAAACGTACATAAATAACACATACTTACTATACACCCTATTACTTAGAATAATTTCACTTATTTTGTTTTACACTACTGCTTTCGAGGTTCGATAAGGACCATATTTATAGAGTTTAAATTACGTCATTCCAAAAAAATAATGCGTAAGGTAAATTTAACCGTACAACATAGATTCAACGGTATAATATCGTAGTCAATATATACATATACAGCGCCATCTTGGAAGCTCAATCCAAACTACATGATTTATCGATATGCTTACCGAACGATCTCAGTCTTGAGCAACTTGTAAAGCAATTCGTTAATATATGTAGCTCACAGAGGGCGCTGTTATAAAACCTTTCACTTCCTTCAACCTGTTAAGTATAATAATATGCGCCCACGGTCCGACAAATTAATACATTGGTTACAACAAAACAAATAGGTACACTTTATTGAACACCACACAATAATGAAACGAGGTCTTTTTAAATTGACAAGCATTGTTTACTCTGATATGATTTAAGCTATCTACCTTACCTTGAACCGTAAAGCTTACAAAGTAAGGTCGCTATTAAACGAAATATTTTTGCTCGCATCTTAATTCTACATTGAAGATTAGTTTTAGGTTGAGTGATTGAGTCATTCACGATGACGCGTGCCATGGTTCTTACTTAAAAGTCATTAATGGTCAATTTTGACAAATCCACTCGTCTTCGTAAATGGCACTAGCTGCTATTATGTAGGTACATTTCGAAGATACGTAGGCCCTGAGATAAGATTTCAATTTATTTTAGTTCTACTATGTAGGTAGTAGGATATAGTACATACCTGATCTGAAATGTGAGTGTGTATAGCTATCAAGGGTCTTCCCACGCATGATATACCTACCCGCTTACGCTTACATAATGTCACGAATTTGATTGTCTTGAATGCCAGTTTTTAGCGGAATAAAACTTGAGATTCAGGTTTGATCTTTTATTAATATTATAAATAAATAAATAAATATTTGCGGACAATCTTACACAAAAATTATGATAATTTTTTTCACATATCTTATGTGCATGGTCCGACATACGTAGTATCTCCGTGCAGTATTTGTATTGTATTTGTAGTAGGTAGTTACTAGGTACTTACTTTGAGTTTGATCCCATAATAAGGTAAGTAAATGGTACATGTGCAAAAGTCATTGATATGTATGTAGGTACCTAGTGTACTTACCTATAGGCAAGCACAAGTAAGTTAATGGTTTATGGTACTCGAGCGACCGAAACGGAGATATACGAAGTTCGAGATTCGAAGTTCGTGGTAGCGCCGCTGTAGAGAACAGCCGAACTGACACCGGACTCAGGACACTGGACGCCGGCCGGACAGACAAACGAACAGCCGAACTGACACCGGACTCAGGACACTGGACGCCGGCCGGACAGACAAACGAACAGCCGAACTGACACCGGACTCAGGACACTGGACGCCGGCCGGACAGACAAACGAACAGCCGAACTGACACCGGACTCAGGACACTGGACGCCGGCCGGACAGACAAACGTACAGCCGAACTGACACCGGACTCAGGACACTGGACGCCGGCCGGACAGACAAACGAACAGCCGAACTGACACCGGACTCAGGACACTGGACGCCGGCCGGACAGACAAACGATGTTTGGCCCAAGCTGAAAAATAGAACTTCGTTCGCTTTGCTCGCTCGTTCGATTACTTAACAGTTAAAATGAATCACAATTAATTACATCCAACATTGTTAAAGGCTGTATAGAAATTTGTCAGGCTGACGCTATTCTCCAATCCTATTATAGGTACCCTAACGGTGAGTAAAATGATATGTCCAAATTAACAACACACTATTAAATTAGGGTTCCACATAGAATGTATATAGCTTAATATTAACACTAAACGCAAACACACGCGAACGAAACTCACAAGCACAAGAACAGAAGAAAAGTCACAGGATTAAAGTTTATAGCGAAAGCAAAGCGAAGCTGTAAGCACAGGTTAGGCGAGCACAATCAACGTAGATTTGTTGTCGCGATCGATATCTGACTGCCGGCCGCGCCGCGTCGGCGCGAGCGCCGGCCGTTGCATGTACAGCCTGCAACGCAGTCGCTGCGCGTACACCGGCGCGCACAAGTTCAAGTTTAACCGACTTCGGCGAGGGAGGTTAATGCGGTTTATTATTGCTGAAATGTATATGTGTGTGTACTGTGGTCGCTACACTACTCCCCCGCGGAGACCGTTGCTTGCTACGGTCGATAGTTATCTGGAAAGCGAACAAGTCTGCCACTGCGCGTTCTTCTTTCTGGCACCGCAGCTGGGGTTTCTTGAACCGTGTTGTTCCTATCGCTAGAGGTAGCTGGGGTTTCTTGAACCGTGCTGTTCGTATCGGTCGAGGTGCTTTCTTTAGCCATGTAGGCTGGCTTCACTCTGTCGACTGATACTGTGGAGTGTCTACCTTGGATGTCCAGCTTTAGGGTTTTAGTTCCCCGCTCCAAGACCTTGTATGGGCCCGTGTATGGCGGCTCTAGTGACCTTCTGACGGCATCTTGGCGGAGGAAAACGTACTCAGCAGTGGACAGACTTTTGGGCACGTAAAACGTCTTTTGAGAGTGCCAACTTACTGGTTCTGGTGTGAGCTTCGCGATGTGGTGGCGTGCTGCGAAGCTTGTGACATCCAGGATCGTGTCTTTGGATGGGGTGAAGAACTCTCCTGGCAGGCGTAGGGGCTCGCCATATACTAGCTCTGCTGCTGAACCTTTGATGTCGTCCTTCCACGAGCTGCGGATACCCAGCAGGACAAGCGGAAGTACTTCGACCCAGTGTGTGCTCGTGTGGCACCTGATTGCGGCCTTCAGCTGGCGGTGTAGGCGCTCTACCATGCCATTGCAGGCAGGATGGTAGGCGGTAGTAGGCCGGTGCTCTGCGCCCAGGATGCGTGTGATGCTGCGGAACAGATCACACTCGAACTGCCGGCCCCTGTCAGTGGTAATCTTCGTCGGGCAACCGAAGCGTGCGACCCAGCCCGCAATGAATGTGCGGGCGCAGGTCTCTGCAGTGATGTCGGCGATAGGATACGCCTCAGGCCATCGTGTAAAACGGTCGACGGCTGTGAGGCAGTATCTGAAACCAGAAGAACTTGGTAAGGGCCCTACGATGTCCATGTGGACATGGGAGAAACGATTACTGGGAATAGGAATGGGAGTTAGTGGAGAGGTGATATGACGTGAAATCTTATTTCTTTGGCAGTCATTGCATTCTTGCGCCCATCTTCGGCTGTCTCTTTTGACTCCCGGCCAAACGAATCTCTGTGACACCAGGTTTGCCGTAGCTTTTGCGCCAGGATGGCTCAGGTTATGCACTGCGTCAAATACTGTTCGTCGAAAGGCCGTAGTAATGTAAGGCCGAGGGTTAGCAGTGGAGACATCACAGTAAACTTCTGCATTTGTGCCTGGTGTCTCTACTCGTTGTAATTTCAGTGCTGTGCCATTCTTGAGAAAGTCTTGCAACTCAGGATCTGAATCTTGGGAATGTGCAAGAGCCTCGTAGTTAAAGGGTACTGAAATCGCCTCGATCCTTGAGAGAGCGTCTGCTACCACGTTTTCCTTTCCAGCAACGAACCGGATATCTGTGCTGAATTGGGATATCAGGTCCAGATATCGGAACTGCCTCGGGGAGCAATTGTCACGACGAGATGAGAAGGCAAACGTCAAGGGTTTGTGGTCAGTGTAAATGACAAATAACCTCGCTTCGAGCATATGTCGGAAGTGCCGTATAGCATCGTATATCGCGAGTAACTCACGATCATATGGACTATAGTTCTTTTGTGCTGGCTTTAGCCGTCTTGAAAAGAACGCGAGGGGCTCCCAGCTGCCTTGTACGCGTTGCTGGAGGACTGCTCCTATAGCCAAATCTGAGGCGTCTGTTTGTAATGCCAGCTCTGCGTCTTGACTCGGGTGAGCTAACATAGCTGCCTTCGACAGGCTCGACTTGCAGGCACTGAATGCCTCTAACATTTCGTAGGCATTGTGATGGCTTCTGAACCTCTCTTCTTACTTCCTGATAGGACGGTGTTTAGAGGGGCTTGAATTGCTGATGCACCAGGTATGAATCGACGGTAAAAATTGTACATACCTAAAAACCTTCGCAGTTCCTTTACCGTCTTAGGTATAGGGAACTCTTGTATAGCCTGGACCTTACTTGGTAGCGGTTGTAAACCCTTGGCGCTCACCTCGTGACCCAGGAATGTGATTGTGGACACGCCAAACTCACACTTCGCTGTGTTGATAAGCATGCCAACAGCTAGCGAAGGTGCTCGTTGTGCTGATTTTCATCTGCTGAGAACACCAATAGGTCATCCAAGTACCCGTAGCAAAATGGGAGGTCGGCCAGGACTTTGTCAATGAAGCGCTGGAACGTCTGGGCCGCGTTCCTTAACCCAAACGTCATATTTGTGAACTCGAAGAGGCCGAAGGGAGTTGTGATCGCTGTCTTAGGGATATCGTCGACAAAAACCGGGATCTGGTTGTATGCTTTGACGAGATCAAGCTTGGAGAATACCGCGCTTCCGCTCAACTGGTGTGTGAAGTCCTGAATATGCCTTATAGGGTAGTTGTCAGGGATCGTGCGGGCATTTAAGGCTCTGTAATCACCGCAGGGTCTCCAGCCGTCGTCTTTTTTAGGGGCGAGATGCAGCGGAGATGACCACGAGCTCTCTGACCTGCGAGCTGTTCCATTTGCCAGCATATCCTCAAACTCTTTTTGAGCTATTTTCAGCCGATCTGGTGGCAGGCGTCGCGGACGACCGGTAACAGGCGGGCCAGACGTCGTACGGATGTGATGCATCGTATTATGCTTAGGTCCCTTGTGTGTTCCGGCGGGGCGCGTGATGTCTGGGTACTCCCGCAAGGTCTGATGGTACCTCGACTCTCCTGCCACTGCCTTGATGGACGTGATAGCTTTCAATGGCTTCTGGACTGGCACGTTGATGGAGAGTGTTGTCAGGCTGTCAATGAGGCGGTGGTTCCTGCAATCTATTAATAAATTATAAAAAGACAGGAAGTCGACGCCAATAATTGGTTTAGACACGTCCGCCACTACGAATTGCCACGTAAATGCGCGTCGCAGCCCTAGTGCAGTTGTAGTTGTCCGAGCCGTAGGTGGGTATCACCGTACCGTTAGCGGCGAAAAGCTGATAGCTGGATTTCGTACGCTGCTCTCCAACTGCAGAGCGGGGGTACACGCATAGGTCAGATCCGGTGTCAATTAAAAAATGCTTCTTGGACGTCCGATCCATGACAAACAGGCGGACCGGTATGGCTAGGCAGTCGTTGGCCGCTACTTCCGGCTGCCGCTGGAGTTTTCCGACGCATACGTGCAGGGCGTCGTGCACCTATTTGCTTTGGACCCGAACCTGTTGTGATAAAAGCAGTACGAATCGTTTCGTGGCCTCGATGTCGAACGTCGACGGCCTCTAGATTGCGACCTGTCTCTGTTCTGTGATCGGTATCGCGAGCGGTCATGCGAGCCATGCGGTTGCGAATCAAATTGAGCCCTCAATGACGCGACTTCCTTGCGCAGCTCTGACATTTGGTAGGCTAAATCATGCACCAAATCGCTACTGCCACTACCACTAGGTATATCTGACCTGTTTTTTGTATTTTCGCCGACCGCAAAAACTTGTGTTGCCATGGGTGCAATATCGTACACTTTATCCGCCAGGTCCGCTAACATATCCACGCTCAAAGTCGGTTGCGACGCTATAACGGTTTGCAGGTTATGTGGCAGCCGCGATGACCAAACGGTTTTTAAAAACTCATCCGATACGTACCCGCCGGCAAGCGTTTTCAAACGTCTCCAGTACTGCGACGGCTTTCTATCACCTAACTCTTCGTGCAATAATAATTCGCGGTGCTTCTTCTCCTGTGACGCCGATAGTCGTGAAATAAGTTCTGTTTTTAATTTGAGGTACTTATTTTGCGCTGATGGCGAATTAATGACGTCTTTCACTTCCAATATGTATTGATGCTCCAGCTGGCTTATCACATAATAAAACTTCGTTGCATCGGCCGTTATTCCAAAGATCATAAATTGACCTTCCATCTGCGTGAACCATAATTCCGGCTCCTCTGGCCAAAATGGCGGCACCCGTACACCTACTTTGTACACGTCGCTTTTCTCGCCGGCCGTTACCGTCGATGCCGTTGATGACGTTGGTGGCGTTGGTGCCGCTCCCGGATTGGGTACCTGCACCCGACTCACGTCCTTCTCCGTATCCGACATTCTCGCTGCGTAAATTGTCCAAACTCGGGGTCACCAGTATAGGTACCCTAACGGTGAGTAAAATGATATGTCCAAATTAACAACACACTATTTAATTAGGGTTCCACATAGAATGTATATAGCTTAATATTAACACTAAACGCAAACACACGCGAACGAAAGTCACAAGCACAAGAACAGAAGAAAAGTCACAGGATTAAAGTTTATAGCGAAAGCAAAGCGAAGCTGTAAGCACAGGTTAGGCGAGCACAATCAACGTAGATTTGTTGTCGCGATCGATATCTGACTGCCGGCCGCGCCGGCCGTTGCATGTACAGCCTGTAACCTTTCGGCGTGAAGCCTACGGTAAGAAATTGGAAGAGTGCTACTACCACGTTCTTCCCTGGCAGAGCGAATATTATGAACGCACTGAATGGAAACGACGAACTTGCTATACATAGGAGGCAGCAAATATTCTATTACGCGGACATAAACTTTGATTTGCTAAACGGTTTAATCAACATGCGCTATAATGTTCAGCATGGTCAGAGAATTTTACCAATGACGCTGGCTTCTGTCCTTGTGTTTCGAGCTGTCGAGTATTCGCGCTACACTATACCTGGTGTCATCTTTAAAAGTTACATTGTAGGAGATGAAAGCATGCGTGTAAAAATCCTATACGCTTTGGCTAGTTTCGAGTGTCCATTTTGTGGACTCGCTGGAGAGTCTATCATGTTCCATGACTTGAAAGTTAATTCGCAAGCGTTGCTTTCCGCGATTGTCACTAGAAGATGTAGAGGCAGTAGTCTATCCGATTATTTTGACTTCAATGTTGAAGCTACGTTCTCGAAGTCCGCCATTTGGGTATCAATACATTTGCTGAATATATATGACGCGCCCTGCAAACCGACGAAGTGGGACACATATTTCGGATATATATCATTAATAACTACCATGATGCGCCTCGTGAAGTCGAATCGCATGAAGAAGGTTACCAGCAATGCTATTGTACGCACGTATATACTAATGTTGAAAGGTTACTTTCTGAGGGGTAGTATATTCATCGAAAATGCCTTCATTCGAGGTTTGTACATTTTGGAGGGGCTCTATTTTGACTTTCCTGAAGATGACAACAACATTCTCTCTGACTACAAGACCTTCACTGAGTGGCTCGGGTCTCCGCTGCCTAATGGGTTGAGTGCTGAAATGTATATGTGTGTGTACTGTGGTCGCTACACTATTCTAAATACATAATTACACATTTTTGATAATACCATATATTTATCCACTACTCAAACTTGTATCGTCAGGTTAGTACCTACTTATTAATTACTAGCTTCTGCCCACGACTCCGTATATCGTAGCATTCATAGCTCCAAACAAACTTTTACCGCCCATTTCATACCCTTAGGGGATGATTTCTGGGATAAAAAAATCTTTACCCGGGACTCAAACTATCTCCATACCAAATTTCATCTAAATTGTTAAGCAGTTTAAGCGTGAAGATACAGACAGACACACTTTCGCATTTATAAAACACGCTTCTGCCCGCGACTTCGGCCACGTGGAACTCGTTTATATCGTAGCTCCATACAAACTGTCATCCCCCATTTCACCCCCTCAAAGGATGATTTCCGGGATAAAAACTATCCCATGTCCTTTCGCGGGACTCAAACTATCTCTATACCAAATTTCATCTAAATCGGTTCAGCGGTTTAATCGTGAAGAGGTAACAGACAGACAGATAGACATACTTTTGCATTTTCAATATTAGTATGGATAGTATGGATGGATTACTAGTATCAATCACATTATGACGTAACGCAGGTGACGAAGCAACAACTACACGCAAACGAGCTTAATTTGCGTCATTTATTTGAGACCTTTGATGGCACTACACGACCTCGCAGCTTTTCAGGAGGTATAGGTAAAGCGTTGAAAGATTGTGAGACACTTCCACTGAAGCCTTTTCAGGCAATCAAGTGTTCTTTGCCTGTAATTACAAATAAAAGCGATTTGAGCACAGATCAGCTGTATTTGTTTGACATTTGCGAAGCTATCAGTTTGGGATCTTGTAGTGAAAGGCTAAGAAAAACCCGGGCAAGATAGTACATTCAAGATGGCTTACAACAGGAAACCGGATTCTAAGGTTGTATGTTTCGTCGCGTGCACCGACAGAGAATTTGCTTTTATTAGTAAATTTTGTAATTAAAGTATATGCCCCTATGTGGTTTTCTATTAAAACTGAACCGCTTTGCATTCACGGAGCCAAACATTTACATAAGACTATGATGCTCTCGCGATACCTTCCCCAGCAGATGAGTCATCGTCGACCGTGTTATCCAACGGAATGGCTATTTTGGGCACCCCGAAAATATTTTATTGGCCATGTTAGCTGGTGAAAGAGAGCAAGTGAGAGTCTCAGCTTTACAAAAAATTACAATAGCACGAGATTTGGTTTCAACATCTTCCCCCGAGTTTTCAAACTTCCAAAATTTTATTTTGAAGCTGAAAACTACACCGAAATGATTAATTGGAATAAAGTTACTTTGACAGAACCACCATTAACCAAAAATATAAGCAAAGATTTGATTCTCGATTGCATTCAATATCCACACTTGGTCGAATCTAAAATTATGTCTCGCATCAAAAACTATCCTTGCCACACTCAAGCCACAGAAAGGTGCGTCAAAATAGTCACCGAGGCAGCTGCAGCAGTTTGTGGCCCATTCAGAAGGGATGGATTCATCAAAACCAGGTTGGAATCTCGAAAAATTATGCCATTTTTCAACTCAAAAAAAGATTTTAAAATACAGTGAAATCTAAATTTTACGTGTTTTCATTAGTGTTTTTTTTTATTACGGACTAAAAGTATGTGTTTTTTTTTTATTCATATAATTTACGTCAACCTTAACAATGATTAAAGCATAATGAACAATGATTTCCTGTTTTTTATTTACCCACCAGTTCAGATTACCGGTAACGGCTTTTTTGAATTTTTTGAAAACTTTGACAGCCTTGGGGCAGTATAAAACAAATGAATAGTCACCTGATATCATGTTAATGGGTAACAAGTTTCTCATGGTAGCCAAAAACCAAATTCAAAAAAAATTTTTTTTGATCCACCCTTGTAATTAGTGGGTTTTCCTTGTTAAAGTAGCACAGGTACTCTTTCGCGTCGTGATACTCCGTTATTTTTTCAGCCCACCTAATTCCCGTGACCATATTAACACCTAATTTCCGTGACCATAACACCTAATTACCGTGATTTGTTATTGTACCGCAAATTTCCGGTCTTTAAATATTACATGGTGTGTGCTTGATTGTATATTTATAATTAAGATTCTTGTTTGTTTTATTATTTTGACTTTAAATAATATTTTTTTTGTTTCATGTCGCTTAATAATTTTATTTTATGCTACAAATTTTGTATTCACAGAAACAAAAAGCTTGGTTGGAAGTGGTGACAGAATTCAATTCTATCACCACTGGCAATTCCCGTACGCTCGAGTTTACAACAAAATTACAAGACATTAAAAAAGGCGAAAAAAAAATCTTCGGATGTGAAAATGGATACACCAACCAGTATACCTTTAATTATGGTTTCATCTGATGTGACGTGGAGTGAAACAGATTGAAATGGTATTTTTAAAGCTTAGCATGCTTACTTAGCTTATCATATGTTACTGAAATTTTGTGTCATTTTTAATTTACATTTGATGTCCCAGCCCTTGTCCAGAATATTGAAGCGTATGGCACTTCTTCTGAAGGCAGGGAAAATGTTGCTGAGGGAACAGGAGCCTCAAAAAAAATCACAAAAACTAAATATTTAAACTTTAAAGTGCTGAGCAAGGAAGCAGAAACAAAAGATAAATGTTAAAAAAGTATATTATGGGTGCAGGTAAGCCACTGATAGCAACTTCAGTTATTGTGGCAAAACTGTAGAAATACTGCTTCGGATCAGACAGAAGGACCATCATCGAGTGATTATTGTACAGTCTCTGGTTCTAGGCAAGTTTGTGCTGGTGACTACATATTTATGTTAACCCATAAAACCAGTTTAAGTAACATTCGGTAACTGTGTACACGCTTTGTGATGACACACGTAACATATTTAGTTGTTGGTCGGTCGCAGTTCCGTCGTGACGAACTAAAGTGGGGAAGAGTCGACCCATAAAAGCAGTTGCATTTGAGTAACCTAGGTACCACACAAAGTGCACACAAAGTTTCGTATATGCCTCGACGTTGAACGAGAATTACATTCATTCATTCACTTGAACTCGTTCATTTTTCTGTCATCGCGTGACGTCTTAGCTAGGTATATTGATTATAAAACAAGAAAGTAAATAAAAGGGGAAATACGTACAAAATGACACATGCGGGTTATTTTGAATTTGGCGGAATTTAACGCGAAACTGACAGTGACACCACGTGGCCAGAACGACCTTGCATAATCTGTCAAGTTTTGAACGCAACCAATTCGCTCGCAATTCGGTGTCATGGCCGACGACAAGTATTCACACGTTACGAGTTTTTTTCATAGCGAGAAAGTTTTTGTTCAAGTGGTAAGTTTTTAGCAATTTTACTTATTTTGAATTATGTTCATTAGTCACCTTTTAGTGTTTAAAAGTAACACAATAGTTTACTGCTACATGAACGCATATTGCTTGTATATGCGATATCCTAACGTGTATAAATTAGGGTGTTATGATAAAATAAATGCTCTTTACCACCAACGACCTGTCTTGTTATTACATGACGATCCTGCCTATGAAGTAACGAAGGAACTTCTGATCAGCCACAAAAAAACGCAGCCAGATCCAAGAAACCACAAAACACAGGAACATAAATAAGAACAAAGAAAACGCAATCAGACCAAAGGAACTTCAAGACCACTAACTTCAAATCCACAACCAGAAAAACCAATATGTCAAACCAAACGGAGTGCAAGATCACAGTCGAAGGCGACAGCGTCAGCCCTGTGGGCCTGATTCAGATGATCAAGAGCCTGCGCATAACAACGACATACGTAGGGCGAAGAAGAATACAGCACGCTGACGGTGGCAACTTCAGTACCACCAAAGACATCAACAGGAACAGTGACAACAACAGAAGAGGAAGCAACGCCAGGAGTAGCAACGACTCCAGCAAAGCCGGCACACGCAGACACGTAGACACGTGGAAACCAGTGGACGCCGCTAGCAGCAGCCTACCACCACACACGTCAACCAGGCAGTACACGACTCCGGCAACCATGGACCTCACCAGAGGCCATGCCAAGGTTAGGTACTGGATGTACTGGCCATACCCGCCACCAGCGATGCATTCGCGAGGACAGGACTGGAGCGGACGACAGGTTGCCCAGCTATGATGGAAACTGTAAGTTCACCTAATTTCAGCAATTCTCTTTTCATTTAATTGTTTTTTTTTTCTAAATTCAAAAGGTTATCGCTACAATTTCCTTCTAAAATCATAATCAAAACATAAGGACCGTATCGAAAATTATGGAAACAAGTTTTGTAAGGGTAAAAAAAGAGGTTGCAATATTTAGAATTTTCTTTCATATGTCAATGTGACAGGTATATATTCTATTATTGGAATTTAATATAAAAAATAACACAATTCTTCTAATATCGTAGATGAAGGGTTTATCAGATAAAAAACGACTTTCAATTGTGACCAAATACTGCAAGGGATCGGGTATGTCTATGAGAAAGATAGCTGCAGAGAAAGCAGTTAGCCTGAAAGCGGTTTATCATACCATCAAACGATGAATCATGAATCATACTTTAAAAGATTTGCCTGGTCGTGGCAGAAAACGCAGCCCTTTGCGTCCTAATTTGGACATGCGAACAGTTTTCCCGGAAAAAATACATTTCCATTGGGGATTGTGCGAAAAAATGCCATACTACTATAGGCATGGTCCAGCGTACCAAGGAGCGGAACTTGTTGGTAACATATAAAAAGCAAAAACAACCGAAACGCAGCAAAACCCAAGTCTTCCGTCAAAACTAGGGCTCGGAAGTTATACGACCAAAATTTAAATAATGACCAATGCATCATCATGGACGATGAAACTTATGTCAAACTTGACTACAAAACATTGCCTGGGCCGCAGTTTTATACAGTAGAGAGAGGAGCAAAGGTCCTTAAAGAAGGCAAAGCAATTTTTTGCGAAAAATTCGGCCAAAAAGTGATGGTTTGGCAAGTTATTTGTCAATGCGGCATGAAAACGTCTCCGTTCTTCGTAAAGGGCAATTTAAATTCCGATATTTAGAAGAAGGAATGCCTTCAAAAGCGAGTGCTGCCACTCATTCGCAAGCACAGTGGCCGTGTATTGTTCTGGCCTGATTTAGCTGCGTGTCACTATGCTCGCCATGTACTGGACTGGTATAGAGAGAATAATGTTGAATTTGTTGCGAAAATGCATAATCCCCCGAATTGCCCTGAAATTAGACCAATCGAGAGATTTTGGGCTCTGATGAAGGCAAGGTTAAGAAAACAAGCCAAACCTACTGATAACATCGAGCAATTCAAAAAAGACTGGATTCGTATCCAAAAATCCTTCAGTACAGTTGCTGTCCAGAAGTTAATGAAGAATATTAAAAGTAAAGTCAGAAAACTAGCAAAGGGAGGTAATAAATAAAAAAAATGGACACTATTATTATATTGTTTGAAGATTTAAGAATCGCATTATTTATTTTTTTTTGTTTTTGTAATAAAAGTTTTTACGCACTTTTCACAATCACACCATAATACTTGTTTCCATAATTTTCGATACGGTCCTTAATTACTGTAAAAATCAAACATGCTAGTGTCACGATAGTTAAAATTAGTACACATTTTTTTTTAATATTTCGCAATATGGCACGAGTAGTGATGGCATAACGAACATTTGTACCGTATACCAATGCTACTAGTTATGTGCATAACGCAATAGGCAATGGTGAATGATGTTGGCTTGTCGACAGGGAACATGGATTTTCGAATTTGAATATCCAATAAAGCTTTGGTAAAGGTGGGAATACACTCATGATTGGATGATTTTTTTTTTTTTTAATTTAGGATAAAAGGTTTAAACAAAGGTCCAACAATATACCTTCATCCAAAGTAACATTAATCTAATCGATTATCTATTTCCGGTACTAAAATGATTTTTTTTTCCTTTTTAATGCTGGCTGACGGCAACCGAGTCACTACTTTAATTGAACTAAACTGCAATATCGTTATCGGGCATATAAGCACATTCAAGTAAAACGTTCGTACGATATCACGGTTTAAATTACTGTAGCAATTTGTTATTCAAAAATAACTCTTTATTATAAAAGCGGCTCTCGTAAGCGATAGTAGTCATCTATGTATTCAGAAACTTACTTCCTATAAATTGGAAAATTCAATTGAGCTCAAACATTTTGAAATCTGATGTTGGTTAACAATGATTGCTCATTGATAACGACAGGAATCAAAATTATTATTCCTTCTTGAAATTTTACAAGCGGGATGTAGATGGTGACACGTAAGTCTTCATATTTTTTGATTACCTTAACAATACTCTTACAATAAGATTACAGTTTTTTACCCTCCGAAGTACAAGCTTATTACAGATAATTATTTCTTTCTGCAGGCAACTACATATATTGATAGCAAATTATCCAGACTACAAGGCAGTCATAAAGAAATTAATTGAAATGACTTTGCATCCAGCCTTGCTTAACAGACGGAATAATAACAAGGTTACCGCGCTACATTTAGCAGCAATGAAAACGTTCCCGGCGATTGTCAGGCAGTTTATTATTGCAGGCGCAAATCCTTTTATTAAAGACAGAAATGGTTGGATTCCACTACATTATGCCTGTAAAACAGGGCACATTGCAGTTGTACACGCACTTACTTTGCCTATACATTCTGAGGAAAAGAAAAAGATGAGCCGTTTTGTCAGAATACCGCAACTATTTTCAAGCCTACGGATACGTAATTCAGAAGGTGAGTTGAAATTTTTCCATTTTTGCATGTGTCCTGCTGACAACTCATTTTTAACGACTGTCGAGTAATCGTTTTAAATTTTTTGATGTTATAGATGATTAACTTTATCCTTTCGTTTGTAGGATTAGTATCCTTGGATATTGACAGGAAGGAGGGTCACGTCGATGTTGAGGATCATTTGCTCAACCTGACTCAGCACCTATATTTTTAATGTAAGCGGACTATATTCATAAATGACAATTATGCATATAAATAATTTTAACCTTATACTATTTTCATATGTAACAAACTTGAAATTTACAAAAAGGACTTATACATTGAAAAATGATTCCATTATTCTCATTAATGTACAGTTTCCTTCGAGTCAGGCACTGCCGCCACTGTGGGCTGAAATTCGGCTTTCATAGAAATAGAAACCTAAGTCGAAAATATCCTTTTTTTTTATTGAAATCGCATTAGGTAGTCATGATCATACTAAAAAATGAGCCTGAGGAAATTTGGAGTCGTTGTTATTTTTTTATAGACATCTTAATAAAAATATGTATGGAGAATAATGGTAAAACAGGTGTAGCTCTGAAAGTGCATGTTAAACACAAATATCCTTGCATATGCGTATAGTAACAATTATTTATGATTTTTTGTTTTTCACGTATATATTTTACAGCGTTCATAAGCGATTCAGCTTCGATTATCATTTCGGTTTTTTTGCAGTTGATATTGTTTGATAATATTTCGTAAATCATCACGTATACGTTGATGTCTTTCGTCAAGAACTTGTAATTCTTAGATGCTGAGTCTTCGTCTATGAAACTTTTTATAATTTTGTTGACGTTGGAATATGTAAATTCTTTATTTAATTAATTATTCATCAAAGAAGCATCTATATTATTACATGAACGGATAATCTTTCGCATAGCGTTAAAAACTTTTATTCTATCTTTTTCTGATGGGTTTTCGTTACTAGAGAATGCATAGATTATATTTTTTACCGTGCTTAATATAAGCTTATTAATCTGACATCGTCGTTCCTCACATCGTTAATGATGCGGTCGAAGTCGTTAAAATTGTTTTCACGTATATATTTTACAGCGTTCGTAAGCGATTCAGCTTCGATTATCATTTCGGTTTTTTTGCAGTTGATATTGTATGATAATATTTCGTAAATCATCACGTATACGTTGATGTCTTTCGTCAAGAACTTGTAATTTTTTGTTTATATCGAGACTGCTGCGATCCGTCGCATCCCCATTTACAAATTAATTTCAGGCTCATCCGTTCTTGTTCCTTCAATGTTAATAATACTTCTTCTAGGTAGGTCGATAAACGCGTGACAGTAAGATCAATCAAAGCTTGCAGGTTATTTTCAGCAGAGGTGCTTGTCACTACTTTACATTCCTCAGGGGCTGGGTAATATTCCTGTTTTGCCTTCTGCAATAGGGTATAACACGGAAAGAACTTCTTATTGGTGTTTCGTATGATTTCGTATTGTCGCCGAGTTAAATCTGCGTCCACAAACATTGATAATGCTTGAAACGGCGTAAGACTGTCGATATCCGCTTCCATGTTCTTTGATTCATAAAGTGCTTTTTTGTATTTAGTGGCCTTCGTTGGTGAACTAAGCATGTTTTTTAATACATCCGATGCATCACGTTTGCCAGATTTACGCAGTTCCGTTTGTGCTGCATGAACGATCACTTCTACATCAACATTCGATCTAACTTCTTCTGTTTTCCTTCTTTTAAACCTGTCACTGGATTCTTCAAATAACTTGCAAGGCCGACCGCCGCGTCGAGTTTCTGTTACCACTGGAAGTTCAAATGTCCCTTGAAGCCATGAATCATTTTTTTTTCGAAACACTTCTTCCATTTTATGAGCTTTAGACCATCTTTGTTTAATATTAGATTTAAATGTGGCAAATCTTTGCTTAATACGCGCAATTTGATCCTCGTGGTATTTTTAATGAGATAAAAGCTCTTCTTTCAAAAAATTCAATTTTTCCTCCAAAGAAGGTAAATTGAAGCTGCAAATGCGGTCAAATAAATACTTGCGAGTCACAAGCTTTACTCCTGATGAGCTCTGTGAACCTGAAACAAACAATAAGCCTATAAAAATTTAATTCACCAAATTCTTGAATTTTGTATAATTTCTCGACATGAGTTTGAGGCCTAAAATAACGCTCTTCGGCGGCATTCTGCGGCTAATTTTCATAGAATTGTCTTCTCAAAGGCTACAAATTCAAAATATGACAGGTTTCAACACCCTATCGGACCCGATTCTAGACCAAAACCCTTAATATACAAAATATAATGCAAAAAAATACTATTAAAAACGACTAACTTTCAAAGCTCATAAACCTAATGAATAGATGATGTATATTACTAATATTTATTTTACAATATTAGGTAATTACCTGTAGTATCAGGATCCATCACTTTTTTTTTACAAACTTGAATAAATTAGTAGGCACCGAGAAAGTTAACCGTTGCACAAGAACGCCGAGAACAGACTGAGAACGAGAGACACCTGATGGGACGATCGAATTCCGACTGCCCATACGTAGATGGCGTACTCTAAAGAAAAGTATAAGGGGATGAAAATTGTTCCCAAACTAATCACCTTTAATGTAGGTAGTCGCTTTTCTACCTGGCGAACACTTTATCAAAATGAGTTTTGGCCCCGTAGATCGCTCAGATACCCGTATGTGGCAACTAGACATTTCTGAACCCATTATACGGAAGTTTTATTCTTCGAATAACCAACCCGAAACGGTGTTTTACTCACACGAGTGTTTATGTAGTACAAAATAGATACTAAGGGAGGACCTGTTGAGCCCATAGCTGGTATTGCGGAGGTAGATTGGTGGTTAAGGTTAGCTCGCTGCATTACTGACTAGAGGTCCTAATGTGTTCGTACTCTTATTAAGGGCAGTAAATGTGGCCCAAGGCGACGGACCCAGTAAATGCCGTAAATGCAGCATCTAAACTGGCTTGTCGGAATAGTATGGTTTGACTAGTGGTAGCAACACGAGAGCTGCTTGTTCTTCGTCACCCATAACCTTCCACGGTCATATATGATCAAAGTCGAGCATATAATGTCAACTTTGAACGACAATACGCTCTGTCTTTCTGAATGAACGCACCTTATTGGTTCACGAGCCATAAAATAGTTGTTTTCAGTTTACGGATAACTAATTTAATAAATACAGATACATAATCATTCAATTTATCAAGAGAAGATAACCTCAATCGACCTCAAGAAGTAATTAAACAAAATTAGCTATTAAGTTATCAATGTTTTTTGGTCTACCGCAGCGTCAATTTTGCTATGTTTATTTGTCTGTTTGCTAATCATGTCTTACGTAAGAACCATATATCCTACCGGTGTTTTGAATTGGACTGATAAGACAAGACGTCAGCACTAAGCCAAGCCAAGTTATACGTCAGCATTCCCCGAGAATTTTACCTTTGGGATCTGTCGATTGTACTAAAAAATCCAACCTAGATTAGGACCTAACCAGTAATATAGTACGCTGTCTTTAACGGTCCTCTACTAGGTTTCCTCTTAGTATATACTCTGTGCAGGATAAACATCCATCTTTGTAGGTGGAAACACTAAATTTTGGCCACTTATCCGAATATTTCAGCTTCTAGATAATAGGTTGAGAAACGCCCCCACACCGGCACACTGTGGGCTGAAATTCGGCTTTCATAGAAATAGAAACCGAAGTCGAAAATATCCTTTTTTTTATTGAAATCGCATTAGGTAGTCTTGATCATACTAAAAAATGAGCCTGAGGAAATTTGGACTTGTTGTTATTTTTTTATAGACATCTTAATAAAAATATGTATGGAAAATAATGGTAAAACAGGTGTAGATCTGAAAGTGCATGTTAAACACAAATATCCTTGCATATGCGTATAGTAACAATTAAGTATTTATGATTTTTGTCATTATTGGAATTTCTCCCCTGGGTGCACCTTTTTTTTTAAATCCAAAAAAAAACTCTTTTATTCAAAATTTGTTTTGTGTTTAATTGTAACCTGGGAAAATCATTTTCAGTCAATTCGAAAGATAAACGGGTAGTACATTCCTTATTTTTGTTTAATTCTCTCTTTTTTTCTCAAAAAAACGTGTAAACAACCCCCGGCTGAATTAAAACGGACCAAATAGATGCTTATTTGATGAATAATAAATTAAACAAAGAATTTACATATTCCAACGTCAACAAAATTATAAAAAGTTTCATCGACGAAGACTCAGCATCTAAGAATTACAAGTTCTTGACGAAAGACATCAACGTATACGTGATGATTTACGAAATATTATCAAACAACCTACTCGCCTCCTACATTATCAAACAACCTGAATTTGTACAGCTGGTATATTATGCCTCCAACTCTACACAAGATTTTGCTTCATGGGGCGGAAATAATAAAACATTCTATTATTCCAATTGGACAAATGTCGGAGGAAGCATCAGAGGCTCAAAATAAAGAAATAAGAAACGTGTGTTCGGGTCACACCTGTAAAATTCCACGTGTGAGATCC
The DNA here is from genome assembly GCA_963854355.1 of Epinotia brunnichana. NCBI lineage: Eukaryota > Metazoa > Arthropoda > Insecta > Lepidoptera > Tortricidae > Epinotia > Epinotia brunnichana. The sequence continues at coordinate 25,621,233 of OY977944.1, forward strand.
CCAATTTCGATCTTTTAAAATATTTACTGGTGTGCTCAGATCCACATATAACTCAACTAAGTAAGTTGCAAAAGAAAAAAGTAACAAAATTCAATAAGGACTTTTTGCAGCTGATTAAATAAATTGATTCAAATAGCAAACCTACTGTTATTTATGCTCCTAACCCTCTTACTAAGCGTTGCTGTTGTCTGTCTGGTTGCTACAAGGCTACATTTTCTAAAACATAATAAATAGAGACAACATTTTCATAGAATGTGTATTATACCTAAAACGAGGCTACAAGAAACGTATTTCCTGTACATTTTGTGTTCCAATAATTGAATGGTAGTTTGTAGACACTTCAAATTTTCACAGATTAAGTATTATAATAGCCGCTACGATATCGAGTCACAAAAATTAAATAATGTTGTAAATTAAATAGGGTCCCCATACAAGAAAGGTGTTTTTTTTATATTTATTAACAGTATGGTGGTACAGAACCCTCTGTGTGCGACTTGGACGCGCGTTTTGTCGATTTTATAACATTATTTCTTCAATTGAGCCATGAAAACACAATATTTAATTTTGTCCCTTTTTTTAGAAAAGTGAACACTGTGAGCCGGCTTCATTTCAAAAAGAGAAACTTGAACGAAAAGCAACTCTTTGTTTTAGTGGAATATAACCCCTGACTAAATAAGTAGTCTGCTGAGAAAATGCGTTTACAATGAAGGCACCCAAAAATGAAACCGACAGCTCAATCATATGCCATCTAAAATCTTAAAACACTGTAACAATACAAAAATTTTATTCACCATTCTTTTTTTGACAAATAACGGTGTAATTTTTTTTCTTAGTCATGTCTTATTAGCAATAATTCCTGAGAACTAAACTATTTCCCCATAACCATTCAATTCATGACAGGTTGTCTACACTGTTTTCTAAGGTGACTTTATTGCAGCTGGTTAAACACAATTTTTTGATTTTGGACTCTGTACTATACTCCATAACCATCATTCTTATCAGCGATGAACCTCCTCAAACCACTCACTTTACAAAATCTTGTAAAGGACAAGAGCAAAATCAAAAGCCCAATAAAAATGTAATCTGAATGATTTGAGAACATCCATGAATGTATATAGAAGACTAGAGAAACAAACTTGCCGAAATAAATAGATGAACTATTCTTCGGTTTCAATGTAGAATTAAAGGCCTGCTAGCATTTAAAATGTAATTGTACCTATTACCACACATGTTTTTAAATGTTGGGGATATGTAAAAAAGGTGTCCGGGGAGGCAGGACGGGTATGACAACCAAAACTGGACTACTGTCTAAAACCACCAACAAGATCCGGCTCCACTGTGTAAAGTGGGGCGTCGCAGGATCGCTCAAGGTATTCAACTGCGTAACCACACATGCCTTGGACTAGTACACCACATCTGTATTTAAGTCAAATTTATTAGATGCTAAGGACTGACCATTAGGTTTTTACTTGTGATAGATGTACTGATACCGTGATAGCAGTACAATGAGTAGAACAAATCACAATAAAGTTAAAAGTTCATATTTTTTTTACTTTGTTCTCTGAATTCGTTTTTAGGGACCATTTTTGACATACCGACCATGTGATACTATTTTCCATTTATAACAACTGTTATGTACCGTGGCTTGCAATAAAGGTTGATTTTCATTATTATAAAAATATCAATGAAATTGCAAAGGAGTACTTAGATTATAATTTAAGCTCGAGACATTTTGGACATATTCACGACTAGTTTTAATACACTTTTCAGAAAATGTATTAACTTTAATCCCCATTCATTATTTGACACTCTGCTACCAAAGACAACTAACAACATTCACAAGATCAAGAGCTCGAACAAAGATTCATAGGTAAGTAACAAAATAAGTACTAACATTATTAAACAAGATGGTGGCCAAACAATGACTATTATAGGTGAATTATTCTGCAGCAGGTGCTAACTGGTTTATGACTCTCCCCTTGAACTGAATGAATATATGTGCTTTATTCCACCCTACCAAATACCAAGACCGGCATTGTTAGGAACATCCCCACCCACTATACAAATGATGAGCTGCCAGAGTTGATAGTCCAACCACACGATTTTGGCAATGTCTTTAAAGCCAGACGGCTTAATTACAAAAGGAGGAACTTGAAAGAAAAGCAACTTTTTGTTTTAGTGGAATAGAACCCCTGACTAAATAAGTAGTCTGGTGAGTAAATGCATTTACTATGAAGGCACCCAAAAATGAACCCGACAGCTCAATCATATGCAATCTAAAATCTTAAAACAATCTGTAATAACACTAAAATTTTAGTCACCATTTTTTTTAACAAATAACGGTGTATTTTTTTTTCTTAGTCATGTCTTATATTAGCAATAATTCCAGAGAACTTAACTATTCCCCCATAACCATCCAATTCATGACAGGTTGTAAGCTGGTTAAACACAATTTTTTGATTTTAGACTGTACTATACTCCATAACCATCATTCTTATCAGCAATGAACCTCCTCAAACCACTCACTTTACAAAATCTTGTAAAGGACAAGAGCAAAATCAAAACCCTAATAACAATGTGATCTGAATAATTTGAGAACATCCATGAATGTATGTAGAAGACTAGCGAAACAAACTTGCCGAAATAAATAGATGAACTATTCTTCGGTTTCAAAGTAGAATCTAAAGGCCTGCTGGCGTTTACAATGTAATTGTAGCCATTACCACACATTTTTTTATTTAATTTCGAGAAAATACAAAAATGGTGTCCGGGGAGGCAGGATGGGTATGACTGACAAACGAAGGCTGGACTGTTGTCTAAAACCACCAACAAGATCCGGTTCCACCGTGTAAAGGGGGCGTCGCAGGATAGCTCTTGCTATTTTGGACAGCGTAACCACACTTGCCCTGGACTAGTACACCACATTTATATTTAAGCCGAGGGCCCAGCAGACGGAAAGAAAGCTGCCCCATGCACTCATTTCGACCTCTAACAAGCCTATACCTGGCTCAACGTAAGACAAGGTTTGCTGCTGTGCACGTTGTCATAACCGAACGAGCGCCCATTATCACAGACCAAACCGAAACGAAAATGCCGTGCAGTCCTATCGCTCCAATACAATACAATGATTATTTTGCAAATTACTACATGACATTCTTAAACAACAGTTTCATCACTCTGGCTGAAAATTACTCACTAATACAACACAACGGAACACGAGTTAAATTAAATCAAAGATATGCGCAAAGCGCAAGATGCTTTTCCATGATAATAAAAAAATGAAGGCTGACTCTCATTGCACCCTGCACCGCGCTGGCGGTTAATGTACGGCCATGATAGAGCACGACCATTGTAATGTACAGCCCAATAATTCGCGTCCAATGTACGTATATTATTGGGCCGTACATTATCATGGCCGTGCATTATTACTATGAGCAAACTTGGTCAGGGGCTTTGGTCCGGGGCAATAAAGCCTGCCCGGCTAGCACACTAATTGACATATATTTACGTTCGGACGTATAACTTTACGATTTTGCCTATTTTTACGTTACTTAAAGTGGAAAACGTAATTCGAGACCAACGCGGGTTGCCACTAAAATAAAATAGGTTTACGGTGGTATATTTTCAATTTTAAAAAGGCCGCACTAAGAAAATGTATTTATCGGTAGTTTCAAACCTACTATTTAAAATTGTTAGATCATTGTTTCGAGACGATATATTTGAAACTGAAACCGTATGTATTGTGACAGAAATCGGAGAAATCGTGCGAAAATTATATTGTTTTCAGTGTTAAAATTTATCCGGGGTCTCGAGTGACCTACAAAAAATTTCGTCCGTCAACGGCTCATATCGTCAAGTTTTATGTGCCAAAATCAAGAGCATGTTAACATTTGACGTAAAAAAAATAGCTTTATGTGCAAGAAATATAAATGGTCACATTTTACGTAGATGACGGTATACCATGTTAGCTAATTACGGTAAAATTATATACGTCGGTATAAAAGTCGTCATTTTGCTAGTGTGCTAGCCCGGCTGCATCGCTGCATGACACTGGCGCGGCCTGGCCGCGGCGGACAATAGAAAACTTGTCAGTAGCTGTCAATTTTACTTTGTCCCCCACCGCAGGCCACGCCAGTGTGATACAGGCCTAATTGGAAGCCAATTTTATACGACCTGATAATGTACGGCCCAATAATTTGAGTCTACAAAAAGTGAAGGCATATTATCGGGTCGTACATTATCTGGCCGTACATTATTGGCTCCCGACTGCACTGGCGGCCTATACACGGTGATTAAATACTGATGATCCACGATAGCTGTCTCTTTCTATTGCATCTTATAGAAAGAGACAGCTATGGTGGATCATCAGTATTTAGTCACCGTGTATTCGCCGCCACTGAAAGGTTTCTAATTATTGCCAGACCCAAAAAACGCTAATGAACGGCAGTCCGCTAGAGCGTGTTCAGACCAAGCAGTAACTGTTGGTGTCGAATCTAGTAACTATATCATAATCAGCAAGTCAATCATTAATTACTGATGATCCTGGTTTGCCAGTATTTGAAGCAATACTTAGTATGGAAGCAGTATTGAATGGCCCTTTAAACGTTATTATTTAACGCGTCAGTATTAAAGGGTGGCCACGGCCAGACTGTAGTTCTGCTTCTTAAATATGCCCAACTCCCTCTATCTTATAGCTGCGTACCGCTCATACCATCCACCAAGCAGAATCGTGTGGTGTGCCTTTAGTCACTTACATATTATTTCTTATCTGTAAGCGGATTTCAAAATCATCGGCGGCCAATACACGGTGATTAAGGCCCCTCACAGACTGGCGCGGCCTGGCCGCGGCGGATAAAAGAAAACTTGTCATTCGCTGTCAAATTTACTATGGTCCGCCACCGCAGGCCGCGCCAGTGTGATGCAGGCTTAAATACTATACACGTTGAATCTAATGAGATAGAGACAGCGCATGATCGCGTACATGCAATGGCATGTTATAGAAGAAGATTTTTCATTAAATCACACATAAATTAACAGTATAACACCAAATCACTTATGTGGTACCTAGTTTCGCTACAAAATACATAACTAAGAGATATTTACACACACTTGCGAAATTTTAATTTACATTGCATACAACATAAGGTAACGTTATAAAACAATAAAAAATAAACTCATAAACAACTTCAACAAGAAACATGGCAAAACTTAAATCTGAACACTGTAAGGCCTAAGGCCTCTCACAGTCAAAACCAAGTTTGATGGTTGGATCAACAGCACAACATGCCTTCAGACGAAAGCAATTAGTCAGCTCACGAGTCAGCTTTTGATAAATTGTAGAATGCATGTAGTCCACCGCGTGAATTTTGCCAGTGTGGATAAGTGCCGGCATCAAGGCAAGTTGGTGCAACCCGCTCATAAACCGCATGATTGTGTCAGTCCGAGACTGTATTTTTTTCGCCAGCTTCACACATCTTTTATTTATTGTATTCAATAAGAAAATGTAATTAAAGTAATGTAATGTAGTGTATTGTTATTAGTGGTTATGTGTAGTACTTATGCACTTAAGTTTGTTCAACTCAGAAATATACACGGACAGCAACCAAACAAACGGCTTCATCCCAGTCCGATATCAGCCAGGTAGCACGATCCGTTTTATTGTTATGTTTTACGTGACGTTTCCGTACATTTTCGCCGTAAACCATGATGAAACCCTATCGTGCTAGGGCTTCAGCATGTTCTCAGCAGTCGGTGGATAACAGTAAAGGAGACGCTACACGAGCGAAATCGGTGATTCGGCACGTGTGGATACGTATCGGAAGCACGGCGGCCAGCCAAATCAGGGTCATTCAATACTAGTTTTTCTGTGATTTTGCTTGGCCGTCCGACAAAATTGGCCCGTGGAGGGTTTCCTTAAGGCCTGAATCACACTGGGGCGCCCAGCGGTGTCGGTCTATAGTAAATTTGACAGCTAATGACAAGTTTTCTATTGTCCGCCGCGGCCAGGCCGCGCCAGTCTGTGAGAGGCCTTAATCTGCTTAAAAGAAAACAAAAAAGTTTTCCGTTTACTTGCCAAGTTCGTAGAAAAGAATAACATTAGACTTTAACCTTTTTAACTCCCTTAACTCCCAGTTTGTGACTCACATAAGAATTAGATTGTTGGATTTTTAACAGTGGTGTTTGGTAGTCGTCATGTGTTTGTGTTGTCCGTTTGTTCGCAGGACATGAGCAGCTCTCGTTATACTTGATACTGGCAAAATTGAGCTGACACATCAGTTGGCCAGAACGCCAAAAAAAGAGAAGAAGAAGAAAAGAGTTTTTTTTTTTTTTTTTTTTTTTTTATTCATATTAAAAGAAAAAAGATACAGTACAAAATTAATAGACGCGTACAGAAACCTGTTTAAGGTTTATGCGTGACGCGAATGTATCGCAACGCTCACAACAGTAATATCATGATCCTAATATAGGTAATTACAATATATTATTATTATGTAGGTATTGTATTTAATTCATTTATTCATTGCATTATATGTTTACAAAAGATCTTAAAAGTAAGTATATGCTCCAATATAAACCCTGTTAGGGCACAGCAATCTTGTTGACACTTATACGAGTATAATAACAATAACTACTCTATTACATAATGTTAACATGTCTTTCAATTATAATACCACATTTATCTACATTATTATTTTATATTTATATGTCAAACTACCTTGACCTATTTCAATTCAAAAAATTCTTTAAGGTTATAAAAACTATGCTTAATTCAGAAGTCTTTTAAGACTTTACAAAACATTGTGAATTTTTCTAGTTTTCTAATACTAAGAGGAATTCCATTATATATGTTCACGGCCATATAATGAGTACCGGCTCTGACAATTTGCATTTTGCTATATTTATTAATTAATTTATTTCTATTTCTCAGATTAGACGTGCTGCAGTTATCTCTAGTTTGTTCCAGTATGATTTTGTTATTTCTTACAAATTTACAAATTTCATAGATGTACATTGAAGTTAGTGTTAATATTTTTAGTTGCGTAAAGTGACATCTGCAACTCTCCGTTTGTTTTATGTTCACTAAAATTCGAATGCACTTTTTCTGAAGTATAAACAGGTTACTGACATGTGTGCTGTTTCCCCACAGAATAATGCCATAATTCAACCAGGCATACCCGTAAGCATAATACGCGCAGATTGCCGTTTTTAAATTCGTACATTTTTTCAATTGATATAGTGCGTAGGTAAATTGTGACAGTCTTCCCGAGATTTTTGCAACATGCTTTTTCCAGTTTAATTCAGAGTCTACCTCAATCCCCAGTAGTGAACAGGAATCGACTGTCACTAACTTCTCATTTTCGTAAGAAAAGTTCAGTGTTGATCGGATTTTTTTGTCGTGGCTTAATCTGTATGAGTTTGGTTTTAAACACATTAAGCTTTAAATTGTGATCATTTAACCAATGTATAATTTTCCCCATAGTGATATTTAATTGCTGTTTAAAGTGTTCACTGTCATCACATTTGAAAACTACAGTAATGTCGTCGGCGTAGAGTATACAGTTATTATCTAGAATCTTTGGCAAGTCATTAATGTATAGTAGGAATAAGATACAGCCCAGGGTGCTACCCTGTGGAATTGAGTATTTTACAGGAGATTTTTGTGACCTAAAAGTATTCAGACATTTTTGGGTAGAATTATAATGTTCTATTTCAACAAATTGCTGACGCTTTTCAAGATAAGACTCAAACCACCGATATGTTATTCCTCTCACTCCTATTCCGTATAATTTATTTAAGAGTACCCTATGTGATACACGATCATAGGCCTTGCTCATATCAAGCATCATGGCTACTGCGTGCTTTTTAGAATCTATTATATTTAGAATTTCATCTGTAAATCTGTAGAGTGCTTTTTAAACTCCAGCAACTACACCTCGCTGTCTGTTCTCGTTAGATAGAATCTTTTTAATGCGATCTTGCACGACTTTTTGTCTGCAAGGACACTTGTGTGTATATCTTCTGGCATATTATTTAAAAAGTTAGGTAGCATGTACTCCCACGTCCTCTTACCATATACATTTATGTAGTTAGGCATAATATATCTAGTTTGGTAGTCTAATTTACGTAATTGTTTATGCCTACGTCGGGTTTTTAACAATTTTATTTTATCATAGTTCTCTAGAACTATTGACATATCAAGCTTGTTAAAAATTGACATTACTTTGCAGTATTTAAATACACTGGACTCGTCCTTAAGTTTATTTTTCATGTATGTAGGTACAATAGTTTTGAGTATGCTCAATTGTAGCTTGTAGATGCAGCCTATGTTGGTTTTATATGTACGCCCATAACTACTTAAGCCATAGCTTAGTATTGAATCGGCTAACGATAAATATAGCAGTCTTAATATATTATACGGTATTTTATATTTTAGTATGTTCATTTTAGCACGTAATGATCTCAACTTGCAATGATCTCAAGTTGCAGTGACAAATTGCATGCACATCACAAACATGAAACAACACAGTTTGGACCACGGAAATATTTTATGAGGTGCCGCAACGCATAATTTTGCGGCGCGCGCGTCGCAGAAACCCGCGTTTAGTACCGAGAAACCGGGGTTTTGCGGCGCGCGTATCGCAAAATTTTGCGTTGCGGCGCCGCACCGCAGACATGTGGCCACGCCCTTAAATCTCCTGAAACAATGATGTAGTATTCTGAATTTAAGCTAGTACATGATTACTGCTTACCTATAAATAAAGCAATGATTATGATTATTTGCTTGCGTTGTAATAAAATATAATACACAAACTTACAAATATTATTGATTCAATTTAAAACTTACATGTGTTTTGGTACTCGCTTCATCACTTAAAACCACAACGTAGCTTTTCGCGGGGCGGGAGTAAAGTAAATAAAAACAAATAGTATATTACTGCAGACGCCGGGAAAGAAGGGCTTGCCGGGTGAGTAGGTATAGACAGCCAACCGTAGCGCGTAGTGAGGCCGGATAGTGATACGAAGCCAGCAAGCCCTTTTCACGGCCAGGCATGTATAGTGCTTTTTTTCTCAAACATGTATAAACCACAAAGTCTCAAAAATATGTACACAGTCCTTATTTCTGCAATAGTAAGGTTGTAGTATACATAGTTATGAAACTTTGAGTGAATACATATTGGTGCCCTTGACCGTACCTCGAGGAAGGCCTCAAGATTGCTAATTAAATTTAGGGCAGCCGTATTATAATCCAAGCAAGATTAGAACTATGACTTTTAAACATCCGTTAGTCCGTAGGGGATTCTAACCATAGACTACTATTGAACGAATTGTCTCATTTTAATGTAATCATTTTGCTATGTATATTTTACGCTATGGCATAAATATATGCTGCGAGATTAGCATGTTAGCTTAGTTACGTAAAAATGTGCACAATCGTAAAGTTATAGTACGTCCGAACGCAAATATATTATGTCCGATTAGTGTGTTAGCCGGGCTGCTAGCGCGATAGCTTTCATCAGGTTTCATGGTCACGTTTTACGGCTCAAATTACTTATATCGTAAAACATGACCTTAATTAACTGACGATCGAACGGTGCACAGGACCGAGAGGGACACAACTATCTGAAAGAATAAGAGCGATCGTCTCTTATTCTTTCAGATTCTTTCAGATAACCTATCGTGCTAGCTGCAATGCAGCGCCGTGTTTTTGTGGTTTTTAAGGCTCCTCTACACAATCGACCATCATGGCCCATCAAGGAGTGTCTCCATGGTGTCTCCTATACAGAAGGGTAGTCACACGTAACGTTCCGAACGCGCGTCGGTACAATTTAACTGTCACTTTTCCATATAAAACGTGACATTTAAACCTACCCGACGTTCGTACAATGCGTTACGTGATCGACCTACAGATCGCAATTATCCGTTAAGGAGACGCTACACGGGCCGATATCGGCGGACGGCCAAGCTAGGTCGCAAAAAATCTAGTATGGGGTGGGCTCTACATATCATACAATTATCACTTCTGATTTGTCGCATCCAATTTCTGACGAATTGTGGCAATTTAGGGATACTATTTCGTAAAAATATTATTGCCATTATAAAGCACTGTGTCATGATTGTGTTATTACTTATTTTTCCTAAGGTATCGCTATTCGCAGTCAGTTGTCAACGTGATGATAAAAAAAATATAAAGCCTTCAAAGCGTGACTCAAATCGACTGTAAAATGTGTTTTTATAGCACTATAACACCTTTAAAATACAAACTTTTTAATAAATGTGTGTAAAATTTGTGGAAAGACTAATTACAATATATTAAATTATATTTTAAATAGTTTACTTCAGAAATTGGATGCGACAAATCAGAAGTGATAATTGTATGGTTTGTAGAGCCCATGTGTTGTCCACATGCATACAATTTGTCAGTACAACTCGTTTGACAGTTGCATCAGCAGCGCAACATGCCTCCAGACGTTAGCAATAGGGAACAATACGCAAAATTCTTCGTAGGTGGCGACACTAGCAGCGTTGACATTGTATCTCGTTCCCACTTGAGGTATTGTCTATGCAAGCATCCTTGTCACTCATTTGACAATCAATTGTGCATGTGAGTGTGAATCCCTATATTCCTATACTGGTTTACTATGGTAGTGCTGCCTCTGGCGGCAGAACATTGCAGTAATGTTTCCTATTAGTCAGAGGGCCTACCGCGAAACGCATTCGAAGTTGCCCCTCTGTGTCATACTTACGAGTTCGTACGTAAGTGCGACAGAGAGCCCTCAGAGGGCCTACCGCGAACGGCATTCAAAGTTTTCCCTCTCTGTCGCACTTACGTACGAACTCACAGGTATGACAAAGAGTGAAAACTTCGAATGGCTTTCGCGGTAGGCCCTCAGATTCTGATAAATTGGGGCTGACAAATCATTACATGTATAGACCCCATGACTATGATTTGGGTGGCCGCCGTGCTTCCGACACGTTGCACTGCTAGATTTTCTGTGACCTTGCTTGGCCGTCCGAAAAATTCGTAGGTGTAGCGTCTCCTAAAGACCAAGCCATCCAATCAACAAAATCAATCCAATCCAATCATCAATCCATCGCATTCCAACGCATAACTGCGTCCCTGTTGCGTCCTGCGAAAATTGATATCAAAGAGTAAAGTAAGTATATAGTCTAACCTAGACGCAGCTAGGTAAAAAAACCGGCCAAGTGCGAGTCGGACTCGCGCACGAAGGGTACCATTATCCATAAAAAACTATTTTATTCTGTGTTTCTAGTATTTGCTGTTATAGTGGCAACAGAAATACATCATCTGTGAAAATTTCAGCTGGAACTATCACGGTATCAGTGAGATACAGCCTGGTGACAGACAGACGGACGGACGGACGGACAGCGGAGTCGTCCCGTTTTACTCCTTGAGTATGGAACCCAAAAAAGGTTTCGGCAAACAAATATTGTAAACATTTTTGACGTTAAAAAACAAAAAAACATGGCGCAGCATACGCGGCTTTAGTAAACATTTAATTAATTCAAATATTCGCTTTGAAGGCGGTTGAAGCCACAGCTAGTGTGTTGCCTTAGACTGCACTTATTATTTCCTATTATTTTTTTATCTGTATTTGATTTGGCTGATTGTAATTTTTGACATTGACATGTTTGACATGACAATTTATATCTATGGGGGGCTTAGTGGGGGCTTTCGAATGATCCGTGGAACATGGCGGATCGTGCTCCAGACAGTTTTTTTTATTTTCTGCATCCTGCTGTTTAAAGTATAATTTTGATAGCATATTATGCAGTGAATGGCAAAGGTGACGGCTACAGTTAATGAAGAATTTTCCTGGAAGTGCGAATAACCAATTCTCGGGCATCATTCGGCCGATTCGGCGGTTCGTGGTCGCGGCCGCCATTATACTTTGTACTGCTCCAGCTATCACCCAGTGCATTGTGTAGGCCTTCTACCGTACATCATGCTAATAATACTGTTTAATTTATAAACCTACTGACTCTGGCAAAGCCCCTCGAGGCTGCCATTTCTTTTATAATAATAATAATATCTATGGGGCGAAAAGGAAGCGTAGCGTGTAATTTTTTGTTGTAGACAACAGTTTTAATATAACACTTATAATACAATGCCAGCAACCCGGTAGTTGACTAGTTGGTCGCTTTGCTCGTAGGAGCTTTCCTGTGCAAACGGGTTTTTGCATGTTATCGGATACGATCGCAGCCGAATGTGTTAACCTGATAACCTCAGCGTCTGGTCTAGTGCCTTATCGTTTTTACCCAGACACGTGTGAATTAAGTCTCCAACTCAGTTACTTGACTTTTGAAATGTGTTCATCACATACAAAAAATCATCCCGATAAAAAATTAGTGGTAGGCGTTGGCTGATGTCTTTTTAAACAAAGTACGTAGTAGGATTTTTTGTTATCGGTACATTACGCCATAACCTGGGGTGTTCAAGTTTGTAATGAAATCGAAGTGTGAGTTTCAATCATTTTGACCCAGTTTCACGTTTTTGTACATTTCTGATAGATTGTTCTCTCTCTGAAACTTGTGTTGTTGTCATGGGCTCGGTTAGATCTGGATATTCTGCATTTAATGGTGTGATTATTTATCCAGACATTGGTTAGATGATGTGTACAAACATTATGGACACAGTGGGTAGTTTTGTTTGCCAGACTCGTCCCACAGCTTGAGTATATCATTTTGGTATTCCTTCAAATAATACAGTATTAGGATTCGCGGGCATTGTGTTTCTCTCCAAAGAGTTCAGTCTTTCGTTGATGTCTCTCATGGCATCATCAACTATGTCCTGATCACTTTTTTCCCAAGAAATGCAACTGCATTTACACACAACTGTCTAGGGTTCGGGTAGGAGTCTCCCCCTCCATGGAGTATTGATTAACGAAACATCTTTGGGCCTGGTAACTTTAAATTTTTCTGCTGCTTGGATTCTTACTCTAGGGGGGTTGCGCCATGAACAAGTTTGAAAAACACTGGGTTATAGGAACTGCAGAAAATTGGTTTGTCCATATTGGGAAGACCACTGACACTCTTTAGGGAGATCCCAAACTCATCAAAATCTTGCTTTCTTTGCAGTTAGAACTGAGTGATTTTTTGTTCACCTAAGTCTCTTGCATCATTATTATCCCCAAGCCTTTCGATTCCCCAATCCCTATATAGTAGGCACTTGAGTTCATTGGAATATTGGATCTCATAGTATTGTCCTTAAGCCAAGCTTGTCCCTCATTCTTATCCGCAATCACAAGAACAAGTTTTCTGTATTTATGGTCAATAATATTCCACTGCCAGGATGGAGGCTGAATCAAAATCAAATCAAAATACATTTATTATCAATACACAAATAAAAAAAGATACAAAACAGGACTTATAACTAGATACAATTTATTTATTTAAGTGTTAGGTAATGGGTACCAATCAAGCGCATGCTAGGCATGCAGCCCAGCGCTGGTTTTCAGGTTGGTCCCTATGATAGGGTCGATTGCAACCCCTCGAGCATACAAGTAACAAAGAATATATTATTAAAAAACAAAACAAAAAAGAAATAAAAGTAAGCGCTAAGTAAAGTACATTTTGGTCACTTAAAAACATAAAAAGAAGAATCCATAACCGAATCATTAAAGTGGTGTTGGTGTTGAATATTATTTGTTTTGTTTATTTATTCAATCCCCACTCGACACAAATTTCCCTCAAGGTAGCTACTTTTGAAACAGTGTGGTTCAACATCTCAAACCTGTACCTATCTCGGGTGTCAGACTCAACTTCCATTTCGAAATCTTCCTCAGTCGATCGAGTCCATCTTGAGCCACTGCTTCCTGAGGTAGACAGTTTGGTCGAGACCCCAATGGTTTGTTTTGAATGGAGCTTCATCTTCTTCTTTATTGATGTGGATCTCTGTGTCTCGGACGACAACACTTTCCAATCTACCTTCCATATCTTCACACCTGTCACGAAACTGTGTCCATAACACACTGTGTCCATAATGGTCATACACAACAGATGTAAAAACCGTTTTATTGAGACTTGATAGCATGTGATGCAAATGAAATGATATACAATCTACTTCTGGCCTGAGGCAATCACCCTGAAGTTAAATTGTCTGCAAAACTAAGTGTTGTTAAATAAAAATGAATTAAATAGAAAGCCTTTGAGAGAAGGTCAAGGCCTCATCCAGAGACTGCCACGCCACGATATGCATAGATATCAGCGTTTTGTGCAGATTAAAAATTTGGTAACTTAATTTGACAAAGTATTCTTGAATAATCCAGTTACATTTAATACTGGGACGGTAAAAATGATGAAAGCAGTCTATATAAATTCCGTAAAATTTAGGAGAAAATGTTATAAGCTTTATTTACTTTATAATTTACTACTTCTGTATAAGTTTTTTGAGATTCATTCATAGTCCATTTATTTTGGTTAATGAAAAAGCCTTCTCCATAGTCCAGGTAAAATTCATATTATCTTATGGTCATTAATATTTGATTAAAATGCTGTTATTTCTTGATGCACATATTTTTGGATTCAGGTTGTAAGTCTCAAAACTTTCAAACATTGATTAACATTGTTGCATGCGGTTTCATTTTTTTCCTAACTTCCAGGCCATATATTTAGTGATTTCAATAATATAAGTTTATAACCCTAAGTAAACTTGGCTATATAAATCAAAACCGAGCGTTCAAGTCTCGTTTGCGATGTATCGTATGCGCAAAAAATCGTTCTAGAAAAAACAATGCAAAAAGGTGACAATAAATGTGTACATTTTTAGATAATCTGTCAATTTTAGGGATAACATTACATAATAACAGCCGTGTACAAAAGTTTTTCGTGAAACCTATATTGAATTACATATTTCCAAAAAAATGCTATCATGCTTAGGCTATCTCCCTGATCAGGGAGTATATATTATGATACCATTATTCCATTTTTTTTTCATTGCACCTTGTCGCAGTTAATTTCTTCAAAAATGATTCAGGTTGATAGTAAGCTAAGTCCAGAGTCTCTTTTTTCGTTCGAAAAGGGCGTGTGTCATGTCATATAGCTGTCACACTTATTCTCACTAAGACTGAGGTGACAGGCGCACTGTGGGCTGAAATTCGGCTTTCATAGAAATAGAAACCGAAGTCGAAAATATCCTTTTTTTTATTGAAATCGCATTAGGTAGTCTTGATCATACTAAAAAATGAGCCTGAGGAAATTTAGACTTGTTGTTATTTTTTTATAGACATCTTAATAAAAATATGTATGGAGAATAATGGTAAAACAGGTGTAGCTCTGAAAGTGCATGTTAAACACAAATATCCTTGCATACGCGTATAGTAACAATTATTTATGATTTTTTGTCATTATTGGAATTTCTCCCCTGGGTGCACTTTTTTTTTTTAAATAAAAAAAAAATATATATATTTTTTCAACTCTTTTATTCAAAATTTGTTTTGTGTTTAATTGTAACCTAGGAAAATAATTTTCAGTCAATTCGAAAGATAAACGGGTAGTACATTCCTTATTTTTGTTTAATTCTCTACGGTGTCAATATGAAAAATTTGAAATATCTAGTAAACTAGGGAAAAATACCTCTATTTCCTTTCAAGAAAATAAGTTTATTCGGCAAATTTATAAAAAAACAAACGAACATGTTTCAATTAAATGTTATAATAAAAAATAAACAAACATAAGTAACAATAAATCAACAAACGAAGCATTCTAACAACAATATGCAAAATTAGTGATAATTACGGCTATTTTAATAAATACATTTACATACACAATTTTATACAAATTTACAATTATAATTATTTTTATTATCTAGTATTTAAAGACTAGTCTTCAATATCGCTCATATTCGAATCGCATGCTGAATCAGATTCGATGTTTGATTCGTTTATCGACCCTAAACTTACTTCTGTTTGCGATTCTGGATGTAATAATAAGTCTACAGTTTCAGGGAAGAAAGCTCGTTTCTTTTTGTAATTGCATGTTGGCCTCATTGAAGTTAGTAACGGATCCGAAGACAGAATTAACATGCGCAGGACATCCTGGTTAGAATTTTTTCTGGTCTTTTTTTGAGAGTGATGTTCCCTGTAATTTCTAAAATCTTTGTTTCTTGCTTCTGAGGCTTCTTCTGAAAACTGGCCAATTGGAACAATTGCATTGTTAGCAATAATGTCTGCTCCGTGGATGAGCAATTTGTGTACGGTCGATGTCATGTGGTACCAATCGTACAATTGTACATATTTTTCAGCTGTCTTTTGGGCATACTCCTTAAATTTCTGCACATCAATTGCTTCTCCCGATGATATAGCTTGCAGAATAACAGCAAAGCTCCTAATCAGTTCTTTGTCTAGCCCGGTAATGCTTGCCGTTTTATCAGGGTCTTCAAAGAATTTTTTCGCTGTGTTTCCGTCGTTCGTCGTCCCCGAACCTTGCTTAACGACATCGATCAAGAGATTCAGTTCTTCCTTAAATTTATCTTGTAAATAAATCTTCTTTCTCATTGCCATCTTTTCTTGAAGGTCTTTGCCTCGGGCAGCTCACTTTTTGAAGTCCAGTCGATATGATATGTGCAAATGGCATTCCATTGTATTAATCCGGGCATGCAAATATGACAGTCCGTATTCATATAAGCCAGTATCAGACACAGGCTTGGGTTGAGACACAACCAGGCGATTCATCTCTGTAGGTTTAGCTAAACACAGATAGCAGGTTGCATTTGATCTCGATTTAGACAGATAAGTGCATATTATGCCGTCTATCATTGTCATCTTTAATTTATATGTCACTTTAATGTTTTTATATTCTGTTGGCTGCAAAGCTTCAATTTCTTGGTCCATCTTTGCTTTCTGGGCGAGGACTACAGTTTCGCTTTCTTTAATAAAAGTAAATTGCTTTGGACGGCAATATGCAGCTGAACATGGTTTTGGATTAGCCCATATAGTGTTGTCTCCAGAACTCAGCTTCAAAGGTACTAAAGTTGTCATAAAAATACTTGCATCATCTTGCTCAGACCCCTCTATTTTTTGTTTGTATCTGCTCTGGCTGGATGCTCCATCAAATCCCCATTTACACAACAATTGTAATTCCTCGCCTTCTGTTACTCTTTCAGGTAAACTATCCAACAGTCTTTTAACAGTTACATCCAGTAGAGCTTGCAGTTTTATTTCAGCGGAATAATCCGTTACAGCAACGGATTCAGTCGCAGGATAACAATTCAATTTAGCCTCTTGCATTTTGTAGTAAGAAGGATATATATTTTTTGCACCCTCTCGTATAGCGGTTTCTCTTAAAGTAATGTATTGCCATTTTGATAACTTTAGAGAAATTAATAAACTTAATGCTTTTTCGGCTGTGAATGATGTTGCGTGGTCAGGTTTTTTAATGATCTCTTTTAATTTGGCAGCTGCTTCCGGGTGTTTGAGCATATATTCAATAACTGCTGCAATATCATCACGGCCATCTTTTTTTAGGTGTTGTACAGCCGAGTAAGCTAGCTCATCTGCATTTTCATGAATTAATTCGTTCGTTCTATTCTTTTTCTGCTTCGTTCCTAAATCTTCAAATGGTTTTCGTTTTCTTCTGGTCATGGTTGAGGCCGATGATGTCGAGGGTCTGGAACACGGTGGAACATTCTCTACTTGTTGAACAACCAAATCTCTGTGAAGCAGCACGCAGCTTGGCCAGTCAACATTTGCCTCCAGCCAATTTCCATAAGTATTTTTGAACTTTTCTGAACTTCTTCGACACTTCTTTCATCTATGCATAGCAGCTCTGGTAAACCTTCGGCAGAATTCCTTAAGGTCATCGCTGTCTTCTTCAGAAAGTTCGCTGGATAGGTGTGTGATTACTTTTCCAAATAATGTTTCATAATCACACGAAGGTTCCTGGTTTTTCAAAATAACGAAAGAATTTTAACGGCCTCCGTAGCCCAGTTGGTAGTGACTCTGCCTACGAAGCTGGAGGTCCCGGGTTCGAATCCCGGTCAGGGCATTTATTTGTGTGTTTATCACGAATATTTGTTCCTGAGTTATGGATGTTTATATATGTATATAAGTATCTATATGTATATATCTATTATATATATCGTCGCCTAGTACCCACAACACAAGCCTTATTGAGCTTACCGTCAGCCTAGGTTGATTTGTGTAAGATTGTCCCGTAATATTTATTTATTTAAGTCATAAGTCATAAGTCATTTATTTATAATATTATAAATATTACATGTCATCGTTTGTTTAAGTAGATTAAATTAAATTAATAAACTAGGTGTGTTAACATATTACATTATTATTGTGGTAACTCATAAAAATCTTTGATGTCATAAAAAGAGTGGGTTAGAAGCCACGATTTTAATTTTCTTAAAAAAGTTGAGTTACTACCCGCGCATTTTACATTTACTGGTAGTTTGTTAAATACTTTTGGCCCCACGTGTGAGATGATTTTACTTGACTTGGTCAGTCGAGTGGTTTGTGTGAGGAGCTGGTTCAGGGACCCCTGTCTTGTGCGAGTTATCTTTTTGCGGGGAAACGTGTCAATGTTTTCTTTGACGAATTTAGCAACGTCATATATGTACTGCGAGGGCAGGGTGAGTATATGGTTTTCTCTGAAGAGATTTTGAGCTGAAGTGCGTGGAGGGACAAATGAGATAATACGTACGGCACGCTTTTGTAGTTTATTTATTTAACCCACAAATCCAAGTTGGTCCAACTGTCCATGGTTAGGTAAAAGTCACAAATGTTAGCAGTTTGAAAGCTCTACGTGAACTAAGTTATTAAATGTTTTTTTCCCGTATTTATGGACTCACTAATGTCATGCAATGCAATGCAATGTTGTTACTGACGCGTACGCGTACTAGCACATAGGAATTACTTATTACAATGTGATAAGGTAATCACCTATTACTAATCACCATGATAGTTTAAAACCATAACAACCATATACTAATTGTCATTCAAGCTTATTAATGTCATTTGCGAATCATTTAATCCTGTATGGTCATCCCATTATGTATACCTAGTTGACATGAGTAAAGAGTTTATTGACCTAGTTAAAAGAAAATACATTTACTACATTGCTTTTCGGCGTGACAGCAATTAAATAATGATTGTGATCATTACTTCTTGGTAGGATAAAGTGGTATTTTTCCGTAGTTTACTAGATATTTCTAATTTTTCATATTGACTCCGTAGAGAATTAAACAAAAATAAGGAATAGACTGTCCGTTTATCTTTTGAATTGACTGAAAATGATTTTCCTAGGTTACAATTAAACACAAAACAAATTTTGAATAAAAGAGTTGAAAAAATTTTTTTTTAATTTATTTTGGTTTTAAAAAAAAAGTGCACCCAGGGGAGAAATTCCAATAATGACAAAAAATAATAAATAATTGTTACTATACGCATATGCAAGGATATTTGTGTTTAACATGCACTTTCAGAGCTACACCTGTTTTACCATTATTCTCCATACATATTTTTATTAAGATGTCTATAAAAAAATAACAACAAGTCCAAATTTCCTCAGGCTCATTTTTTAGTATGATCATGACTACCTAATGCGATTTCAATAAAAAAAAAAGGATATTTTCGACTTCGGTTTCTATTTCTATGAAAGCCGAATTTCAGCCCACAGTGATGCCAGCAAATGATTGATTACACATGGTGGCCAACATGAATTGAAAAATAATTTGTTTAGAAATTTTTGATAAGAACTTGTTTAGAAATAAATGATTGGAATAGTAATTGTGTATTGTATGTAGTCTGGATTTCATTGACTTTGTTGCAATTTTTTTCCATTGCACCTTGTCGCAGTTAATTTCTTCAAAAATTATTCAGGTTGATGGTGAGCTAAGTCCAGAGTCTCTTTTTTCGTTCGAAAAGGGCGTGCGTCATATAGCTTTCACACTTATTCTCACTAAGACTGAGGTGACAGCGCTATGACGGATGCCCTAATTGAATGAAAAAAGGCACGGTGTGGTTTCAGCTAGATCATAGTAAATAAAGATGTAGTGAGGCATAATTCTTCTGCCAGCAAATGATTGATTACACATGGTGGCCATCGTGAATTTAAAAATAATTTGTTTAGAAATTTTTGATAAGAACTTGTTTAGAAATAAATGATTGGAATTGTAATTGTGTATGGTATGTAGTCTGGATTTCATTGACTTTGTTGCAATTTTTTTCCATTGCACCTTGTCGCAGTTAATTTCTTCAAAAATTATTCAGGTTGATGGTGAGCTAAGTCCAGAGTCTCTTTTTTCGTTCGAAAAGGGCGTGCGTCATATAGCTTTCACACTTATTCTCACTAAGACTGAGGTGACAGCGCTATGACGGATGCCCTAATTGAATGAAAAAAGGCACAGTGTGGTTTCAGCTAGAGCATAGTAAATAAAGATGTAGTGAGGCATAATTCTTCTGCCAGCAAATGATTGATTACACATGGTGGCCATCATGAATTGAAAAATAATTTGTTTAGAAATTTTTGATAAGAACTCGTTTAGAAATAAATTATAGGAATTGTAATTGTGTATGGTATGTAGTCTGGATTTCATTGACTTCGTTGTTTGGTATAATACATTATGGTGTTTGGTGTGAAATTTAAGTTCTTACGGCTGTTTAGCTGCAATTCGAAATTTATCATATGCCTAGAGTTTGAACTTGTGTGTATATATGTTTTTAACTTATTTTGTTGAAGTAACTTAATGCATGGTTGGTTGCCGGGAAAACAGGTCAATAAAAATAGTTTTATAATTTTGAAGGGTAAACGGTCCTATAGGTAGAAGACTTGGATTTGTTGATGCCCTGTATTATTAATCTGAGAAAATTAAGCCGAAAATGGACCATCAGCGGAAATAATTCTTGTAGTTTTGAAAGTCGCTACAGTTATTCCTTGACATGTCCAGATGATCATATCGAAAACCCTCAAGGGTGGGGGGTGAGCTAAGGGTGTAGGGGGGGGGGGGGGGGGTGTCAAAGGACCCTTTTTTGAGATTTTTGCTCTTAAGTCTAAAACCTGCACAAATAGCATTACGGTTACTTCTAGAAAAAAATTCTACATAAAATTTCACACACACCGTGTCCAATAAGTTCGCATACAGTTACAAACTCTCATTAAAACAAAGTGTTAATAACAATTGCAATAAAAACTATATTTCATGAAAGATATTCTTATATACTTCCAACTATCCGTACAAGCCCCAAATTCCAGAACAACACTCCCTTAGAGAATGTGTGAATATTCACATTCATAAAGCGCCTGTTTCTACTAGAAGTCCACTCATCAAAAGTAAGGGTACATCTGTAATTATCTTCCTTTAGTTCCTTATGATCTTGAGACACTTTCATCTTCAGAGTCATGCTATAATTCATGACTACGAGTTTTATAGAGTTAGGAGATGTTGGAAGCTTGTAGCCTTTTGATTCAAATAATTCTCTTAAATCTGTTGATGTACACAATGATCTAAATGGCAGGCCATCCTTTGAAACCATCCTTGCTATCCTTTTTTCCCTAGGAACTTCATCTTGCGAATTAAAGTACTCAGGGATTTTGCGCTTCTTTGCACGGTCATCGTCTGCTCGTGGTGCTGTCGAACAAGATAAACCCGAACTGGTTGACGGCGGCGATGATACCGACGAAGACGTTGATGTAACCAGTGGACCTTTTTTCGCGTCGTATCAATTTTGTGTTGTCTCAGCATCAGTTATATTCCTTCAGTGAACTAAGGACTGGAAGAGGTCATGGAATGATAGCCACTCATGGACCTTGCCCGTGAACCTGGGCAGCTCTATGGCAGGTAATTTTGCTGACATTACCTGTCCGTGAGGCTTGACGTCCGACTCTCGACTCCCTGTTGCGGGTTCCATCGCCTGCTCAAGTCTCACCAGGAGACGGTTGATGATCGAGAACTGCTGCTCGTACTGCTCCTTCTCCTCCCCGGGGATGTCAGTGTCCGAAGCGCTGATAATAATAATAATAAATAATAAAAAAAGATTTATTGTCGCAAAAAAAACACAAAATCACAAAATCGAACACTGATGACCTCGTAAGCTGAGATTATCTGCGGATAAAAGGCATGAAATTGCCGCCTAGCCACCGTAGCTGTCACTACTCCCGCAGTAGTGTCTATCGACCCTCCAATATCCACTAGCATTTGATAGCGGGACTTAAATTGGGCCTTGGCTGTGCGCAGTGTACGAGGGCTGCCTTTTAAGTTCTGTCGTTTGCAAACCTCCCGTGATTGCATAAAAAACAACTAGTGTCATCTTAAAATATTTGAATTTAGAATTCGAAAACAATAGAATGACTCGAAACCGGCCCAACCGTTTTAGTACAGCGTTCGTTCAAAGTTGACAAGTCAGTTGTGAAAATGGAAATTTCGAAGGAAAATTTACGTGCGATATTTTTTTACAACTTCAAAAGGGGCTTAACGCGACTTCAGTGCTTCGAAGAGTTGACTACGGTTTTCAATGATAAAGCACCATGCCTCCGGACTGTGGAACGCTGGTATTTAGAATTTCAACGTGGTTGCTCTAGTCTTGGTGATAGACATCGTGAAGGTCGACCAAAAACAGCCGTAACCCAGGAGAACATTGATGCTGTACGGCAACTGATCATCGAAGATCGCCATGCGACATACCGTGAGATAGAAGCTTCCTTAAGTATTTCAGGGACCAGTGTTCACAGTATTTTGCATGATCACTTAGGCGTAAAAAAGTTGATCTTGTGGGTGAACTAGCCTAACGAGTTTATTAAAACAAGCTAGTTCCACATTAATTATTATATGTATTAAAGTCAACACGGCACAATATAGAAACACGGATCACAAGCACAAAGAGAAGTAATAACAGTAAAAAGCAAGCACTTAGATAGTTCGGAAGAATGTCACAAGGACACTAGCACATACACAAACGAACAATAAAGCAAAAGCTTAAACAAATAGCGGTGCACTGCGCAAACCGAACAAACGTGCAAAAGCAACGTCGACGCGTAAGTATCAACCGTTAGCTCAGGGCGGCGCGAGCGCAGCGTCCAGCCTCGAGAATGGTTAACAGCCGACTGCGGCGCGGGATTTCCGAGCGCGCCCGAACATCGCCAGCCGCTCGCCGATCTACGGCGTCGCGACCCGAACGATAAGGATAACCTTGAACCTGCGCGCGTCGCAGCCGTAGCTGAGCATACGGTATAACATATCAGTCCCCCCGGAGACCTTTAGGGTCGATAAAAATCAGGAAAACGTATCCGGCGACCAGAACGTGATACCCTAATATGTTCCGAAGGAACTAAAACGGGTGCAGGTTCCGAAGGAACTGAAACGGGTGTAACCGGAACGGTCAATGACGTTTTAGTAGTGCCCGGCGTTTCAGACAACCTATCAATTGAGATAGAAACTTCTCTCCCAGCAACGTCAATTTTAAAATATTTATCTGACCTCTCCACTATCTTATAGGGAAAGGCATAAGGCGGTTGAAGCGATCTACGGACTAAATCCTGCCGCACAAAAACATGCGTAACAGTGGCTAAATCTTTAAAAATAAAAACCATAGCGGATCCATGCCGAGTAACCGCCGCTGGTTGCAGGTTCCTCATATGCAGACGCAAACGTGACAGGAAATCAATGTAGTCTCTCAGTCGGTCGGCAGTCGGTTGCAATAAATCGCTGGGAAGTCTTTTAGCGGCTCGCCGTAAACTAACTCGGCCGTCGAAGCAGACAAATCCTCCTTCCATGCACTCCGAATACCTAAAAGTACTAGTGGAAGGGTTTCAGTCCAGCACTCGTCTGCGTGGCACATTATGGCAGCCTTAAGCTGGCGATGAAATCTCTCCGCCAAACCATTACTAGCCGGATGATACGCAGTAGTTTGCTAATGACGTGCACCGGTAATCGCCGCGATTTGGCGAAAAAGATTCGAGTCAAATTGTTTGCCTCGATCGGTGGTAATGTTTTGAGGGCAACCGAAACGCGCAATCCACATTGAAATGAACGCCTTGCCTACAGTTTCTGCTGTGATGTCATGTAAAGGTACTGCCTCCGGCCAGCGCGTAAACTTATCTACGGCGGTGAGGCAGTATCTATAATCATTAGACACGGGCATCGGGCCTATAAGGTCAATGTGGACATGCGAAAACCTACCTGAAGGTGGTTTAAAATCGTGGACTGGTGCGTGTACATGTCGTGATACTTTGGACCTCTGACATGGAATACACGAACGCGCCCATTCCCTACAATCCTTTTTAATCCCCGGCCACACTTAACGCTCTGTCACTAACCTAATTGTGTTCTTTGCGCTAGGGTGGCTAAGTCCATGAAGGGAGTTAAAAACCATTTCACGGAATTCGGAGGTTATAAAGGGACGCTGGACTGGCCCGGACACATCGCAAAATAATTTAAATGCACCGAAGGGAATTTTCTCCAAAACTAAAGATGAACCGGTTTTGATCAAATTTCGCAGTTCGGTGTCCGTAGCCTGTGACAATGCTAAAGTTTGTAAGTCAAGTCCGTCGGTAATATTCAACGCAAATGTCACCTGTTTTAGGCATTTGGACACTGCCTGTTGTGACATTGATATCGATTGGTCTCGCCCCACTCCTCCCTGTCGTCAATCGCCTCTTCCGAAAAATTTCAGAGCGGTAAGGAGCTGGAGCAGGCAAAAATAGTTTATTTATCATGTTATTTGTAGTGAGTACAGTAGCCTGGAGTACATGAGGAAATGCTTATTGATGGTGAAGGATCATAGAAGGATCTATGTAGCCGACATCCGTTCCTTGAGGGCCTGACAAAGATCGTATCTGCCACACTTAAGGTAGGCGTGCACAGGACTTAAGGTAGGCGTGCACAGGACTTAAGGTAGGCGTGCACAGGCCCGCATCGCACGCATCGGACGCATCGCATCAAACGGATAAATTTTTCACAGTGCGTCCACTGTATTGGCAGCGTACGGATTACTGACAGTGAGTACCAGCATACGGATTGACGATGCCAGTTCATTCGGATTTTCGTAGTGAGCGCACGTGTGGACTCTGTGAGAATGGAGGAAAGCGATGAAGAACAATTTGTCGTTGTAGCTTCTTTGTTAGCAGAAGAGGAAGAATTGGAAAAAAAGCTAAAAAAAGAAAACATAGTATCTGGATACACAACATATTCAAGAAGAGATCGGAACATGGAGAATATCACACCCTATTTCCTGATTTGTTAAACGATGACATAAAGTTCTTCCAATATTTTCGTATTGTCGCAAGATAAATTCAATTATCTTGTTGACAAACCTACTATACACTTCTTTGTACACTTATATCTAGGTATTACTTTCTGTCGCTTCGCAATAAATCTGTTTTTTTTACATTTTTTAAGCGGTTTTACTTCAAAATAAAACTGAGTTACAATACTTACTTCCATTACAATTTACTTTTGTTGTTATTAGTGAATAAATGTTTAATGCAAACTTGATATCTAAGACATTACGTACATAGATTGTAGACTACATGGATAATAAGTGTCAAATCTGGTAAATAAAAGGGTGTCAAATCCGGTTAAATGTCATACTTGGTTGGTCTATTAGTGATACGTCCTCTGCTTGTCACATATTGCCTTGTGAGTAGTTGACTGGTATCATCATTGTCCGAGGTATCTGTCAATTCCGTGGGTGGATCATCCTCTTGCATCTGGTCACTGTGGGAGCCATCATTATGTGTTGCTGAAAAAGCTGAAAAAGAATCTAGGATTGGAGGTGGGTATAAAGGTTTCAAATATTGTGTAATGCTACTAGTTTTCGAACGTGTAGCTATTTCTAAAATCAATGAGGGTACCTTCACCTCGACAGTCGGGGGTAGGTGGATAAATTTCATTCGGCAACCGTCACTGATGAATGTACTCCGGATCGCGGAGTGTACGCAAATGAAAGTGCATACGCTAATTAAAGTGCAGACCATGAATTGGTCGTAGAACTTTGTTGTGTGTGTAAAACAAGAGACACGGGGTGAGTCTATCATTATAAGAATAGAATCGATTCGTTTTTACGGGAGATGTACGGGTCGTGTCATTAACGGGTTATTTTGTCCACAGCCTGTGGTGACGCCCTTTTATGATAAGGTCATATTAGTAGATCGAAGTCATTCCTCAGGGGAGCTGTAATTATTATGGTCACTGTAACACGAAGCTTGTTCTGAGTGGTTCCGCGTTGGACATTCCGAAAGCAGTGCCTAATTTCGACCGGTTCTCCTAACGGCGCGGTAGCGCAGTCGGAGAACGTCCGCTTTCTAAGCGAAGCGCCCAAGTTCGATCCCCAGCAGCGATCTGTGTTTTTATCTTTTTGTATTTTTTTGTGTGCATGATAGTTTAGTTTTTTTTGTATTTTAGTTTTATTTTACTTTAGGGAGATTTGATATCTTTTGTATTCTTTGTTTTATTATTATTTCACCAACTTGTGTTTTATTTTATTTGTAAAATATTTTTAATAATACCAAGTCAGAGTCACCAATCTTTCATTAATAGCAAACTACCTAGTAACAACAACCCACGAAACACATTCATTACATTGGCGCCCAACGGGAATTAATGGAAGGTTTTTCAGGCTTGTTGTAAGTAGGGTGACCATACAATTTTTTTTATTACATATTTTTTTTTTGTTTGCAATTTGTTATTAGCAGTTTAATTTGTTTTAAAATGGCATCAAACATGATGGATGCTGGGGATTTGTTGAAAGATGAACTCGAGTTCGAGTTGGCGTGTAGGGGTGTTTATAATATACTAACAGTCATGCCCATGAGGAAAATACTTAGGGAAATGTTAAGCTCAGAAAAGAGAGGGGAATCATCAATTCAGCTCTCGGCACCGGCATCTTGTGTTGGTAAACCTGAGTCAGAGTTAAATATATGCCAAGGGAAAGTTATTTCACTTTCGCAGGCTGTGGATGACATGCTTGACACCCCGGACAAGCACATGCTTAAAAGAGTAAGTTCTCGTCTTTTGCATTTAAAAAATCGGGCTACTATGATCGAGCCGACATGTCAGGGAGAGCGTGATCGCTGCGAAAAGCTAAACAACGATATCGTCAGTTTATTTGATATTATTTCTTCGCTGGGCGCCGAGGGCCAGGAGGATGAAAGTATGCTATCTGACAAAGACAAAGAGATCTTACACCAATCACTAGGCCAGGAAGCCATCAATTTGATCGCGAACCTAGAACTTCAGGGAAAAGGCCATGTGCCCGTTCAGGATACAGCTGGCGGCGCAACGTCGGGTGACTACCATCGAGACCAACAAGTCGTAGAACATAGTCATGAGGTGGGAACATTAGAGGCAGCTCGGGGAGCAGGAGATGTACATGAAAAGGTAGAACGTGTAGCACCGGACCAGTTCCAGGATGAGAGGAAGTTACTGAAGAATCTCGGGAGCGATAATAATACACAGTTTTTTCACCCGAGGTATGCTGACTGCGAGCATAAGTTGGAACGTTGTTCAACGGTAGAAAAGGAGATTGTGAGTAGGAAATTATTTCCCATAAAGGACTGGGGCGTAAAATTTTCGGGCACTGGAAGTGTTAGCATCAATGCATTTTTGGAACGAGTGGAGGAGCTAAAAGATGCACGAAATGCGCGGAAAGAGGATCTATGGAGATATGCTATTGATTTTTTTGAGGGTGATGCTCTTATTTGGTTCAGGGCCAACAAGGACTATGTGCAAAATTGGGATGATCTCAAGGAACTTCTTTTGTTGACGTTCCAAAGGCCTTACTATCAGGATGAATTGTTACAGGAAATAAAGGCAAGAACCCAAGGAAAAGAAGAAAATGTAACTATATATATATCGATCATGCAAAATATGTTTAAAAGGCTACCGGACGGCCTGGAAGAGCGTCAAAAGATAGCAATATTGTTGAGAAACGTGCAGCCTTACTATCAGCAAGCGGTGTGCCGAGACAGATTCACGTCAGTGGCCGAATTGATTGCGGTACTTCGAATTATAGAGCGTACTAAAACCAACTGCGACTCGTTTCGAGAGCCAAGTACATCGGTAAATGCCATAGAGCCTGACTTGGCGTATAAGGGGCACTCAAGCAACGAAATTCAAGCCGTTAGTCACAGGTCGTCGTTTGAGCAGGGTGAAAGAACTTTCAGCAGGAATAACGCTGAAATGAAATGTTGGAATTGCAGGTCTACGGGGCATGGATTTAGGAACTGTAAAGTGCCAGCACAAAGGTTGTTCTGTTACAGATGTGGGAAGTTTGGACAAACAACGAACAATTGCCCGTGTAGTAGCAAGACGGGAAACGGAATGGCGGAAGACGTAATTGCTGCCGAACGTCTTCCCAGACCATAGATCTCAGAACTAACGAAAGAGATGATTGGCAGGAGTGGTTGAGAACAATATCTAACTACTTTGCGACGGGAGAGATATGCGACTTAATGAGAGTTCATAGGGACAATCGGTACTATGCAAAGATAAAGATTCTGGGGAAAGATTACGTGGGTTTGATGGACACGGGAGCAACCACTTCCGTTATTTCAAAGGATCTGAGTTTGCGACTGATGGCGATGGGATTTACAGCGCAGGAAGTTCCTCAAACCAGATTGTCTACAGCAGATGGTACCGCACACGTAATGAATTGTATTTTTTACTTACCAATCGAATTCCACAAGAATTACAATGTAGTCCAATTCTATGTCATGGACGGGTTAAAACATGACATTTTGTTAGGTATGAATTTCTTCGAGGCCTTCAATGTGGTAATTGGAAGGGGTACGGAGAAGCTAGCAAGTAGTGGGATATATCAATTTGCCAAGGAGGCAGAGACGTTAGAACTTAGCGCATCGCCGACCGTGATATCGCGACATGAACTGACAATGGACCAGAGGCGTGCCCTTGATAAATTGGTATGTCGCATGCAATATACCATCGGATCGGGACTTGGACGCACCGATTGGCTTGAACATAAAATAGATACAGGGGACAGTGATCCAGTAAATCAAAGACAATATCCTTTCTCCCCGCAAATTATGAAGGAATTAGGTGAGGAAATTGAGGAGATGCTTAGGCTAGGGGTTATAGAGCCCTCGTACAGTTCATGGCGTTCTCCAGTGTTGTTAGTGAAAAAGGCCTCGGGTAAAAATCGATTATGTTTAGACAGTAGACAACTGAATAGATTGACCAAGAGGGACACTTACCCTCTGCCTCGCGTTACTACAATATTGGACAACCTGAAGAATGCTCAATTCTTATCCACACTTGATTTAAAGTCCGCGTTTTGGCAGGTACCGCTAGACAAAGCAAGTAGCGAAAAGACGGCATTTGGATTGCCAGGCAAGGGGCTATTTCAGTTTAAAGTTATGCCTTTTGGATTAATGAACGCTAGTCAGACTCAACAAAGACTGATGGATAAGCTGTTCCCACCACAGTACGAGGGAAAAATCTTTACGTACTTAGATGACATTGTAATATGCACGCAGACGTTTGAAGACCATATAATGACTCTTAATTGGGTTGTGGACCAGTTAGCCAAAGCGGGCCTGACAGTTAATATCGAGAAATGTCAATTTGCACGGGCCTCTCTTAAATATCTCGGCTATATAGTTGATAAGGATGGACTACGCACGGATCCTGATAAAGTGAGCGCTATTATAAATTACCCGAAACCAAGAACATTCACAGAGTTGAAACGCTTTTTAGGGCTGGCAAGTTGGTACAGGCGATTTGTAGAAAATTTTGCTATGGTGGCAGCACCTCTACATGATCTCACGAAAGGCGGCAAAAAGGGACGCGAAGTGCATTGGACGAACGAGGCCGAGAAGTCATTCAATGATCTGAAAACTGCACTGACTTCAACGCCGGTCCTGTGCTGTCCTAATTATGAGGCAGAATTTACGATTCAATGTGATGCCTCTAACAGGGGCACAGGCGCGGTTCTTATACAGCTAGTGGGTGGGATAGAGAAACCGGTTGCGTTCACAAGCACTAAGCTATCAGAAAGGGAGACAAAATACTCTACCTCAGAGAGGGAGTTACTAAGTGTCATTCATGCCATTGAGCACTTCCGGCCATACGTAGAAGGGACACACTTTAAGGTGATTACGGACCATAGCGCGCTACAGTGGCTATATAAGTCCAAAGATCCCCATGGAAGGCTGGCCAGATGGGCCATGAAACTGCAGCAGTTCGATTATGAGATAATTTATCGAAAAGGCAAGGATAATATCGTTCCAGATGCACTATCCAGAGCTATAGAAGATCAGGACGTCAATCTTATAGAAATTAAGTCAGAGGACAAAGACGATTGGTATAGAGATAAGGAGTCAAAGACCAAAGATGGTAGAGAGGGGGTAGACTGGGCTGTAAATCAGGATATTCTTTGGAAATACCTAAAACTAGAGCAGTTTCCCGATGAAAATGATTCCTGGAAAATGGTGATTCCGGAGAGTCTTAGGTGGAAAGTACTAAAGGAATGTCATGATGACCCAGTTGCTGGGCATTTTGGAGTCAAAAAGACAGTCAATAGAGTGCGACAGCGATATTACTGGCCGTCGCTCATAAAAGAGGTGAAGGAGTATGTACGAAGATGCGAAACTTGTGCGAAACACAAGACTCCGCAACTACCACCGCAGGGGCATATGGGTAAGCTTAGGGAAGTCACCGAGCCGTTTCAGATGCTATCGATGGATCTTATGGGACCCTTCCCACGATCAAAAGCAGGATACACAATGTTGCTGGTTATATCCTGCTGGTTTAGCAAGTTTGTATTACTATTTCCCTTAAGAAACGGCAAGGCGTCGAATATCACTAAGATAGTGGAGGAGCAGGTTTTTTTGGTTTTTGGTACTCCGCAAGTCGTTATATGCGATAATGGCAAACAGTTTGTTGCAGCGGAGTTTCAAGACATGATTGGGAGCTATGGCTCTAAAATATGGTACACTCCATACTATCACGCACAAGCCAATCCGACGGAAAGAGTAAATAAAGTAATTGGCACAACTATCGCAGCATATATACAGGAGAACCACAAGGAGTGGGACAAACACATCGCCCACATAGGATATGCTATCAGGACGGCGGTGCATGAGGTCACGGGCCGGACACCCTCCTACTTATTTTTTGGCCGTGAGACTTCTCATCACGGGAGAAAGAATCTTCCGTTTGATGAGGCTCTTCCTATAAAATTTAACCGGGACATACATGAAGACAGATTAAAAAAAAGGAGCCAGATTTACGAAGATGTAGTCAAACGATTAAAAAAGGCATATGAAATTAACAGTGGATACTACAATAAACGCAGACGCATATGTACATTTCAATTAGGCGATCTGGTATGGAAAAAGACGAAACCGTTATCAAATGCAGGCAAGAACTTCATGGCGAAATTGTCACCAAAATATGAAAAAGCAGTGATAACAGAGAAGTTGTCAGACAACGTTTATATACTAAAAAGCCTTAGGGGGAAAGGTTTAGGGAAATGGCACGTCTGTGATCTAAAGCGGGTTATTTGCTGCATAGATGAATCCGGTTCGGATTCTCTGTGGGAAGGGGGATAATGTAATGCTACTAGTTTTCGAACGTGTAGCTATTTCTAAAATCAATGAGGGTACCTTCACCTCGACAGTCGGGGGTAGGTGGATAAATTTCATTCGGCAACCGTCACTGATGAATGTACTCCGGATCGCGGAGTGTACGCAAATGAAAGTGCATACGCTAATTAAAGTGCAGACCATGAATTGGTCGTAGAACTTTGTTGTGTGTGTAAAACAAGAGACACGGGGTGAGTCTATCATTATAAGAATAGAATCGATTCGTTTTTACGGGAGATGTACGGGTCGTGTCATTAACGGGTTATTTTGTCCACAGCCTGTGGTGACGCCCTTTTATGATAAGGTCATATTAGTAGATCGAAGTCATTCCTCAGGGGAGCTGTAATTATTATGGTCACTGTAACACGAAGCTTGTTCTGAGTGGTTCCGCGTTGGACATTCCGAAAGCAGTGCCTAATTTCGACCGGTTCTCCTAACGGCGCGGTAGCGCAGTCGGAGAACGTCCGCTTTCTAAGCGAAGCGCCCAAGTTCGATCCCCAGCAGCGATCTGTGTTTTTATCTTTTTGTATTTTTTTGTGTGCATGATAGTTTAGTTTTTTTTGTATTTTAGTTTTATTTTACTTTAGGGAGATTTGATATCTTTTGTATTCTTTGTTTTATTATTATTTCACCAACTTGTGTTTTATTTTATTTGTAAAATATTTTTAATAATACCAAGTCAGAGTCACCAATCTTTCATTAATAGCAAACTACCTAGTAACAACAACCCACGAAACACATTCATTACAATTGAACATGTACTATTTTCTTCTTACTTGGCTGTTGTATGTTTTGTATTTTGTAACAGACTGATCCAATTGTCTGAAGAATTTTGTATGGGCCTTTGTACTAAGGTGTCATTTTGTGATCTTGTGCTTGTGGCTACGAATACAAAACATATTGTCCTTCCTTGAAGTCTACTTTTCTGAGGTCAAATTTCGCTTAATTTTTAAAATGTTGATCTTTTATTTTTGCCGTGGCTATGATACGGGCTTCTGATAATAATTCTAACTGGTGTGTCCGGTCTATGTCTTCTGTAATTGTTCCAATGTGTATTTCATTTGGTGGTATTCTCGGGTGGTACCCATGCATTAAATAAAATGGCGAAAAGTTTGTAGTTTTCTGTCTTGATGTGTTGATTGCCAATAATGCATTTGGTAACAATTTGTCCCAATCAGTACTGTTTTCTAGTGTCATTTTAGTTAGTGTTGCAATTATTGTGGCATTTGCGCGTTCAATCAATCCGTTGCTTTGTGCTGTGTATGGTGTTGTAGGCAGGTATTCTATTCCATATTTTGTAAAACATCGTTGTGTGGCCTGACTCATAAAACACGGGGTTTGTCTGATATGTATGTCAATGGTGGACCATACATGTATACAGGGTGATTACGGGGTCGTGGAGCAAGAAATTATATTTATGTCCATATGTCAAATTTATGACTTTTGACATTCATCCTGTCCGCAGCGCCATGATAGGGATAGTTAATGAAACAACGACATCTTGGGAAGTGTCTTTATTCTGTCCTCTCTCTCTAACATGTGTATAGGGTTAATGTTTCTCTCTCTGTCACACCAACTATGCTATTAACTATTGAACGTTCCAATTACGGTTCGACCTATGGTAGACATTGCCCTTACATAAGTATATTATGTTCAAAGTTTATGTCAACAATAAAATGTTGCGGTTGATATGGATGTGCATTCACATGCATGCCGCAATTAATACAATATGTCCGCAAAATTAAGTGTGTCACATCCTATAGCCAGATCAAATCATTATTTAACGTGTTTTCTAATGAAGATATAGTTAAATCCGTCGACGTCTTCAAAAATAACCATACACCACCTGTAATGGGTTATAATTAAAAAAAAGAAAGAAAGATGTGTTATTAAGTTGGTCTAAGGTATTAAATAATTAACCCGCTACACTTACCTATAGTTGCTCGGATTCCAGTCGGACCAAGTCCTCGAACCTTTCCTGTCAAGGGTCCTCTTGTGATATAACTTGGACTGACCTACCGGGTGTTTATTCAAAATGCGATATTGTTCAACACATAATGTATTTCTGTGGAATGCTTTACTGCACTACGCAAAGTGCCTCTACCTTAAACAAAAGCGGTTTTTTGCTCGGGCAAACGCGACTTATATCATACCGAACGCGGGGATCCCTTAAGAGTCAACGGCGCAACACAACTTAGCACGACCTGGCCAGGAATTAAAGATTTGAATTGTCACTTACGGCGGAAAGTCCGGAGACGGAAACTGATTCGCTGGCGGTGTCCTCGCACATCAGCTCGCCCGAGCTGACGGGAGACAGATGGTCGTGATGCGATGCGACGCCCCGAAGATCGCGTGGTCCCGCGGCTAGTACCTCGACATCGTGACCGGTACGGTCACGGCCGAACGACGGGCAGCGACGTCTTCCTGCTGTGAGCGCACCCAGTCACGCTCAGGGAACGGGACCGGACCCCTGAGGTCTGCGGTACGGATGGATGTCGGAGGAGCCTGCGTGAAGCACCTCGGAAGTAGCTGCGTCGCCTCCCAGGACAAGCGCGCAGATGAGTCACGAGCCCGCAGGCTCAAAAGAGCTCGTATCCTACGGTGAGGGATAGACCGGCGCGGTCTTAAGGCACCATTCACGCGGCGCGCTCAAATACGACGCACAATTGCACTTCTTATAATACTTTTAACACCTTACTTGAAAAATCTGCACATGTCGGACCTCTTTTCCGAACATGAGGTCGCCTTCTCAAAATGGCCGCTCATTCCAGCAAAGGAAAACCCCACAGCGGGCTTGCGACCATCTTTCATGCGGCTAGGATGTCATCTGTCTTTTTGTCCTCGTCATTCTATTATTATTATTATTATATAAGCCTTTATTGCTGATTTATCTATGTTAGTACATGTATGGTTGACTAATATAAACCCATGCCTAAGTATTAAAATAAACCCTTAAATCTATAAATAGTTTTACATATTATTCAATTAAAATATACATCGGCAAACGGTAGTTGGTCTTCATCAGCTTGTCTTCCGACAAAGGCCTCCTCTAAAGACTTCCATATATTCCGGTTTCTTGCTGCCCGTGTCCACAATGGGCCAGCTACTTTTTTGAAGTCGTCCTCCCATCTCTTGATTGGTCTACCTCTTTTCCTTTTTTTATCTATTGGGTACCAATCCGTGACTAATTTTGTCCATTTCTCTTTTGTTTCTCTTAACATGTGACCTGTCCATCGCCACTTTAGTTGTCTATAAGCAGTATGTGAATTTTTAAATTTCGTCTTTGATTTTATATATTGTAACTTTATTTTATCCTTTATTTTTATTCCTGAGGTACTTCTTTCTATACCATTTTGACAGACTTTTATTTTATTTTCTAATTTCTCTGTCCAGCCATCCATCATTCTATCCAGTCTAAATGATGCGTTCCAAAACTCTCTCGGTACGAAGTGTTGATATTGAATTTTTAACGTCGCAAATCATTACCAATTAAATAATTATTATTTTATATAAAGCATGAACTACGTTAAATAATAAGTATTTTAATACTTATTAATTGTTATTATTAAACTACTTTAAAACAACAACACAAACGGAACGCATCCTCCAGTGACAGTTGTCACCTTCTTATATATGTGGTAATTTGAGAATGTCTCTTTTATTTATTTTATTAGCGTATTTCTCCAAACTCACGATCATTAATAAAACTATTATCGAAAACTTATTCGTTTCATCGCGACGAGAATTTTGATGTGCTTGAAGTTTAGTTTTTTTTTTTTTTGATTATTATTTATTTATATGTTCAAGTTACATCTTACAAAACATTTATATTCTCGCCAAACTGTTACGGTTGATGGCGAGACGCGCTCAGTGTTTATACAACTTAACCTATTAAACTCATCTTATATAAAATAAAGTTTCATGCCTAAAGTAACTAAAGAAAATAAATTAGGTATATTTATATTTCTGCAAGTATACATATATCTACATACCACATACACATCCATATGTGATAAGTTGAGAGTGTGTTCTCGTCTCATCTGAGCTGGAAGACATTTGAAACAAGTGTACGAAGTTTGTCAACATGTGTGGCTATATTTAGTGCTGCAAAGACCACCGTGCATCGTATTGGCTACTTAAAAGACATTAAACCATGTATTTCGAAGGTGAGTGACCCTTTCCTATTGTTTGTGATCACCAGATCATGTTAGTTTATGATAAAACAAGCTTCGAAATATACGACTATTTTTGGTTCTTAAATGTATGTAGGCTATGCTACAGTACCCCTTTTTTCGGGAAAAAAGGTTAAGTACCACTTAACCGAGGCAGCCGGGCAAACCGGGTAAAATCGATTATCCCTTGCTGCTTCTTAAAAAATAAACCTAAGTGACATTCGATTTCAGAAGAGTTTTTCAATTTTAAATTTATTAAGTATATACTATGACTTAGGCTTATATCAATTTGTCTCTTGGACTATAAATTCTATGACATGCCCTAATTACTATTGTCTCTTAGACAATCATATATTTTTAATTATGAAATTTATGCCTATCTCCTAGTCTATAATGTTTATTATTATAACCTCTATCTGGATGCTGGACTATAGTAGTACCTACTCCTAGTCTAAGTTATGTACTATTTCTAGTCTTCTAAACATGCTATTAGTGTCTATTCCAACTAACTAACTTTACTCGTATGAGATGACCTAAACCTGCGATTAAGCATGGTTTGGTTATGTTTATATTATATTATAAGTATTATGACTATTATAATATTAATTATTATAATAACTACTATAATATCATGCCTTATGCAAACTTTACTATTGCACCTTAATGCGTCCATTAAGGTACTAATATTATCATAATCATAACACTGCAATTTAGTGTTATGAATCTTTTTATTATTAATATGAGCTCTATATAGCCTAGCGGTCATAAGAAAAAAAACTTAGTTTTCCTTATATTTGCTAATCTTGTGGTCCAATACTGGTTCCACTTGTACTCCTTGATAGGTAACGATGTACCTTTGTTGAGAAATTTTAGTTTCCCGGGAAAAAAACAAGTTTGACACTTGTTGTCAAAACTTTTTGGCGCGCGCCTAGTAAAATGAAAATTTTTTTTTCATAAATTAATGGTTATATTGTGGCAGACTTAGGACACACCTGATGGCAATTTTATGATATCTTTGACATGATATTTTCCTATTTTTCCTGTGTTTATCTCCTGAAGGTCATAAACGACAACCGAGTGCTTTTTAATGATTTTGCATTTTACAAAGCGCGGAGCCAGTTTAGCGGAGAAAAAGTGTGCTGCACTTGACTGTACAAAATTACGCCTCCATACGATATCTCCTACGCTTAGTCGTACTTGCCGACGGCGCGAGTTATACCGCAGCGCGTTTTGTTTGTACGCTTTGGTCAAGGCATCTGTAACACGTTGAAGAATATCTGCCAATTCTGTTAAAGCTTCTGCTTTATCAGACCTGTTAGATAGTTGGAGATTGTCTAACGAATTTAGTGCGTCATGACTAATGTAATGTAACGCGCCATCCGTTATCATCTCACGACCTTTTGCCAAAAAGAATGGTGTGTACCCTGTCACTAAATTAACCGTGCTATTCAAATATAGCTGGATTTGTGGCAGGTATTTAGACCAGTTACGTTGGTCCTCGCCCACCAATATTGCTAAGCAAGTTTGTATGGTAGAATTAAATCTTTCTACAGTATTTGACTGAGGTGCATAAAATGCGTTGTAAAATATTTTTGGAATTGAGTGTGTTTTACATAATTCCTTACATTGTTTGCTTTGAAAAATAGTTGCATTATCGCAAATTATTACACATGGGATGCCCTCCTCCTTGGTCAATCACATGTACACGGTTGAAAAATGTGACTTGTAGAGCAGAACAGCCGGACAGACGCCGGATGTACGAAAGCATTTTTGCCCATGCTGAAAAACGGTGACACTTCGCTCATTCGGACGATGAACTACTGGCAGACGTTAAGTTAGACTTTTTACGGCACCGCACCGCGCCGTTTTACGGTGACGAGTTGACGACGCGACGCCGTGCCGTGTTGTCTAGGTACATGTGGCCGAGTCGTTCATTCGTGTGTCTGTCCGCCCATCTGTCTCTGAACGTGTTATAAAGGTTTGGTCACACTGGAGCGAGCCACGAGCGCGGCACGTCACGCGCTTTAACGCTGCTCACGCCCCGCTCCAGTGTGACCAAACCCTAATGTCATAATTTACAAATGCAAGTTTTTATAATACTTACCTCAGTTTTCGGATGATGTTCCGCGTGATGCGTCGGCTACATTTGACATTGGCACATCAGGTGTTACAATATTCGATACTGCAAAAAAAAAATTACCGCTCCACTCCATTCATTGAGAGAAATCAAGTCCTGGTTGTTTTTCTAATAACAATAACTTAAAATACACGTCAAAGTAGTGGACAATGGTTCAGTCATGCAATAAAATATAAGTTTGTAGTTACAAACCATTTTCGTTGAATGTAGGCGGGGGAGAAATGGAGTCATCACGATATTTTTTCTTAATAATCTTCCTTTTTGCTTTATCGCGCAATTCTGATTCACTACTTGTACTGTTTTGTTTTGATTTTTCTCTGGCCAGTGCTTCCGTCAGTGTGGCTGTAAGTGTTCCAATCAATAATATTATTGCAATCTAAATATATCTGGGACGATCCAAGCGAAGCGCAAAGTAAAGTATACACAAACAGGGGGCCAAGTCACCGGTGACTAAAATTATCACCGATGACTTTTATGTCACCATTTTCCAAAAGCCGTATTTTTGAAAGTCACACGCTGTTTACCAACATGCAGAAATTTTACAATGTCAGTCAGAGACAATCTTCCCGTTACGTTCCTTTTTACGCAGATGTTATAGTGTTGTCCTTGATACCGGTTTTATATTTTCTCATACTATAACTTGAAATAGATTTATCAAATTGGTCAAACGTAAAACGTAGCGTATTTGACAGTGTCATGTAAACGAATTATATATGTAAAAAATTGTATTAACTAATAACTTGGATATTGTTTTACTTGATAATTGTAAGCTTTTTATAAATAATTGTGTAGGTACATTCTTTCTTTTATAGATGTCCGACGAATCATACCTACAATTTGGGCATTACGTTATAAAGATTCATTTCGGAAAACATCGCAATAGGGCAACATACCGTAGTAACAGGAATAAGTATTTAGTAGATAGGAAGTATTCACTTACTTATCTTCATTTCTACCATCAAGTCCCTAGCTCGGTTAGAAGCCGGAATGAACGGTCGTAACTCTTCAATGCCCGCACCAACGGTTTCGTAAGCCAATAATATTTTTTAAATTTCGCATTAGAGCGTTTTTCAAAAAAAGTGTACAAAACAACTTTTTTTTCAAAATTCAAATTTTTTTGTTTTTCTTACTCAGAATCTTTGATAGTATCGATCCTCATACAAGAAAAAAAGTGTCCTAAATATTCCATTCCAGATCGTCACATTTTTGTATGCAGTCTTTTTTAATTTATATGATCGTGACGCACTGGAAGAAAAAAATTACATAGTAAAATCTGGGACACTTTTTTTCTTGTATGAGGATCGATAATATCAACGATTCTGAGTAAGAAAAACCAAAAAAATTCGAATTCTGAAAAAAAAAAGCTTTGTACACTTTTTTTGAAAAACGCCCATTTTAGACATCGCAAATGCTTGCTCGTGATGAATTCTTTCTGCAACGCCTACCGCAGCTGGATTATGTTGACGGTGAGGAACGTCGTCGTCTTCGTCGCTGTCCGTGTCCGTCATCGTCATCATAATACTCCTCCAGGCTTGACATTTTTTATATTTTCAATAAATTGTTGTTCAAATATTACAATCGAGCCCCGCTGCTAATTCTTCCGAAAAACATACTTTGGCACTTTTGGCAGATGTCACATACGTCAACTGTCAAAAACAATCGCATGGTGATTTCAGTTACGAGTGCGTAGGGGCACTCGTAAATCGATATCATAGGTATGACAAATGTAAGTCACCGATGAGTTTCAAAAATACGAGCTTTCGGAAATCACTCACATTCGGTGAGAATTAGTCACTTGGTGAAATTCAAAAGCAAGATTACAAGATTTACAAAGTCCCGGCGTCACGCGCGTGGAGGCCAAGAGTTTAGCGAGAGCAAGTAAAAAAATACCGGCCAAGTCGGGCTCGCGCATGAAGGGTTCCGTACCATTAACTATAAAATATTTATTTTATTCTGTTTTTAGTATTTGTTGTTATAGCGGCAACAGAAATACATCATTTGTGAAAATTTTAACTGGAGCTATCACGGTATCAGTGTGATACAGCCTAATGACAGACAGACAGACAGACAGACAGACGGACAGCGGAGTCTTAGTAATATTGTGCCGTTTTACTCTTTGAGTACGGAACCCTAAAAAGATAAAATAACCTCAAATACATAACCTCTGTAACATTAATTTTAAATTTACATTTTAATTTTAATCTTAAGGTTCACATGTTATCTTTAATTATAATTTCGTGTAAAGTGATGATGAATTAAGCATTTAGTCTATTCTATTTTTTTTTAAATATAATTTGACACTTTCTGTTAATTTTATCGCAATCGAATTGAAAAGCAGAGTGTTTAACTCGCGCATAAACCTACTTTACTCGACTCTATAGCGATCTGCGCTTGCAGCTCGGATCGATGAATTGTCTCGGATAGAATGGCTTATTTTATGAACATGTTATATACAATCTACTTTTACTACTACACCATGTGAAGAGCTGTAATAATCTAGAGTGCAACGGAAATATCTCAAGCAAGTGTATTAGCTGTTAAGAAGATAAAAACGATAAGGAAAATACAACATGGACATAATATGATGTTCCAAAATATTACCAAAATATCCTACTACTTGAACTTCATACATTGTCCAATCTTCTTCTGGTTCCATGCATAGTCTTATTGCTTTTCTCTCTATCAACTTACTCTTATGCCACATACAAAATACCATGTTTCCTTCTTTACGTAACCATTGTCGTGGAGCAGCCAATACGTACTCTAAATTATCGTGTGTAAAAGTACCATGTAATGAAGCTGAAAAAAATTAGAGTTCACCAAATTGACACATTATCGTATTTACACGAACATTAGTACGTAATATTAAATTTCAATTACCTGCAGTTTTCGAAGTTTTTAAAAGCACAAACGTTTTACATAATTATCAGTATTACATACATTTCGGGTATACAATATTCAAATATAACATAATACTCAAACAACAAAACTTATGACATAATTATCATAAAAAATACATTTTGTGATTAAAGGTAAACCAGAAATTTGGGAGTATTGTCAAGAGGGCGCTCGTTTTGAATTTTATATAGCAACAATTTGTATAGTGGGGACAAAGGAAATTGGCAGATGATTTTTGGTTTATTCCGACAACTTTAATAAGTGCTAAGTTTGATGTTTGGATATTTCTTCGGTTTTTACGCTTAAATGGCTGACTCGATTTAGATAAAATGAATAGCGTAAAGTCAATAAGTAACGCAAGAGTTATAAGTGAGAATTTATAAAGTGCAGGAAAACTAGTGTAAAAATAAACACACTTGCAAATGTAACACGTACGTAATTTATTTCACAATATTGTCAAAATTCTATTTATGCAAGGAAAACAATGTAAATATATTCCACATAATTAAAGTTTGTTGTCACGGTTGGGTTGTTAAAATCATTATCAGAGAAAATTAACAAAAAAATCAGCAGCCTGAAAAGGTACAACGTTAGAGCAAATTTATCACTTTAAAAATGGCCCTAAAAAAAAGGTACATAGGATGTCCCCGAGTAATAATAGTTTATAACCCTTTTGACGCACAGCACGCAAAGGTAAACAATAATAATATCCCCACTTCCCAACTGGTAACGAGCCGCTCCGCTTGTCGTTCGATATCAGTACCGCCCAGCTACGGGGTACCAAGACACGGATGCTTTTTAAATAATATGATATGGGTAAGTAATGATAAGCGCGTGGAATGGTCGTATGACGTGAATGATGATATGTAATGATGGTCCTAAACGAATTAACCGAAAAAAATATCTACGCTGGCGAACAAGAAGCTTTTCTAAATTTTGAAAATAAAAGTTGACCCGATAAAATAATCAGAGCCCGGCTATGCACGCTCGGCGCGATAGCGGGTAGTCACCCAGAATAAGAAGTGAGGGGGGTTATAAGTGCGAAGCGGAGCCTAATTACAGATCGAAAGATAGAGGCTAAACCTAACTGCTAATGTAGTACTAATCTGATCGCGAAGATCCGTGGCCGACGAAACTCGAAGAATTGCCCACACGATGCCTGCACGGCACATTTGCAGGATGTCCAGCACGACCTCGTTACCTCGACAGGCTTTCCACGCCCGGCAAGGTGTCTCGTGAAACAGACGCGTCCAAGCGTGTGAATGTCGGTCCGATAGTCGTCCGCCCGAAACTGGCGGCTACCAACAAATAAAACCAGTTAGCACTTCACAACAACAACTACACAACCGGCAAATTAACAGACCCTAATGATGTGAACAAACACTCACCCGAACAGTCCTCTAGTTCGGCATTACAAATATCCGATGGTCGAGCCAATTCAGCATTCGCTGAGCAAAAAAATACAGGCTTCCTGAGGCGCTGTGGCTGGAACTTCCGGAATAAGATTCACAGCAGAACGGTTCACAACAATGTGAAGATATAGCACTTGTACGCCTTTTTATTCAACACAGGCCCACGAAAATAAACCTCCAAGACAGCTTAATATCATTGTTTTTAGGATAATAGCTCTAGTCAGAATGAAGTCTGCACCAATCTGTTTACCAAATTGACAAGATTCGAGTAGAATGTTCTACGCATTTCAAAATTTGAATCTTTAAAAATAAAAGCCGAAAAACCAGCTAGTCCCTCAACACGACGTGCAGCAAGGAGATTTGATTCTGCTAAAAAAATAATGAACAAAATAAAATGCAGATAACGCAATAAAGGAAAATGCAGGGAGTTATCACTGCAGATATCCCCCCACCAAAAGAAAACAAGAATGACAAAACCTACATTCCATGCCAATAACCCTTCAAGGAGTTCCATGGACCAGCCTAGATAGGAAGTGAATACAATAAATGTACCTGAACAGCAAAGTACCAACAATGAAACGAAACCCTAACCTAACACTTGACTAACCCTAAAGACATCACACAAATCCCATAAGTCGGCAATCGACTAGTAGTTCCACGTAGAATTACTAGCCTAAAACCACCCGAGGTTATTTAAATATACAAATTAAATTCTAATTACCGAAAACCTAAAAGTGACTAACATACTATACAATCACTAACTTAACATCCCCAATGTGAGGACGTACACTGTCCACATCCATAGGAGCGGCAGAAATCCACAATCCGAGAAAAAGGTCTAATCCGGGAAAAGCACTTAAGAGTCTCACCTATGCGATTGGCACACCACCACCAACTTACCACGCGCAAAGGGAGGAACAGAAGCGTCACACCGCAAACCTTGTTGGGTACAGCCAGCAAAGTAATACCGACACTGCAAAGAGTGCGGTAAAACAGGATATCAAATCCCCGACGGGGTGATACCATCCAGTTGTCTAGCGTGAATGCTACAGACAAGGGTATACATGAAAAAACCAGGCAAGACTGTGGAAGCTTCACACAAAGTAGAGATATGTCATAACCGGAATCAACTTATTTAAGACTAACCTAAATTAATAATAATTAAAACACTAACCTACAACACAACAATACTAATTGTTGGTACATAATTACGATGTACCGACACACACTTACGCGCCCTAACTTCAAACCATCGCCGCAAGCTAAGTCCGACCTTCGGCGAAATCACATGCCTAGAGTCTGACCCAAATGGCCTACGATGTGTTAAAAAAAAGGCCAAACGCGCGCCATGGATTCACAGGTACATTAATTCAAACGTTACACCACCCCTATCTAGACCTAAGCACATAAACAGCCAAACACACGAAAAAAATAACCGAACCAAAACAACAAATAAACAGCCTAATACAACAAACCAAACCAAAACAAAAACAACGATAACACTACCTAATAAACCCAAAATAACAAATAAACAGCCTAATAAAATAATCAATGAGGGAAAAGACGGTCAAACGCGTCAATTTGAATTTAGAAAATGAAGACCCCCCAAAACCCCAAACAACAAATAAACA
The DNA here is from genome assembly GCA_963854355.1 of Epinotia brunnichana. Classification (NCBI taxonomy): domain Eukaryota; kingdom Metazoa; phylum Arthropoda; class Insecta; order Lepidoptera; family Tortricidae; genus Epinotia; species Epinotia brunnichana. Next base: position 25,665,046 of record OY977944.1, read on the forward strand.
GCCTAATAAAATAATCAATGAGGGAAAAGACGGACAAACGCGTCAATTTGAATTTAGAAAAATATGGACATCAACAACAAACGAAGAGAAAAAAAACTCGCTAAGCTACCTTTCCCATTGCGACCATATTTTGCCCCTGAAAACGCGCAATACCGCGGCATCGACACCGTAGGCTGAGTCCGACCTTCGATGACATTTCAAATCTAGGGTCTGTCCCCCTGGGCCTACGACGCGAGCGGAAGAAACAGCGCCATTCGATAAAGAAGGAAATAAATTAATATACGGCCCACGGGAAAAAAAAAACTTCTTCAACAAAGGTAGAACAACAAAATTCAACTTCAGAAAGAAAATCGACAGCACTCGACACCTATCAATAACAATTGACAACGTACGACAACAATAACGACGAACTACAACAAACACTCTATTAGCAAACGTCAACCGCTAACTATCCAACTATCTCCAAATATCTCCAAATGTCCCTAACTATCTCCCACTAGACATCTAAACATCAGATAGTACACCTGTCGTACCAGCAAAATAACACGACTGCCCGTCTGACTATCACATCAAAATCGATAGTTCCCAGAAGCCTTAAACCGCACTACGTAATGGAGAACGCACAATTATAACTAACCTGTGCTATTTAAATTATCGACTACCAAACAGTGAAATATCTATGAATGAATTTTAAAATAAAGTATTTATTATGCGTCAAATCTGAAATAAACCGGGAGCTTACAGAGAAAATAAAATAAAACAAAAAGAAAATGCAAAAAGATGACGTTTGTCGCGGCGCGAACCGGCGACTACACGCACACAGTACCGACCCCTAAACCACTAAGCCACGAAAGCAGATTTGTATCTGTGCAAAATCAGGCAACCTATCAAACTCGTGAACCGGTAACCTAGCAACAAACGGACTAATACATAAGAGTGTCACGCGAATAATTGACAAAGATTAACCCTTTGGGCGCCAAAACATCTAAAAGCGTCAATCGAGATATGTTACGACACCAAAAAAATTAAAACCGCCGTCTACCTAAACCAAAGTAAATATTCAGATATCAACAGCGAACGGAAAACAGGACGCAAGCAACAAAAACAAATACGACAAAATAAATATTGGAGATGACGGGAAATACGTAATTACGTCTGACTTACCTTCAGGTGCCCTAAATACTACGGGAACTAAAATAGGGGAGACTAGGCTACCAAATGAACTCAAGGTGTTTTGGTATGGTACAGAAATTAATAGGCAAATAAATAAATCAAGCTTTTTCGTTTGTTTTATAAGAAACAGAGTATATAAAAGAGTTTCACGCAGACATTCCATTCCGAGAATCGTGGCTGGCGAAGGGGTTATGTGGCAAACAACGACGTGGGTTGACAAGCACGGGTAAGAGAAGGTAACTGTTCGTTCACCAGTATGCTAAAATCAAAAAAAGGTTAGTTAATAGCAACCGGAATCGGTCGCCATCCCACAGAAACAAAAAAAAAAATCACAGAATTTCACTCAAGGAAAGTTAAAGAGAAAAATCCAGGGTACTTACCAACTGCTTCGGGCGCCATTAATTTGCAGGAAAACTAGTGTAAAAATAAACACACTTGCAAATGTAACACGAACGAAATTTATTTCACAATATTGTCGAAATTCTATTTATGCAAGGAAAACAATGTAAATATATTCCACATAATTAAAGTTTGTTGTCACGGTTGAGTTGTTAAAATCATTATCAGAGAAAATTAACAAAAAAAATCAACAGCCTGAAAAGGTACAACGTTAGAGCAAATTTATCACTTTAAAAATGGCCCTAAAAAAAGGTACATAGGATGTCCCCCAGTAAGGCTCGTCAACTTGACCTAGTTAGTTAGTTATACTGGGCGTTTTCCGCAAGTCGACATCCATTGTGCCTATTTTGCGTGAAACGGCGGTGTGGCGCTACTCTAACCACCCCAGCTCGTCTAAAAAGTTGGTGAGTGCCTTGGTGTTGCTGACTGCGTCCCGTAGTGTGTTTGGAGAACCTAGGTGCTTTATTCTGTATACTTCTACCTCCTTGCAGTCCAGTAGTATATGTTTAGTCGTTTCTTCTGCCTCCATGCACGCTCTGCACATGGGGCTGTCTGTGATACCTAAGTTATAGAGGTGTCTGTTCAAGGTGTTGTGTCCTGTTATTATACCCACTATCTTGCGCAGTTGGTTTCTATGTGTCCTTAGTAGTTTGACCTAATCCGCTCATCATTTCGAGCCGTAAGGCTCCCTCTACAGCACGGCTCAGCTATTTGATACATAAGGCTCGTAATGTGGCTTGCACGGTTTATGAAACCGGTTCATAGAGCACATAAGGGTGAGCACACAGATAGTTGTTTGTCAGTGAAGCACTGAAAGCTATGCTAGGTAAATAATAATTAGAATCGGACCAGAGACGGGTACGCAATTCTAAACTATAACAAAGCTATCTTGTGTCAAAATTATTACTTGCTTACTAAGAACAAATAACAAGATGTAACCTTAACACGTTCGGTGCCTGTGACACACTCTGTCACACTGTATAAAAAGAACCGAATGCGTTAATGGTTACGATACCGCTGGAAACATTTACAAACCCCTTACATGTAATAAGTAGATTCACTTACCATTTGAATTATAGCAGAAATCGATCGATCTTTTCGATCTCGAATGAACTTCGTCGTTAATTTTAAACGTTTTGTCGTAACGAAAGACACTGTATATTCGCGTAGCGTATTGAAAGCGTACTGATGAACCGCGCTCGCGCGGTCGCGCATGCCCGGCCCCGCGGGGGGCGGCGCGGGTGGTTAAGACCTTTGTATTTCTTGATAGTTTATTGACATGCGTAGTCTGACAAACCATGAAATATTGACCAATCACAGAAATCAACTCGCACTTGACTGAAACTGCCCTGAGGGCTACGTCACGGTAATTGGGCCTCAATACACCCGTTTTTGAAAACCAAGTTCTACTTTTGCTTCTACACTGAAACTGCAAATACCCAGGCATGTTCTAGGATGCTACTGACGACAATAGTACATAGGATATCCTTGTACATAGGGTGCAATTCGCGTTACACAATATTATAATTCCCATGTCTTTAATTGATTAAAGGGATTTTAATTCGGCTATGCTCCGATGTCACTTCGTGACGGACTTGATCTCGTGACTTGACTGGTTCGTGATGGTCTCGAGTTAGACTTTTTATATTAACTTTTAGAGGTCTCTACCACACTTTCAAACGTCTCTCCCCGAGGCGATTTCCATTCTTATAATTTCTACGGGTTCCTTGGACCCTTACCTATCCACTAATGTATCTATCATGAATGTACGTAATGTACACACGTACAGTCGCCATCACAAACATAGGAGCAAACAAGCACGTCACAAACATCGGAACACACCTCTATTTTCAAGGCATTAGGGTGCATGTGCCGATATTTTTGTTATTGACATGCGTAGTCTGACAAACCATGAAATATTGACCATTCACAGAAATCAACTCGCACTTGACTGAAACTGCCCTGAGGGCTACGTCACGGTAATTGGGCCTCAATACACCCGTTTTTGAAAACCAAGTTCTACTTTTGCTTCTACACTGAAACTGCAAATACCCAGGCATGTTCTAGGATGCTACTGACGACAATAGTACATAGGATATCCTTGTACATAGGGTGCAATTCGCGTTACACAATATTATAATTCCCATGTCTTTAATTGATTAAAGAGATTTTAATTCGGCTATGCTCCGATGTCACTTCGTGACGGACTTGATCTCGTGACTTGACTGGTTCGTGATGGTCTCGAGTTAGACTTTTTATATTAACTTTTAGAGGTCTCTACCACACTTTCAAACGTCTCTCCCCGAGGCGATTTCCATTCTTATAATTTCTACGGGTTCCTTGGACCCTTACCTATCCACTAATGTATCTATCATGAATGTACGTAATGTACACACGTACAGTCGCCATCACAAACATAGGAGCAAACAAGCACGTCACAAACATCGGAACACACCTCTATTTTCAAGGCATTAGGGTGCATGTGCCGATATTTTTGAACACCTATAGTGTACCTATGTATGTGATGGCGACTGTACCTACATGACGCTGGACCAACTGCGCATTATTCAACGCAAATGTCACCTGTTTTAGGCATTTGGACACTGCCTGTTGTGACATTGGTATCGATTGGTCTCGCCCCACTCCTCCCTGGTAATCGCCTCTTCCGAAAAATTTCAGAGCGGTAAGGAGCTGGAGCAGGCAAAAATAGTTTATTTATCTTGTTATTTGTAGTGAGTACAGTAGCCTGGAGTACATGAGGAAATGCTTATTGATGGTGAAGGATCATAGAAGGATCTATGTAGGCGTGCACAGGCCCGCATCGCACGCATCGGACGCATCGCATCAAACGGATACATTTTTCACAGTGCGTCCTCTGTATTGGCTGCGTACGGATTACTGACAGTGATTACCAGCATACGGATTGACGAGATCTAGTACACATTCGTCAGATTCCTTTTTCGTCAGAATAAATTCTAACTTGTTTTTTTTTCGGACGAAAACGGAATTACTTTTTGGACGGAAAAAACTTTGGTTAATTTTTATAATTTATTTATTTGTTACACCTATTAACAAATCAATCCTAAGCTTAATCTAACGATAGTATGCCAATTGTCGTAACCGTCGCAAACAGTCAAAAATTGTTATTTTCCCCTTATTGCAACTTCTAACAATTTCTTTTCGACTCTTTATAATTTTTTCAGTTTTCTTTGATCTAAAACCTTGTGCCTGCAAACACAGTTTCATTTTTTTTTTTTATCATTACAAGTGATTTCCTTCTGAATGGTGTGAATGATTGCCAATATGTTTGCCTGTCTCGATATTTTTTTATTAATGCGGCTATGAAATCCCTCTACGCAGTTCGTTGTAGAATGCTGTTCACTAAATGAACTAAAACTATTGAATACCTTATTGGCCATCCATTGCTTGGTAAAATAAGTCATGAATTCTTCATGTTTATCCGTACTTGGAAGATTTTTTGTAATTGACAGCCAACCTTCTGGTATCATATCTTGTGGTAGATATGTTAATGCCTGGCATAATTGCAAATTTTTTTTTCCCTCTTTGCTTTCATTTAATCCTAATTGCCATGTTTTTTAATCGCTTGCTTGTAGTGGAAACTACAACCGCTAACTTTTGCATCTGGATAAACTGTTTCGATGGCATTATGCATTGCTGGTTCATAATCTATTTTAAAAATTGACGGATTCCACAGGGGTAAATTGTTTTTCAGTAGAGACATGAGTCTTGTATAAGTCTCTTGACTTTTATTTGGTAGCAATGCGTAGGCAAGCGGTATAAAATAATTTTTATTTGTGCCAGACAACTCAGTGTGTAGTGTATATAACTGTCTAAAAGGTTTGGAAATTATTTTAAAAGTGCCATCGCCGAACACTTTTTTTGCACGTTGAAACAACTTCATTGCACGAGAGCTTACAAATATTAGAATTTTGTTATCTTCTCCGTCATTACACGGTAAATTATATTGTAATCCTTCGGGCAACTCATATTCTCTTAAAGTACTGAATTTCAGTTTTTTAATTTTATTTGTCTTTTTTCTTAGATTATACAAACCTGTTTTTCTTTCACTGAATGATGGTATATTCTGTTCCTTTAGTCTTCTACCTTTCTCGTCACTTTTATTCAATAACGGCAACATAGAATCATCATAAATTTGATGAATGGGTCCGTATTCATTGCTTACTCTTTTCTTGCAATTGTCAAGACATATCGAATCCTCATTTTTGGTAAAATCACCCATACAATCATGCTTAGATTGTCTTTTAATCTGATCACGATCTTTATTCAAGGTTGCGGACGCACTGAAAATAAACGATTTTCACACCGCCAATTAGAAGACCCTTTTTTATTTTTTGCTGCTAATGTATATTGGTGGCCTTGATATAACAACACTTCCTTACCCCTCTTGCTCGTTATAAATTTAATGTTATTTTGGCTTGAATCTTCAGCAAAATTTATTTTAATTAAATAATAATGCCAATTTACCGTGATGACAACAAATTGCAAATGACAATTACATTCGTCGAGTAAGTATACTTCAAACTGGATAATAATTATAAGTGGCCAGTATTGTTTAATACCTAAGGTTAGATTAGATTTAGATTTATTTATTTCAAGATAAAAATTACAATATTTCCAGGTGTTATAAAAATTTCGGAGCTATCCATTTCGCAACAATACTTTTATTTTATATTTCCGTTCTTCTTAAGAATTTAATTAAGTAATAGACATAAATAGTATGTCATATTAATGTGACATTAGCTAGTCATCATAAATCATAAGTAGTATTTATCAGTAGGCCGATATACAATCTATTTTTATTTGAAGTACATATGACTGAAGAGAAGTAGATAACCCGAATGTAGGTAGGTACAGCCAACCAAATTTATTTCTGGGCCACTTCGTATCTTGAATTAAAATACCTATGCATTTTCTTGTATTTAGCCCACTGGCAAAACAAATAAGCATATTGAGTGTAACTTCTTTTAATTATTGTTAAGTAGGTACTACAGAAAAAAAGCCTACATTTTATTCTGACGATAGCGGAATCTGCTCGAAAGTCCGTTTTCGTCCGAAAAAAAACAGGCTATAATTTATTCTGACGAAAAAGGAATCTGACTGTGTACTAGATCATTGACGATGCCAGTTCATTCGGATTTTCGTAGTGAGCGCACGTGTGGACTCTGTGAGAATGGAGGAAACCGATGAAGAACAATTAGTCGTTGTAGCTTGTTTGTTAGCAGAAGAGGAAGAATTGGAAAAAAAGCTAAATAAAGAAAACATAGTATCTGGATACACAACATATTCAAGAAGAGATCGGAACATGGAGAATATCACACCCTATTTCCTGATTTGTTAAACGATGACACAAAGTTCTTCCAATATTTTCGTATGTCGCAAGATAAATTCAATTATCTTGTTGACTTGACCATTCACCATCATCACATCTGACGTCTTGGTAATTCACACCGCTCGTGCATTTTTTATAGCTGCTCGTAACAATATATAAAATGATGCAAACTTAGTCACTGGAAAACTTTTCACTCTGATCTGAGCAGCAACACGAACTACGCACGTGCGTTATACTTTGACAAATCAACGACGGTCATACTTTGAGAACTTACATGTAAGTACGAGTAGGTATACATACTATTGAAACTGCAACAATCTTAGAGCATATAGACTGGAGTAGCCTTTCAGTAACTTACCCCTCTGTTGAAAACCTTGCACAAATGTGCAAAAAATCATATAAAACCAATTTCACAATCAATTCATGGTTATTCACAAAATCGCCTCGCAAATGAACACTGATCATAAAAATTCCCGCATATGCTGTCTACACATGTAATAAACGTTCTACCACTTCAAGCTTAGAAAAAGATGGTACCTAAAACATTTCATTTGCAAGTAATTTTAGTATTTTTGGATTGCTCGAATATTACATTTATGAAAATATTTTCATCACACGTCAAATTAAACGATTATGTGATCGATTTACAATTATTTTTTGGATACGTCTTGATACGTCATGGAACTCCCCACGAGACTTTTGTTTAATGCTTTGTAAGAAATAACTTAATGGTATCTGAAAAAGAGTCTATAATATTATTAGCATTAATTAATCTAAATTACGGACGACTGCACTTCCCACTAGACTATGTATTCATGCTTTGTAAGAATGACCCTAATTGCAATGAAGTTAGAGTTAATAATAATATTTGCAAGGATAATCTCAAATGACAGATCAGTGTCTCGAGACTCATAAGTAGAGATGAGGGTAGTATCGATGAATTCATTAATTATCGATGGTAAGTATGATTCACTAAGAACCTGCAAATTTGCCAAGTGTTGTATAGTGACAGAAATAAAAGGAAGTCCATGCATTTTAACATTTTAAAAACAAATTTAATCAATTTATCAAATGCTCAAAATGAGTCCCTTCCTGTTGATTACAAAGTCGCACTCTTTTGATTATTTCGCTCCCTGTGGATTTTTTGATCTTGTTGTGGTGGATATTTAGAATAATATGTCTAAGTTCTGCTTGTAGCTCGTGGACACTTTCACACTGGTTCTTGTAAACTACATTTTTTTCATAAACCCATCAAAAAAAATCTAACGGGGTTAGATCTGGGGATCTCGGCGGCCATCTTATTTGTCCATTTGTCCCGATCCAGGGATGAAAGTGTTCATTGAGATAGTCCCTTGTTCCAACAGCTTCAGTTTTCTGTCTCTATATGTCTTCTCAGGCAGTGAGGTGCAGTCTGGTGCTAAAGCTCGCGCTAAGCCTACTGTCGGAACCTGATCTTGTTGAGGATTTGGGGGTCCATCTCATTCCCCAGCATATTGTCCTTAGAGTAAGCGTGTACCTTCCAATCTTGCCAGCCCTCTGGAAGGTGAGCCGATATCAGGCGTGACTGCCTGCCAAGGATCACGTTGTCTCCTGGGTCATCCGCCTCCCAACTAAGAAGTGATCCCAGCTCAACCATTTCTCCCGATCCCGTCGCCTAGAAACAAAGAGTTTCGAAGTTTTTATAAACTGTAGTACGTAGACATTCAAGGAAAAACGGCTCATTAGAGTTGGCTCGTTTAATTGAACGGCCCATTCAAATCTACACATCGAGCGGCTCAAAATCGGCCCGTCCGGCTCATTACAACTAACCCGTTCAGTGACCCGTACGGCTCACCAAGTTGACCCGTACGGCTCACTACACGGTACAGCATACGGATTGACGATGCCAGTTCATTCGGATTTTCGTAGTGAGCGCACGTGTGGACTCTGTGAGAATGGAGGAAAGCGATGAAGAACAAATTGTCGTTGTAGCTTGTTTGTTAGCAGAAGAGGAAGAATTGGAAAACAAGCTAAAAAAAGAAAACATAGTATCTGGATACACAACATATTCAAGAAGAGATCGGAACATGGAGAATATCACACCCTATTTCCTGATTTGTTAAACGATGACACAAAGTTCTTCCAATATTTTCGTATGTCGCAAGATAAATTCAATTATCTTGTTGACATCCTGAAACCACATTTACTGAGACAGAATACTACATACAGGGAGGCTATAGGACCAGAAGAAAGGCTTGCTGTGTGTTAGGTATTTATTGAAATTAAACATCGGAAGCATTTTTTTTTGAAGCCTATATAGTGTCCCACTGCTGGGCAAAGGCCTCCACTCTTGAATTCCACTCGTCCCGATTTTGAGAAATCTCTGGACAATCGTTGTGAAATACGTCCAGGTCATCCCGCCATCTCCTTCTCGGCCTGCCACACCGTCGCCTCCCACCATGCGGCACCCACTCCGTAGATTATTTCTCATTAAAATATAAATATTGGCCGAGAATCTGCGTATTTTGATCCGCTGCATGTAAACGTTCCGTATAGTTCATATTTTCTTGGAAGGATGCGCAGAGTTTCGCTATTGGCACGTGAAGACATCGTTTCATCCATGGGTGAAGGCGGCATTTCGTAAGGTGTAGATGAACGTGAAAACATTGCCGGAGACAGGTTGTGCAGAGTTTCGTTCATGGCAGGTGGAGGAGGAGGAGACATCATATATGGAGTATTATTCACAGATGGTGTCGAAGCGATGGTTGTGATTTTGTTCATAGCAGGCGAAGAAAACATCGTTGTATTTGAACGAGTAGGTGCCGGAACCATAACATTTGAAACAATTCTCACTCTCTCTCTTTCATTTGAACCAGATGCCATAAGATTAGAATCAGGATATTCAGGATTGATTGAAGTTGTCGCAAGCCTCATCACCACGTTGTTAACTATTTGAAACAATTGAGATTTAATTTGAATTTGGTCTTGTAAAGGGAAAGTCATTACTGTTTTAGCCATAGGTATTAATGAAAAAATCCAGTAGAGGATCACTCCGTTCTTGTAAAGTATTGTTGGAGAACGTTGGCTGCAGTTGAACCTTGTTAAGTTTGTGAAGCTGCGTAGGTCGATTTCCTACCGACAGTTCGAACGGATTCTATGGATTGTTGACTTCCTGCATCGCTTATATCTAGATTACTAGAATCAGACGGTGCTTCAAGCTGTGTTTCGTCGTTATTGTTGACAATTCTAGGCGATAGGCTTGACCGCCGTTTTTCCTCATCGTTTAAGTAGGTATAGTACTAGGATTTTTTTTTACGAGAAATGGAATTTTGCCAGCGTGATCGCTGCCATTGATGAAAAACACGTGCTTATTCAAGCTCCACCCTCCACAAAAAATCCAAAATTGTAATTGCATTCGATATAAGGTCTGTATCAGAATTAACAATAAGTTTATGATATTAATTTAGTACTCCAGAGATGTGTAAGTGTTGAGGACAGCGGACTCACTATGTAATTCGGGAAACTAATGACGAGAAACAAAACAAACGAATGAATTAAAATACGTGTATATTGTTCATTGCACTACAACTATTACAAACCGGGGACACTAATCGTAAGTAGAAAATCGGTAACTCAGGCACATCGACTTTGAAATTGATTACGAGTTTAATTACGATTTACAATTTTCGTCGACTGATCGTGACGAGCGCTAATTGCAAAAGAAAGCTCAAACTCAAGTCAAACCCTAACAGAAAGACAAAGGTTTTGCTACTCGCCGCTACTGGGCGAAAACGCTAGTAATTTCCGGGTCCCAGAACATTCGATGCTGGAAAAATCTAGACGTCTCACCCTATCTAGTGACGAGCAGCGTGAAACTTCGCTATAGAACAATAGATTCCGCGTTGCGCGCTCTAGCGCTAAGCGGATGAACTACGCGGTTACATAGCTGTCGCGCCCAGTTATTATAGTACTTATGCTATTACACGCTAGATGGTAACCCAACATGGTAAATTCAACCTTATTTTGACGACCGCTTTAGCCTAGGTGGTAGTGACCCTGCCTACGAAGCAAGAGGTCCTGGGTTCGAATCCCGGTAAGGGCATTTATTTGTGTGATGAGCACGAATATTTGTGCCTGAGTCATGGATGTTTTCTATGTATTTAAGTATTTATTTCTCTATATAAGTATGTATATCGTCGTTTAGTTTGGGAACTTAGGACTTGGTTGGTTTGTGTAAGATTGTCCTAAATATTTATTTATTTATTCATTGCGTACCTACATTGGCCACAATAAGGTCTCTGAGCGTCCAAATACAATTAATAATTATTCTAATGTTCTTATAGAGATGTATACTGTCTCTAAGCGTTAAAACAGAAAAAAAAGGATCATTAATGTTATATTGTCAGAGATGATCATGAGATAAAGGGTCAATAACAATAAAAAGTGTCAAGAACAGAATGATGCCTCTCGTCAAAATAATGATAATAACACTAATCTCGCGGAAGTGTGGAGGTCGCGGTTTTTTAAATGCCAAAGACCTCCACAACCGCGAGGTGTGCAGTCTCAGGGATTATTTCCTAAGCAACGAGTGGGGGATGCATCGCGACGTAGTAGCAGTAGACGGAAACTTCACCCCGCTCTCCTTGGCAAACGAGAACTGGCGCAGACTTAAAGTAATGAGCGCCGATGACCGCAGGGCGGTGTGGAGGAGCAAGGAGCTTCACGGGCGGTTTTACAAGGCCCTCACAGGGCCCGATGTAGATCTGCTCGCGTCGGTGAACTGGCTACGTTTCGGGGATCTCTTCGGGGAAACCGAAGGTTTTGTCTGTGCAATTGCGGACGAAGTTATCATGACGAACAATTACCGGAGGTATATCCTGAAGGACGGTACGGTCGACATTTGTCGGGCATGCCGCCGTCCCGGGGAGTCACTCAGGCATATTATCTCCGGTTGTGGTCATCTTGCTAACGGCGAGTATTTGCACAGACATAACCTTGTAGCCAGAATTATTCACCAGCAACTTGCTCTGCTATACGGTCTTGTGGTCTCTGAGGTGCCTTACTATAAGTACACACCTGCGCCAGTTCTCGAAAATGATCGTGCCACGCTCTATTGGGATCGATCTGTCATCACGGACAGGACTATTCTTGCCAATAGGCCTGATATCGTGCTGACAGATCGATCGAAACGCCAGGCAGTGCTCGTCGACATCACCATCCTCCATGACGGGAACCTCGTGAAAGCCGAGAAGGACAAAGCCAGCAAGTACCTAGACCTGGCACACGAGGTAACTGCTATGTGGGATGTTGATTCGACGATCATCGTCCCGATAGTCGTTTCGGCGAACGGTTTAATAGCGAAGAGTCTCGACCATCACCTCAAGAGACTCTCGCTTGATGGCTGGATCAACGGCCAGATACAGAAGGCGGTACTCCTGGATACTGCGAGGATAGTCAGGAGGTTCCCGTCTCTGTCGCCCTGACCACCGGTAGCTTAGGCCCCGCCTCGCTGCCGGCGGCACCATAGGTTAGGTTTTTATAATGATTTTATGTTTTGTATGTATAGTTTTATATTTTACTTTTTATATAGTTATTGTAAAAACCTAATCTAAGAAAGAAATGAAATAAAGAAGATAATAATAACACTAGTATTTAGGTAGTGCAGAAAAACTAGTATAAATAAAACAAACACACACTTCTGCAAACTCGACACGATAGCAATTTATTTTATTTTCCAAAACCGATACTTAAAAGAAACGTTAACACAACACAATGTTAATTTAATTCATTTTCCCGAACAGAACTCGCTTGTAAGGAACGTTGTAGGATTTAACACTTAGTTTAGCCCGGGAATATTAATGGGATTTCCCCCTTTCGTTAGTAGCCTATGATAAAACCCTTAAAACGCTAAACAGGTCAAAGTAAAACAATTACATCGTCTTACGGCTAGCTGTGACGTAAAAAATTAGGAGTAGGACATATACAGAACCCTATATACAATAATAGGTAGGGGTTTCAAGCCGCCAATATGCTTGGTCGTAGACCGCGAGCGCGAAACACCACGTAGAATAGGCGCACAGGTTTTCTTTAAATAGGTGTGGAGGTTGAGTTTATGAGGAATGCGTGGAATGGATGAAGGGTGAGCAAACCAGGATTATAAAAAAAACCTAAGGCATATGACGAAAATAAATTAACGGTGGCGAGGGAAATGCCTTTTTAAATTTTGGGGAATATGATAAATCCGGAAAATATTTACTGGCGGAATACGGAACCAGAGCGCGTTAGCGGGTTGTGGTCCTATGTTATAGGTGTAATGCCTGTAGACACAATGGGCCACAGCATATCTTTCACATATATCAATCATTATCCTAAGGCCGTTGACTGAGGGGCTCAGCAACACCATGTCGTCTGCGTAGCTTATGTTATTAACAAAACAACCATCCACCGAACATCCGACACCCGCGCTGCTGAGCTTCTCAATCAAGCCGTTTATATACACGTTGAATAACGTGGGAGAAGTTAACCCCCCTGTCTAACTCCGCACTCCATTTTATAGACCTCAGAGTATCCCCCTGCCCATCGAACTACATTTGATTGGTTGTCATACCAGTATTTAAACATTTTTATAACCTCAGCTGGTAAGCTCGTATCCCTGCTTAACTTATTCCACAACACTTGGTATGACACCAGGTCAAATGCCTTCGACAAGTCCAAGAAGCAAGCGTATATTGGCGTGTTCCTCCCAGTATAATACCGAACAGTGTGCTTAAGACATACAACCGCTGCCTCAGTTGATAGTCCCGACCGAAAACCGAACTGGGCGCCATGCAGGTTAATATGTTTGTTCATATACTCATTAAGCACACTGTCCAGCACTTTCGCCAAGATAGTCGCCAGAGAGATCGGCCTATAATTAGACTTGTCGGATGCATCACCTGTTTTATTTTTAATGATAGGTACCACTATAGTCTTCATGAGGTCATCCGGCAAGTAGTTGTGGCTTATGCAGAGTGTATAAAACATGGCAAGGACTCTAGGGAGATGAGCACCAGCATGCTGCAGATGCTCGATACTGAGACCGTCGTGTCCGGGCGACTTACCTCTTGTCATATGTAGGACCACCTTGGACACTTCTGCTGGTGTTATTCTGATCGGGATCTCACCCACACGGTTTCCAGCATCGAGCACCGGCTCACACCTGGCAGCTGGTAGTGGTTCCACTTTGAAGTGATTCATAAAAAGGTTGGCAACATCACTAGGCTCACTGACACCCTCAATACTTGCCGGATGGCTCACCCGAGGACTTATCTTATTAGTTGATTTCCAAAATTGTACAAAATTCTTCGATTTATGGTGTGAAGCAATTATATCCATTCTAATCTGGTCTTCGTTGTTTTGACAAAAGTTCAGTTTAGCTTTAAATTCTTTCCTGGAACTGCACATTGCCTCATACAAGCGGCCTGATTTAGGCTTACCGTGTGCACACCATTCTTGAAAACAGAGCCTCGCCTTCTGGTGAGCCCCCCGGACATGTTTATTCCAACTCGTGATATAACCACGTCCCCTGGGCCGTTCTCTGTCACAACTACCAACCGAAGCCTCAATGAGTGACCCCTTTATGGAATTATACAACTTATCAATGATTTTCCCATGACAATGATTATTACATAACTTATCACAACATACTTCCAATTCTGTAGGAAAATCAATGTATTTCAACTTGTTACTACATATATTTACATATTTTTTTATTTGTGATTGTCCCCGGTCCCCCCATATTACTCCCTTCAACATATTATCCTTTTTAACCTTACTATACTGATTTTCATGCATTTTTGACACACTGTTATTCAAATTACATACAATCTCTATGGGAAAGTGATCGGACCAGTACACATCATAATGTATTTTGGCGGACAGAACTGTTTTTCTAGCTGCTGCTGATGTCACGCAGTGGTCAAGCCACCTTCTACATCCATGACTATCGCTCACATATGTATACGAGTCCGAAGGCAAGATCTCTGAGTCTACTATACACAATTGTTGCTCTAAACAAAAGTCATGTAATTCGTTATAAAAAGCCGTACTCGGATGAGCGTTAAAATCGCCTAACAAATAAATCAAGTTCACTTGCTCATTATCTATGATCGCATACATTTCACTCAAGCATTCTGTGAATTCATTTAGGTTGTCCCTCTCGTCATTAGGCATGTATACCGAAAACACTATGATGGATCTATCACCTGTAACGATTTTTAAAGCCACTAGTCTAACACTTTTGCACTGTATAATTGAAACGCACGGAAACCGGTTTTTACGCCACAGGAGCGCCACACCCCCGTGTGGACGACCACGCAGAACGCCCGCCGATAAGTCCACTGCTGTATTGCCGTAGTACGCAAAATTGGGGTCAATTGTTCCCAGCATGGGTATGTCGTGCTGCAACAACCACGTTTCTTGAAGTGCGATGATCTCAGCTGATTCACAGAGTGCCCGGACACAGTCCGCTGATCGAGAGAGACCTTTACAGTTAAATGATATAAATCTGCAATTATTAGTTAGCTGCGTATGCGTACTATCCATTTTGTTGATTATGTTGATCATCTAACCCGTTTTCAATACTCCTAGGCATTTTCGAAAAGTTAACAAAACGCCTAAACAGTATTCCTTCCGGCCAAAAGTCTTCACTAAGAAAAATGCTCAACTTACTTTTTGGCACAAGCACTTTGTACGCGTTATAGCCTTTGTCAATTTTTAGATTTAATTTGTGTAGCGAAACATTAATTTGTGCCTTACTACTATACACATGCGCCGTTATGTCCTCCTCATTAGTGGACTTATCAACATTGTATAAAAACAACGGTATCTTGATGTCCGCCGCTTTGAATTTTCCGGTAACTTCAGTAGCTGCTGTTCCCATTTTTCCAACAATCCTATTTCTTAATCTTTTGCGCTGTACTAGTGTCCACTCCTCTGAGGGATTTTCTGGCTTCCATTGCCCCGGTACCTTGAGTTTCTCAGCTACAGACACTTAAGAATCAAGCTGCTGCATTCGCGACTTTGATTGCGCAATGGTTAAGTCCGCATGTGACATCGTTGCTTTTGCGCGCGCATCAGATGTTTGCTGCGAGTCTTGAATGCACATTCGCTGATCTGTCCGCGCAGTATTCGAACCTGTGTGCAACATAGTTGCATTCGCGTGCGCACTCGCATTGTGCGACATACGTGATTTTGCTAACACAATTGAATCCTCATTGTCATTAGTCATCGAAGTTACTGTATTGGATCGTAATAAAAAAAAAAAAAAAATTAATAAAATTTATTTATTTAACAAAAACACACTTAAATTATAAACGTTATATCCGTCAGACGCCAAACTAGGCTGAGCCTGTATCTTGGCCGCCTGCGATTTTTATTTTTTTATTTTTTTTTGAGTTTTTTTTTTATTTTTTTTATTATGACTCACGCTGTAGGTAGATATGTCACGATATAAATTTGTTGGGTTTTCAAGCGGTTGTTCGGGACTATTTACCAACGATGCTATCCGGCGCCTGGCCTTTTTAGGGAATAAATCCAAAGAATCTGACACAACCAAAGCCTCTTGTGGCGTCAAAACAGTCGCTTGGGGTTTGGCGACTAGAGCTCCATTAAAATAATTATCAGCTAAAAAAAGGTTCTTCTCACTTGAGGGCCGAGCACTGTATTATAGCACCTGTTTTACACTGATATAAGCAGGCTACTTCATGAAGAAAGGTGCTGACACCAAAAATACCAGCTCGCGCTAGGGCTTCTATAACGAGAATGATACTTCACCAATCTGTTTACAAGAATTGACAAGATTCTGGAAAAATTGCCTATTAAATTCAAATTTGAATAATTTAAAAAAGATAATAGCCAACAACCAGCCAGAGTCCCACACAAGGATATAGTCGTGAAGCAAAGAAATTTGACTCTGCTAAAAAAATAAAGAGCAAAATATAATACAGATAGCGTAATAAAGGCAAATGCAGGGAGTTATCACTGCAGTAGTTACTATGTTACTACTACTACTACTATATTGACTTTGTATACAACAGTCAGCAGTATAAAGTCATTGAATTGGAGTTTAAAAGAAAGTTTAATACAAATACAATATAAACATATACAATAGATAATGAAGTGTTCTGCAAATTTAGCTAAACCAGCTTGTCAAAATTGATAAATCATATTGTAAACATGAAATGATCACAGCCCACAAAAATATGCGGCGAAAGGTGTTTAATTCGACAATATCTATACTAAACTAGCACTAAGGATATTTATAAGTAAAATTCAAGATAACCTAGATGCTAGATCATAAAAATTGTACATAAGTACCTACTTGTTTTTGCAAATAAAAGCTTAAAATATTTTTTTTCTTTATATTCCTTCATTACTTCAATCATTAAGTAAATTATCATCGAATAAATGATTAAAAGCATACGAGTCGTTATCGAGACGAAACCACGTTTATCATAGTCAGAAATGGATTATGCTTACCTAACTCATGTCATGACCCCAATTTTTTTACACTACTCCATATGTGTCACATCAATCGATAGGTCTTTCAACTATAAGGTTACTCAGCACTTTTTATGATTATATTAATATACTCGGAGATAATCGCTACGAAAGTCATAAAAATTGTGTCCTCCCCCCTCTTACTATCGAAGGGTGGAAGTGAAAAATTTGAAAAATATCATGGACATAGTGCTTATTAAATACTTCCACCGAAAATTGTTTTGAACAAGATCGGTTCAAAGGTTTTCGAGGAATTGCTGAAAAACTGCTTTCCCTATAAAAAAGGACGCAAGTACCGTAAGGTCTGTATGAGGATACGACCTTTTTAATATGTCATTCACTGATACGCATAAATCCATATCCATACTTAATATCATATTATAGATGTGAAAATAGGTAACTCTGTCTATCTGTTGTACCTACCTTTTCAATAAAATTTGGTATGGAGATAGTTTTGAGAGCCTGAGAAGGACATGGGATAGTTTTTTTTCATCGTGGAAGTCATCCCTTAAAGGGATAAAAATAGGTATTATGGAATTAAGTACGATAATTGATGCGGCGCCTGTGCCGGCTGTGTCATGCTCATGTCTAATAGCAGTAACAGCATATTTTTGCTCTTAATTTTTTTTAGGCGCTTTACAGAAAATACGTTTAAGGCTACTAACGTGTATAACTAAAATACGCGGACGAAGTCGCGGCTAAAAGTATGTTTAGTTATAATTCAAAAAATGTACAAAGAATAAAAACAATTTGCAGCAGAAAGAAAGCTAAATAGCATTGAGGTACCACAAGTAAAATAGTTAAATATCTAGGCTTCATCCTTGACTCCGGACTCACGTGGTCCCCTCATATTGACCGCATGTGCGACAAACTGTCTTCCGCGTGTCCAGAGTCACTTTCCAGAATTGCACCGACCTTGTCATATGACAATGTTAAAAAAGCCTACTATGGCTACTTTCACGCTATTCTAATTCTGGGTGCTGACCTGTGGGCAACAGCAGCGGACCTAAATAGACCATTTAAATTACAAAAACGTGCTATTCGTATCATTAGCGGAAAGTCATACGACCATCCTGCTAAAAATCTATTTAAGGAGCTTAAGATACTTAGCCTTCCCAGTGTTTACATATTAACCGCTTGCAAGTATGTTAGGGCCAACGTGGACCAATACGCTACCCATTCGTCGGCTCGTTGGAACAACCGCTTATTTATCCCGCGGTGCAGGCTCGCAAAGACCCAGAAGTCACTTGGGGTCTTAGGCGCAAAATTGTATAACTTGCTACCAGAGGAGATAAAACTATCAAAAACTGAAAAAATGTTCGACAACAAACTTAAAATTATGTTAAACAACAAAGCATGCTACAGCGTTGACGAATTTGTTGAGACGTGCACTGGCCCTAAGTATTAGGAGCACCTACATAACCTTACAGTTAAGGCATCACAATTTAGTAACTAATATTTTTGAATTGAAACTTCCTGTATCACTCAGACATGTAAAGCTATATGCGACCTTATTTGACATCCGATGTAATTAATAAATAATACTACTTATTATGTACATACCTGACTTGTAAAACATTGACTTTTATGAATAAATATCTTGTAGAAAAACGGGAAACTATCAATATTGAGAAAAGGTTTTGTATAGACACGCAGGAACGGTTTGAAATCGAAGATCAACTTACAACATAATTATGCTGGACGAGTCAATTTTGAAACCGGCATTTTGACCTCTAATCATTAATTGTTGTTAACCAGCTCGAAGTTCTTTATTTTCATGCCACATGAAAATGGTGAACAGTTGGTTTGTTACTTAAATTAATACTGAAACTGCCCAATAATAAACAAACAGCTTAAATAAGTAGTTTGTAGGTAAGAAAAGTTTTATTGGATAAGAGGAGAATTTCTATTTTTCTCTTTGTGAAGTCTATTTTATAGTAGAAACTTGTCCTGAAAATTATTATGACCAAGCAAGCAACATAGCCGGACATGTTGAAGCAGTTTCTCTTAAATATAATAATACAATTTTATGTGCATATTATAAGTCTCCCAAATGCGCCTTCGAAACGTACTTTACACTAACGGACTTTATAGTTTTTGGAGATGTTAACGAAGACTTTCGTCGTTCAAGTCGTTTAGATATATTTATGCAATGCTCGGTTTATTTACAATAAAAAATATTTTAAAAGTATAATCTGAAATCCTATGCACGAGCAATATTTGTGTGCATTCGCATTCTTAGTGGGTATCACTTTATACTGGACAATTGAGATTTACGGATATTTAAAATTAGAAAACACAATCCGAATTGGCCCCAATATATATTTCTCAGGTTCTCGAAAATAGCTCTAACGATTTTGATGAAAATTGCGGATTAGGGTTTTTTTTGGTTTTTAAACCTAAATACTTAATCTTAACTTATTAACTAGTATTTGGTCATACGTCTGTCTGCATTAATTACTACATCGCAGCGATCCTTCATCGACTTCACTATATTCTCACAAAGATTTGAACCTCTAACTGATTCCCATATTTCGTTGCAGTGGGCGATAAGGTCTTCTTTGCGGTTATCCCACCTTTGAACCATGATCGCTCGCAAAATGCTCAATGGGGTTGAGGTCTGGGGATTTAGAGGGCCACGGCACTGTCCTGATGTCAGGCTGCGTGGCTAGCCAGTTCTACGCGACACGCGCACGGTTAATGGGACAATTGTCCTGAATAAAGACAATTTCCCTACAGACCTCTCTCGGATACACCGTGCGCACTGTCGGAATCATGCACTCCTCCAGTAGATCCCGTTACAGCTGGCCTGTTAACCTCCCGGGGACAAAAGCGAGTTCCCCAGGGCCCGCAGCACTCATCCAACCCCACATATTAGATGTGATTCGCCCAGATGCCCGGGGTTAACATTTAGAGGTTCATATCTCGTATTATTTGGACGCCATAAATACCGACGTCCGAGTTGATTAAATTTAAAACATTTCTGGTCGGTAAAAATGGCGTTTGAAAAATCAAAATTGCTGAATTCTCGCGTGAAACTTACTCGATGTGCGCGATGAGCTTCAGTCAGCGCGATTTTTTTCGCAGTTCTTCTCTTGTGAATAAAATTTTTATGTAAATTTCTTCTTATTGTTTTAAAAGAACAATCAAGATTTTCCGCAAATACCTATTGTTGTCGGTGTGAACGGATGCGCACATAAGTTAGAAGCAGCCGCTCAACCTGCGGCGGCTGCACAGCTCGCGGTGGCTGCTCCTCCAGCGTGTGTAGTGCCCTCGGACTCATAACGGATGACCCAACGGCGAACCGTAACTCTCTGTAAAACAAAACATATTAATGAACGTAAACGTTTATAAAAAAAAACCTTTATGGCTACGTGTTAACTTAAGAACATTAAATAGCCACTTAAAAAAAATTGCTTTGTTATATATGAAAGAAATGTATAAACCATAACTTCGTGTTCATTACGGTTGCTATTTTTTCTAAACAAATGAATAAGGACAAATAAATAAAAATAAGTCCATTAACGACTTGGTATTGTTTGTATTTAAATTAAATTATACATATTATAGACTAAACGCCCTTCGCGCGAGGCAGAATTTTATTATCTGATGGTGGCACTATGCGTATATGGTATTAGAATGCACCCGTTCACACCGATCACAATATTTTACATCAAAATTATATTTGTAGTCTTGCCATTTTTACAATCTGCGTTTTTGACGTTCCTTGTAAGAATTTCAAGTTTTTTCAAACTCACAATCTTCACAATTTATTCTTTATTTTTATCTCGAAGGACCAATGTTCCCTTCCGAATAATATTTCCACCTTCGTTGGTATTCAGGAATAGAAAACAACTCGCTAATCTCATTAAATTATTTATTTCACAACTTCCGTACAACTATTCATCTGAAATCTCCAATTTTCTTCTGTTTTATATCATAGACAAATAAAAGGTAAATTATTCTTCTAGGCCGCGTAGGTATTACAGAAAACTATAAAACTAAAAACTTCGTACTAATATAGCTCTCTTTCTCTACTGTATATGTTGTTCTGCTCTGAACAATTATATTAATATACTACTCAAAAGAAAATAGGGGCCACTAAGTATTTTGATTGCTACGTGAAAAATATAGTAAACAGTAATGTATATTTATTAAAATAACATGTAACAAGGCTTTTGTTTTAACTTATGCTAATAACCATTTAATTGTGTAGTCAATTGTTTCACTTATTTCAATTAACATGAAATTAGTCCATTGTCAACAGCAAAAACTAAACTTTTTTTTTATGGTTTAGTAACGGGTGTGTCCTCCTCTCCTGTTTTCACACTCCTGGAGCCTTGAATGCATACTCTCGATTAAGTTTCTGATGTTTTCCTCAGGTATCTCTTCCCACGCACGTTTCAGAGCATCCATAAGCTGTTGCTGGTTGTGAACCTCTTGCTCATGCTCCCTAACCCTTCGTTTTAATTGGTCCCACATATGCTCTATTGGATTTAAATCCGGACTATACGCTGGCCATGGTAAGGACACGAATATGGGAGTCATCCAGTACAGTCTGAGTGGCCCGAGCTGTGTGTGGGCGGGCATTGTCATGCATTAACCAGAACCCTGGCCCCACTCTCTGTGAGAATGGAATCACATGAGGCCTGATGACTTCATCGATGTACCGTTGTGAAGTTACTGTGCCTTGATTTAAGAAAACCAGCTCAGTTTTGCCTTGTAAGCTAATCCCAGCCCAAACCATCACCCTAGGACCTCCAAAGCGGTCAATTTCCTTGATGCAGACATCGGAAAATCTCTCACCCTGTCGTCTCCATACTCTAATCCGCCGATCATCACTACAAAGCTTCACTTTACACTCATCTGTGAAGAGCACCATACCCCATTGATTCATGCTCCAATCTGAATGTTCGCGGCAAAAACTTAAACGATTTCCACGTTGAACCCTAGATAAAGGAATTCGTACTACTCGGCGTCTGGACCTTTGCTGGTCTTCATGCAGTCGATTACGTATCGTTTGGTCACTAACACGAGTCCCCGTTGTCAACCGTAGGCGATTTTGTAACTTACGTGCCGTCACAGAGCGCTCTCGACGGGCACTCAATCGGATGTAGCGATCCTCTTGTGCCGTAGTTGCTCGCATCCTGCCCGATCCAGGCCTTCTTGCAACACTGCCAGTCTCTTGGAACCGATCCCACACATTTTGGATGGCTCGGCGAGAAAAACCCAACGAAAAAGCTACAGACCGCTGTGAATGACCTTCAGCAATCAATGTAACGGCTCTGGTGGCAGTAATGGTATCCATATGCCTTCGTTGACGTGGCATTATTAACAAAAGATGTTAAAAGAAGCAAAAGATGGACAGAAATAGTTTTTTAACAGAATAAAATTGTGATTCCATCTGAAAGGAATTTGACCTGAAACTCGTTTTTTTATTTGCTTCAATTTCTGGCCAGCTGTAAGACTTAAACACCAGCATTAAAGAGGTTGGATACTGAAGGAGGCCGGACATCATTAATTAGTCACTTATTAATTAGTTTACATCTAAAAATTTACTCAAAAACAGAAATATGTAAGTGGCCCTTATTTTCTTTTGAGTAGTATATTATAGGAAATATAATTGTTGCCGACCTAGTGCAGTCGCCGCGGACACACACGCCTACATGCGCGTCTCCCGCCGCCTCGGTAGGTATGGCTCTCTCGTGTCAGAGAAAACACCAGAGCCACGACTGCGTTAGGCAACAAGGCCTACACAGAGAAAAACGGGCTACGTAGTACGTAGCTTTCAACAGTGCCGTACGTACCTAGGATTCCACTATTACGCTTTGTGCCCGCTACATAATGTAGTTGTCATACGTAGTCGGCCCTATTACGTGCGTCATGTAGCAGATCCATTACTTACGAGTGGCTTTCCTAGCTACTTACGTACGTAGTTCGTATCCGCCTACGTACAGGTAATGAGTATGCAAATTAAAGCTGTTTTACTTTATTATACAGGAGCGGGTACACTGTAAGCCATGGGGCAGCATACGTTGGTACTGCTGCAGCACTGGTACTGTATAGTAACGGGCACAGAAAAGCATGTTGCAGCATACGTTTGTAATGCGGTAGCACTGGTACTGTACAGTTACGGGTACAGTGAAGCATGTTGCAGCATACGTATGTAATGCGGTAGCACTGGTACTGTACAGTTACGGGCACAGTAAAGCGTGTTGCAGCATACGTCTGTAACGCGGTAGCACTGGTACTGAACAGTAACAAGCACAGTAAAGCATGTTGCAGCATTCGTATGTAATGCGGTAGCACTGGTACTGGACAGTAACGGGCACAGTAAAGCATGTTCCAGCATATGTATGTAATGCGGTAGCACTGGTACTAGACAGTAACGGGCACAGTAAAGCATGTTGCAGCATACGTCTGTAATGCGGTAGCACTGGTACTGTACAGTTACAGGCACAGTGAAGCATGTTGCAGCATACGTCTGTAATGCGGTAGCACTGGTACTGGACAGTAACGGGCACAGTATAGCATGTTGCAGCATACGTCTGTAATGCCGTAGCACTGGTACTGTACAGTTACGGGCACAGTAAAGCATGTTACAGCATACTTATGTAATGCGGTAGCACTGGTACTGGACAGTAACGGGCACAGTAAAGCATGTTGCAGCATACGTCTGTAATGCGGTTACACTGGTACTGTACAGTAACGGGCACAGTAAAGCATGTTGCAGCATACGTCTGTAATGCGGTAGCACTGATGCTGGACAGTAACGGGCACAGTAAAGCATGTTGCAGCATACGTCTGTAATGCGGTAGCACTGGTACTGTACAGTTACGGGCACAGTTAAGCATGTTGCAGCATACGTATGTAATACGCAAATACTAAACATTATTTAAACTGAGCTATTCCCATTAGTGCACACACAATAGTATTGTATCTAAACAATGCTATTATCTTCTTTGTTTTCGTAATCCCCAACCAGTTACTTGCAAAAAAAGGTTAGAATGACATTGCATGTATATTGAATTTTCAACCTTATTCCTTGTTGAGTAGGTTTAAAGTTAAGCCACCAGTTAAGTACGTTCCTGTTGTGGCTGAGGTGGTTATGAAGTATAAACCTATTCCACAAGAAATAAGTTTGAAAATTCAATATACCTACATGCAATGTCGTTCTAACCTTTTTAGGGTTCCGTACTCAAAGAGTAAAACGGGACCCGCTGTCCGTCTGTCTGTCTGTCTGCTTGTCTGTCTGTCCGTCTGTCACCAGGCTGTATCACATGAACCGTGATAGATAGTTGAAAATTTCTCAGATGATGTATTTCTGTTGCCACTATAACAACAAATACAGAAAAACAGAATATAATAGATATTTTTTTTTCTCATACAACAAACATAGTTTTTTTGCCGTTTTTATAGATAATGGTAATTACGGAACCCTTCGTGCGCACTTGGCCGGTTTTTTTGTAAGTAGGTTGGTTGACGATTACGAGAACAAAAGCAGATAATAGCATTGTTTAGATACATGCATTGCTTGCTATTGTGTGTGCACTAATGGGAATAGCTCAGTGCAAATAATTTTAACTATACCTAGTTACATAGCAATATTGCAAGTAAAGTAACCGCTTGTATAAAAATATCGACACTAACTTAACCATGTTTTGTCTTTATCTGTCACTATGACATTTGCTTTTGCCAGACAAAGAAAAAAACATGGTTTAGTTTCACCGGGTTTACTCCGTATTTATTAATATGGGGGCAAGACACATAAATATTCGTGAAACTAAATGGTTTTTCAACAGATAAGGGAAAAAAACGTTTCTTTGAATTTTAATTACCTATTTTTTTTAAACTCTAAACACCATTTTACAAATTCGAAGAAACATTGCGAATTTAGATTTATCCTTCCTTTACACAAAGTCGTGGTATAAACGGCCAGGCCCCTATTTCACCATCTTGACAATTGTCACCTGACAACGACCAATCTCCGTGCCTTGCTGGTTCCACAAGTAACCTAGCGACCACCTTAACTTCTAGGACAAGCAATGTATGGGGAATTGTCAGTGTCAGGTGACAATTGTCAAAAGTTGGTGAAATAGGGGCCAGGGAGGTTACCTACTGCAACGCCCAAATACAATTCAATTTAGTCCTAAACTGAATCGTAAGCTGTCGGTTCCATAGAAAAACTGTCCGAGAATCAGATCAAACCTAAGTTGAATCGCAATGGGACGTAGTGGTAACCCGCCAAAACTTAACAAAACTTACCATTTATAAGTCCAATAATGTCATTTATCGCCGTCTTGACCTCTTTATTGCGTATTTTTAGTACTTTTTTCTTTGCATACTCGATGATTTCTTCCCTTTTTAGAATAATCATGGAAAATAAGGAATTTTCTTTTCCGGTATATTGACGGCAAAAATCATTCATAAGCTGTAAAAAAAACGTGCAGAATATTAGATACACACTGCTCAAAACGACAAACGATGACTGAACCATCAAGCATTAAAAATAGCCGTTATATTCCACACAGCTGGGTTTCATTTTAGAAATCAGTGTGCCAAGAACGTGTAATAAGAATTACCTACGAGAGTATTAGGTACTAAATATTTACCAATGTATATCCCTCTGGTTGTTGTAATGCGGGAAACTCCTTAAAGTAATCAGCTATAGTGTTTTTTTCCAGACTGAAGTAGTTTATAGCGGTAGTCTGCAGTTTCTCTCCATTTTTCTTCCACGGTTTTCCAGGGGTCAACATTGTTTCTTAACCAGATTAAATTTTCATCACATGAGGTGTTGTCGTCTGCAAATAAAATTGATATAGTAGTAAGTTCACACAGTTACCTACTAATTTTAATATTTAAGATTTATTAAACTTGGTCATGCTGAAGATGCTTATACTAAAACGAAAAACTCTTAAGGCCGAAACCCACTGACAGCGGTGGCGGAGCGGCGCGGAGGCGGTAGGTACCGGTAGTAGGTAATGTTCGAACTAATATAAAAAGGTCCGCACAGAATACCGCGGCGCGCCGCATAGTCAAATAACTGTTACGAGTATATCAATGATAGTTGTATTTCAGCAAAGAATGCTACGCTTTTAAGTGTGGTGATGATGATGATTGCTGTAATAGGGCTCTTAACAATTGATTATATTCTTAAAAGCTGTAAATTTTACAGGATTCACATAGACAGCCCGCATTTGAAATGTTATCTGGCTGCAAAACTGCTTGCAAACTAAGCAGGTTTTGTGCAATTGATATAACTGCATCGAACCTGCTGACCGACTGCGCAGTCCACTTGCTAACGACGTGCAGTTCTAATAGCAGCATATTGCAGCTTGAATGCAGACTCTGTTTTAACTGTGCTTACTTAGTTTACTTACCATCGTCCTCGATATCGCCAACTGTCAGTGATGCTGTCGGTGAGGAAGTGATAGTTGTGGAAGATGACCGTGAAATTGAGCAACTCGCTGACCGGCGACGACCAGCGAGTTCTCCCTTTTCCCGTAGTTTACGTCTACGATTGATATATGATTCATACAACTTTCCACTTGCGTTTTACTTTGCTATAGTATCTACAGCAGATACATAGGCGGAATAAAAGACCAGCACACTTTCCTTTGGAAATATTTCCACTATCTCTGTGGCTATTCTTTCAAATTCTTCGCTACGGATTTGTCTTGCTGGATTATTCTCCAGCATGTAGTGAATAATCAACTGTGCTATTTTCCTTTGAGATCCCTCTTTTAGCAGGCCCTTATCAACTTCTCCTTCCTTTAAAATTGCTCGTCCATCTAGGCTTTCCTAAAAGTGAACACAAATAGAATAAAAATAATTCAAGGTAGGTAAGGACAAACATCAGCATCACTGTTAACTGACCACTCGTGAACCTTATGCCACGTTGCAATAAGGTTCACGAGTGATGCTGATGGTACAATTCTTTTTTTTTAATAAAAAGTGCAAACAATCTTGATACATCTTTTCATTCAAGTGCTATGGAGGCTAAGGCCAGCATTCCTTGAGAAACCTTGCACATTTTCCTAAGAACAAAAAAAGTCAATCCAAGTTAATTACTTAAATAGAGCTGGCACTGACAACGCTGCATTTACGTTATTTCTTAATTAGGTATTTAAAGTAACTAGCTGCCCGCGCGGCTCGGCCGCATATACAAAGAATCTAGGCGGAGCGACGGTATAAAATATAGCACATACTTAATCCTGTAGGGCCATTCTACATATCCCTTATATTCCCCCCGAGATCCCTTATAGGGATAAGTTCGCCTTTGTACCTACTTGTATGTTATATATACCTATGTTTATGTTTTAACCTGTTTTGTGTACAATAAAGTGCTTACATACATACATACATATAACCTACCTACTGAACAAAGGGTTTTTAGAATAGGATGGGTATAGTTTCTGAGATTACCCCCAACATACAAACTTACATTTCACAGACATTACACCTGTTTATTATTAGTATCGGCACAGGCTATTTATAGGTAGGTACCGCTAAATAGTTTAATATCTACTAATTTATGTTTTCCAGTATTAAGTCATATCGTTTTGAAAAATTACAATTTAGTCCCTGGGCGACCGAGCTCTGCTCGGGTGAAAATGGATAAAATACGGAGAAAACGAATTTTCCCGGACATGAGACCTATCTAGATCGATATCTCGCCCGCGTAAACCCCTGTATTTATTCTAAATTTAATCAAAATCGTAAGAGCCGTTTCCGGGAACGTGATTGCAAATATATGTATGTACAAATATTGCTCGTTTAATTACAAAATTTATATTACCAACCTCCTACCTGTAATCAAAATATAATTATCTGAACCTGAAATAATTTGGATGGTACTACTTGTACTGGTACTGTACTGTACTATTTGGAAGTCAGGTCAACAAAGTCGCCAAAAGAAAATTTTGTAATCAAGTTTCGTTTTCTACATCTTTCTTTATACTGGAAATTAGGCGGAGCCTATCGGCGCCTACGGCATTGTACTAAGTAAGGTTAAAAAAGCCGTCTATGGGGTCCACGACAATTAATGGATTTAATTAAACCTCATTCTTCTCCCAACATCTCGAATATAGGAAAATAAGTTTGTATATAAACTTTTCTGAAGTAAAAAAGAATATGGCAAGTAATACTGACGTCTCTGTCAATAAAAAAAAACGACATTTGACACAATACGTCTGTCAGTTTATGTAAATAAACAATATTTACAAAAAGCTGTTTACTTTCTATTTTTCTTACTTTTCTTAGTGTTGTATCCATATGTGGCCGACTCAACATTTATAATTTCTCATACTGAAGAACTTAGTACAGGTTTGAGTTTAATTCTTGTTTATTATTTTACATTGTCATCTCGAGTCAAAACAGAAGTTACGCCACGTGATGTCACGCAGCCAAAGTCACGTGGTCAGCGCACAGTAGTTTCTTTAAATTAATATTTTAGTAACCTACCGATAAAAAATGAAAAAACGAAGACCTTATTGCAAATCTGCAGCATGAGACGAATCCAGTGACATGTCATTTATCAAAATCTAACCATAACTGTAGATCTGATGGCATGTACAAAAATCGGGCTCGCGTAATAATAATATAGATATGAAATTACCTTGAATTATTAACTACCAAATAAAAATTACACAATATGTAAAACATTTAAATTTGATTTAAACCATATAAATAATATCCAACTCACGTTATTCCTTGGGCATTCATCCACAGTGCCCTTACCAGCGGCAGCTCCAAAACTATTGGCAGCATCACGATCGTTATCACCATGTAAAATCTGGAAAAAAATATATATATTACTAGCTGTTGCCCGCGACTTCGTCCGCGTAGAACATGTTAG
Organism: Epinotia brunnichana; assembly: GCA_963854355.1. Classification (NCBI taxonomy): domain Eukaryota; kingdom Metazoa; phylum Arthropoda; class Insecta; order Lepidoptera; family Tortricidae; genus Epinotia; species Epinotia brunnichana. The sequence continues at coordinate 25,694,364 of OY977944.1, forward strand.
CGTCTAACTATTTGTTTATGTGTATTCGTTTATTCGTAAAACATAGGTAAATACAGAGGTGTTATGAACATTTTACAGGTCTCACTATGTCTTCGCCATAAGGCATACAAATAGTCATAATCATAACATATGACACAAAAAAAAATTAAATACATTCAACAAAATTATTAAATAATCATATTAATCATGCATATGTCAAAATAAGGCAAAAATAAATGAAATAAAAGAATTCAATTAAAATTAGTCCGCAAAGAAGTCTGTCGAGGAATAATAACATTTATCGATGAGTAATTTACATAAATTATTTTTAAATATCTTGAGTGGTGCCAGTCTTAGAGGCAAGGGTATTTTATTATATATTTTACTTGCCAAGCAGAACTCGCTTTTTTGCATCAGTGCAGTACGTGAGAACACTATGCAAAGATTGTGAGCCCGATAGGTGTCTCTATTGGATACCTCAGACACTTAAGGAATTAATTTAAAAAAACATTGAAATTAGTTTTGTAGTCTTTTAGGAAACAGACTAAAACCGAAGATACAAATCTCTTACTTTCAAAATGTCTTGCCCTCTATACAAACTTAGAACCCCCTTTAACCCTCATAGTAAACAGTCTGAAACCGTAGTGTAGATAAATTAACGAGAGCATGGAATTGCATATGTAGTAGTATTGTATGTTTACAGGCATTCTTTATTTGAATTTTCTATTTTCTCGTACTATCAGCATAAAAAAAAGGTTTGTTATTGTCACATATATAATTATGCTATGTGTGGGTAGATGAATAAAAAACAGTCTTAATAGCGAGCCTGTGCGTATCATTGACTCCTCCGTCTCAATCCTCATTTTACATGGCGCAGCCGGTTAATTTAACGGTTAATAGTTATTAGATTAAAGATTGGATATTTGGTGACCAGTGAAGTAAAAGTTAGACCAATAAGGGACTTTAAATCAGTGATTTTGGTGACTTACCTTTGAAAAATGGAGGCGGTGTTACAACCACCCGCGCCATTTATATTTGAGAACAATATATCAAGCGTTACATCGGGAAATTTGTGCAAATCGTGGCAGAATTGGAGAAACGGTTTCGAAATATATTGTGAAGCATGTGAGCTAGGTAAAAAAGCCGAAAAAGTTCAAATTAACATTTTGCTACATGTCATCGGATCCAAGTGCAGAGAAATTTATGAGCAATTTCCAGAAAAACCGGCAACCTTAAAAGCGGTTTTAATAGAATTTGATAAATTCTTTTTACCTAAAACTAACGTCACCGTAGAACGACACAAGTTTTTTATACGGGATCAAAGGTCACAAGAATCAACGGAACAATATGTTTTTGAGCTCAATAAGATGGCTTCAAAGTGTGGATTCAACGATTTGTGTAACGACTTGGTAAGAGATCGATTGATCTGTGGAATAAGGAATAGTTCTCTTCGTGAACGGTTACTTAGGGAGCCAGATCTGACTCTCAGCTCGGCTTTGGATATTTGCCGTTTAGTAGAGATGTCGCAAGCGCAAGCGGGTACCATAAAGCAAGAAGCGGAGACGCATCATGTCCACGAGTTGAGCGTGAAGTGTGATGAGAATAGACATGGAGATGTAGAGGAATCAGTACATTGGGTAAATAGTTCTCGTTGTCGTTGCGGAGCTCGCGAGGTGAGAGGTGTGCCCCCCGCAGCCGCCGCCCCCGGCTCGTGGGAGCCGCGCGGGCGTCGCCGGCGCGGACGCGGCCGAGGAAGAGGTCATCGCGCACCCCCTGCAGCCCTGCAGCCCGACCGGACCATCAGGCCCGGACCTAGTAACGAACCGGCACGAAATTCCCGGTCGTATCAAGTGTGTCCGAGATGTGGCGGTGGTCATGGGTTTAACAAGTGCCCTGCCTACGGCGTTCGTTGCAATAGCTGCAATGGATATAACCATTACGCAAAGATGTGTCGCCAGGTATATGCTGTTGAGGATGCCTCCAGTGATCAGGTAAAATGTCATAGTAACTCAAATTCTAGTACAGAGTGGTCCACCATAGTTAATATAAATAGCAGTTCTATTCAATTTAAAATTGATACAGGGTCGGATGTGAACGTTTTGCCCTTATGCCATTTGCAAAAAATAAATGTTACAGTCGAACAGTTAACTAAAACAACAATGAAATTACGAGGTTATTCGGGTGACAATATCATAGTAGTTGGTAAGTGTTATTTGAAAACATTATACAAAAATAATGAGTATATATTAAAGTTTATTGTTGCCGACGTTCTTTCTCCCCCCATACTAGGTCGCAGTGCTTGTGAGGAACTTGCATTAGTTAAGCGCATCATGTCAATAGAGGCAAATAAAACGCCTGATATACTAGCCAGTTACGCAGACATTTTTGAAGGGATTGGTTGTCTTCCAGGAGAATACCAGATACAGGTGAATGAAAATGTGCGTCCAGTCATACATCCACCCCGAAAGTTACCCATTGCTCTAAGAGAAAGTGTTAAAAGCAAGTTAAACGAGATGGAAAAACAAAATATAATTGCAAAAGTTGAGGGACCGACTAACTGGGTGAATAGTATGACTCTTGCTAAGAAGCCAAATGGTGACTTTCGTATTTGTCTAGATCCGCAAGAATTAAATAGGGCTATCAGACGAGAGCACTTCCGTTTGCCAACACTAGATGAAATTACGTCGAAGCTTTTAGGTGCAAAATGGTTTAGCACCTTAGATGCTAAGCAAGGATTTTGGCAGGTTAAACTAAGTTCGGACTGTACAGACTTGTGTACCTTCAACACCGTATTTGGCAGGTATAAATTCCTCCGACTCCCATACGGTATTTCATCGGCCAGTGAAGTGTTTCACAAGAGACTTTTGGAGCATTTCGATGATCTAGACGGTGTATGTCAATTCATTGACGATCTGCTTGTCTATGGCAAGACTAAAGAGGAGCACGATGAAAGATTACGCAAAGTCTTGGATAGGTGCCGTAAAATAAATATAAAACTAAACAGGGACAAGTGTAAAATTGCTTTAAAAGAAATCAAATACTTAGGTCATAAAATAAGTGAACACGGGGTCTCGCCCGATGATTCGCATGTCGCAGCTGTGCGCAACATGCCACAGCCAAAAAATGTTAAGGACCTGGAGAGATTTCTCGGTTTAATTACATACGTAGGTAGCTTTGTTCCTAACTTGTCAGATAAAACACACTACTTGCGTCAGCTCTTGAAGAAAGATGTTGAATGGCATTGGCATGAAAAACATCAACAAAGTTTTGATTTGCTTAAAGAATGTCTGGTAAGTCCGCCCGTACTTCAGTATTATTCGCTAGATAAACCGATAAAATTGTCAGTTGATGCGAGCAAAAATGGTCTAGGTGCTTGTTTATTGCAAGACAATTTACCAGTTTGCTATGCGTCAAAGTCACTTAACAAGACTGAACAGGCATACGCTCAAATAGAAAAAGAATTGTATGCGTGTGAATATGCGTGCGAGAAATTTTATGCTTATATATACGGGGCGCACAGACATTACAATCGAAACTGATCATAAACCCTTAATCAGTATAATTAATAAGCCTATAGCGGGCGCACCGCCTAGACTACAACGAATGCTAATGAGGTTGCAGCCATATTCATTTAAACTCATTTATACACCAGGTAAGTACCTGTATATTGCAGATTCCTTATCGCGGGCGTGTGACAACAAGAGTAATGACCTTGACACAGAGCCGCGCGATCACCTGGAGGCGCAAGCGCAGGTATGTGCGCTGTCCGCATGCAACCCACTAACAGACACGCATTTCCTATCAATACAGAAATGTACGCGCGATGATAAGGACCTCCAGCTCTTGATGAAAACAATTAAAAATGGCTGGCCTAGCAATAAAGACGACGTTGATCTGTCTATACGTAGTTATTGGGATGTTCGAGACGACTTAACGTTATCTTATGGGTTAGTATGGAAAGGAACTCGAATAGTAATTCCTACTTGTATGAGATCTGCAATGTTAAAGAAAATACATTTAAGTCATTTAGGCATTGAAAAGTGTAAGTTACGTGCTCGGGAAACAGTTTACTGGCCAAACATAAACTCACAGATAACAGATATGGTTTCGCATTGTCAAGCATGTTTATCTTATAGGAAATCTAACTGTAAAGAAACATTGATCCCACACGAAATACCAAACAGCCCATGGTTTAAAGTAGCAGCTGATATTTTCCACTACAACGGTGAGTCATTTTTATTAGTCGTTGACTACTTTAGTAAGTTTATTGAAGTCGTCAAACTTAAATCATTGATGTCAGAGTGCATTATTCGAAACTTAAAAACCATATTTAGCAGGCAGGGCATACCGGTTATATTTATGTCGGACAATGGACCCGAGTTCCGTTCAGAGTTGTTCGAACGTTTTTCTAGTGAATGGGAGTTTCAACATGTTACCTCATCTCCAAGGTACAGTCAGTCAAATGGGCTCGTGGAAAGAAGTATTCAGTCTATAAAAAACTTATTAAAAAAAACGACTTATACTAACACAGACTTTAATCTCGCACTGCTTGAATTTTTGAACACGCCTATAAGTTGCGATATACCCTCACCAGCAGAACTCTTATACAATAGAAAGCTTCGTAGTGTAATACCATGTTCCGCTGCCGTATTAAAATATAAATTTCAACAAGATGTTGTTAAAAGGTTGCAAGACAGGCAAATCGTTCAAAAACGATACTATGACAGACACGCTCGCGATCTACCCCCATTGAAGGTAGATCAGAAAGTAAAGGTACTTATAAATAAAGAATGGAAAAATGGTATTGTTAAAAAAAATGTCGGAATAAGATCTTATTTAGTTAGTTTAACGAATGGGAGCGAATTAGTAAGAACCCGTAGGCACATAATGTTGGATTCAGGGCGCCGCAACAATAACATTGAAAATCACTCCGAAAATCAGTACGATGATATTGTCATTCCGAACGACCAAGCGCTAAACCCGAGCTCATCTAGCAATGCATGTAACCCAATTCCTCACAATAATAACTTATATGTAACTCGTTGCGGCAGGACAGTGAGGGCGCCTGATCGCTGGGGCTACAACGACACCGACCCACTGCGAATGCAATGAAATTAAGATACTTAATTTTAATTACGGCATGATTTTGCATCCAAAATAGCATGTCATGATTGATTTCATTACCTTATCTGAGGTATAATAGATAAGATAATAAACAGATTTTGCTTGTAAATCATTCGAGAAAATACCTATACATATATGAAATGAATTCGAATTAAGAGTTATATTGTTACCATATTATTAATGTTAAACTAATATCATGTAACGAAATGATGAACTGATTTTGACCGTAATTACCTAAATATATAAAAATATTAATGTATAATGTTATAAAAATTAATATTCAAGGCTATTAATAAAAAATAGCATCAGAATAATAAATGTAAAATATATATATATATATATACTTCTACATATAGGTACGACGACGTATATCAAAAAGTGCCTAATCAATAGAAAATTATATTTACGATGAAAATCATGTACCTACTTAAACCACAGGCAGACTTGAGAATGTATTAGCCTAAGAAATTAAATAGGTAAGTAGGTATAGAATAATTAGCTGTTTATATAATGCATGAAACAGATTATTTTTCTTTTCTTTTTGAAAAAAGGAGATGTCACATATATAATTATGCTATGTGTGGGTAGATGAATAAAAAACAGTCTTAATAGCGAGCCTGTGCGTATCATTGACTCCTCCGTCTCAATCCTCATTTTACAGTTATATATTGAAGAAGTAAATAAATACCAAAATAATGTCAGTTTCAAATTGTAAGTATTATTTACGTTGTGCATATTTTTCTTTATTCTCCTTTTGTTGCACACGGTACAACCACTACAAATGCAATTCCATGTTCTCGATAATTCATCCATAACAAATTTCTTACTTTAAAAATGTCTTGTTCTCTACACCTACCTTAGGGATGGAATTTTCCAAAACACTGAAGGTTCTTTACTTGTATTCTAATAAGTAAGCTTTCTACAAAGTTTTAAGTCTCTAGCTCAAAAAATAAAGTTTCCCCCATACAAACTTTGCACTCAAATTTAACCCCTTTAGGGATAGAATTTCTGAGTGAGTAAATCTGCACAGACCTGCGAAGCTATTCAACAACTGGGCCTTCTTCTTCTGAGAGGAGGCCTGTGCCCAGCAGTGGGGGTCCTCAGAGGGTTCCTCCACGCTCTCTATCTTGGGCAGCGAGTCACCGCGGTGGGGGCCCTCAGAAGGCTCCTCCACGCACTCTATCTTGGGCAGCGAGTCACCGCGGTGGGGGCCCTCAGAGGTTCCTCCACGCTCTCTATCTTGGGCAGCGAGTCACCGCGGTGGGGGCCCTCAGAAGGCTCCTCCACGCTCTTAATCTTGGGCAGCGAGTCACCGCGGTGGGGGCCCTCAGAGGGCTCCTCCACGCTCTCTATCTTGGGCAGCGAGTCGCCGCGGCGGGGGCCCTCAGAAGGCTCCTCCACGCTCTCTACATGCTCTCTATCTTGGGCAGCGAGTCACCGCGGTGGGGGCCCTCAGAGGGTTCCTCCACGCTCTCTACCTTCACCTCCGCGCAAAACCGTGTTGAAAGATGAAAAAAACTTGGGTCGTATAAGTTTTTTTTGTTTGCGAATTTCTCTACTTCAACTACATGCCAGGGTGTAACATTTATTTTACACTACCAAATGCCATTGCATCGTTTATTAATGCTATTTGGGTTTATTAGGTGACGAAAAATTCAAATTACGTTTTTTCGCTGTCCTGTAAAATTTGCCAAAAGTGAGTTACTTGTTTTCTCCTTTGGGCAGCCGAGGTGTAACATGTATTTTATATTTTTGGGTTTGTTTATTTATTTATTTTAATATATCTATATTAGACATATATCTTTTATGTATCCATTTTCTATTTACAGCCGTGAATCACATAAATGATTATGTATGGAAACACATCCGTTTCTCCTTTTACTATAGCCCGTTTCTTGACTAGATTGTCATATTTGTCCAGTCAACGCGTAGGCCACATAATGGGACATTTCAGCTATGTAGCCAACTACGCCCGCTAGCAAGTAGTTTCTACCACCTACATTAACTTTTATGGTTATTGAGCTCAATGTGTGCCTTTTTATTTTATCGTGACTCAGATATCCGGGGTCTGTCATGACGGTAGTATCAATAACTAAATGCGCTCTATACTCTGCTGATGCAATTATCTGATTTGCACATTTATTGCAAGTCCTACTAATAGATGCGCATAGGATAATATTGACGTTAACGTCAAGTAGCGGGTAACATTTGGTTTTGATTGAGTGGAATCTTTACACTTGGCTCTACGTCAAAAAGTGTTTGTGCTAGGTGAGCAGCATTAGGCCCCGTTCTCACGAGCGCTTAAAAAGCGTCGCGTTATAACCCGACGTTGGCGGTATTTTACCGTTCCCAATATTTGTGTTCATATGAACGCTTAAAAATCATTGTGAAATCGCAGTCGCTGTGGTGTGCACGTATAGTAAACTATGAATTCAAGAGCATAATTATTGGCAATTGCAATTTGTGTTGCGATTAGGTGTCAAAGCGGACCCCGGACTCCTTTAGAGCACAAACGGGAATAACGCTAGGAGCATGATGATGATGATGCAATTTGTGTTGCGAGAAGGCAGAAAAGGAAAATAAAATATTATTGGGTACATCCCCTTAACGATATTTAAAAGAACAGTTTGTGTCGCTTTTTGAAGATTTGAGACGTTATCCTAATAAGTTCTTTAACTATTTCCGAATATCTTTGAGCATATTCGATGAATTATTGGCAATCGTGAGCCCCCGAATAACTCTTCAAGACACCAACATGAGTTCTGCGATACCAGCTGTGCAGTGGTTAGCAGTTACACTGAGGTGAGTGTTAATATTCAACACCAATAGTATCTTACACATCGAAGGCCACAAAAAGTGACAAGCTCTTATGTCTCTGTAGTTTCTGTAGGCCGTGTCGGATATTGTTGCGGCATTCGTTGTAAAAGATATTATTACTGTTGACTGTATAAGTATTAAAAATATGATTTTATGAACTAGTTTTATTAATTCATGTCTGCAGGACACCCGCATTATAGCATTAATATTTAATAATGAGAATATGTATCCGTAGGCTGGTATTCTTCTGGTGAACTTGCAGTTACATTCGTCAAAGGACTTAGGATTATCGTTGAACTTAATGTACTCGTATCTGTTGGTGACGGACTGGGAACGGGGACGTATTGAGAAAAATAGCTGAAGCACAAATGAAGACATTAGGTGTCCTTCCCCTCATGGATACACCAAACAAATTGAGCACGTTGAAGATGAATACTTGACCATGTAAGGCTCCGTCCTGGACACCTTACCTCAGCTGCCGCCGTCGAGAGCTCCGCCGTGGATCCGCTCCCACAGTCAGCTTCCTCCCCATCCGTCCTGGATTGGGTTTATGAAGGTTTGGGCCACCACCGAATGAACACGCTACCTCCCTGCACCGCGTCACTCGGAATGAAGATTGAAGAAATGAAACTATTTGACCATTTACACTTGATGTATTATTGTACACACTTGATTACATGAAAATACACTGACTTGACCCTAGTCTGGGCCTTCAGCCCTGAAAAGGCTTTCCTAACCTCAAACCATGCGATTACATGTCGGTCCCGATTTGCAATGAACGAGTCATCTTGAAACTCTAAAGATACAGTTCTCTCTGCCGAGCGGGGCGGTGCTAGTGTCGCCCTCTAGTATTGAATGAGACGTACTAGAATCGACCTTTGACAGCAGAGTGATCTTGATTTATGATTATTTAATAACCAATTTTAGATTTTACCAAAACCTGTCCGATTTGCTTGAACATTCCCTCCGCCCGCCGGGAAAAGATAAGCTGAATACTTGCAAGCCTCTATGAAATATGACATTGAAAATATAATGATCCTATGACTTAGTATGACTTGTGATTACAGACACACATGTTTGAAATAACATTGTTCATATAAACCTATTTGAATTATGAAGTAGCATCTTACACTAAGAATACATCCATATGAATGACATGAAGCAATAATATTGATAGCTATACATTCGTAGCATACTTTCCACATTATGTAGTAGTATGACTATATAGACTACATACATAAGTACATGAGTAGGTAAGGATATTGACCTTATCCTGTTTGACATAATGAAGTAATATCCATGACACATGACATGAGAAATGATATTGACATTTTGAAGTAATTATATGTGACTTAACATATATGACATGAGAAATGATAATCACATTTTATACACCTTAAGTCTAATATGAATCAGATTGAATACCTAGTTAATTTACACAAATTAACTACTGATTGAATAAGCTCTCCACTTTGAGCATTTATTCTGACCGATCTGATTACACCTTTATCTCATTAAACAATGAAGTACCAATTGAATTGAATTGACCAAATGACCAATTGAATTGAATTGACTAAATAACTTAACCCCATAGCCAACGAATAATTATACCTACCAGTTATTACGTGCTTGCAAGGTAATAAGGAATTATCCCATAGTGACATATGTTGTGACCAATGAGGTACTGATGACCTCCCTGACATATGATTTGAACCCAATAAAGTCATTGACCCGTTCTGACCTTATCAATGATAACAACCTAGACGGTAACATACCTTGTGACCGCCGCCGGTGAGCCCTCTGTGCTCACCTAAAGTGAACCGCTTTCGTACCTGAATAATGTCTCACAGCTGTGACCTCATCAGCTGGAAGATCATCCATGATTAACGGCTAAGTCCATGCGTTGAACCTGATACATACCTACTTAGCATATAGCTATACTCTTACCTGAGTATTGCATGATAGTGTTCGTCGCTCCGTGACAACACTTTATGATAGTGTCCCATGATCCTTAGGTACACCATACCGATGCTTCTTACCATAAGACAGCCCTCGTTTCCGCAGTCGTCCCTGACTCGGATATATAGCTATACTCTTACCTGAGTATTGCATGAGAATGCTTGTCGCTCCGTGACAACACTTTATGATAGTGTCCTATGATCCTTAGGTACACCATACCGATGCTTCTTACCATAAGACAGCCCTTGATTCCGCAGTCGTCCCTGACTCGGATATATAGCTATACTCTTACCTGAGTATTGCATGCGAGTGATCGTCGCTCCTCGAGAACACCTTATGATAGTGTCCTATGATCCTTAGGTACACCATACCGTTGCTTCTTACCATAAGACAGCCCGTGATTCCGGAGTCGTCCCTGACTCGGATGAAATGCTGTTCACCTACGAACACGCTGAGCGTCTGTAGCTTTACAGAGCATTCCGTCGTAATAGTACAGCCTTAGTACTAAATCTTACCTACTTACTTACCTTAAAGTAATGTAATACCTACCTATACCTATACTTAAATCCTAAACCAACATATGGTTAGTTACCTAATATGTTTACCTACATATATTGTGTAACAAGTTGAGTGACATGAATAAATGAAATTGAATTGAATTTTATTTTATTTTTTTCTACATGTCCAATGTGAATATCTTTTCTATATTAGTCTAGCTGAACCATGATAACACCTCGCTGCTATCAGGCTGGCGTTAAGACTCTCAGAGTTCTCAGAATCCTCAAGCCTCTGCCTCATGATTTCACAGCAGAGAAACTAAATGAGCAGTGTTGAGTTTCCGTTTGGAAATGATGCGCCTCACCTTAAGTGATGCGACCCTTGCCTTGACTATGAGAGGTCCCAACATAACATAATGTTGCCTGACGTGATATGACAATGAGTGTGACCTTTGATTCCCTAAAACCTTGATGAATATTTTCCGAATATTTCCTATGATCAAGCCTAATGATATACTATTTAATACTCATATGACGAACATTGATGAGTACAGTGAAATGAAATGAACCTACCATCAATGTGCCTATTAACATTGACAGTCTGTATCTGACTTGAGTCTGATTTGAATCTGACGTGGCTCTGATTTGACTTGAGCATGTTAGACCAACTTGAGTTGACTTTGACTTGTCATGAATTGAATTTGATTGAAACTAACTTGATTCTGATTTGAATCTGACGTGGCTCTGATTTGACTTGAGCATGTTAAACCGACTTGAGTTGACTTTGACTTTGAATTGAATGAGTTGATTTTAATTGAATTTTATTGATTCCGATCTGATATCACTTTGAAACATATTTACCTTATCTGACGTTGAGCATGAACCTGACTGGGCGTGCAGCATACTTCCTGATGCTCTCCAGCAACGCCTGTGCTGAATTTATATGCCTGGTGCCTAGAACCAAACCTGAGTTCCTCGAAGGTGATCTAAGCATGCCTCGCCCTTGCCTCCCGCTGTGGACGTGGCACATGTCCACCAACTACTGATGAGTTGGTCCTGGTACCCTGGGCGCCGACGCTGCCCTGGCGCGCCATATATTTATTATATTGACCAGCACTGGCGACTCCCGTCGCGTTGACCTTCTCGGCCTGAGGTGCCGACTCATGAAAATTGTGAATCGTTCTTGTCCTGACTCACCCTGTGTATGACAGCTCGCCCTTTGACCATGACGCTGCTGACATAGCATTATCCTTGCTGAAACAGAATAAGCACTGGTTGTGTGTCACCTGACTTGATGAGCTGAGTGGGCCTTCAGCAGTCTCCCTGACGCTGCAGGCCTCGGTGCATCTCCAACCCGACGCACTCGTTTAGGCGGCGGTGGCTTCCTGCCCCTTGCCGCTGACGTCCCTGGAGCCTCCGCTCTGTGCACCCGCACTGATGTCCGAAGTCACGCGTTGCAGCATGCGACACTGCTTAACCAGCAGCCGCAGCCATTGCTGCACCGTGGGCAGGACCTCGAAGTCACTCCCATAGCGCTCCTCGTACTCTGAAGTAATGCTCACCAGCACCACTGAAACATGACATTAACTAACAAGTATGACCCCCTTGTCACTGGCATGAGCCTGAAGTAATTACTGACACCTAATTACTACCACTTTCACCTCCCTGTGAGTGGTGCCCATTGACTGTCCAATGTCCACTAACATTGGTACCTAAACTGACCCCTGATAATGAATGATGATAACATTTACCAATTACCAAGCATCCGCAATAACTGATACACCTGTCAGTTTATTATGATGACCCTTGACTAATACACCCTGTATGTATACACTGAATGAATTTACCCTTAATGATCAGTGCAACAAAAGATAAACATATCAGTTTATAAAGATGACCCTTTGACCAATACACCCTGTATGTCTACACTGTATGAATTTACCCTTATAGATCAGTGCAATTACTGATGAACTAATCAGTTTATAAAGATGACCCTTTTCCATTACACCCTGCATGTGCACACTGCATGATTGCACCCTGTTTACAGTGCATGAATTAAATGAACTAAGTAGTATCTACCTACTAACCACATAATTCAGTGCCACCGGCTTAATGATGTGAATAACTACCTTTTGTGTCTTACTCAAACTGATAACAACAAACAAAGTTATATTTTATGACCTACCTTGTTGACAACAATGAATGATTGAGTTGTAAACATTGAGCTTGAATGCAAATAATCACTGTTTGAATCAGTTATATTTGATGAGGTATTTACATTTGTTCATACGGAACTTACAAGTGAATTCTTTTCAATGAATGACTAACCTCAAATATTGACCAATTTGCAAATGTAATTACGTAAAGGTATTTAACTCACCAGTGTTTGTTGAATATAAATGCACTGTTTTACCAATAACTCGTCACGAGTTGAGACTTAAATACACTTAATTGTCTGTAATAAACATTGCACCGCATGTTGACCAATGAGTTGACGCTGACACTTGAGTTGACAGTTCATGAGTTGTCAATCGCGTTTCGTTCCGATTCGATCCGATGTCACCCGAGTCGTACGTATGACCGATTGAATGTTCGTGAATGTTCGTGCCGTTCCGAAGTTGCCCGAAGACCGGCGACTGAACGTGCCCGACGAATGGAATGTTGACCGGTTCCCGTTGAATGAAATGTGCTCGCTGTAACGATGACGTGTTGCATATACAATATACCTATGACGCGGTATTCTGATGCAATAATTGTCCGTTCACTTATCACTGTAAATGCTACGATATTTGCCTTTTCGCGCACTGAGTCTACACTGACAAATGCAACAAAACACACAGCCTGCGATGTCCCGTCGCACCCGCTGCTGACCCTCGATGACCCTTGATGACCTCCGTACACCGCGTTGTCACGTCGATCGAACAAGCTGCGTCCCGTCCCGGGTTTGATGCAGCGATCTGCGCTTTCCCTTGCTAGTTGCTTCCCTTCCTGGGTATGACAACTAGTGCAGATCTTCCTGTCCCGTCCTGGGTTCTGATGAAATGAATTGATCTGGCCGTGAGATCGTACTAATCCCTCCCGTCATGGGAGCCATCAAAATGAGGGAGGAATTAGGTTAATAGATTGAGATCGTGCTGATCCGTTCCCATCATGGGTCCACCAAAATGAAGCACAAATGAAGACATTAGGTGTCCTTCCCCTCATGGATACACCAAACAAATTGAGCACGTTGAAGATGAATACTTGACCATGTAAGGCTCCGTCCTGGACACCTTACCTCAGCTGCCGCCGTCGAGAGCTCCGCCGTGGATCCGCTCCCACCGTCAGCTTCCTCCCCATCCGTCCTGGATTGGGTTTATGAAGGTTTGGGCCACCACCGAATGAACACGCTACCTCCCTGCACCGCGTCACTCGGAATGAAGATTGAAGAAATGAAACTATTTGACCATTTACACTTGATGTATTATTGTACACACTTGATTACATGAAAATACACTGACTTGACCCTAGTCTGGGCCTTCAGCCCTGAAAAGGCTTTCCTAACCTCAAACCATGCGATTACATGTCGGTCCCGATTTGCAATGAACGAGTCATCTTGAAACTCTAAAGATACAGTTCTCTCTGCCGAGCGGGGCGGTGCTAGTGTCGCCCTCTAGTATTGAATGAGACGTACTAGAATCGACCTTTGACAGCAGAGTGATCTTGATTTATGATTATTTAATAACCAATTTTAGATTTTACCAAAACCTGTCCGATTTGCTTGAACAATAGCTCTGTGCGAATTGTGGTCTGGAACTGTTTCCAATAGTAATACAGTCAAGGGCAAAGATATATATGCAAGTAATGTGAAAGAAAACAAGTAGTCATATAAAGTTAAAAAGATATATACTCAATCAAATGCTCAAAAATATGCAAACGTCAATGAACTCATAAATATGTATATGGCAAGTTCAAAAACTTGTATACGATCAAAATGACATAATTCGTATTCTGCAAAGGACGCAAAATATTGTAGTCATATTTATGTCACTAAATATAGATTCGGTATCTGCTACAAAATAAGTATACAAAATATAAATCTGCGGAAAGCAATTTCAATTTCAAATAATTTATTTGTCAAACACAGGTATACAAGGTATCAAAAAAACATGTCTCACTGTGTTTTGCCACAAGGCATACAAAATTCAGTTAAAATTAAAATTACGACTTCAGTACGATCAAGATTTTCATTATAATTAAATGTCAAATACCTAAAAAATAATTAATATTAATTGTAATAAATCGTAATTTCAACTTGCTTATATCAATAACTATGTCGTAATTAATTGGTAAAAGGATAAACATTATTAATAATAGAGCAAAATCATGCATGTCAACTAAATAATCATTTATAGAATAATACGCTTTTTTTTCTTCAAATAACTGTGTAGCTCTTTTTTGAATTTAATTACATCCTCTATCTGTAGTATGGCTTTGGGTAAATTATTAAAAATTCTGGGTGCCATGCCAAACACACTTTTTCCGAGTAAGGCGGTTTTCATTGGTCTGGTGTCTATTTTACCTCGTTGACGTGCACTATTAAAACTAAGGAATTGATTACGATTTGATTTTACATATAAAGCTACTTCATAAATGTATAGGCACGGAACTGTCAGTATGTGAAACTTTATAAACAGCGGTTTACATGAGTCTGTTTGTTGAATACCACAAACAGCTCTTATACATTTTTTTTGTCCTCTAAATACCAATTCTCTTTCCGTTATGTTCCCCCAAAACATAATTCCATATTGCAACGTTGACGTGACATATGCGTGATATTGATATGCCATCAATAATGTTGATGTGTTAACTTAATTATTTTCTAAGATTATATAAAGCATTTAGTAGATAACGTGTCCTACGGGTGTAGTTATAAATAAAACACTGCACTTACAGTTTTATCGTTGTAATATCATCCCAGTAGGCACACATAACACATAATCCAAAACAGAAGGCACAGAAGAGCAAGAGGCACGAGCACAAGCACAGAATTAGTTCACAGGCAGAAATACAGTTTATAGGAAAGCACGGAAGTAGAAAAACAAGCAATATTTATGATTAGCAGTAAAAGCCGCGTAAGCCGGTAGCGAGAGCGTCAAGCGTGCGTTCAGTGTCGCATGGAGGCTGTGACTGATTTGACCTCATTCTCGAGGCGCGGGCGCAGTGACGCCGGCCGGCTAGTGCAACCCAGAAGTCGATTAGTTTACGTGTCGATAGGTTTATCGATATATCGACACTCAACCAATAGGTAGGCATTATGTTTGTAACGCGGTTGAAATATTATTTATGTATATGTGTATGTAAATATGATGATATTAATGTAATGTATTGTGATTGTAATTATGTATTGTAATTTGTGTGTAAGTGTAATATTATATGTAAGTGTAGTAAGTAGGCCACACCACTCCCCTCCAGAGACCGTCAAGGGCGATAATAGTCTGGAAACCTCACCTGACGACCAGACCGTGTAGTATATTGACGAAGCGCAGGAGTAGGAGTAGGGGTAGGGGTAACGGGACCAAGACCTTCTTTTTCACAGTCAGCAGAAAGTATGAAGGCGGGTTTAAGCCTATCTATGGACACTGTTTTTTCCTTATTTTTCAGGAGGATCCTAAATACCTTGTCCCCACGCGAAATAACCTTATGGGGTCCGGTGTATGCCGCTTGGAGTGAACCTCGCAATGCGTCTTCTCGGAGGAATACGTAATCGCAAGTCTTCAGTTCCTTGTAAATAAATACCTTAGGATTACAGTGTCGGGCAGCTGGTACTGGTTTTAATTTTTCAGCGAAGTTCCTGAGGCGGGCAGTAAATTCGGACATGTCCGTGGTACCGCCCGTTGGTGAGCCGAAGAACTCGCCGGGTAGCCTCAATGGTTCTCCGTAGACCAGTTCTGCCGATGATGACTGTAAGTCCTCCTTAAAAGCCGTTCTTACCCCAAGTAGTACCCAAGGCAATGACTCTGTCCACCCCTCATTCGCGTGACATACGATCGCCGCTTTCAGTTGACGATGAAAACGCTCGACCAGGCCGTTAGAGACAGGATGGTAGGCCGTCGTCCTTTTGTGCTCGAATCCGGCTATTTTTGACAGACACTGGAACAACGCTGACTCAAATTGACTGCCGCGGTCAGTTACAATGTCTGTAGGACAACCGAATCGAGCTATCCAGGTCGACAGCAGGGCCTTGGCAACGGTTTCGGCGGTGATGTCATGTATCGGTACCGCCTCCGGCCACCGAGTGAACCTATCCACGGCTGTAAGGCAGTACCGATAGCCACGCGAAAGGGGGAGGGGTCCAACCAGGTCAATGTGGACCTGCTTGAACCGAGCGCGCGGTAAACTGAAGGTGCCAAGGGGGGCAGTTACGTGCCGATTAACTTTAGCCCGCTGGCACTGCAAGCATGCGCGCGTCCACTCCCTGCAGTCCTTCTGTACCCCAGGCCAAACAAACCTCTCGGCGACTAACTTTGCCGAGGCATGGGAGCCAGGATGACTTAGAGAGTGTAGGCTATCAAATACCTGTCTGCGGTAGGGCTTCGCGACATATGGTCTGGAGGTTGGAGTACTGACGTCGCAGTACAATGGCAACCGGCTACCAGGTACGTGTAGTTTCCGCAGCTGCAGGGAAGAACCTTCACTAATGAGCACTTGCAATTCAGGGTCGGACGCTTGACCTTCGGCCAATGCTTCGAGGCTTACAGGCGCTCCCAGTTCTTCGATACGCGACAAAGTGTCGGCAACAACATTATCCTTCCCGGATATATGCCGGATGTCCGTCGTGAACTGGGAGATATAGTCGAGGTGTCTATACTGCCTTGGTGAACAGTTACTTTTTCGTTCGTGAAAAGCGAAACTGATGGGTTTATGGTCAGTATAGACTACGAAATGCCTGGCCTCGAGCATATGCCGAAAGTATTTGATGGCCTCGTAGATTGCAAGCAGCTCCCTGTCGTAGGGCGAGTACTTAGTCTGCGAGGGATTGAGCTTCCTGGAAAAGAACGCTAGTGGTTCCCACGCACCGTCCTTGAACTGCTGGAGAACCGCTCCCAGGGCCTTATCAGAAGCATCGGTCACCACAGCGAGTTTTGCTGAGCAGTCAGGGTGAGCCAGCAGAGCAGCATTGGCCAAGCTCTCCTTGCAGGCTTCAAATGCTGCTAATGTGTCGTCTGACATGGTGATCGGTTGCTTGCCTTTCGCCGATCCCGTTAACAAAGCGTGGAGAGGGGCTTGAATTTGGGCTGCTCGAGGAAGAAATCTCCTATAAAAATTGAGCATACCCATAAAACCTCTCAGTTGTCGCACGTTGGTGGGGGCTGGGAAATCTTTTACAGCCTGTACCTTGGAGTCGAACGGTTTGCAACCCTTCTGCGAGATCTGGTATCCTAAAAAAGTTACCTCCTTCTCGCCGAAGACACACTTGGCTGTGTTGATCATCATGCCGTAGTCTTTCAGCCTTTGGAAGACTGTCCGCAGGTGTTCCTCGTGCTCGGCTTCGCTATGGGAGTAAATTAGGAAGTCATCGAGGTATGTGTAGACGAAATCGAGCCCTCTGGTTATCTCGTCTACAAACCGCTGAAAGGTTTGGCCAGCATTCCGAAGACCGAACGTCATGAAAGGGAATTCATACAACCCAAACGGAGTTGTGATCGCAGTCTTCGGAATGTCCACTGGGCTGACAGGTATCTGATTATAAGCTTTCTCCAAATCCAATGTGCTGAAGATGCTGCAATCTACAACATTGTGGGTGCAGTCATGGATATGCTTGATCGGATACCTGTCGGGCACTGTTCGGGCATTCAGCTTACGATAGTCGCCACAGGGACGCCATCCATTATTCTTCTTTGGCGCCAGATGAAGAGGAGATGCCCAGGAGCTCTCCGAAGGTCTAGCTGTTCCACAGGACAGCATAGACTGGAACTCTTTTTGGGCAATCTTAAGTTTATCTGGTGCCAAACGACGGGGTGGAGAGAAAACTGGGGGACCTGGTGTCGTTCGTAAGTGGTGAACCGTGTTGTGTGGTGTAGTGTGTTGTCTACCTGCCGGTCGAGTGATCTCGGGGAAGTCCTTGAGGATCCCATGATACCGTGTCGCACCAGTCACCACCTTCACCGACGAAACATTTGGGCAATTGGCTGACGTAGCAACAGCTGCAATGGAAGTAAGATTGTCGATTAAACGCTTATTGCGACAGTCCACAACAAGGTTGTAAAAATTTAAAAAATCTACACCTATGATTGGCTTTGTCACGTCAGCCACTACAAAACGCCATGTAAAGGTTCTACGTAGGGTAAAATCTAAATCTAAAGTTACATAGCCGTATGTGGCAATACTGGACCCGTTGGCAGCACACAAATTATAGTCTGTCTTTGAACGACGTTCGCGTAGTGCCGACCGCGGGAAGACACAGAGGTCGCTGCCGGTGTCGACCAAAAACTGCACCTTCGAAGACCGGTCGGTCACGAACAGGCGGCCAGTTGAAGATGAGGGGCAATCGTCCGCCGCCATTACCGACCGCCCCTTGGGTTTTCCGCCGTGTAGTCACAGGGACGGATACACTTGGTGGCTTCCACTCCGAACTTGCTATGGTACCAGCACAAGGGGTACTTCCTGTAGTTGGACTGTGAACGCTGCCTGAAGGCACTGCGCCTGTTCCGTGATCCCTGCGCCGATGAAGTGCGGGATCTGGAGTTCCTTCCTGACGCCTTAAGCTTCTGGAATTCCCGACGAAGCTCTGCCACTTCTCGTGTGAGGTCGGTGATGAGGGAGGTGGGAACGTCATTGCTCACTGCTGCTACTCTCGGCGAAGATGATGCGAGGTCGTTTGCCCTGTCTGCCAAGTCTGCCAGAGCTTCCAGGTCTGCGGTTACTGGCTGACCTGCGAGGACTGTCTGGATGCCGTGGGGTAAACGATTAATCCACATCGTCTTCATGAATTCGTCCGTTACGCTAGTACCTGCGAGTCCCTGGAGGTGGCGGAGGAACTGCGATGGTTTTCGGTCTCCAAGCTCTTCATGCATCATCAGCTGTTTAATCCGCTTCTCCTTGGAGTCGCTAAGTCTCTTTATGAGTTCGCTCTTCAGCTTGTCGTATTTGTTGGTTGCGGGCGGATTGATGATCACATCCTTTACTGCTCTAGAGTGATCGTTGTCTAGATGCCCAATCACGTAGTTGAACTTGGTAGCGTCGCTGGTGATTCCGGATATGGTGAATTGGCCTTCGACTTGCGCGAACCATATGTCTGGCTCCTCAGGCCAGAAGGGTGGTACTCGCACGCCGACCTTATAAACCTCGTCCGATCTTATCGACACGTGCCCACCACTAGCGCCGGGAACCGGCTGCGGTTGTTTGTCGGCCTCGGATTTTTGCTCGTTTGGCATTGTGTTTCTCAAGGGGTCACCAGTTTAGTAGATAACGTGTCCTACGGGTGTAGTTATAAATAAAACACTGCACTTACAGTTTTATCGTTGTAATATCCCAGTAGGCACACATAACACATAATCCAAAACAGAAGGCACAGAAGAGCAAGAGGCACGAGCACAAGCACAGAATTAGTTCACAGGCAGAAATACAGTTTATAGGAAAGCACGGAAGTAGAAAAACAAGCAATATTTATGATTAGCAGTAAAAGCCGCGTAAGCCGGTAGCGAGAGCGTCAAGCGTGCGTTCAGTGTCGCATGGAGGCTGTGACTGATTTGACCTCATTCTCGAGGCGCGGGCGCAGTGACGCCGGCCGGCTAGTGCAACCCAGAAGTCGATTAGTTTACGTGTCGATAGGTTTATCGATATATCGACACTCAACCAATAGGTAGGCATTATGTTTGTAACGCGGTTGAAATATTATTTATGTATATGTGTATGTAAATATGATGATATTAATGTAATGTATTGTGATTGTAATTATGTATTGTAATTTGTGTGTAAGTGTAATATTATATGTAAGTGTAGTAAGTAGGCCACACCCATATGAAAATTTATTTAATTTATTACTGATTCAGTTTGATTTATCCATGTCAGCTTACTATCTAAATTTAATCCTAAAAAATGAGTAATGTCAGATTTATCGATGTCTTTGCCATTTGCAACTTTTCCAACTTTATGTTCTTGTTACACGAAACAAATTTGAATAAGATTGTTTTGACAATTCACGAAAACAGTGCAGACTTGTCATTGCATATGTTTGTCTCATGTTTTGATCTGTCACGCACGACGTTATAATTATAAGCATTGCGTGGTTAACAGATTTTGCAATAATGAAGCTTCCAATAGAATATTAAAAGTGAAAAAAGCTCGATTTAGAAATTCAGTAAAACATCATTGTATCTTTAAGCGTCTTTAATAATAATAATAAAACTGGCAAATGTATGAAATTGCTCATTGTGTTCAATTTAACTTAAACTTTGAACTTCCTTTTCAACCATCCAGACTCAACTTAAAATACATACAAGATTCTAAAATACCTAACTTAATAACGAGTATAGCCTCCATCAGCGTCAATAACCGCTTGAAGCCTGCTTCTCATTGAGCCAACCATTTTTGAGCATACTTCTGTACCTCTAAACGAGTCCCAAACGTCGAGAACGTGATCCTTGAGGTTTTGGGTCGTTCTCACCATCGAAGAATCCCAGCTTTGGACCATCAATCCCCACAAATTCTCGATGGGATTGATGTCCGGACTTTTAGGTGGCATCTTGATTAAGTGAAGATCTTCTTGGTTCTCAATCCAGCTTTGTACTATTCTGGCGTTGTGTATTGAGGAATTATCCTGAACAAATTGAATCGGCCTGTGCCGTAAACTAAATTAGCTGTTGGAACTAGTACTTGTTCTAAAATGTCTTTATAAGCCAGACTGTTTAACCGACCCGATATTTCAACAAGTTCTCCTGGTCCACTCGCACCCATCCAACCCCAATATCCGACAGAAATGCGGCCACTCCTGCGGTTGGGGAGAATATTGTCGTCTGAATATCGGGTATGGTTGACACGCCATAAGGGCATTTTCAATAATTCGTGCACCCAATTAGCATAATTTGTTAAACAAAAATTAACTCAGTTTTGTAACGACAATTATTTAAGTATTTAGTTTGTATAAAATTTACTTTTTCTTTTCAATATATAAATCATATGCATAATATACCTTATTTAAATGCGAAAAAAGTTCAGTTTGACATCATTTGTATGCTTAACTTTCGTTACAAAACTGACACTGAGTAAATTTTTATTTAACAACTTACGCTAATTGGGTGCACGAATTTTTAAAAATGCCCATAAACTAAGTCGGCCATCTGTTGCAGACGTGAACACCTTTTCATCGAGAAACAAGACGTCATTAAAATCGTAGTCCAAATACTTCTGGGCAAAATTGAACCTCATTGTTTTGTGTCTCTGTGTTAGAAGTGGCTTTTTGGCAGGCACTCTGTGATGCAGCCCAGCATCGTGTAATCGACGTCTTATAGTATGTGATGACACATTAAGCTGGGCAGCGTAAGTGCTCGTATTCACAAATCTGCGATACCGGATATCCTCAATCAACTGCTGATCTTGTTGTAAAGTCGTTTTTTTTGGGACGTCCAAAAGATTCGTGCTTTGTTATATCACCCTCGTCTGCCCATCTCTGCTTCCACAAGTAGACAGTTTTTCTCTGAAAAATAAATTGTAATTCATAAGTGACAAAGAAAACCAAACAATCATCGCTGATATGTGCATCGATACTGTATGCGACCTGGAATTCTAAAACGCTTTAAAAAATACTTACCGAGACACCCAATTCATCAGCTATATCGGATACAGAAATGCCGTCTTCACATAAAGCAACAATTCTGTGTTTAGTATGATTAGTTATGCGGTACATGTTTTTTAAGATAATTTCACTATAACCAAACCCACTACCCACAACCGAATGTCCGTCAATCATGAAAATTCTATTTTCAAAATATTTCAGTGTACATTTGTCAAGAACAGTATTTAAAGGCCAGTAATCAATATGAGTCGATATTATCAATGACCCCGATATTATCATATCCTACGTAAAAGAAGACTCTTCACAATTAAGTGTCAAGTTTCAACCGTATAGCTCTTATAGTTTTGGAAAAAGTGGCTGTGACATACGGACGGACAGACAGGCAGACAGACATGACGAATCTATAAGGGTTCCGTTTTTTTCCTTTTGAGGTATGGAATCCTGAAAAGTGCCAATAGTGCCCGGTAAGGTAAGGGCAGCTACTTAGAAATTAAGGATTGTCGTATTACTATTTTGAATGACGTGACATCATGCACTTGACAGCTTGAATGTTTAACGATAAAATCAATTTTCATTTGTGTGTGTAAAAGAGTTATTTTGAAAAAAAGAACTGCAGGCAACATAGATTCTACACCAAAACCCGCAACTTATATCACACACAATATGAACCTTTTACAAATACGAATAAAGTTCAATTTAGTTTAGTTATATATTTATGATTACCTACTGTGGCTGCTACGAAACCAGTGGCTGATGGTGCGGTGTGGTTGTACCGGTGTTTCCGCCGGCTTGACTGTTGTCAAGTTTTCGACATTGTGCGTACTTATAGGGGAGCAGGCAATAATTATGACCCTATTAGTTATATTTATGGCAATTTTATCTACCTACATCATGCCTCGTTTTCAGAATAAATACACATTTTTGAAATGGTTCAGAACTTATATATTTCATAAAACGTAAAACTATTCTTAAGACAAATAGACCTATACAGGGTGGAAAGTTAAAACGGGGCAGTAAGGGCAGCAGCTACTAGATCCCTTGCCGCCACGCAAAAATGGCATTAGGATTTCATTCCTAATTTTTTAAGTGATTACAATCTACATTCACAGAAATCATAAATTTTGACGAAGTTTTTTAATGCCATTCGATCCCATTCCTGGAATCAAAATACTTTTTGGGACGTCGGACGGGAAAGGATCAAAATACTTTTTGGGACCGACTAAGGTTTGACTACTAGAACGCCCAGAAATCAAAGAAAACTTGGTATCGTGAAAAAACCATAACGATTGCCTCAATTTGTTATGTTTTATTTCAGTTGTTTCTCTGTTGACATATTTTATTATAGTTGAAGCATTATTTTAGAAACGTTAAATAGTATTTTAATTATTTTGACGTAGTTTTATTGGGTATTTAAGGACTGATAGGCATAAAAAACAACATGAGCAAAATTTGCATTGGGATTCCCATACTAACTGTATGGAAAAAAGTTTTCTTTGATTTTTTCTGTATTTTCTACATCGGTTCAGTCATTACTTTCTGCCGTATAGTTTCCCGATGTGGGGGCATCCTTCACATATGGAATTAAAAATAGTAATTGGTCGTTATACATATACTTTTTCCTTTTTTTGCACCTTTACCCGATGTAACATCTCGCTGGGTCTGGTATTCTCGCCGAAAATTGTCTCTGATGTGTTTCCACTTAGTTTGCACTTCTTTGCCTAAAATAAAAAAAAACATTTTTTTTTTAAATATTACACACTAAAAAGAAACCTGTAACAAGCATTTTCTTTGTTACAGGTTTCTTGCGACTGGTAACAGTTTTCACGATTTACACTATCAGTTCCTAATGGGAGTGTCAAGCATACATAACATTATTAAACAAGTCTGTGACGCGATATGGGACTGTTTACTGCCTATTTACATGGCGGAAAAAACAAGGGATGACTTCAAGAAAATATCAGAAGAATTTTATCAGCGCACCAATTTTCCTAATCTAATAGGAGCTGTAGATGGCAAACACGTAGAAATTACAAAACCTGATCAAAGAGGATCACTATTTTACAATTATAAAAACTATTTTCCTCTCTTTTTAATGGCAATCTGTGACGCTAATTACTGCTTTATTTGCATCGAAGTAGGAGCGTATGGTAGGTCCACCGATTCTAATGTATTTAAAAATACATCATTTCACAGGAGATTAGAATCAGGGCAAATAGAATCACCACAACCCAAAGCTCTACCAAACGATTTAAATGGAAAACAAATGCCCTTTGTGTTGATCGGTGATGAAGCCTTTGCTTTGCCTGAACACGTTTTAAGACCATATCCAAGTCGTAACTTGACTACGTATTTATAACTATCGACTTACACGAGCACGCAGAATGATAGAATGTAGTTTTGGTATTCTATCTAACAAGTGGAGAGTTTTAACAAAAGCCATAAATCTTCAACCCAAAAACACGATATCAGTAGTTAAAGCGTGTTGTATGCTGCATAATTTTGTCAGGATAAAAGATGGATTCCAATTTGAAGATACATTATATGATAGCAGTTTACCACATTTGCAAACGCTGTAGGGTTACGAAGTAACAGTAGAGGTGTAGAAGTACGAGACTATCATGCATGCATTGCTTAATGAATGATCATAACCCTCATTTATTGCCATTCCATTTATGACAACGTGAAATATGGCGTTAAATGCGCACGTTTCTGTTATATTCCAGTCACAGCCCTAAATGCGTACTGGCGACAACGTAGTACCGTTCATGAGTACCGGGATGCGACTGCCTCTCGCATCCTTAATAAATTCCCAATCAGGGCAATTGTCGAGGTATGTTAATTTTCTACGCTTCGCTTTTGGTTCTTCTATCGGGGTCTGGGGTTTTTCTTCTTCATTTTTCGTTAAACCTTCCTAATCTGCTTTGACACTCCACTCATTTGGAGTGCTGGTACCAATTTTGGTATCCTTTGGGCAGCGAGTCACCGCGGTGGGGGCTCTCAGAGGGTTCCTCCACGCTCTCTATCTTGGGCAGCGAGTCACCGCGGTGGGGGACCTCAAAAGGCTCCTCCACGCTCTCTATCTTGGGCAGCTAGACACCGCGGTGGAGGCCCTCAGAGGGCTCCTCCACGCTCTCTATCTTGGGCAGCGAGTAACCGCGGTGGGGGCCCTCGGAGGGTTCCTCCACGCTCGTAGTCATTTCGTGTTTTTGGTTGCATGGCTTATGCTCCCCTAACCCTGGCTCTCCTTCCACAGACAAGCCCAAGCCCTGTGCACTTTCTTTACCGATGATCTCTAAATTTTTTTGTAGATCTCCGATACCCCGGGGGCCAACACTCATAGGGAACCATCTATAATTTATTGAATCAGGCGTTACTTTGCGGAAGTCCATGATATGTTACGAGCCAATAAAGCAAGCAAAGGAATAGGAATATATTGTTCTCGTAACATGGTTCCCTGTCATACCGAGGGCTTAACGGGCCTTGGCAAAGGGCCTTTTTTCAGGTCCCGCCACGTCTTTAAACATTGTAAAAATGTCACACAAACTATAAACAAACTTAAATATGTTACATTATAAATCATCTTCTAGGAACAGACCGACAGTTCTCTTGGGATGCAATCAAGATTTTAAGATGAAGCTATGCAACAATAAATTTTTGAAATTTATTTTTCAATGGCTAAATTAACTGTTAAACCTCAGGTGCTAAGTATTCAAAATTTCATAATACCATATTGCTAATTGCAAGGGATAAAAGTGGCAAAACAACATTTTCTTGCTTGTAGCAAATTTAATATGAAATAAAGGTTTACAATTTTAAAATTACTTACGTGTTTCCACTGGTCCACCGTCTTTAGTGGGCTATGCTCGGCCAAAAAATCACGCAAACGATCCCACTCGGCTTCAGTTTTTTGCCCCCCAAGTGGGCCGGTAAATTCGCCATTGGCGAAGAATTTGTGGGCCGACCAACAACCCGAGTTGGGCATTTGTTGTACACTGAAATAAAATTTACAAAATTTTTATTTAGGTATAGAGAAGTTCATCCAAACTTATAAAGTTATATTTTTCAAGTAATATGTAAAAGAAAAGTTTGATATTCTATGCTAAAGTATTAAATATCAGCGTTACGGCCAAATAAAATGAAATGTAGTGACGGAGAAGGGTGGGGGAGGGAGTTGAAACCACCCGGGTAATACTTGACTATTTATTTAGTTAAGCGGATACAATTATAGTTATTTAGGCGATAACTAAACCTTAGCGTATCCCAACAGGGTGGAATTTGTATTTATTTATTTAGTAACAAATTACATTGTGTTTGAATGTCATGCCTTAAACCTAAGAATATATACAAATATGATACACTATTTAGATTGATATTATACACAGGTAAAAAGCATTTACAATGTCGACAACAACTTAATACATAATCCAATAGAAAACATTAAATGTCATAACGCCATGCATAAATAAACACAAAATATTAATTACTATTATATATATTACTATCCTTCATAAAATCAGTCACCGAGTAATATTGTGGTGTCCCATAAGTATAGAGACAATATAAATTTATTTTTTTAAACACACAATCACAAACAACAGATTAAATTAAATTAGTTACATGTAATAATAATTAAAATTTATAATAAAATTACACATTTTATATCAAATTTGCACCAACGACGCCTTTGTACCCTATTTTTCTCAAATTTATCGCTGCTCGCCGCATGACAGCGTTTCCTGACCTTGCTGCCACTTTTTTTGCCAATCTGGTCCACCGATGTTTGAAAGCTGTCAATGATTTGGGCTTATCTGTTCGCTTTTTATATTCTTTCTTGCACAATGCCCAAAACATTTCAAGTCTTCGAGCTTGGGGTACATTTGGAGCATTATTACGCTTGAGTATATACTCAATCCCTGTGGACTCCAAGTACTGGGTGACTTCTGACGCGTAGTGACAAGTCGCCATGTCCGGCCAAAACACAACGTCTTCCTTGCGATGATGTTTGTTTATAAACGGAATCAATCGTTTAATTATGCACTCTTTGAGATAAACTTTTGAGTTCATGGATCCAGTACAAATATAAGGTTCAGATATATTGCCGTTTTGGTCAATCGCTTGCCAAACGAGATATTTGTTAAAAAAAATTGCCTTTGGCAAGACCCTTTGTTAGCAATAAATAGTGGGCCCATCGTGGCCCATTAAAATTTAGAAACTAAATTTTGTCTCCTCCTCGGGATCCTGATAATGACGAATCAAGTATGGCCTTGCCTCTTTGAGCCACCAAGATGTAGGCTAACCCCTCATGGACAACTACCCAAATGTAGGATGAATTAGGTGCCTGCTTCGGCCTTCTTACTACGATGTACTTACTTCACCAGACCCCGTCTTGGGATGACATCGTAGAAGTAATACTCACTCCTGGAACTGGCCGCGCCTTTCTCGCCGTGAGATTGGAGGTTAGGATGAGCCGATTATGAATGAAATACCGTGATTCTTGCACACTATATAATTCGGTCACCAACCTTGCATTTGAACACTTTATTTACATATAACTTAAACTGAGATTAACCTAGATCTATTTAATGAGCCGCCCGAGGCGACTTGCTCCGTGAGCCGGTTGCAATGGAAGAGAGCACAGACTAGACACCACTCCCGTACGTGAATGACAGAGATCGTTCTGAAACACGGCACTTGATCGGAAAGTTAGCCAACTGATGTTGGCAGTATTGAAATACAATGTCAATTTATTTCCATCACAAATTACATGTTGATTTGCGTCAACATTAAGTGGGCCCGGCCAGGAAAGAAGGAAATGATTGATTCGTTCTCTCACTGCATGATCGAAAGTAGTATCTAACAATATAACATGGTATACATTCGTCCCTTAGACTATAATATAACACAGGTAGAATAAACAATCGTCTCATGGACTATATAGAATGACATGACAAGGTTTACAATTGTCTCCTAGACTACAATATAACTTGACAAAATTAAACAGTCGTCTCTTAGACTATATAGCATGACATGACTAGGTTTACAATTGTCTCTTCAACTACAATATGATAGGATAAAATAAACAATCGATTCCTAGAATATTACACGTGAAATGAACTACAAGAAGTCTCTTAACAGACTGCAATAAATGACAATATAACAACATGATAAGAAAACCAGTAAATATCTTTAGTAACTATTTACCATGGATGATTTACTTAAATTAATCACAGGTCTGAACAACATTATAAGACCTCGCTACCGATTGTAAACAAGGCCTATTTTCATTAAAAGACATGCGTAATGAAAATTAAGTCATTGACCTGAATATTTATCTACATGACTGTACCATTGATCACGTGACTACAATGCATTTAAACATTCAAAGTGACCAGACTGACATATTTGAAATAAATTGGTACCTCGACCTCGGTTGATGAGAGGGGCAAACCGTGTCTGCTGACAACCTCGAGAAAGCTGCGATGAATGCCTCGGCGCCCAGCGACCACACCGGCTCGATGAACCAATTATGTACCTAGACATATAAAACACAGGTAAGCCTCGACCGATTTAGCATTTCTGAATGCACTGTCCCTGACTAAATATGAATATGACCCGGCAATATTTTGATACACCAACAATGAGCTAACTGTTTTGACGGGGGATGCGGTATGCATCATAACTGAAACATGTTAAACAATCGTGGATGACCTAGACATCTGACTGGAGTCTAACTCTGACTTGAATCTGACATTGAAACTGATTCACCAATCTCTTTCTTGATTCACAAGTCTCCTGAACCAAAAGAACGTCTAATTGGGCGTCCTTCAGGAAACAGGAGATCTCCGTTTTCTTTTCTCTGAGACTGCAGGCATTGAAGATGCCTACTGCCAAGGACCTGGGTTTACAATCCATTTACGGGGTTTTAAGTGATTTTAGGTTCCTAAAGAGCTGAGCGTGGTTCAGCATGATTTTCATTGTGGCCGCAGAGTTTCCAGTGGAAGCCCGAAGCTCAGCTGCCACAACGGACACCTCGTCAAGGTATATCAGGTCCGCGAACCTTAGCACGTAATTAAGGACCGCGTCCGCTGCGCCGTCTGACTGTATCGACGCCCGGGAGAGGTCGACAGCCGGCTCTGCCCGCTGTTGAACCCGCCCGGCCGGCGGCGCAACCACACGGTTATAATAAGTTAGTCCTCCCTTTGGAGTGATAGCAGCGGGGGAGCCCCCCCCCGGGAAAACCCGGCCGCTGAGCTCCTCCGGCAAACGGTCCCTCTGTGCCCTCTCCTTCTGAGAGGGCTGGGGCTTCATTGTCCTCTGTGTCTTGGGGGCGTTAGGACACCCCCTGTAGCTGGCCACATGGCCCCCACCGCAGTGATAGCACTTTGGAGGGAGCTCCGAGTCCTTCGGCCTCGGGCACGCCAGGGACTCGTGGCCCTCCCCGCACTTTACACAGTTTGGGTCCATGTGGCAGTTTCTGGACCCGTGACCATAGAGTTGGCAATTGTAGCGTTGTGGGACCTGTCCGTTTCGATGGGGTTTTTCAAACACCACCCCGGACAGGCCACAGACTATGGTTTCGTTGAATAATTCCTTATTCTTGGGATCCCTGCGCAGTATCACTACTGCGCAGGCGAGAGGGACTCGGCCCCGCCCCCTGTGCATCCTGTGGACGCTGAGCACAGGGTTTCCGCGGGCCAGGAGATCCTCCTTCATCATTTCTAGGTCGATGCTTACATCGATGCCTACGCACACTACTCTAAGATTTTTTTCCTCCTCGAAGGAGTAGGAGTAGTAGCCTCTGTCGATGAGGCGCTCCCAGGCACGGTACTCTTCCCGGGAGCTTGTGTGTATAATTAGCCCTTTTTTCGCCATCCTTGCCTTGGTGAAGTTGAGGCGCAAACGAGTCGCCTCGGCGGATAGCCTTCCCCACCTACTTTTGTCTTTAACGACAATGATAGGCGGAGGGCGCATCCGCTTTTGCGCCTCGACGGCAGGAGTATCTAATGAGGCGGGGGGGAAGGTTAAGTCCATTTCTACCTCCTCTGCCAACGCCGGTGAATTGACTTGAGTCGGGGGCCCCCACGGCCCCAGCAGCGGCAGTAACAGGGGCGGCCACATTTGCCGCCTCCGCATCGTCCCCACCGCTGGGTTTTGCCCTCTTGGGGTCCTCCGAGGCTGTCGGGTTACCAGGCTCACTTACATGCAAGTCC
The DNA here is from genome assembly GCA_963854355.1 of Epinotia brunnichana. NCBI lineage: Eukaryota > Metazoa > Arthropoda > Insecta > Lepidoptera > Tortricidae > Epinotia > Epinotia brunnichana. The sequence continues at coordinate 25,724,726 of OY977944.1, forward strand.
GGGTTATCTCTATTTTTGGGCGACAGAGGCGGCGACGGAACGGCCACCCTACTCTTACGACCCGCTTTTGAGGGTTTGTGCTTACCTGCCGTCAGTTGCAGGCCAGCACCCTCGTCCTCGTCTATAGGCATCAATAACGCCTCCTCATCTTCCTCGGGCAGAGTACTATATCTATTGAACAAATTCAATTCCATCCTCGGCTCGCTATTGTGAGCCGGCGAGGCAGGCGGGCTCGAAAAAATGATCGGTTTAGCTTACGCCTTTCCCTTAGCTTTTGATTTCTTTTGCGTAACCGGGACATTAGGCGGGAAGTCTGAGCAGTCTGCCTTGGCTTAATGCCAGGGCAAACAACGACCGCCTAAAGTCCTCGTCCTCCAGACGTTCCGAAAAGACCTAGAAATTCCTTTCCGTCATGCTTAAAAAATAAAATAATATACAGACCTTATAAATTTAAAATTACGGTAACACTAAACAGCATTACCATTGTATATAATCGTCACTGTCGAAAATGGCACAAAAACGTCACTATCGCAATTCACATTTCGGAGTTTGTCTTGGAACAGTAGATTACAGAACACTAACACACTTTTCATCACTAAACCGAAGCCGCCATCTTTGCGAAAACTGCGCGCGCAGCCGCACGCTCGGACAAAAACGGCCCCACTCCGTTGCCTAGCAACGACCAATGCGCACGCTACTATTGCCCATACATTTATGAGAGAGAACCTTCCTCGACGAGCGCCAGACGATGAATGACAATTAAATCAAGGTTCTGCTCCGGAGGTCATGAATCTACGGGAAACAAACGATAGCGCCATCTAACTCGATGGCAGCACCATCTATTGAGGAGCGGCGCAATCCGGAGCATCTCCATAGTAAATTATATTGCGCGCAGGCGGTGAGCTAGCGTCATCTGTGTCGGCTCCTCGCACCCTCTAGCGAGGCGTGTCCTCGTATTTGATAGTGGTCTTACAATGTATAATTTATAACTCTTGAAAACTCTATAATATTATTTAGTTAATATTCTTACACTCTCCTCTTTGTGGCCATGTTGATTTTGCTATTTTGAAGTTCATTCCCGCCAGTATTTAAATTTAATACGCTATCTCTTTCACCTTAGTATTGGGAGAAAAAGACAAAGTTATCGTGATTAGGGACGTACCATATCTAAGGCTCGGCATTCACTCTTTACTCCATGTTTTACTACCGATTTATGGTTGACATAAAGCAATATAGCATCAGGGACAATTTTTTAGATAAATGGCATGCAGTCACTGTGTCGACCGCGACAGAGCTCTCTCGCTTGGGCCGGCTTTCTCGATGTGCCAACTTGTGATACTAAAATCGAGAAAACTGACAGCGCGACCGAGAGATTTCGCCACCGCGAGCGAGCTATATCGATGGCCGTCTCGTGATAGACGTGCTGGGGCCTTAAAGAAAGATTAACAATCTTCTCTTTAATAAAAAAAAGGGTTGTAGTGATCATCGAAGGACTGTGTCTTCATATAATGATGATCGAACATCACTTCATAGACTACTAAGAATCAGACAAACGTCTGCCATACTTGTAGTCTAGACGTTATGAGTCTGTGGCATGGCCTCGAAAGCCATGGCGATGGGGACGTTTGTCTTTTTACAAGCTTTATATTAACTTGACTTGTTAGTATATAAGTATGTAATTTTCAATTTCTTTTATATTAATGGCGGGAATAATCCCACAATTTGAATTTTATAATTCTGAAACGCGGGATTATTCGAATTAATAGTTTTAGGTGACGGCGGTGTGGTGTTTTAATGAAAATCACTGTACTTTAAGTTTCTATATTGAACAAAACACAAATATAACGATTTTCACATAGATAAAGCCTTAGTTTAACGCTACGAAAATAAACGTTGGCGGCGAGTCACGAGCTGGGTAGCAGACTGACGCGGCGCGCAGGAGCTTCAAGCAAGCGAGACGCGACCGAGAGGAAAAGAGATGGCTATTGCAAAATGAAACAAGAAAATGAACGAAAAGTGAACCGTCTGACCTTTAAGGTGATATCAGACAGTTCACTTTTCGTTCATTTTCTTGTTTCATTTTGCATCTTTCACTCCAAGTGAAACGCCTGAACGAAGAGTGAAACAAAAATGCCGAATGAATTCATTAGTGAACCGATCCAACAGTGTTGGATCTTTTCATTCGGCATCATTCATTCCCACTCGGAATGAATGAGAAATGAACAGTCTGAATACAGAGAGAACATTCATTCGGATTCGGCCATAGTCCAGGCAATGAACTGACAACTTGAATGGAAAAAATGACAAATTTGGAAATATTTTGAATAGCAGATTTTTTCTATGTAATAGATATATTAGACGATTAAATCGCTAGGTACCTAGCGACAAAATGCAACAAAATCTCAGACATCACAAAAATGATAAATTAACTAGCTTCTGAAAAGTCAGAAAAAATATTAATAAATGGTTTTATCTTTATTTTGGTTCATTCACATTTGAATTAATTTTGTATAAACCAGTTACGCTGCTAACGATATTTATAAATTTCAAATTAAAGGAAAAATTTAAAAATGTAGGCTCCGAGCATTTACATTTGCTCTATAATATTTACGATAAATCATTAAAAAAAAACTATTCATGCTTTATTTAAATCTATATTAATACTTCCGTTCCGGATGGAAAGTTTGTTGGATTCTTGAATAAAGCATCTTAGAATAATGTTTTAAAGTGAATTATAAATTTATGTTTTTCAAAACCGTATTTTGCCTGGAGTAGTATAGCTAAGCCGTGTGATCATGGAATGAAGGAAGGATGAAGCATTCACTCGGGTGAACGTTCATTCGAGTGAACCGTCTGATATCACCTTAAGCGCGCCTAAGATTTACGAAGGGATTTGGGCGCGGATGTGTCCTATATACTCCCTCCCCCTTTTGACTAGGACAGTGTCCTCACAACTAGTCAAACTAATTTAGTAACTAACGTTTACGAGGCCGTCCCCTACGACGAGCAGGAGCGACCGGGGCCTCAAGACATTCACCCTATCTACCGTGATAACGCCTCAGGTCTGAGATGTGATTCTTTCCTACGATCTCATGAGGCTTCTCGGGAAATGCGATGAAGTAAGCGGTGGGACTAGCCTTCTTACTGACCACGTAAGAGCCATCACGTTTCGGCGCGAACTTGGACGTGATGCCTTTGGAAGTACTACTAAGGACGTGCGACTTCATAAGCACCAAGTCACCAACTTCCAACTCATCGGGTTGACGACGAAGATCCTTAGCAGCTTTTTGAATGTCCTGCTGTTTCTCTATAGACTCTTTGCTTGAGCTGAGCGTATCAACAAGCTTGAGTAGGTATGGAGTGATCTGCGGAACGTAGTTTTCTGCCATGATTACAGCACGGAGATCACTTTGTACATCCAGTGGTGACCTTAACTCACGAGCATAAGTCAGGTATGCAGAGTTGAATGAATGAATGGTTTATTCACAATGAATATATGGTACATAAGATCTTAAATATTGGTATACATGTTTCTTCCCATAATATATTCAGCCCGGTCAGGCATATGAAAATTTAGTCAGTGACTTGATCACTGTCTATAACTAGATAGGGATAAAATTAAATATTAAACATTGTGTCATCGCATGCATGATCGGTTATACTAAATTACATTGATTATTGATAAAATTGTAATAAAATAATAATAACAGTCAAATATCATACTATGTCACATAATCGTCAAATCTATAATTTAAAAACTCCTTAATACTATAGAAACATTTTTCAGCCAACATTTTGTGCAATTTTGTTTTAAATTCATGAACAGGAAGTATTCTAAGTGTGGCAGGTAGTTTATTAAAGATGCTTACGCACATATTATGAGCACTTTTTCTCCTGAGTACCAGCTTGTTGCGTAGACTTGGTTCGGGACGAGTTCATGGCAAATCGTATGAAAGGAAGAGCTTCTGGCCATTCGTTATGATGTTTTTGCACTAGAATCGCCAGCTGAGTTTTCAAATCTCGGTTCTTTCTCTCGACCGGGTTAGCCTCTGGATTAGAGGTGGGCGCCGCGCCGGCGCGCCGCCGCCGCCGACCAATCACGCGCCGCCGCCGCTGCCGCCATCTTGAACCGGCGCGAACAGCGCTTGGGTCAGTACACGTCAAGCGTCAGCCGAGAGCGTAACGTAGTTCAGTTTCCGTGCTCGTGCATTACAAAATGGCGACAGCTGGTGACGTGTCATCAATGGCCTGTAGCATCTATAAAAGATGATTTAAGCAGCGTACATTAAAGTGCGGCACTTGCGTACGTGGCTTCTCAGGCCAATACGAGAGCGACAGTGACGCCCGCATATATGACATGTAAATGCTGTTGGAGGCGCAGCAGCGCGCTGGTGTCTCAATTCTCGTTTGTGGGACAACAGGTCAAACCAGGTGATATCATGTACGCAGCACGCCTTCATTAAGTGACTTCCTCCATTGGTCTCGGTCCTGCGATTGATTTTCCCAGTTCGTGGGATCGATCTTGAAAGACAGCATGTCACGTTTTGCGCTGTCCTTAAAACGTAACATAGGGCGCCCCACTGGTCGCTTAGCGTAAGCTACTTCACTCAGAAGAGTTTTACGTGGCAAACGAGAGGGCTCCATCTTTTGCACGTGCCCGAGCCAGCGCAGACGTCTTTGTTTTAAAACTGCTGCAATACTGGGTAAACGCGCGATGCTGAGCACCCTCTCGTTTGTAACTCGATCCTTCCACGAGATGTTCAAAATACGCCGTAGACAGCGCATGTGAAAGTTGTTTAATTTCCGTTCCTGTTTGGCATACGATGTCCAAGTTTCTGCTCCGTACAAGAGTATGGACAAGATGCATGTCTGATATTCTCTCATCTTCGTATTAACGGTTTGTTACATGTTATTTTAATAAATATACATTACTGTTTACTATATTTTTCACGTAGCAATCAAAATACTTAGTGGCCCCTATTTTCTTTTGAGTAGATAATTTTGCTGTAAGCTCTCCAGCGTACGAGAATGTCCAGTGGTGATAGAATTGAATTCTGTCCCCACTTCCAACCAAGCTTTTTGTTTTTGTATGAGGCTAGCTCTATCAGTTTTATTTTATTTTAAACCGACTTCAAAAAAGGAGGAGGTTCTCAATTCGTCTGTATGTTTTTTTTTTTGTTTTTTTTTATTTGTGACTTACGCGATAACTCCGTAATTAATGAACGAACGAAATTTGTTTGAAAGCATATACTTCCAGATTGGTCCCGTTGTCACCAAAATCCAGTTCTGATGATGGGATCCTGGAGAAATCGAGGGAACTCTTCAAATTTTATAGGCAAACTTGAAGCTATTTGGGTACTGATTTGAAGTCGGTTAAAACTTTTTGAAAGTCTATTATAATCTATGATATGTTTAAATTTCGCTACTATGTCACAAAGTAGCAAACTGTCGCTATTTGTTAAATTTTAGGCCACGTGCGCGAGGTTTCTTGTCCATTTTAAAGAAAGTATATGACTTGTTTTCAATAAATCAACACGAGACAGACACAGACGCTAACGCAACAACAATAAAGTGACACTTGAGAGTCAACATAATACGTTTAAAACGAAATGTCATTTCAAATGTGACGTAAGAGAATAAGACTTATGCAAAATATTATAGAGTGAGAGAGAACACAACACTAAAATCATTCATAATTCGTTCTATCATATTTGGTCGGATATAAAGTAAATGAATGAATGTTACATTAACCTCGGATTACTATATTGACTCGGAGTTAAATTATATTGGTGCAACATAAACTACGAGTCAAAATTTAACCCATAGTTAGTTAGCCCCGAGTTTCGAAGTTTTGGTGCAAGTGGGCCTTACAAGGTTACTCCGGCCACCCAAACGTGTAGTTCGCCACGTGGTACGCAGTCCGTACAACAGATGGCGCCTCTTTTTTTTAAAGACGGATTTCAAGCGAATTGTTCGGACAGGCGTAACTTTACTTTCGATATCATTGGTTTATTTTTCAATTTAATTTTCAATTTATTCAACATCATCAGTCATGCGCATTACAAGGGATGTTAGTTAATACAGGTGGTAGGTACATGACACCCTGAGAGGGCACATAATGTTTTCTAGCGCGTAGATACATATTGCACTAGTAAAATAACAATAACACAATATTTAATAACGATAATTTATTATTGTCAATATAAACAAGATTATAATTAACATAAACTAAATTAAATTAAAACTACGTTAAATCTAAAAAAGGCCCTCGAGGCATTGTACCGAGGATACTGGCGGCATTTCCTCGTTGAATTGCAATGCTGATGCGTTGCGCAAGAAAGCCGCCAGCTCTTCGGTCACCAGTTACATCAGCCAGACGTATTCAATAACGATAATTATTCATGCACACGGAAATTGATAAAATTCTAAAACATTACGCTGTCAAAGTTTGTTCATAATAAATAATACATTTCAATTAAAGCTATTTCAGGTAGGTATATACAGATGTCAAGGTTAAGAAAATGATAATTCAAATAATAATGTAGATAGAAGGTCAGTTAAAAGGTAATTACATTTATGTCATAATTAAAGTCATACAGATTGTCGTTTTACAGTGTATTGTCATTAAATAATCATCAATGGAATAATAACTCTTCTCAATAAGTAGTTTATGTAATCTGCTTTTAAATAATTTGTCGCTGGTTATTTGAATAATTTGTTCAGGTAACTTGTTCGCTATGGTGATGCATCTGTAGTAAGGACCATTTCTGTACATGGTCAATTTTGAAAATGGTAGCTCAAGTTTATATTTATTCCTTCTCTTCGAAATAGTTTTTTGTATTGTAAACAAATTCGGGTGAGTTCTAACAAACATTGCCGCTTCCTTTATGTAAGTGTAAGTGGTTCAAGGGCTTACACACATTCCAGTGACGTAACGAACATGTATCAGAACTACATGTTGTTATAGGCTAAACTGCCATTATTATAAAGCCGCGTATCCACTAGAGGCAGCCTCGGGTCGAGCGGCCTCGACTTGAAGCAAATAGCCTCAGTTTGAGGCTGCTCGCTCTGAGGCAACAGCTACGGATCAGCTCGAGGCGTGTCGCCTCAGCTTGATCCGCCGGCGGCGCACTGCGCAGTTAAAAGCCAATACGCGATGGCACCAGACGCGCGTCGAGTAGCTGCTGCTTTAATAGCAATAACCATTATTAAGAAAAAGAGGAATCAACAAAAAGCTATACAAAAGAGGAAGCATCGCTGGTGGATAAAAGAGTTATACCGGATGGGATGGATGGGAACACTTGCTATTGGACATGACGTTGGAAAGTGGCGATAGCTTTCGAAATTTTACACGCATGAGCACCGACGACTTTGAGTTGCTACTAACAATGGTTACACCTTTGATAGAAAAAAGAGATACGAGTTTTCGTTGTGCTATTTCGGTCACCAGTTACATCAGCCAGACGTATTCAATAACGATAATTATTCATGCACACGGAAATTGATAAAATTCTAAAACATTACGCTGTCAAAGTTTGTTCATAATAAATAATACATTTCAATTAAAGCTATTTCAGGTAGGTATATACAGATGTCAAGGTTAAGAAAATGATAATTAAAATAATAATGTAGATAGAAGGTCAGTTAAAAGGTAATTACATTTATGTCATAATTAAAGTCATACAGATTGTCGTTTTACAATGTATTGTCATTAAATAATCATCAATGGAATAATAACTCTTCTCAATAAGTAGTTTATGTAATCTGCTTTTAAATAATTTGTCGCTGGTTATTTGAATAATTTGTTCAGGTAACTTGTTCGCTATGGTGATGCATCTGTAGTAAGGACCATTTCTGTACATGGTCAATTTTGAAAATGGTAGCTCAAGTTTATATTTATTCCTTCTCTTCGAAATAGTTTTTTGTATTGTAAACAAATTCGGGTGAGTTCTAACAAACATTGCCGCTTCCTTTATGTAAGTGTAAGTGGTTCAAGGGCTTACACACATTCCAGTGACGTAACGAACATGTATCAGAACTACATGTTGTTATAGGCTAAACTGCCATTATTATAAAGCCGCGTATCCACTAGAGGCAGCCTCGGGTCGAGCGGCCTCGACTTGAAGCAAATAGCCTCAGTTTGAGGCTGCTCGCTCTGAGGCAACAGCTACGGATCAGCTCGAGGCGTGTCGCCTCAGCTTGATCCGCCGGCGGCGCACTGCGCAGTTAAAAGCCAATACGCGATGGCACCAGACGCGCGTCGAGTAGCTGCTGCTTTAATAGCAATAACCATTATTAAGAAAAAGAGGAAGCAACAAAAAGCTATACAAAAGAGGAAGCATCGCTGGTGGATAAAAGAGTTATACCGGATGGGATGGATGGGAACACTTGCTATTGGACATGACGTTGGAAAGTGGCGATAGCTTTCGAAATTTTACACGCATGAGCACCGACGACTTTGAGTTGCTACTAACAATGGTTACACCTTTGATAGAAAAAAGAGATACGAGTTTTCGTTGTGCTATTTCGGCAAGGGAAAGACTCGTTGTATAACACTGAGATATTTAGCGACTGGTGACTCATATACTAGTCTTCAATATCTGTTTAGAATATCAAAGCAGTCAATTTCTAAAATTATACCAGAAACTACTGAAGCGATAATCGAAGTACTAAAGGACTATGTTAAGGTAAGTAAAACGCTATGTTACTAAATTTAAATGTTTTTAATTCTTTAAAATTACCGCTGAAAATCAATTTGTCATATTGTTAAGAATTAAAGTGCTAGAAACTGTGTTTCTGGCAGGCTGGCCATGGGTGCTTGTGGGCTGGGTGTGGGTGCTTGTGGGCTGGGTGTGGGTGCTTGTGGGCTGGGTGTGGGTGCTTGAGGGCTGGGTGTGGGTGCTTGTGGGCTGGGTGTGGGAATATATGTTGAAGATGCGTAGGTGGATGAAGAAGATGGCTCATTTTGATATTGTTGCGTAAAATATCCATAACAGCTTTGAAATCGTCCCATGTCTGCGTCGAAAATGGTGTCCATTATAGATTTTTTTACGTATGTTAACGTGCGGGGGTCATATTTTCTTAATTCAGATGCTATGAATTTTCCGAAGGTATCATACGCATCATCTTTTGTATTAAGTACATCCAAAGCATCTTGTAATAATATGTCATCTGTGGTTATGTCTATAACGGGTGAGGCTTTTGGCATTTTCCTTTTAGTGGCCTTCCTTTTGTTATTGGCAGAGCTGGCAGTAGGCAGATCAGTGTCTGCATTGGCAGAGCTGGCAGTAGGCAGATCAGTGTCTGCAGATAGTTGAGTTGTTGATGCCTCATTAGAGTCATTAGTTTCATTATTTTCATTAGTTTCATCATTAGTTTCTGTCGCATCATTAGTTTCTGTCGCCACCGAGTCCCCCGCTGTTGATGTTTCCTGTGATTAAATTATTAAATTAATTTCTCATATTTACAGTTACCATCATGTGAAGAGGAATGGCTGCAACTAGCGCACGATAAGGAAAACAAATGGAACTTTCCCCACTGCATATCATCGATGGATGGTAAACATATAGCTCTTCAAGCTCCAATTAAAAGCTGTTCAGAATATATAAATTATAAACATTTTAATAGCATTGTTTTGCTAGCCTTAGTTGACGCAAATTACAATTTTATTTATGCTAACGTTGGTTGCCAAGGTCGAATTTCCGATGGAGGAGTATTCAAAAATACTACTCTGTTCAAAAAGTTAGAAAAAAATGAACTGAGTTTACCAGAGCCTAGCATTATACAAATACCTTATGCAGTTAAAGTTCCTTACATGATATTAGCCGACAAAGCATTTGCGTTAAATAATTATACAATGAAACCATTTGAAGGAAATCCCCCCTATGGGTCTTGTGAAAGAATTTTTAACTATCGACTGTCAAGAGCAAGAAGAGTAATAGAAAATGTATTTGGGATAATGTCTTCGGTATTCAGAGTATTGCGAAAACCAATGTTGTTAGAACCAGAAATCGCCGATAAAGTTGTTCTATCAATTGTACATCTGCATAATTTCTTGCGGAGATCAAATACATCTTCACAAATATATATGCCGCCCGGATCTATTGATAGAGAAATGGATGGACATTTTGAACCAGGATCGTGGAGAAATGAAGAAATGTCATCATTTACGCCAATCCGCAGCGTTCCCAGAAGAGCAGCTGACCAACCAAAATCAATTCGGTTACATTTAGCTCACCATTTTGTTACAAATGGAATATTACCGTGGCAAAATGATTATTAAAAAATACTTACCAACGCGGTCTCCGATGTAGGACGCGGAGTAAATTTGTCAGATAAAAAATGGAAATGGTGGTAGGCAAACCATTTTGACATATATATATCATCTCGTCCTGTAACGAAAATAAAATGTATATGTATACACAAACATGCAGTTTTTTTCTTTATTCTATATTCATTTAATATATTTTTTTGTCTGATAATAAAAAACCCGCCAGCCAGGGTTCCGCACTATTAAATAAATAAATACCTAAATATTAAATGTACACAAAATGAATGCCCTGACCAGGATTCGAACCCAGGACCTCCACTTAGCAGGCAGGGTCACTACCGACTAGGCTAGGAGGCTGTTAAACCATTACCTATAAAAACGGCAAAAAAAAACATGTCTAGTCACGCACTTGACCGGATTTTAGTATTTGTTGTTATGAGGCGGGAGGCGGATTCAATTTAATTTTGCTACTACATTTCTAAACAAGTTTGAAAAGAGTTTCGAGATTCCTAATATTCTATAATCAAAACACGATACCTTTTTTTACATCTTGTATGTTTACCAACGTGGAGGTATGTTAACAAAATTGCTTAAAATAGTCAAAAACTAAACAGACAGTAATCACTATTTTTGACCTGATGTTTTATAAAATCCCGGGATCCCGGGACTCAAATAATTAAAATACTTAATATTTTTAAGAAGCCGACTCCATACTTGCTGCGCTTTTTCCGAGAATTTGCTAATTGTAGGTATGAAAGCATCCGAATTACCGATGCCTGATAATATAACCTAAAAAATGTAGATAAAGAATGCACAAAAAAAATACCTGATCCCGTGGTAAGGCTGCTATTGTGACGTGATTTTTCACGTCGGTATGACCCTGTGAGACTAGTCATCTTCTTTTTGATAACGTCCACCGGAATCCCCATATTGAAACTAATATCGTTCCACGCATCTTGCTTCACATTTTTATCGTAGTGTTTTTTATTTAGTGGGTCCCAGAGAACACGGTGACCCTCATATAATTTTATCAGCTTAATAGCGGTCTCATTCTCCATTGCCATATTTGCGATGCAGGCGACGGGCGCGACCGTCTCCACTAAACACACGGCTCGGACTGAGGCGCCTTTGAGCACGGCACAGAGACCGACAAAATATGGCTCGGCTCGCGGCGACGAATTTGCCTCGCGTCGCGGCGTGCCTCAGGTTGAGGCAGCGTCTCCACTTGCGCAGCCTCGGAGTGAGGCAGCCGCTCGACCCGAGGCTGCCTCTAGTGGATACGCGGCTTTACACTTTAACAGCCAAGTCAGCAATCCTGGGCCGAGGCGTCACGGCACGGGACCTGCGCGGGGGCAGCTGCGCGGGGCAGAGGTCGCGAAGACTCCATCCATTGTTAATTCGGGTTCGGTGATTTGGACGTGGTGGTAACTAGTGGTGTAGTTCGGGATAGTTACATTGTAGTACTTTGTAATCTGTTTGTAATTGTGCCAATTTAGTTTTCTTGTATTAAAGGCCGTAGCAGGATAAGGGAAGGAAAAGTGCCCTTTTGTGATAATGGGCTAGTTCTTTTTTCTACAGTTACTTACATCTAATAGTGAAATTGTGCCAACTTTGGTTGTAAAATTCTTAAGGGTTCCGTAGAAAAAAAATAAAAACCAAATTAATTAAATACGGTTTTTCTCTAAAACGAATAAAGTTACATAAACCATTTTTTTACCATTTTGTTAAGCTTAATCTAATACATGTTCTAAGCAAAACTCAACTCTATATCTTTAATACTTACGCAAAAAATAGGTAAGTCAACATTTTGAATATTTTTTTTTTTACTTCTGTTAAAAATACCACTCTAATTGTTATTTCTACATAAGCCTTACTTAACGTTTTGTCACACATATTAATTTGATGGATAAAATCTGGAAGCAACTGTGTCAAAATTAAATAAATAATTGGGTTGGATTTTATTACATTTTATTGGTTGGCTATTCTGACACCGCCAAAGAACTAAGGGATAAATTACTCTTTATAAAAAATATATTCGAAACCAATTTTGACACTTAAAGTGACATCAGTCTATAATTATTACTAAAAATGCCACCATTTTAGCTAATAAAATAAAAATAGCTTAATTCTAATCGTCATCGCTATCTTCATTTACAGTTACGTGAATTCCGTGATTTAAAAAGAGACTGCTTAAAGTTTCAGCAGGGCGAACGATCTTTGACAAATATCTTGCGTGCGATAAATAATAAACGATAGCAGCAATGTGTGAACAACACCCTACTGTTCGCATCCCGTTGGCACATTCACAATAATGCCTGCTTATGGACCCAAATCCAATGCTATTAGGAACATATTCAACGAAGCATCTGTAAATCTTTCTAGAAATATGGCGTGATTGTACTTTCAGTTTTAGTACATTAGCATTTTCCTTTACATATTCCAAATTCAACGAACCATCCTCATTTAGTATTTCTGATAGATACGAAATCGCTTGATGATATTGGTATGAACCTGAAATAAAAAATTAAATAAATAATTTCATCTATATCAAATCCAACGCTTTAAAAGAGTAACGAAAATCTATACCCGTGAAGAAAATTTTGGGCTAGACCTTGAAACCAGGTGATGTCGTGGATTTCGCGGCCTGTTGCGATAGTGCTTCTCCACTCGTCGCGGTTGCCAGCTAGATCTTACCAAATGCTGCGATCGATTTTGAAAGCAACCATGTCGCGCTTCACGCAGTCCTTGAAGCATAGCATGGGACGTCCTACATTACGCTTTGCGAATGCAACTTGGCCCAACATAACCTGCCTGGGCAAACGAGAATTGTGCCTTTTAAGGCCTTGTTCAATACTTATGAGTTTGAAGGAGTCTCTCGGAAGGGGCCGCCGTGGGTCGCTGCGTCAACGCGTCGTCTGTATCGTGCTGGATTGGGTTCGGATGACGATTAGAGTTGAAAGACGTGGTGACTTATAAACGTTTACTTAACATTTATCGTGTTCCGCGCACAAGGGTGACTCGATACACCAGTAACACACACACACACACGTTTACTTTAACTAGGTTAGGTTCTGAATTTATTGGAATCGCGCCGCGCGAACCTACTTGAGGATGAATTGCTTGAGTATCAGTGCGCCCACGCACCTTACACGTCACTGAGCTATTACACCATGCATAATAATTAAATTGAAATTTGAACTCAGACCGCAGCCATCATGGCTCGAGGTAGTTGACAAGAAGAGAGTGAGACAGTCTTGCCACACTAATGGCAGAATAAAAACGGAAATGGAGTTTCCATAGTGTAGCCACGCTAACATGGTATTGATAGTATTAAGAGGCGTTTTTGCGTGAACATTCCTCCCGCCACGAGGGAAAAGGTGAGCTGATCACATGAAGTTTTATCATACTGCAAGTCAGTGATAACTAAACATAATAAACTAATAAAGTGAATCAACAATGAGCATTGCGATTTAACTCTAGCTTAACTAAACATTGACAATACACAGGCAAATATACAATAACTGTTTAGGAGGAGGTACCTTCAGTAGGTAGCTTACATAACTTGACTACAGGACGGATGAGCTCTCCATTTTGTGTTCGCAATTTGACTGAACGTACAACGTTATCTGATCCTTTATACAATTCAATTATTCGGCCTCTACGCCAATGTAAAGGGGGAGCTCTCTCATCCATTATAAACACTAAATCATTTAACTCCAAGTTATTAACATGACGATACCATTTATTACGCAATTGTAATGTATTGAGGTATTCTAAGTGCCACCGCGACCAGATTGATTGGGTGAGGCTCTGAATCAATTGAAACCGTGATAAACGCGAAATTCTTACGTCCTTCCAGTGAGGTTCCGGTAGAGCAATCAAGGGCTGACCGATGATAAAATGAGAGGGAGTAAGTACGTCGAAATCGCACAGATCGTCCGACAAGGGGACCAGCGGGCGCGAATTGAGGATCGCTTCCACCTTGCACAAGACGGTCGTGAGTTCCTCAAATGTCAGGATGTGGTCCTTGATTTCTCGCTTGAGTAAATTCTTAGTGCTTTTGACAGCCGCCTCGACCAGGCCTGACATGTGAGGTGCACCTGGTGGGTTGAATTGCCACCGGACGTGCTGACTTTTAAGTTCTTCCTGGATTATGACCGCATTATCCAGCAAAAACTGATTTACCTCCTTGAGGTATGAGCTAGTACTTGTAAAGTTGGTACCTTGATCCGATCTGACGAGCGAGGGCAGCCCTCGTCGACTGACAAACCGTGAGAACGCAGCTATGAACGCCTCGCTGCTCAGTGATGAAACAAGCTCGAGGTGCAGTGCTTTGGTACCTAAACATACAAACACACACAGGTAAGCCTTCACTGATTTGGCGTTCCTGAGCAAACTGGCTTTGACTAAGTATGGCCCAGCAAAATCAACAGACACCCCTGAAAACGGGCGTGCGGCTGTAACGCGATCTGCAGGTAGGTCCGCCATATATGGGCTCTGACCAGGAGCGTTGAATCTGATACATGAAATACATTTGTTTATGACCCGAGATACCTGTCGCTTAACTGACGGTATCCAAGATTGATGAGAGCTGTGGTTGGTGCATGACAGTACACCTTGTGAAAGTGTTCGATCAATAGTTGATGATCTTTAGGTACGAGATACGGGTGTTTAGCTCCGTAAGACAACGCAGATTTTCCCAGCCGGCCTCCGACGCGAATGAAGTGATTGTCATCAATAAAGACGCTGAGTTTCTGAAGCGACTTGCAGACTCGTTTACCCCTTTTTATGAGTACAATCTCGTCCTTATACTCATCCATTTGAATCTTCTGTATCCAATGCTTCATAGCTTCTCTGTTCTCATCCAGAGTGAGTACAGACTGAAGATTACGTTGATCTCTTGGTAATCGAATATTTTTACAGAACCTGAGTACATACGAAGTAATATTGATTAACTTACTAAAGGAGCTGACTCGTGACAACACCGAATCTTCCCAGGGCTCCATGGGGGTTATGATATGAACCAGCTTCTTAAAGCCAGGTAATTCAGCAGGCATCGTTACCGGCAATGTTGGCCATTGGGCCTCGTCCGCGAGCAACCAGAATGGTGACCACCACAATTGATTTTCCAAAAGTTCCTTAGCTGACAGCCCTCTAGACGCGACATCCGCTTAACTCTGATCTGATGTGGCGCCATGTCATGACGCGTCGTGATTGTTGGATCTCTTGTACTCGGTTGCACTCAAATGTTTGCAACAAATGGGGCTTCGAGTTTAACCAGGACAACACTATGGTACTGTCCGACCATGCGTTGATGCTGTCCAGTTCAACTGATGGCTCGTACGATTCAGCCACGTGATTCAGTAGCTTGAAAAGCAGATGAGAAGCACTAAGTTCTAGTTTGGGGACCGTCTGAACGACCCTTTTAGGTGCCACGCGTGATTTAGCTATGACTAATTGTACCATTACGTTTCCAGACGCGTCCTCTGTCCTGAGATAGACGCAGGCAGCAAATCCAAGCTCGGATGCGTCTCCAAAGCCGTGAAGAGAGTATGATACAGCCCCGGGTAGTGCTACACATCTTGGGATCTGTAATTGAGGCAAATGATTCAAATCCTGAATGAGTTCAGTCCACTGAGCATGTTGAGTGTGAGTTAGGGGTTCGTCCCATTCTAATCCGTCCACGAACAATGATTGAAGGAGCAATTTGAATCTGAAAACAACTGGAGCACAGTATCCGCACGGATCATATAGTCTTGCTATAGTGCTCAGCACACTTCGCTTTGATATGGGTTGCCCAAGGGGCACATTGATTTGGTATGACATCGTATCTGATACGGGACTCCACTGGATGCCTAGCACCTTGATGAAGCCTTTATCATCAGAATCGAACTGATGAGGCTGTTCACAGTAATCCTGTGGAAGATCCTGTAATAACTCTGGGCGATTAGATGACCATTTTCGTAACTCGTATCCAGCGCTTCATGAGCTGTATGAGTTCAGATTTGAGATTCTGAGCCTCCTGAATAGAGTCTGCTCCCGTGAGAACATCGTCCACAAACACGTCTCGGCGCACGACGTGCGCTGCTTGCGAGTCTGCGTGACAGGCCTCCCAGTCACTAGCCAGTTGTAGGAGTGTCCTGATTGCTACAAAGGGGGCACTCCGTAAACCGTAAGTATTAGTGTTAAGGGTGTATACCTTGACTTCCTGGGATGGGTCCTCTCTCCAGAGGATCAGTTGATACTTTCGATCGTCCGGATGAATCCAGGTTTGGCGAAACATCATCCTGATGTCGCTCGTGAAGACAACTTGATGACGCCTAAAGTTAAGTAATATCTGAGTGATGTCAGTTTGAAGTGGCTTGCCTGCATGGAGGCATTGGTTGAGTGACACGCCGTTGGTAGTAGTCCCAGACCCGTTAAATACGACACGTATTTTATCAGAGCCCTTTTTGAAAACACCATGATGACTGATAACGTAGTGTTCTGAATCGAAATTAAAGTTTGATACTGACATGTGACCCATTGATTCATACTCACTCATGAACTCCTTATACTTTGCTGCAAGCTCAGGATTTTTTGCCAGTTTGGTCTCTAATGAGCGCAGCCGCTGCATCGCTATACCTTTTGAATCACCTATAGTGGGCCTTGCTGTCAATAATGGTAATCTGACCATATATTTACCGTCAGGCATACGTTTAGTAGTGGATGCATATAACCTTTCACATTCCAAATGCTCCGGGTGCTCCGCTGGTTCCACTGGGGGCTCCTCGACCTTCCAGAACTTCTCCAGCACGTCTTCCAGGCGGGTGGCATGCAGTCCGTAGTCCTCTACAGAGCTGCCGGTTGGTTGAGATGTTGAATGATTTCTGGAGATCGCTCCAATGATGAGATGTCCAAAACAGGACCCGTAGGCAGATATACCTGGAACGTGAGTAGGAATCTTTGTACCATCAAAGATATAATCAAGTACATCTGTCCCCAGAATAACATCCACGTCTCGAGCTTGGTCGAAGTCGGGATCCGCTAACTTGAGGTTTTGTACTTTCAATTGATCCTTCAATTGTGAATGATAAGATGGAACCTTATCAGTTAATGAATATAAAACAACGGCCCCCGTGCTAATAATAGGGACCACTTTTCCTATAGGTTTGATGACCAATTTAACTAGGGTACCCGGGAGGTCCACTGGTTGGTTTCCTATTCCATAGATTTGAGTTCTATTATACTGTTGGTGTAATTGCAATTGGTTTACCAAAGACTGTTTTACCACTGAAATCCCAGCTCCAGTGTCGATAAGTGCCCTTATTTTAACATACTGACCATGCCCTGACTTGACCATGACCAGAGCTGTGGGGCACCATCTGGTGACCGGCATCTGAACCCCTGTGTGAGAACGCATCGTTAATGGGTAGTACCAAGTAGTACTGAACGCAACCTCACGAGTGCTTTCTCACTCTCGCGCGTTGTTGTCTCGCTCTCTCGCTATCGCTATAAATCAAGGGCGAACGTTTTGGGTGACTCATCCGTCGAATAAATACAGTATTAATTAATTACAAGTTTTATTTAATCGAGACATCACAATTGGCGACGAGGACCGTTCGAACCATAAGGAAATTAACTTAAGAAGCATGTTTGAACCAACAGAAGTGATATAAAGTGCATTTATAAATAAAATAGTGCAGCCATCTTGAAACCATACGTGGCGTCATATAAAAAAAAACAAATGTATTCAAGCCAAGAAATCCAAAAATTAATAGACGAACTAAAGAAAGGCAAAACCAGTTTTATATACAATTGCAACAAGGAACAACTAATTCAACTTGCCGTCTACTTACAAATTGACAGTAAGGACCTAACTGTTGATCAGTTACGGAAATTAATATCAGAAAACGTAAAAACACAGAACCTCACACCGAAGGTAACAATGTCGTACAATGACACAAACATCAAACCTTTCGATGGATCTAATTGGGAAGCATTCGAAAAGCAATTAGAATGCTTAATATTATTACACGACATTCCAGAAGAAAAGAAAGTGCCACTATTAATAACAAAATTAACAAGTACAGTGTTTGATAACATAATTAACATCTGTGAACCAGTATCACCATTAAAAAAGTCATTTTCAACACACCTGCTCGTAAAGTAGGTCTTATTACAGCGTATTTACACTGATAATGCAGAATATTACCCATGCCGTGCCTTTTACATTTCATTATCGCACTAGTGCCTTTTCATTACATATTTTTTTAAATATTAGCAAAATAATGCAGAATATTACCCATGCCGTGACTTTTACATTACATTATCGCACTAGTGCCTTTTCATTACATATCTTTTAACATTTTAATTTTTTATTATTTATTTTTTTTCCTCGCAAATGTGTTGAAAAACGTCGTATGAAACACGTGAGCATTGGTCATTACACTTCTCGTCTCCATTAAGCCTTCGCCTTCGGCTCAGGCTTAAAAACCGACTCGAGTGTAATGACCAACTTAGCACACTTGTATCATAATGTACTATTGTAGAATTATGTTCTCTTCTAAATACGACAGCACCATCTATAAACAGAGTGGAATTTCGGAAAAGAAATCAAACATCAAGCGAAACCATTGATCAATATATCACGGAACTCCGGAAAATGGCCAGAACATGTTCATTTAAAGACACGGAAGATCAGATCAAGGAGAAGTTCATAGACGGATTAGCATCTAACATGATAAAATTCGAATTGCTAAAAAACTCTGACAGCACACTTGAAAAATTAGTAATATTGGCCAGAGGAATTGAGGCAGCGGTGAGAACATCACATCCAACGGAGACTCAGGAAACAAAAAATGTGGCACCAATGTTTAAAAACACAAGTAGTTACAGGAACACTAACATTAGTAGAAGAGGTCAAGGCCGAGGAGGTATGGCAGGTGCAAATTCCAAAATGTGTTATTGCTGTGGGAAAACCAACCATCTACGGGCAGAGTGTTCACTGCAAAGGAAATATTGTTCGGAATGTGGAAGACAAGGACATATATATAGAATGTGCTCAAACAATAAAATGCGACACTCTACAAACATGGTCTCCACAAATGAGAATCACGACCAGCAAACGGGGCAACGAAGAGATACTGGATGGTTCTTTAGCACCCCTGTTCCAGGAGTATGAGGTACTATCACTAGGCGTGAGTAAAATACCACCACATTATGTAACTTTAGATGTTGGGGGGGTAAAGATAGATTTCCAATTAGACACGGGGTCTGATGTCACAGTCATACCTATAACTGTAGTAAATAGATATTTTCCACAAAAGAAAATACAAAAATGTAACACTGTTTTTAAGAATTTTGATCAGAGTATATCTGAACCGATAGGTATCATTGAAAATCTTGCTGTAACATTCAATGAAATGTGTTTACAATGAACAACTTTTGTAGGCAATGAAAGAATGCCTTGCATATTGGGTAGAGATTGGTTACACCAACTAAAGCTGTGGCCACTTAAATTCAATGTCATAAAAGAGACGACAGAACATGTTGATGTACAAGAATGTAATACATCTTTTCAAACTGTTTCAGAGGCTGAGAAATTAATAAAAAGGGAGTTCGCAGAGGTATATTCTCCAGGCTGGGGAAACTTAAAAGGGGATGAAATAACATTAAAACTGAAACCAGGGGCAATTCCAAAATGCCTACCAGTGAGGCGAGTGCCCTTTTCACTTCGAGACAAGGTAAAAAATGAGATCTCTAGGTTATTGGATAATGGGAGAATAGAGGCCGTAGAGCACAGCCAATGGGGAACCCCTGTTGTTCCCATACTGAAACCTGATGGATCCGTTCGTTTGTGCGGGGACTATAAACTAACCCTTAACCCTAACCTAGAGATGGACCATTTTCCATTACCACATGTTGATGAAATATTTCACTGCTTAAAAGATGGACAATACTTCTGCGAACTAGACCTCAAAGAAGCATATTTACAGGCGCCGCTCAGTAAGAGTTCACAAGAATGTACTGTAATTGTAACGGAGTCAGGTACATTTAAATACAAATATCTCCCATATGGTGCAAACACGGGGCCAGGGTCCTTTCAAAGGTTAATGAGCAATAAATTGGCAAATATTCCTAACGTAATAGTATTCATAGATAACATATATTTGTCAGGCAAAGACATAGGGAGCACATATGAGGTGTTACGAAGAGTCCTAGAAAAGTTAAAGCAGTGTGAATTCAAACTAAAGCCAGAGAAATGTAAATTGTTCAAAAACCATATTGATGTGTTTGGTTACCGAATAAATGCTAATGGAATAAGTGTAATAAAAGAAAATATAGAGCCCTTATTGAGAACACCGCCATCAAATAACTTGACATTACTAAAGTCTTTCTTAGGAAAAATCAATTATTACTCGCGTTTCTTAAAAGACATGGCGGTTATTCTAACGCCACTGTATGACTGCACAAAGTAAATTTGAATGGACACAACAGTGTGAACATGCTTTTAAAACAATAAAACTAAAATTAGCATCTGCTAAAAATCTGAGGCATTACGATCCCGAATTGCCTTTGATTCTTACATGTGATGCGTCGGAGGTTGGAGTGGCAGCGGTGATCTCAAATAGGGAAATAAATGGCACTGTCAGACCAATTGCATTTGCCAGTAAAAAGTTAAGTCCGGCAGAACAAAAATACTCAGTTATTGATAAAGAGGCACTAGCTATTGTATTTGGAGTGACCAAATTTTATAACTATACGTATGGGCGCAATTTTGAGTTGGAAACAGACAGCGCAGCTCTAGTGAGAATATTTGGTCCCGACAAGTCAATACCAAAAATGGCTGCTAAAAGACTTCAGCACTACGCCATATTTTTGTCTGCATTTAGGTACAAAATAAGACACATAAGAACAAACACTAACCCTGCAGATTTCATGTCACGTATGGTTGAAAATAGCCATAATGATGTCGACCTACATATACTGTGTAAAGAAGGTGACATTGGAATTATGTTATATACTAATAGTAGTAAAGTGGAAGGACTGGATTGGAAATTAATTAAGAAAGAAACGAGTAAGGACAATAAGTTGTCAAATGTAATACGTTACTTAGTAGATGGATGGCCAAGTAAAGAAATTATAGATTCTGAGTTATTGCCCTATTTTAATCGAAAAGATGAAATCAGTATGGATAGAGGTTGTATATTCTGGGGATACAGAATCATAATTCCACACGCCATACAAAATAAAGTATTACAGGAGACACATAAAAGTCACTTTGGAATTGTAAAAATGAAAGAGATAGCAAGGTCATACTTTTGGTGGCCAGAATTAGATAAAGAGATAGACCAGATTACAAAAAACTGTATAACTTGCCTAAGTAATAGCAGAAATCCGACAAAAATTGTAAAATTATGGCCAGTGGCGCCATCTGCCTGGTACAGACTTCATGCTGATTTTATAGGACCGTATAAAAAGAAAATGTTTCTGGTAATCGTTGACAGTTATTCAAAATGGGCCGAGGCTTTCATTATGAATGATATAACCACTAAAACAACTCTAGAAATATTTAAGACCGTATTTGCTCGATTTGGATACCCACACCAGCTTGTAACTGACAATGGCACAAGTTTCACTAGTATAGAATTTAGCGAGTATTGTAATATGACTCAAATTAAACACACATTTTCACCACCATACCATCCGGCGACTAATGGGGCCGCAGAGAAATTTGTAGGAACATTTAAAAACCACATAACAAAAATAATGGACAGTGGTTACTCAATGACGGCAGCCATGAACCTGTTCTTGTCTGACTACCGTAGCACGCCGCACAAAAGCAATGGGGTGACGCCAGCTCGGTTAATGCTGGGGAGAGAGCTTAGGAGCAGATTTTCATTGTTGCGACCACCTCCTATATCAAGTATACAACATGATAATCAAATTAAGCAAAATAATTATAGTAGTGGGAATCGCAATGTAGATTTCAAAGTAGGTCAAAGTATTATGGTCAGGGATTACCGAAAGGGCCACAAGCCTTGGATTAAGGGAATTATAGTCGAGGAGTCTGTACCCGGAGCAACATATTTAGTGGATGTAAATGGTACAGTCTGTAAGAAACATGTTAATCAGATGCTGGAATGCGGGGAAGATGAGTTGCGGTGTGATGAGTAGAACAGCTGCATTCTATATTATAAGTAGAATTAAAAATCTTTAGTTTTAAATATTTTAAGGGCGGGGAGAGTGTGAGAACGCATCGTTAATGGGTAGTACCAAGTAGTACTGAACGCAACCTCACGAGTGCTTTCTCACTCTCGCGCGTTGTTGTCTCGCTCTCTCGCTATCGCTATAAATCAAGGGCGAACGTTTTGGGTGACTCATCCGTCGAATAAATACAGTATTAATTAATTACAAGTTTTATTTAATCGAGACATCACACCCTGCTACACCAACAGTGGCCTTATTTCATTGTTGAGGTTCCGGGCTGCGTCGTGAGCCGAACCGCAATGAACTGAAGGTCTCCTGAGCTAAGCGTGCACGGTCACCAACACGTGAGCGTGGCATGTATCCTGATTGTATGATCTGCGCCGGTAATGCAGGGCACGGAGGTTGAGGTGCTGCTGCAGCTGACCCTTCTGCCTGCTCGTAACCCATCACAGGCGAGCTGTGACGTGATGATGATGATTGATTCGGTGAAGTAGGCCGAATCTGCCGTGATCCCCATGATGATGATGTCTGAGCCACTTCCACTCGGTGGACAGTTGCTTCAGCCGGCCTTGGTGATTGATGCTTGCCGTCGGCATTGCAGATCAGCGAGTTGTGAGCCTCAGTACCGCAGCGTGAGCACCAGTTCTGCTGGGTGCACTCACGGGCATAGTGTCTTCGGAGGCACCTGAAACAGTGCCCTGATTTACGGGCCCAAGACCTCCGTTCCGAACTAGTCATTCGCAGGAACTCAGAGCATCTGTACAAGGAGTGGTTTTGATCTCCACAATATGAACAATGGATGGAAGTAGATGTCACCTGATTTGAGGGTCCAGGTTCCGCTGCCACCACTCGTACCAGCTGCGGTGGTCGTGGTGCAGCCTGACCGGCACGTCCCTGACGGAGCGGTGAGTTGTGCGCCCCTGGCGTCGTCCTCTCGGCCTGCTGTGTGGTGACCAGACGATGGACCCGACATTGCTCCTTAAGCAGCTCCATCAGCTGGTAAATGGTTGGTAAGTGCTCCGGGTCCTTCCCGTAGCGCTCCTCGTACGTTGTTTTGATGCTTACAGGCAGCTTCTGCAACACAATATACACCAACAAGTACGACCATTCTTGAACAGGCTGTTTCAGCTTTTCTAGAGCTTGTATGGACTCTCGTAATGGGTCCAGTACCGTGGACTGCAACGCCGCATTGCATACCTAAATATTTGGGAGGCCCATAATGCGCCCAATGTAAGTATCCAGCAGCCTTCTGCTGTTTTGATACCGATTTAAAAGTAATGACAATGCCACTGAATAATTGTTCCCATCCATAGGTAGCTGACGCACCATGGAGAGCGCCTCCCCAGTCAATGATGCCCTGAGATAGTAGTGCTTTTCTGCTTCAGAAATACTCCTATTATGCACCAAAGAAATGAATAGATCATAAAAAGGTAGCCACTCTATCAACTCACCCGAGAACTTCGGAAGTTCAATAGCTGGTAGTCGTGCCATGGGAGACTGTGACGGCCTGACATCCTCCGCTGGTGACTCACCAACAGCCTCGGTTGCCTGGTCCAGCTCGATGAGCATTCGGTTCACCTCAGTGAACTTCTTGTCATATTGTTCCGATTCCTCCTCTGTCACACTCTCAGGTCCCGCTCCTAGTAGTACCTCATAGGCGTTGACAAGCTGTGGATAGACACTCTCGAAATGCCGCTTTGCTACAGTCGCCGCTGTGCTGTCTTTACGCTCGGAAACCATTCCGGCGTAATCTGACAACATACGGTATTTGGACCTTGGCAGTCCTCGGTAACATTATTCTGCGTAATCGTGATGTAAGCTAACAATTTATATGCACAATTTGCAATAATAATACAAGTTAACTGACAAATTTGATCATGAATATGGACACTTCACTCTTATATCGTGTCAGCACTGAACTGCAGGCTGCCGATATTTGTTACTAACTGTAATTAACTGATTAACAATGAATTTTCTTGGATAAAACTATACAATCGAAACGAAAGTCAATAAGTAGTGTCACTTGACACTGTCATTTGTGACTCAACCTTGAAGTCCGCGCGATGTCTAATGTCTGCAGTTTTACGATGATGATGCACACTAATGCCGCACTAATGAACACTTTAAACATCTACGTAAATAATGCCCATCCGCGCACTGATTGTAATGTTTATGACGGTTACGTACTTGCAACAGTAATTCAGGTATTTTGCTCGTTGCGCCGCGCGTCGTGCAGTACCTGCTTTATCTTTTCTTGATTTTATGATGATTTTCAATATATTCCCCTCATGGGCCACCAAAAATGTGCCTTTTAAGGCCTTGTTCAATACTTATGAGTTTGAAGGAGTCTCTCGGAAGGTGCCGCCGTGGGTCGCTGCGTCAACGCGTCGTCTGTATCGTGCTGGATTCGGATGACGATTAGAGTTGAAAGACGTGGTGACTTATAAACGTTTACTTAACATTTATCGTGTTCCGCGCACAAGGGTGACTCGATACACCAGTAACACACACACACACACGTTTACTTTAACTAGGTTAGGTTCTGAATTTATAGGAATCGCGCCGCGCGAACCTACTTGAGGATGAATTGCTTGAGTATCAGTGCGCCCACGCACCTTACACGTCACTGAGCTATTACACCATGTATAATAATTAAATTGAAATTTGAACTCAGACCGCAGCCATCATGGCTCGAGGTAGTTGACAAGAAGAGAGTGAGACAGTCTTGCCACACTAATGGCAGAATAAAAACGGAAATGGAGTTTCCATAGTGTAGCCACGCTAACATGGTATTGATAGTATTAAGAGGCGTTTTTGCGTGAACAAGAATTGTCCATGCGTTGCACATGTCCAAACCACCGCAAACGCCTTTGTTTCAGCAGGGCAGTGATGCTATGGAGCTGTGCGATCTCCAGTACTCGTTCGTTGGTAACCCTGTTCTTCCATGTTATGTTAAGGATACTCTGAAGACAGCGCATGTGGAAGGTGTTTAGTCGTCGTTCCTGATTAGTGTACGACGTCCAGGTTTCGGCTCCGTACAAGAGCGTACTCAAGACACAAGTTTGGTAAACAATTATCTTGGTCTTAATAGTAAGATGTTTGTTATTCCACACTCCATTGGTACTGGTTGTAATATTCGAGCTAATATGAAAAGTTCCGCACAGAATACCGCGCCGCATCGCGTTCTGTGCGGACCCTTATGCATTAGTTCGAACATTACAACCGGTACCGCCTCCGCGCCGCACCGCGCCGCGCCACTACCGCTGTCAGTGCGTTTCCAGCTTTAAATCTTGCACCCATGGCTGATTAAATTTATGGTGGTATAATTATTATACGCGTTATCTGGTCTAATTGGCGTCAACTTGTGGGGCTGAATGAGTTCTGACGGCGTAGGCGAACTCGTCGAGTTGCCTCCGAGAGCAAATGCTGTAGATTATGTTTTTTTTTTATAAAAAAAAAGAAATTACCTACATTTTACAACTTTTAGACAACTACGATGTTAGAAAAGAGTATGCTTCCCAGTGTGCGGATCGTCTATCCACAACAAGAGATGCCCATTTTTTCTTTCGTTCAGGATAATTGTAGGATACACACTGCTAGAATAACCAATGCCTGGTGCAATCGTCACCCTGAAATTACGAAAATAATATGTCCGGCCAAATCATCTGATCTTAACCCTATTGAAAATTTATGGGGTGTGATGGTGCAGAGGTGGGATCATTGCAATGAAAGGAGAGCCGAAGCCCTCACTCAGCATTGTAATCAAATATGGGAAGATATGCGAGGAACTAAGCTAGTGGGTTCCATGCAAGCCCGTCTCTTAGCGGTCATAAATAATGACGGAGCCTACACTCGTTTTTAAATATACTTACTTACTAATAAATTTAAACAAGTAAATAGTTGGCTTTTAATTCATCTGCTCGTGTAGATTTAGTATTTGTTAGATTAGATGCCAGGTGATAAGCATGCCAAATTTCATTCTTATCCGTAAGTCGTATTAGTATCGAGTAACAATCTATATACCTAACTAACGCGACCTGTCACTGACGTCAATGTCAAGGATAGACAAAGATAGTAATATGATGTCTCCTTCAATTTTTCAATTATTGACATGTCGTGGTTCGTCATCAGTCGCATTGGTATGATCGGGAAATAGTAACACGACCAATTTCAGAATTATGTCAACCAGCTAAACATTCAATTTCCTCGACTGTACATCCTACGAAATTGATACCCGGAGTTTACGCACTGGTAAAAGTTTGTGATCAGAAATAGTTATTTGTGTCACAAGGGAGCAAAATAGTATATTTACGGCGAGGGCGGTGTATTGAATCCTGAATGTAGCGAGGGATCCTACAATAGAATCCTGAGCGTAGCGAGGGATCCTAACGTAGGATCCTGAGCGTAGTGAGGGATTCAAGTGTTAACGCCCAAGACGAAAATAATTTTGCTCCTGAGTGACACATGTAACTTTTCACACCGATTATGAGGAAAATTGAAATAAAATGCTTTAAAAATAATTAAATATTTTTTATTTAAGTTTTATTGAAGAATGTGGATCTTGACCCACTATGGAACCTTGTAAAATTAATGCCGTGCATTGAGTCAAACTGTCGAGATTCTACAATGCTCCATTGTGGGTCAGGAGTCACTTTTGTCGATAGTACCTGGGCATTCCACGGCAAAAGTAACGCGAGTCACGCTGCCATTGAGTGTTTTTTCATGTTTTTAAATGTTATTTTAGCTTTATCCCTAGATATATAAATTTGTATCTTTAATGAAAAAAAAAACGCAATGAAATCGTGACTCGCGTTACTTTTACACGTGGAATGACCCACCCTATGGAAGAACAATGGTCGCAGACTATTAAAAAAGCCACTAGTGCCAAGTGAAATAAAAAAATATTTTCAGACTGGGAAAACACACACCACTTCTACAATATTAAAAAAGTAATTGTTAAATAATAAAAAATCTAAAATGTCTGCGACAATGAAAGTGGAACACTTGAGTTAATCAAAAATGAAGCATCAATCTACTGGTTACAATATCAAGAAAACAGTTTTTTTTTTGCCGCTACTACTATAACTGTATACCTACTATACTATAACCTAAGCACAGATTATAAAATAGTCCTAAGACTTTAAAAATTAAGTGTTACATTACAATTGTGAAAACTTATGTGTATGGTTTTATTTATTAGGCAAAGATATTGTTGTATTTTGAACTTGAGTATTAGTAGTTGAATGTTGACTGTGTTGTTGTTCATGTTGATTGCTGTTGGGAGAGGCGGTTCGTTGGCCTTTTGGTGCAGTACTAGGTGAAACTGTCAAATTCTTGCTATGGGGAACCGAGATGTCATCAAATTGAACTTGAGTATTTGTAGTTGAATGTTGATTGTGTTGTACATGTTGATTGCTGTTGTTGGGAGAGGCTGTTCGTTGGACTTTTGGTGCAGTACTAGGTGAAACTGTCAAATTTTTGCTATGGGAAACCGAGGTGTCATCAAAGTGCGGTGTTGGTATTTCTGTCCATGTTGGTGATAATGATGCTCCTCCTTTTGAAGTGGATGGGTATGGGTAGGCTGGTTTCAGTTTAATATTGTCAACTATTTTACATCAATCAAAGATTTTATAAATCAAAGATAAGCTTTGATTTATTTTCAACTGATTCTTCAATATAGCCTTCTGCCACGGTACTCGATTGCCATCCTCCATGACGCTTGATTGAAGTTAGATCAGCCCCGGAATCTGCCAGTAATGTGGCAGATGTGCGTCTAAAACAATGCCCTGTATAGCTCTCTGGATTTGGCAAATTTAGAAAGCTTGCAATTTGTCGAGGTATTGAGCTAAGCTTATTTTTCCCAATAACTTGTCTAGTACATTTTCCGTTATGGTATTGAATAAAAAAGCGATTATTTGTCATGTCAGTGGGACGCAGTTCTTGATATTTAATGACTATTTTCTTATATTCTTCCCGGATGATAAATATTCGGTCTCGCTTGTTTTTGGTATCGGGCAAAGTTACTAGCAATAGTTCATCCGAGTGTTCCTGGATGTTGTTAACAGTCAAAGTTAACAGTTCTTTGCCCCGACAGGCACCACTAAGTCCAAAAACCAGAACTACCTAGAACAAAAAAGAACTATGCATTATTCGATAAACATTGTACCTATGTCATTCATTACTATCATTACACTGATATTGGTTTTGGCTTCAAAAATCCAATGTAATTTACTTACTTTCATCAGAAGAAAATGGTAATCGGGTGCTTCGTTGAAAAAAGTCTCAATATTTTGAGCAGTCAATACTTTTGACTTTTTTGAATTGTGACCTTCAGCAAATCTTTTCAGAAATGTGGTAAGTTTGGTGTACATGTTGATTTGCACGTTGTTTTTTGTGTTCATTGTAGCTTTCAACATTGAATATATGCTCCAAAGTGTTGACGGTTGCAAAGTCTTAGACAATTCTTGAAAGTAAACTAGAAATACAGACTCCGAAAATGACTTAACATGTTTTGACGCCCTCCATTTGATAAAATTGTCATACGCTTGCAAGTATTTGTGTCTTGATTTTTGGGGCAGTAGATTGTCGACAACCGTTGATGCTTCATTTTTGATACACTCCGGTGTTAATAATTCGCTTTCATTGTCGGATTCAGACATTCTTCAGATTTTTCATAAAACACTAATTAAAGAAAATCGGCAGAAAAGTTGTGTGTTTTCATAGTCTGATAATGCATATTATTTTCTCTTCTTTGAAACATTTTTTAAATTATACTTTCACCACTTTTTCAGTAGGTAATCGAACAACGAAAACAAAACTTTTTTTTATAATGGCGGATTGGATTGTGAATCTGAGAGCCTACCGCGAAAGGCATTCGAAGTTTCCACTCTCTGTCATACTTACGAGTTCGTACGTAAGTGCGACAGAGAGGGAAAACTTCGAATGCCGTTCGCGGTAGGCCCTCTGAATACTGAATTGTGTTTGTGATAATGCAAGAAGCTTTAGTCACCACAGATAAAACATTCCTGAAACATTCATAAAATAATCGAATCGAATCGAATGTTACAATGGTATCGGATATCAATATTCATTATTATATAATTTATATACAATAACATCATAGTTTTGATTTCAGTAAAACGTATAGTTTATTGTGACAATTTTTTCAAATATTACGAAAAATTCTCAAGTTTTAATATGTAAATGTACCTATAACGTTGCTAAAGTTAAAACTTGAAATATGTTCGTTTTTAATCGATTACGATGAAATTACAATCGATTTTTTTCTTAAGATCTGTGTTTTGCCCATTGCGTAAATGCTACATGCCAATGAATAAATTAAAAAAGTAGCTTGAACAGAAAAGTGGCATTTTGCTCCCTCTCGTCGGGGACCAAAACTTACTTTTCTAAATGAGAGGTGTGAAAAATAAATCATATACATACCTGGGTGAATTGTGTGATTTGGAAGAAGACGGTGAAATAAAAATTATGTTTTACAAAGCAATGGACAAAAGCGGAAAAAGATTTTTATCCGTAGACAGAGATATATCCTATATATCGTATGATGACATCCTGCAAATCCTGCCAGGCCCAAAATAGATGTTTAGAGGAAAGCGACTGTTTTACGAATTTAATGACCCTTTGCCAGTATTTGAATAATAGTTAACGTAACGTGTAATGAAACAATTTCATGGGATCTCTAGTTTTTGTTGTTAAAAGAAGATATTTTTGTTTGTTTTGGAGATAAAGACTGAGTTTAATTTTATACTTTTTTATAACCTCGTATGTTTGTATAACAGTTACCATAAACTGTTGATTATGTTCGCTAAAAAACTTAAAGTATGCCTAGATTACCACAGCGTTGCGTTTTCAACCACTGCGTTACTTTCCGTGTCTCTCTTTCTAAACTGCTTCAAGGCCTGTTATATTATTAGTTCAAGCATATTCGACTAATATTTTGTTATTAAATTGATAGCATACATTGTGTCGATCACTAGGCTAAAAAGTAACCAATCTTATTCTGTGTAATGCTGTGATTGCTAAGATGAATGCTGTGATTGATTGAGATTAGTGATAAGATTACTTAATAAAACAACGCAGTGGTTTTATTAATTAAATATTTTGATGTTAAACTGATGTATATGAAATACAAAGGCTCATTGTATGATTGCTAGAGTCCCAATGTTTAAAACTGTTGATTATTAAATACAAATTTTTAAAGAGTTTATTTATTTAAATAAAAAAGAACCGGCCAAGTGCGAGTTGGACTCGCGCACGAAGGGTTCCGTACCATTATCAATAAAAATATTTATTTTATTTTGTTTTTAGTATTTGTTGTTATAGCGGCAACAGAAATACATAATCTGTGAAAATTTCAACTCTCTAGCTATCACGGTTCTTGAGATACAGCCTGGTGACAGACAGACGGACGGACGGACGGACAGTGAAGTCTTAGTAATAGGGTCCCGTTTTACTCTTTGAGTACGGAACCCTAAAAACGCTTAGAAAGTAACGCAGTTGTTTATTTTTGTAGCCACATGTAACAGATACCCTAATTTCCCAAAAGCTATGTGATACAGATCGGTGTTCGAGGTGCATTTACAAAATATAGACTTCTATAATTCACACACTTTATTTAATCGTATGGCATACATTATTTGGCATTTGAGTTTGTCACTTTTTAGTACCACCCAGGGGACACGTGCAGGGTTGTGGTAGGTAGCTCCTGCGGACGCAAGTGACAGTTGTCCCCCCTTTGTCAAGTGAGTGGGCAACTCGACTGTTAGAGGTTCTTAAGCCGCCCGAAGGCCTCTAACTCGGCTTAACGACTACTGTCATAGACAGCATCCGAGATCAACTGCTTAGCGTACCTTCCAAAGCACGGGAGCGCTCATTTATAGTAACCACTCAAACAGGCGGTCACCCATCCAATGACTGACCGCTGCCATCTTTGCTTTACCTGCGTTATCGTTTCCGATTCGCAGGCGCCGCAGGGCTATGAACGCTTCATTCACACACTGAAAATTTTTAAAAGTAAAACTTATTTCTATATTTTTTTACTTAAAATCGACCCGCAAATGTACGCGTAAAAGTAGAATGGCCCATGCCCATTAAGAACCCTTATTCCTTCGAGCGTTCATCAATTTCGTGAAATAACACTCGATAGATGGCGTTGGCGCTCGGTACCCGAGCGCCGGCAACGCTAAGCGCATTTCAACGCAGACAAGAATAGTCTTGGTACTTTTCAATTTAATTGCAAGTAACATTATTTTCAGTACTTCGATATAGCGGTAGTCAACTTGGCACCGCTGGAGAGACTGTAATACAGCCCAGGTTTCGACAGAATCGAAGGCTTTCTCGTAGTCCACAAACGCTAAGCAGAGAGGCAGGTTATACTCTTCAGTCTCGAGTGGCGACCACGTACCGGAAGACGCGGCGTGGGCAGGCCCCCCACAAGGTGGACTGATGACCTGGTAAAGGTCGCGGGAGTCCGCTGGATGCGGGTGGCGCAGGACCGGTCATTTTGGCACTCTTTGGGGGAGGCCTATGTCCAGCAGTGGACGTCTTTCGGCTGATGTGATGAACATTATTTTTAGTGCTATATTGGCACTCTTTATTTTACTAACCGACTTCAAAAAAGGAGGAGGTTATATTTTCCACTGTATGTATGTATTTTTATTTAATTTTTATTATGTAATATTTCCGTTCAGCGGTAAAATACCACAGGTCGGCGAAGATAACAAATAAGGATTATTACCTGCTTTAGAACAATGAA
Source organism: Epinotia brunnichana (assembly GCA_963854355.1). NCBI lineage: Eukaryota > Metazoa > Arthropoda > Insecta > Lepidoptera > Tortricidae > Epinotia > Epinotia brunnichana. The sequence goes on from OY977944.1 coordinate 25,756,963, forward strand.
GTTCGCACCGCGCAACATACACACTCAATAGACAAGAGCAAGCAAAAGTAGGTTTTATGGAATAGACCGTAAAGTTTGATTATTAAGTAGTACTTTCTAAATTGACAAAATGAGTAAGAACTGCAGCTGCGTACGTTCTTCTGTTCGTTTATTATCTAAATACGTGTTTACCTCGAATAAGAAATTAAAGAAACCTAAATATGAAATCTTGAATCAAGCTATACCACCACGGTTTTACAGTCAGTGTCAGAATAATATGCCTAGCTCATATAAAGATATCACAATAAGCGTTGTAATAATAATACATTACTTACCTAGGGCAGTAAAACAAAGAATGTCTCAGATCGCAGGTATTTGATGCCCGAGCCGAAGGCAAGGGCGATAAATATTCGATCTGAGGCTTTTTTTATTACTGCCCGTGGTGAGTACACAATTTTACGTCTCTCCCTGGCCAGGAAGTGGGATTTTCCGCACGCGTAGCGTGTGGTAATTGCTACTTTATGGCCAGATCAGAACCTCGACCTCATCCAGGTATAATAATAATGCAAACCCTAACCAGAATTCAAGTACCACTGAAAATCTCCATCATATGAGCGAGAGTCGGTTGTTAAAATTAATGTAAACAATGTACTTACTTGGATCAAGATTTTCTAATCGCAGTATACACCACTTCTCGGAACTCTCTACCTGGTTACGTTACGTACGTAACGAACGCCTGACAATCGAGCACAGGTCCGTCCCCTAAGCGCGCTCGGCGGAGATTGAGCGTAGACATGAGTAGTTCACGAATGAAGGATTCAAATGAAGTACTTCACCGATGTCACTCCTTCATTCACTAGTTCAATTCGGATTCATCTACTTCAGTACTTCACATATCTTCCTACCTTATCATTTACGTACTCACTCGCTCCAAGAGAGATAAAGACGCCGCGAATGCCGCGATTGGCGCGTCGCTCGCATCGCGTCAAGGCCGAAGTTATCCGAGACGGCGCCCGAGAATTGCCGAGCGCTCGCAGAGGCAGTCGGATATACTACTCTCACCTCTGCACTGGCGTATTATGCTATCTTACTCAGACATTTGCCTACACTTAGAAAACAAAACGGTAAATGAATCGAAACTACTATTCACCGTACATTGCTTCATATACTAGTTCAGCGCAAAACGCGGGAATGATGATTCAACATTGACCGCGCAATGTATACATTGTGATTAGAATTCATTTACTCTGGCTGGGCATGCTGTTAATGTTTAGGTAATGTTTTCGAGAAATGTGTACTCGGGAACGCGGGTCTAAGTTGAACAAAATGGCGAAATTTTCAAATTCAATTATCTTGTTTTGCTTTTGAGGATTGTGTTATTTGTGTTGTTTCGGATTCGGATACGTTTCGCAGTTCTTTAGTACCTACCCCGCCGGACTTTCTTTTAATTTGAAAAGTGACGTGAATTAAAACTAAGTATAAAATAATTGACTGCATCGAGAGCATTTATTGTAAATATATATTGTACATAATGTGTAAAAGTGTAAAAACTAGTAAGTGTAAATACGTTGTAGATATATACTGTAGATAATATATATAACTTATAAGTGTTTAGTTAGTGTTGTGTAAATAATTTTACTAACTTTTGAAATGTCTTCAAGGAAGAGAAGTGCTGTATGGAACCACTTCACAGAAGTGGACCCAAAAAAAGCGAAATGTTCGTACTGTTCGAACCTCTTGGGTATTTCTGGAGGAAATGTCGGTAATTTAAACCGGCATTTAAAACTCAAACACCCCACTGTTCCTCTAAATACTGAACGGCAAGTCGTCACAGAAGTAAGTTCTGGCGATTTTGCTCCTGACAGTCCTGACACGTCGTCGGTTCCATCGGGTGTAACGGGCCCTACCATCATGGGATCGACACAATTTAATGTACAAAGACCTCAACCAGCTCAGCCCGTCATGACGGATTATGTTCAGAATATGAAGCCATTGGGGCCAAGACGTGCCGAAAAGTTAGACGAGCAACTAATTAAAATGATCGCGAAAGGTCATCATGCATTGTCAATCGTAGATGAACCCGAATTTAAGACGTTCGTCTCAATGCTGTGTCCAGCGTATTCCTTACCCACACGAAAAACTCTTTCGGAGAGTTTATTACCTAAAATATACGAAAGAGAAGTGCAAAAGGCAAAAAGTAAATTGGAAGCAGGAGAAGCCGTTTGCCTGACCACCGACGGGTGGACATCGGATAACAATGACAGCTTCATTGCTGTCACAGCGCACTATATCGCCAATTTGAAGTTGGAGTCAACGATGTTAGGGTGCGTTGAATATAATGAACGGCACACTGCGGCAAACCTGAGTGAGTTTTTAAAAACTGTAACGAAGGATTGGGATATCGCATACAAGGTTACCGCAGTAGCCAGCGATAATGCGGCGAACATCACGTCTGCTATTAATAACGGAGGTTGGCGCCACATCCCGTGCTTTGCACATTCACTTAATCTGTGCGTCCAGTCATCGCTAGCCGCTATATCGGAAACGACCGCCAAAGTTAAGAATATCGTAGTGTTCTTCAAAAGAAGTTCACACGCGCAATCTAAGCTAAAAGACATGCAGCAGCAATTAGGTTTGCCGCTGCTTAAACTCAAGCAGGACGTCGTAACGCGGTGGAACTCTACGTATGAGATGTTACGGCGCATACTTATACTTAAGGACGCAGTGAACGCTACCTTAGCGGTTATCAGAGCAGACTTATTGATGTCTAGGGCCGATTGGGCGATTGTGGAAGCGGCGGTGCCCGTGCTGAAAATTTTTTTCGACGTGACCGTTGAAATCAGCGCTGAAAAATCTGTCACGCTCTCAAAAGTCATCCCTCTCTGCTCAATCCTATTAACAAACGCCAAAACATTGTTAATGCAAAACCAAACCATACTGGAACTGGACACAATGGTGCAGATTCTGCAAGGAGAGCTTGAGAGGAGATTCAACTACATCGAGCACTCGGAGCTACATGTCGAGGCGGCGCTTCTGGATCCTCGCTTCAAGGACGTTGGGTTTAGGGACAAAGGACTTGCTGAGAAGGCGGTAAGCGGTCTCAAGTTGAGAATCGGTCGCCAGCGCCTACCACCTGCACACCACGACCACACCTACGACTCGGTTAATCAACCTCAACCATCAACGTCAAGTACGTCAACTCAACATCCACTAACGCCTCCAGAATCATCACAAGAGTCATCATTGTGGGAGCAATTTGACCAGAAAGTGAAGAAGTTAACACCAACTAATCCAACCGCAGCCGGAATAGTTGAATTTGAGAAATATATGCAAGAGCCTATGCTTTCTCGGACTGGTGACCCGTTCGCGTGGTGGCATGAACGCCGCTTCGTTTACCCGCTTTTGTTCAACTACATGTTGAAAAGGTTGAACGTTGTGGCGACGTCTGTTCCTTGCGAACGCATATTCTCAAAAGCGGGGAACATATTGACAGAGCGTCGGAGGCGACTTACGTCAAAAAAATTGTCGCAGCTATTATTTATTAGCTGTAACACGTAATACTGCTGATACGGCGACATCATGTATATATTGTAGATAAAGTGTAAATACTGTAAATTTAAATCATTGTACATACCACAGATTTTTAAATACGCCAATCTAGATTATTTTCTTTATTAAACAATGCGGAAGTAATATGTAACCCAAAACCATTGATAATACTGATATTTGATATAATAAGTCCACGGTCAAGTTAATATACCTACTTAGATTGTCAGTCCTAAGCCTGATAAAGTATGAAGGGAAGTCTGTGTAATGTACAAGTAAAAAAACCCAGTGGTAAAATCTATGCTGCACAGCAAACTGTATCAATTATCATCAACAAAAAAATATATTTCAATTTTTTCAAGGCGAATCCACCGCGATCGCGATGCATACGGTTCTCGAAAGTCTCAATTGTAACCCTTATTCCTATAGACATACCTACAAAGTTACATTCCATTTCACACGTTCATTCATTGTATCATTGAACTAAAGCATGCCGCATTCGACTCAATACATCAGTATTTCAGTAAATGAAAGATAAAAACCCCATGCTACTAAGATAGTCGGATCCGAAGAGCTAGTGAACTAAATGAACTAAATGAACTAGATGAGTGATATACTTCACGGTGTACGAAAGATGCATATCAATCTTTTCTTTTCAGTGACACATTTTGCGCATGTCTAAAGCGGACCCCGGGCTCCTTTAGGGGCACAACCGGGAATAACGCTAGGAGGATGACTCAAGAGCAAAAGTTTCGGGTCACTACTATAAATCGTAATATTTCGAAAACAAATTCACCTAGCTAAAAGAAATAAATTGAACCTTATAGACAATTTAATAATCCTTCATTACAGGTATAAAAACTTATTGGTTGGCGTGAAGTAATGGCATTAAAAAAGTTATAAACATAATGATCCCTTTTTTTCAAATCAGAACTTCTAATTTTCGAAACTGTTTTTGTTTTTGTTCTGTCATAAAATGTATTTATAAGATCTTCCAGGTATCCAATAGTCATTATAAAAGTAGTAATTAAAGGGACCGCGCGACGAGCTCCGCTACCACGGGTGCGCGGCCGCTCGGTCGCCCCGTTATCAATCCCGCCACTAATTCGATGTACATTAGACCAGTCGATGAATATGAAATAATTAAACTAATACGACAATTGAAAAACAAAAAAAGCTTCGGTCAGGATGAAATCCCATCATCATTAATAAAAAAATGCGCTGCTGAGTTAGCAATCCCATTATCACGGCTAATAAACCAATCATTTAATGAAGGCACATATCGGGAACTACTGAAAACATCAAAAATTAAGCCGCTATTAAAATCAGGCGGCGTCGCTAACAACCCTAGCCAGTAACGGCCTATTGCCCTTTTACCGGCAATGTCAAAAATCTTCGAGAAAGCCATGTCAACCCGATTATACAATTTTCTGGAAAAATATGACATCTTAGATGCAAGCCAATATGGGTTTAGGAAACGCCACTCGACATCTCAGGCAGTCTATAATTATATTACACACGTATTAGAAAATATTAATAATAAGAAATACAGTGTAGGACTACTCTTGGATATGACCAAGGCGTACGACAAAGTATCCCATAGGATTTTGTTATCCAAACTATTCGGCATGGGAGTAAGAGGCATAGCCCACAAATGGTTCCAATCCTACCTGCAAAACCGGAATTAATATGTACACATAGAATACCACGATAACAAATCCAGACAAATAACAGTCGTCAACTCCCCTCTGCGACATACAACCTGCTCACTACCACAAGGGAGCGTGTTGGCTTGTACCCTTTTTTATCGTACATAAATGACTTACCTAAAGTTATGGACACCGACACGAAATGTGTTATGTTTGCAGACGATGTTTCCCTTCTAGTAAACACTACGAATAGCACCGAATGCAATTTGCAGCTATCCCACCTTTTACACACCGTTAAAATATGGCTCGATGATCATAACTTAAATATTAATTTAAACAAAACAAAAATCATTCAATTTAAACCCGCTCGGAGGAAATCACTAGAATTAAATCTGCAAATAAATGAGGATAAAATACAAGAAGTAAATAACTTTAAACTACTCGGTATAACAATAGACACAGGACTGAATTGGAAAGAACACGTACAAAATACAAAGACAAAAATAGCCAGATTTATCTACGCACTCAACATATTAAAGTCGAACACAAATTTGGAGTCCGCCTTGTCAGCATATTTCGCTTACATAGACTCAAGTCTCCGATATGGCGTGGTCCTGTGGGGAGCCAGTGCAAATGCCCACAAACTCTTCATAATGCAAAAAAGTGCATTCGAATTCTAGCGAATGTACGCATTCCTAACAGCTGCCGCCCACACTTCATAGAAAATAAACTCTTGACACTACCCTCAATATTTATACTAGAAGCCGCGATCTTTGTTCGTAACTACCCAGAACTATTTCCAGAAAAACCTGAAACTTTTAAGACTAGGAAGCAATACAGAAATAAACTATTATTGCCTAAATGTAACTTAGCTATGTATAAAAAAGGACCGCAGTATAAATGCATACAAATATTTAACAATATTCCGGACGTAATCAAATTGCAACCTAGTGACGAGGTATTTAAGACTCAACTGAAGAAGCTATTAATAGAACATTGTTATTACTCGGTAGACGAATTCCTTGACGATGAAAGTTTAATATTATACAAACCACCATAAAAATTGGATATTTAAGTTAATTTTAGATCTAAGACATAAAACAATTGTAACTAACTTAATTTGATGACATTTTATCTACCTAACTTATCTGACATATTACCCTAAATGTAAATAATCAAGTAGGTTAAATTTCGGTTTGTTAATCTACCTTGAATTAATGTTTTAATTTATTGTGTGCCCTTACAGGGTGTCATGAAGTGACTTATAATAAAAATGTAACACCTTATTATGTATGCATGACATAACAATGAATAAATGAATATGAATATGAATATGAATTATGTCACTCACACCTGAGGAATGTACGAGAATCCTCACGATCCTGGAAAATGGGAGTAGTCAGCGAGAAATAGCAAGAATAGTCGGTGTATCGTTGTCTACAGTTCAGCGTGTTCGCCAGCGGTTTCTAGAAACTGGTTCGAACCTACGCAGACCAATAACAGGCAGACCCAGGTGTAGGACGGCACGGGAAGATCGATATCTAGTCAACTCTATGCTGCGAAATCGGTTTCTTACGGGAACAGCACTGACTCATCATTTTTTAGGGCTTGGTAGAAGCAACCCTTCTGCTTGGACTGTAAGACGGCGACTTGCTGAAGGTAATTTGAAACCATTTAGACCCGCAAATGGTCCTAAACTCGAGAGGCACCATCGTATAGCAAGACGAATTTATGCACGCGAACACTCGCATTGGACGATTGAAAATTGGTCAAATGTCGGGTTCTCGGACGAATCAAAATTTATGCTGATACACACGACGGAAGGGCAAAGGTGTACAGAAGACCAGGAGAAAGATTTATGCAAGCCTGTATTTAAGAAAAGGTGGCATACGGTGGTGGTTCGGTACTCGTGTGGGCTGGAATTTCTGCGGAAAGATGAACAGAGCTTGTACTGATCGAAAACGGTACTCTTAATGGCGTAAGATACGTGGATGAAATCCTCAACGAGCACGTCGGTCCATTTATGGCAAGACTTGGTGAGAATGCCATCTTTATGCACGATAACGCCCGTCCCCACTTTGCTCGTGTAGTGCCAGACTACCTTGATGAGGTGAATATTCGTCCCATGGTGTGACCAGAGGCTCTAGTATAAGTTTTATCGATACAATACGCTTTCGAACGCGTTTGCGTTTTGTTTCAATTTATATGGCAACGCGAACAGCGCCTCTGGTGGTAACTATTAGGAACTACGCGTTGCCATACAAATTGAAACTAAACGCAAACGCGTTCGAAAGCGTATTGTATCGATAAAACTTATACTAGAGCCTCAGCACGTAGCCCCGACCTCAACCCGATCGAGCACGCCTGGGACGAGCTTCCGAACTCGTCCCAGGCGTGCTCGTACCAAGTCTTGCCGTCGTCCGCGACGTGTAAGACAACGAGATACTCCTTTAATTACGCTTCGTGACTTGAAACATGCATTGGTAAAGGAATGGGAGAACATTCCCCAACAGTGTTTCAGGAACTTGGTGTACTGCATGCCGAATCGCATTGCAGCAGTCCAGACAGCACGTGGGGGTACCAAGGTAATACCAAGTACTAAACTGTCTTAAAACTACTTGTAAATATAAAAAGTTCAATATTTTCAGTTTTGGTTTTGCAAGCAAAATGACGCCATTTTTAATTTGTCGTTTTAAACATGAGAAAATAAATGGTCAGTAGTAAATGTAATGCATTTTATTTTAGTAACATTAAATTGTCTATAAGGTTCAATTTATTTCAATACGATAGCTTTATTCGTTTTCAAGATATTGAAGTAAATGCTAGTGACCCGAAACTTTTGCTCTCGAGTGTATTTTAAAGAACTGGCAGTAACTAGAAAATCGTCAACACTGTGGGCACTATACTCCATGCTTAGGGCAACGATGCAGGTGAAGCATAATATCAACATAAAAAACTATGTAAACTTAGTTATGTGGCTAAAACGACAGTCAGACGGATACAAGCCAAAAAAATCACAGGAAGATGTTCAAGCATTCATAAATTAGGCACCCGATGAGATATACCACAAAGGTAAACCTACTTCTAGAATTTATCATAATCATATTTTTATTTTTGCATGAAAAACAATTACCTACATAATCTAAAAACTTTATTTATATAACTATACACTATCTTATATACTTATATGACACTATTTACAACTTTGCCTAAACTTATAAAAAAAATAAAAAATACATTTCATTAAAATGTATGACTAAAATTTACTTATCACTTATCAACATGCTTTACAGGTTGCTTTGATCTTGGGCATCAATGGTGCATGCAGAGGAATAGAGTTGACAAATATAACTACTGATGACATTGAATTCCATGGGGAAATAGCGATAGGTATTTAAGCTTCGAGACACAAAGACAAAAATAGACCGATCCTTTGTGATCCGGGATGAGTTTCTGAATATTTTCAAAAAATATTATGATATGCAATCTAATAGGCTTTTTCTAAACTATAGAAGTGGAAAATGTACCAGGCAAGTGATTGGACGCCATAAAATTTTAGGGGAAGGCGGGGTTCAAAGTGCCGCGGGTAGATTGTGCCGATGACCATATCTCCGAGAGTAAAAGAGATAGATGCATTCTGTTATTGCGTCGAGAAATGCTTTACCCGCGCGGAAAGTCGGCGGCCATTTTAGTTGCGTCAGCGCCGCGGACGAAGCAGCTCGCTGCCACGTGCTGTTCCCGTGCCACGTGAGTAAATATTTTCGTATTTATGCTTTTTGGTCTATATTTTTCATTTTGTGGGCTATTGATGTTAGTGTTTCAGTTACGTGTTAATAATTTATTAAAGGATTGTTATTACATTGTATAATAACACTGTGTTAGACGTGTTTTTAAAAATCGAAGTGCAGGATAATAAGGTACTAACGGGGTTAAAAGTGCCTCTGGCCGGGGGTTCATTATGCCGCGGCACAACTAACCCCGTCAAAGGCACAACTAACCCCATATCATTCTAATTGTTATTTATATTGTTGTCAGGATGAGAGTTTACAAAAAGAAGACGAATAGGGGCACTATTTCCCGAGATTTACTACAAATAGCCGCCGATGCTGTTATAAAAGATGGCCGAAAATTAAAAACAGTAGCGCGTGAGCTGGGCATATGTCACACCACATTACAAAGATATGTAAAAAAAATACAGCACGGGCAAACTCCCACAGTTGGGTATATCCGTAAGTTAGTGTTTAATGCTGAATAGGAGGCGACATTGGCTTCGTATTTGTTGAGATGCTCCGCAATTTACTTTGGACTCTTGCTTGAACAGGTAAAGAAGTTCGCTTATGAATGCGCTATAAAATTCAACCGCCAAAATATTCCTCCTTCGTGGCACGTGAACAAAATGGCTGGCAAAGATTGGTTTACAAGTTTCCTGCAGAGAAATCAATCTCTTTCAATAAGGACTCCGGAAGCTACAAGTGCGGGACGTGCGACATCTTTTAACAGGCATAACGTGAATAATTTTTTTCAAAAACTGGGAGACGTGTTTCTTAAGTATCAGTTCACGCCTTCACGAATTTGGAACTTGGACGAGACAGGTGTAACAACAGTTCTCAAGCCAAAGAAAATTGTTGCTGCCAAGGGTGTAAAGCAAGTGGGCGCAATAGTATCAGCAGAGCGTGGCACTTTAGTAACGGTGGATCTAGCAGTTAGTGCTTTGGGAAACAGCATACCACCCATGTTTGTTTTTCCACGTCTGAAATTCAAAGACATATTTATTCGTGACGGTCCCAGTGAATGTATTGGCGCTGGCAACAGCTCTGGGTGGATGACAAGCACAGAATTTCTGGTATATTTAGATCACTTCATAAAATATACCAAGCCTACCGTTGCAGAACCAGTGCTTTTACTCCTTGATAACCATGCATCCCACATTGACATTAATGTGATTGAGAAGGCAAAGGCTAATTCAGTGATCATGCTATCTTTTCCACCGCATTGCACTCACCGACTTCAGCCGCTCGATGTCGGCATCAATGGCCCATTCAAAACGTATTGTGCAAAAGCACAAGAAAACTGGCTCCGTAACAACCCCGGGAAAGTGATGTCAATCTACGAAATTCCGGGCTTAGTAAGATATGCTTGGCCTTTGGCATCAACTCCAACAAATATCAGCAACGCGTTCAAGAAGACTGGTATCTGGCCATACGAACCGAATGTCTTTACTGATGATGACTTTTCTCCGTCTTTCGTCACCGATCGCCCAGAACCAGAAACTCAATCCACAGATCAGACGAATGAGCCTGGGCCATCAGGACTGCAGCATACTCCAAATGAATCTGCTCGAGAAACAACCCCAGATGCTGTTCAAGTACCACCAGAGCGAGATGCTCAAGCTGCTGCTTGTAATTATCTTCATAATAGCCCAGAGCCAGACACTCAATGTGCAGTCTGCGATGACGATCCTCAACCAGGAACGTCTAAATATCCCCTTTTCTCACCAGAGAGTCTAAGGTCCCTGCCCAAAGCTCCACCTCGAGCGGTGACAGGACATAAGCGGCGTATCAGAAAGAGTGCCATTCTCACTGACACCCCAGAAAAAAACGCGATAGCCGAAGAGCAGGCTAACAAGAAAAAAAAAGTGGAAAAGCCTACAAGCAAGAAAGGAAAAGGAAAGGGGAAGAGTACTAAGAACAACGCAAGAACAAGAATAGGTAAAGGTAATAAAAATTCTGCGAAACGAAGAGTGTTACAAGAGTCTAGTAAGGAAGAAAATGAGTACTATTGCATTATTTGCTGCGACTCGTATAATAATTCACAACCAGGAGAACAGTGGATCCAATGCAGTTTATGTAAGAATTGGGCGCACTCGAAATGCATCCAAGATGAAAATTGCCTGACATTTACTTGCCCGAATTGTGTTTCCGATTATTCAGACTCAGAATAATAATGTTACTTAGTTAGCTAGTAAAAACGAATTTCAGACTGATTATATATACATGTATGGCCTTTGGGCGAGGCAGGTTATGGTTATGGCTTAATTACCTACCAACGACTGTTAAATATAATTATAATTGGTAAGAAAAAGGTGATGTTTTTTTTTGTTTAAGTAGGTACCTAGTGTACCTACTATATTTTTGAGTTGTATGTTCTAGCATATAAATATTTGATTAAAATAGGTACACAGAGAACCCTGTTGATCTCATTATAAATAATATATGTCAAACTTATATGAGCAAGTGTTTATCATAAGAAGATAATTTATGTTTATTTTGTTAAATTAGTAAAATAATGTTATGTTATGTTGCTACTGGTAAATTTCTTTATCAAATATACTAATTGCAAATTAAAACTGTATTTTAATTATTTTAGAACCCATCTTATTCACTTTAACATAAATAAATTTTTAGCGGCACAACTTACCTCAGCATCGGAACAACCCGCCCCTTGGCGGGGTAGATTGTGCCCCTCAGACTTTTTGTATATAATAGTCTATAAATGTATTCTAGTAAAATATACCTAAAAACAGCAAGTGCTAATAAAAACTAAATAAAATTTCACATTAGATAACTATACAACGTATATGGTTAATTTACATACTGTAGGTAATATCTTTCGTTTTAATAAAATCGGCACGTTGAACCCCGCCCTCCTCCCTGCCGAGACAAATTGCCACATTTCTGAATTTAGAAAACCCAGAGCTCTACACCGGACATTGCTTCCGCCGTAAATCCGCGACATTTCTAGCAGACTCTGGAGCCAGTCTATTGGTCCTGAAGAGGCATGGTGGTTGGAAGTCCGACAAAGTCGCAGAAAGCTACATAGAAGATTCCATTGGAAATAAAAAAGAAATTACAAAAAATATCGGTAGTTTTTATTTCGGTAGTTTGTAAGTATATTCACAATATAATCCTTTAGGAATGATGATAAAAGTATCAATCTTTAGACTGGATATGAATAATTTAACAAATTATTGTTTGTTTTTAATACTTTGTGTCCCGAAGCCCATTCATTAACCTATCAAAGAAGTCAAGTCTTGGGTTTGAGTGTCTCTTTATATTTTTGTAGTAAGTGCTTTTATTTATAAAAATAGGTCCAACTATTCTTGTAAGGGCAAAAACAAGTCACGAGTTTTACGAAATGATAAAGAGATTGTTTTACCTGAATGTAATAACTATATACAATTTAAAAGAAGTCTGGAGTATAATGGAATAATAGTTTTTAATTCTCTAAGCAATATCAAAGAATGTAATAATTTTAATGAATTCACAAATAAATTTAAATCTTATTTACTGACGAGACCATTCTACACGTTAAGGGAATATTTTGAACAAAATGTTTGATTGACTTAGATACCTGCTTTTTCTATTTTTTATTTTTATATACATCCAGTGTAATTTAAAATAAATGCTGTGCCATTCTTATGTAATAGGTTTATATAATATTAATGATAACGATACTGAATTATTTATTTTGTAATTATGATATATTCTAATACTTGATAGTTAAGTTAGTTTAAGGCGCTATAGGAACCATATTATAAATTTTGGGGCCAATGATACTTACTGAGCGACTTTCGGCACTTGGCTAGTCGCCGCATAGGAGCGAGCAGCAATGGCCGTCTACGGTTATTACCTTCACGGTTAGAGTTCGTCTTATACTGTGCGAGATTTGACCTAACATATTGGCACGCTGACAATATATAAACCGAGGGGAGTGTTAATATTCCGTGCTTTTTAAATAGATCCCTGGCAGGGTGATCTAGAGGTTTCCTGTCGATTATTCGCAGTGCGCGTTTTTGCATTTTAAATGCTTTGTCACGATGAGCAGCCAATCCCCAGAGGTCTACACCTTGGATCAGGATAGAATTAAAATATCCGTAATACTTAAGCCTTTTTAAAATTGTCTGCGGATAGGCTTGTAGTGAGGCTCACAGCTGCGAACAGATGTCGGAAAACAGGCACCTATTTTCCGTATTATTATTTATATAAATTCCAAGTAATCAACACAAAGGAAATGCTTCGCATTCCTCACACCTACCTACCTAATAGCCTCGTACTTTGGACCGAATGACCTCGCAATCATTGCACAATATTTATGCAACAAAGACAATGAATGACTATAAAAGGAAAGTATTATCTATTCTCATTTGTATCCCTCAACTGGAAATGGATTATGTTAGTTTTATCTAGGTTTAAAAGCATTCCGTTTGCTGAGAACCATCCGTCAATTTCCGACATCACCTGACCTAGTTTTATTTTAAGTGTATTAAAGTTGTCGGCATTTACTATGACACAAGTATCATCGGCATAAATTACGTATTCCGCCTCGTCAGAGGCTGATGTAATATCGTTTACAAGCATAACAAAAAGGTTATTACCCATACTAGATCCCTGAGGTACTGCACAATCACCTATATGCTCTAAGTCCGACTTAGCATTGAGGACATAGGTGCTTTGCCTACGGTTTTAAAAAAAAGAAGCAATGGTGTCGTGGAAACAGCCCTCAAAACCGTATCGAGCGAGCTTTTCACAAAGAAGGGAGTGGTCAATCATTTCAAAGGCGCGGGACAGATCGCAGAATACAGCAGCGACCTGTCTCCCGGCCTCGATGTGCGCTAGCACCCGCGTAATCACGTCGCGAGCGGCGTCAGTCGTAGATCGGCCCTGTTGGTACGCATATTGATGTTTGTTTAGTAGGTTGTTCGATCTAATATGCCCCATTAGTTTCGTACTCAATAAACATTCAATTTTTTTTGATACTATAGGGATTAAAGATATTGGTCGATAATGTTTAGGCAAATGCATATCTCCCTTGCCTTTGTAAATAGGTTGGATTTTCACAATTTTTAAAACATCAGGGTAGATTCCGGCCGTGACGCACTGATTAAATAACATTAACAATAGTGATATAAACACTGGTGGTAGGCAATCGAGAATGCGGGTAGACATATCATTGATGTCCTTAGAGTCTTTACGTTTGACATTTTTGCACGCCTTCATCATTTCATACAAAGTAAATTGATTAAATTGAAAGATAGGGTATGGTTGTGGCATGTATTTTTCGAGGTATTGTAACGCGGTGCGACTACATGGGTGCCTATTGTTTCCGTTTGTGTCAATATAGTAGCGGTTTAGGAGGGCAGCGGCGGCCGCGGCGCGCGCACTGTCGCAGTTACCCGCTGACTTGCGTAGGAGTATGTCAAGCGCTCTATTTTTATTTTTGGCATCGCGGCAAGTTTTGGATGAAATCACACGCCAGATGTTTCGACATATGTTATTGCCACAATTTTCAATTGATTTATTTATGTAGCCACTGCGCGCTTCCGCCAGTTTCGCCCAGTACAAGGACTCAAGTTTTAGAAGTTCCAAGTGTAACTCAGGATCATTAGGGCCATGTGATAATTTACTCTTAACGCTACGGATATTGCTACGTAATAGCATCAAACACTCATTCACCCACACGCTTATATGATTTTTAGTGGTTGTTTTTTTACAGGAAAGTGAATATCAAAGTAGTGTTTCATTACTTGTAGTACAGATTCTAAGGTTTTGCCAGGGCAGCTAGTTTTATTCAGCAGATTGTTCCAATCGTGAAATTCAAGGCTTACAGTAAAATTATGCTTGTTATTATTAGTGAATGCTCGTTTTAATATATGCTTAGTTAAATTCTTATTCTTCTTAATGAGTATAGTTGCATTTATACATAGATGATCCGAGACATGTAGATCTAAACATAATATATTTTTTATAATACATTTTTGCATATTAGTATAAACATGATCAATACAGGTTTTTGAAAACTTAGTTATTCTAGTGGGAGTACTTACAAGGCTTTTAAAACCTGATTGTCTCAGAATGTTTAATAGATACTTTGAGTTGTTACATTTTATCAGCAGATCAATGTTGATGTCACCTAGCAGTATGACATTGTGGTTTTTTTATGGCTGGCAGATTTAGCAGTTCATCTAATTTTGAACAGAACAACGGAACGTCACCACCCGGAGGTCTGTATATACACACTATTATAAGGTCCGATCCGATGCATTGCATGGCACAAGATTCGAAGTGCATCTCCACCGATAAATGTTTAACTTCAGTACGCTCCATGGTCGCGATGTCTGACTTCACATTTAAGCAGGATCCGCCTCCACGACGAGTGGGCCTAGAGTAATGGGCACGAAGACTGTAGTTCACGATGTTGACTGAAGTCATCTGGTTTGGTCGGAGCCAGTGTTCCGTCAGGCATAACACATCGACCTGATTATTGAGTTGCAGCTCGCATTCCAGCTTGTAAGTTTTGTTGGCAAGTCTATTTATATTTTGGTGCCATATATTGAATTCAGTCGAGTGGATTTCTACTGTGGAGCTTGATGGATTGAGTAATGTCGCTGAACGCTTATCTACCGCTAACCCCCCCGTATTGTTTTGTTTGCATTGCAAAAAAACTGGGTGGCACTTTGTCGATTCATACTAATATTCGGATACGGGCTGTTATGTGGTACATGGTAGTGATCTTGATCTACACAGTAGTCAAATACATTATATGCGATCAGACTAGCCACTAGGGAATGCAAACCGGTTAGCCGGAACTTTTTGCGCTCGGTTAATAACCGGTTTTTACACTAAAAACCGGTTATTAACCGAAATTAGTATAATTTATAAAATGCCTGACATTGTGAGCCGAAATCGATATTTATTAACAAAATATCAAATAAAATATGTAAGTAAATAATAATTATAATAATACTGAATATAGCCACTTGAAAAATGTACACTGATAAGCTAATTTGTATATGGATTCCCTATTCTAATCGAACACCTTTACAGTATTTAATTATGGTGATGTGCTGATGAGTTATATCATATATCAATATTTATAATTACGAATGTGCGTTGGCTCTGCAGTCTGCACAACATCCCCACAATCCACAATACAATATAAATACTCTTTGTTGCACTATCTGGATTAGGGGAGCGACAAGTAATGTTATTGAAGGAGATATTTGAAGGCTTTTTTAACGGCCTCCGTATTCCAGTGGGTTCGAATCCCGGTCAGGGCATTTATTTGTGTATTTATCACGAATATTTGTTCCTGAGTTATGGATGTTATGTATGTATATAAGTATCAATATGTATGTAAATATTATATATATCATCGCCTAGTACCCACAACACAAGCCTAACTGAGCTTACCGTGGGCCTAGGTTGATTTGTGTAAGATTGTCCCGTAATATTTATTTATTATTTATTTATTTGAAGTTACCAATAGATTTTGCCCTTCTAATGTCAATAGGGAAAGAGTTTTACAGTCGAATAGCCTTAATATGGAACGAACTATTATAACATTTACAAGATAACGAATGCAAAGTTAAAATAAAGTTTTAGAAGATGTGAGAGTTACGGCAATAACTGATAGGCACTAACCACTTGAGTTTGGAACGAAAACTAGAAACACTATGGTCAGCAAATATGACAGACCAGCAAAAATAACCCGAATATAAACCAAATTCAGACATTTTGGAGACGTTCAAGCTTATAAAGTTGCTCCTCAGAAAGGATACATCAGGATAATCAAGAATAGGAAGAAATAAATGTTTGAGCGAGTGCAATTTTACTTGCGGTAGGTATAAAATTACGAAACCAGCCACCCCACTGTAGTAAATACCTTCCTGCTCACTCATTCACTTGAGTGAGCAGGAAGGTATCACTGTCAAGTTACACCTCCGCCGATTATGAGCCATGTGTCTGAGGAGGATTTGCAGAAGATGATAGATGACGTCTCGCTAGCTCAAGATGTCGTTTTCGCTAAGTTTCCCTGTCACACGCAAGCAGTAGAACGGTGCATAAAACTTGTGACGGAAGCATCGATCACGGTGGCTTCAAAAAATTCACGGGATGGACTTATTCGGACCAAACTGAAATCCAGATCTGTAATGCCATGCCATCTTTTGACAATAAAGCACAATACAACTGCTAATTTAGTTAAAATTCAAGTTTTTCAACAATTTATTTTCGATATTATGCATTTATTTTGTAACTAAAATGTCATATTTATAAATAATTAGACTATGTTTCATATAATACATGTGTTTCATTTTTTAGTACTACAAAAAATATAAAATATAAATAAAAGACTAGGCAAATAGGTTGCCTAATATAGCAAATCATACTCGAAACTGACGTCGAATATTTCAAAAATTTAAAACTTTGAACAGCTGTAGCGGGCTAAATCATATTACATATCAAAATTATTTTAACTGAACATAAGAGCTTAAACAAAATAGCAACTTTTAAGACCCCCCAAGGTACGGTTTACACAAAAAAAAAATTTTTCATACTATATCGACCCACCCTTGCATAATGCGTATTTTCTTGCATGTTTTCTTTTGTACTTGTGGTTTCCTGTACTAGTTTTAAGAATCTACTTTGCAGTTGATTGTACTCGTTTTGAACGTGCGCGAGCTGCAGTTTTAAGGGCATAATTATCGAATTATTTAGATTCCCCATTTTATCGTGCTCTTCGACTAAGGTTTGGTTTTCAGCGGTTACATTGAGTAAATCATTTTGAAGGTCAACTGTTATTCCAACTGCGTCGGCTAGTTGTTTTTTTAAGACCTGGTTTGCCTTGCACAATGATTCGAATTCGATTGTATTTTGGTCTTGTTCGTCGGACATAGTCTTTATGAGGGTGAACGTATATTAATAGGACCACCGGGGTGCCGCTTATCTGGATCCAGCGCTGGGCTTAGCCTTCATCGGATGCTGAGCCTGCCTTCAAGACCTCCAGAATGGAGCTAATACGGATAATGCCGTTATTCACCATACAAATAAGAGATGGCGATTTCGTGCTATATTGTAGTGGTCGCCTTTTCCGCCGCCCTATGGCGGCGGACAAAAGCACTTGGAAGTGTACCGCTGCACAATGCGGCGGTCAGGTGATTCTAAACGAGAATGGAGATATTGACCTGGAGCGAGGCCGGGCTCACGCAGACGCCTGTCTTGCAGTAATGCTGCCGGTGCCGGAATACCCATTGCGCGTCGTGAACGGCCGCTTCGTAGCTACGTATAATGGGTTCTACCACTCAGATGCACACACAGATGTAATATAGCCGAGTCGCAATCTCTTTATGAGGATTTGATTGGAAGCCGGTGAAATGAGTCACTGCCTTGGCCCGACAAGCCCAACAATCACAACTTGTGGGCGTTTATAGACTTAAAGCTCGTAAATAACGGACGAGCAGCGAGCTGTCTTATATCGAATCTCTAGACTAACTGGGTTGCCACACTAAACTATAAAATGGGGTGGCAACTGGTGTTGCTATACTAATTCCTTAAATTTACCCGAAGTAGGCAATATTGAACATTCCGCCCACCTAAATGCGACGGCATGCTCAAGAAAGCCGCGGTATTTATACTACGACAACGAATACTTAAAATCTACGAAAGGGTGTTGTTGAAGACATAAACTAGAACTAATTCCTACGATTCACACTGACATTGTAAGGGTCATGTGATAACTACTAAATTGAAATTTTAATTAAGCGTCATTTGCCACTGGCAAAGGACAAATCTTAACTACTGGTCTTTTGTACTGCCCAGCGGCAGTTTTAACCGTTACTACCCTACGTATTTCATCTGCACCGGGGTGCAGGGCAACGATACGACCTAATGGCCATTGTAGGGGGTCTAACGGTTCATTAACTATGAGCACCATTGCTCCCACGATGATATTAGCATAATGCATGAAAAGAGTGGGATACTCCTGAAGTATCAGCGATGTGAGGCGATGAGAGCGGGGCAATAGTAGCGGGTGCCTGGCATGGAAGCAGATCTTTGCATTGGCTAATGCAAGGCGACCGCCCACCCTGAGAAAACCCGCCTCATCCACGAACGGTGATAGTTTGCGGAGACTCTTAGGAAGTGAGTTTGGCGAACCCTTTTTTATGAGTTCCAACTCCGACGAGAACGCACTCTCTTGCACAACTTTAACTAACAGCACAAGCGCCTTGTGAATTTCGAATGGCTGTAAGGCCCCGACGACACGATCTTCGACAGTTTTTTGTTTACAGTTCGCTGTAAACCGAATGCCATATATATATATTTTTTTTGATTTATTTAATACAATTATGTTTACATAGTTACTGTGTTACACATAAAGCCACTATTTAAAACCTGGAAGGTTTAGGCAATAGTTGGCGAGATCGCGCGGTACATCCTGCGTTCCATTATTTAGTTAAGTATAATATAATATAACACATTGCTAATATGGACTCCAATTTACTACTTACCTTCATCTAAACTTAGGTAGTACTTTTTAAGTAGCTTCTTACATTTTTCATGACTACTAATGGTGAGGTCATGTAATAATTTCTTGGGCAGGTTATTTAAGATAGATGGAAGTAAGTGATCAATAGTTCTGTTACCATAAGTGTTAATGTTGCGTGGCAATAGGTATGGCGGCAAAAGTAATCTAACGTACGTAAATTATTAGGGCGTGTTTTTTTTTCTAATGAGGGTATTATTTCACATTCCTCAGTTAGTAAGGACAAACAAAATCTATTGAACACGTTAATGATCTTGCAGTGTTTGAATAGGCCTGTTTTATTATCACGGTATTTTGTTTTAACTGTATTAGGTACAATTGTTTTTAACAGTGCAAGTTGCAATTTATATATTTGCGTTAAGTAGGTTTTGTATGTCCTCCCGTAACTTGTAATACCATAGCATATAATTTAATCTGCAAGTGATAGGTAAAGCATTCGTAGTATACAATATGGTAGTTTATATTTTAAGATTGCCATATTAGCTAATATACATCTCAGTTTTGAACATACGTGGTCCACATGGGGTTTCCAATTAAATGTATTGTCTATAATTAATCCTAGGTACATGTGTTGGGGAACAAGCTCGAGCGCCTCACATTTACAGCTACTGTTAGGGTTATGTAGACAGTGATGATCGTGTGCTATGATTGTCGGGGCCCGTGGTTCTTTTGTGTACGGTGAGCGTATATGTACAATTTTGGTTTTTTTAGAGTTAATTACTAGCCCCACATCATGGGCCCATTTGCATAACTGGTCGAAATTATTCTGCATTGTATTCTGGGCTTCGAGCAAATCTCGGTGAGAAGTTACTAGACACGTGTCGTCAGCAAACTGGTATACAGAACCCGCACTAAATATGTTGCACATGTCATTGACGTAGATTAAATATTCGGTCGGGCCAGCTATGGATCCCTGTGCTGTGCCTTCTTCCGTGCGCAGCGGCTCGCTGAGCGCGCCGGCGATCTTTACCATGGTGTGGCGGTTGCTATGATAGTCCTGGAACCAGTGCAGCAGGGGTCCTTGTATACCATTCTGCTGTAACTTGCTATACAATGTAGAATAATTAAGGCAGTCGAATGCTTTACTAAAATCAATAAAGGTGGTAATTACATGTTTACGCTCATTTAAATATTCGTTCACCTCGTTTGTAAATTTAGTTCATAATTGAGAGGTACTTCGATTTTGCTGGAAACCATATTGATTAACGTTGATTATTTTATTATTATTTAAGAATTTATTCAGCTCCGTCCCGATATACCTCTCAACTATTTTGTCTATACATGGTATATATGCTAACACATGTTGAAGTTTTTCAAATGAGGAGAACCTTTCTAAAAGGTCTCCGACTAAGTCGTCCTTATTGGACGATACGAGAACTATAATCATTTGTTCTTCATGACGAACATCTTTGTTTATCGATAACGCCGATTTGGGCCAGTTTTCACTGGGGTCTCTAAGCCAAGAAGGTCCGGTCCACCAGCAACTTAGGTTAACTAAGTCGCTAGAGTAGGTTGTTCGATCTAATATGCCCCATTAGTTTCGTACTCAATAAACATTCAAATTTTTTTGATACTATGGGGATTAAAGATATTGGTCGATAATGTTTAGGCAAATGCATATCTCCCTTGCCTTTGTAAATAGGTTGGATTTTCACAATTTTTAAAACATCAGGGTAGATTCCGGCCGCGACGCACTGATTAAATAACATTAACAATAGTGATAGGCACTGGTGGTAGGCAATCGAGAATGCGGGTAGACATATCATTGATGTCCTTAGAGTCTTTACGTTTGACATTTCTGCACGCCTTCATCATTTCATACAAAGTAAATTGATTAAATTGAAAGATAGGGTATGGTTGTGGCATGTATTTTTCGAGGTATTGTAACGCGGTGCGACTACATGGGTGCCTATTGTTTCCGTTTGTGTCAATATAGTAGCGGTTTAGGAGGGCAGCGGCGGCCGCGGCGCGCGCACTGTCGCAGTTACCCGCTGACTTGCGTAGGAGTATGTCAAGCGCTCTATTTTTATTTTTGCCATCGCGGCAAGTTTTGGATGAAATCACACGCCAGATGTTTCGACATATGTTATTGCCACAATTTTCAATTGATTTATTTATGTAGCCACTGCGCGCTTCCGCCAGTTTCGCCCAGTACAAGGACTCAAGTTTTAGAAGTTCCAAGTGTAACTCAGGATCATTAGGGACATGTGATAATTTACTCTTAACGCTACGGATATTGCTACGTAATAGCATCAAACACTCATTCACCCACACGCTTATATGATTTTTAGTGGTTGTTTTTTTACAGGAAAGTGAATATCTAAGTAGTGTTTCATTACTTGTAGTACAGATTCTAAGGTTTTGCCAGGGCAGCTAGTTATATTCAGCAGATTGTTCCAATCGTGAAATTCAAGGCTTACAGTAAAATTATGCTTGTTATTATTAGTGAATGCTCGTTTTAATATATGCTTAGTTAAATTCTTATTCTTCTTAATGAGTATAGTTGCATTTATACATAGATGATCCGAGACATGTAGATCTAAACATAATATATTTTTTATAATACATTTTTGCATATTAGTATAAACATGATCAATACAGGTTTTTGAAAACTTAGTTATTCTAGTGGGAGTACTTACAAGGCTTTTAAAACCTGATTGTCTCAGAATGTTTAATATATACTTTGAGTTGTTACATTTTATCAGCAGATCAATGTTGATGTCACCTAGCAGTATGACATTGTGGTTTTTTTATGGCTGGCAGATTTAGCAGTTCATCTAATTTTGAACAGAACAACGGAACGTCACCACCCGGAGGTCTGTATATACACACTATTATAAGGTCCGATCCGATGCATTGCATGGCACAAGATTCGAAGTGCATCTCCACCGATAAGTGTTTAACTTCAGTACGCTCCATGGTCGCGATGTCTGACTTCACATATAAGCAGGATCCGCCTCCACGACGAGTGGGCCTAGAGTAATGGGCACGAAGACTGTAGTTCACGATGTTGACTGAAGTCACCTGGTTTGGTTTAACACATCGACCTGATTATTGAGTTGCAGCTCGCATTCCAGCTTGTAAGTTTAAGAATCTACTTTGCAGTTGATTGTACTCGTTTTGAACGTGCGCGAGCTGCAGTTTTAAGGGCATACTTATCGAATTATTTAGATTCCCCATTTTATCGTGCTCTTCGACTAAGGTTTGGTTGTCAGCGGTTACATTGAGTTGTGACGTACGAGCACGCCACAACGCTGCCGCCGCAGCGGCGCCGACGCACGGGGTCAACCGCGCGGGGAGCCGACCGACTCACCGCACCGCACCTCACCGCACCATACCCCGCCGGCCGTATATAAGAGCGCGCACCCGCCAGATCCCGAAGAAGCCGGAGAGTTACCCGAAGAAGCCGGAGAGCTATCGCCCGATCACTCTTCTCAGCAACATCTCCAAGGTGTTCGAGAGACTCCTGCTGAGCCAACTCCAGCCCCACATCGAGCCCAGACCGGAACAATTCGGATTCCGGAGCGGACACTCGACAACGCTGCAGCTGACGAGGGTACTGCACTACATGGCAGTCGCCTTGAACAAAAAGGAAGCCACAGTCGCAGTACTCCTCGACATGGAGAAGGCGTTTGACCGCGTATGGCATGAGGGCCTGCTATACAAGGTCTCCACCTCCTCAGCACCCCGCCGAATCGTCCGTGTCCTCGCGTCGTTCCTGGACCAGCGACGATACCAGGTGGCGGTAGAAGACGCCGTTTCAACCGAACGCCCGATAGCGGCAGGCGTTCCACAAGGCAGCTGCTTGTCTCCGGGCTGCTACGCGCGATACACCGATGACATCCCGGTGCTCGGCGACGTACAGCTCGGACTTTATGCGGATGACGCGGCGTACTACGTCTCGTCCTACAAGCCCGCTCATGCTGCCGTCAAACTTCAGAGAACCCTGGACGCCCTGCCCGAATAGCTCACCCGATGGAGACTTTCGGTGAATGTGGGCAAAACCCAGGCCCTCCTCACGGGTCAAACAAGAAAGCTGCCTCCGCCACTCCGTCTACAGGGACAGGAAATCTCCTGGTCCAGTACCGTGAAGTACCTGGGCGTCACGATCGACAGAGGGCTGACGATGAAGAAACACGTAGAGGAAACGGCACGGCGAACAAAAGTCGCGAGAACTTTGTTAAGACCATATCCAGCAGTCTCCCCATGCCGACCAAGTTGGGGATCTACAAGACGTACCTGCGGTCCCGCCTCACATATGCGGCACCCGCATGGTACGCGCTTGTGTCGGCATCCAATAAGAAGAAGCTACGTGCGCAGGAGAACCAGGCCCTGCGCACAATCACCGCTGCCCCTCGATTCGTGAGAAACGAGGTGATCCAGAAGGACCTTCGGTGGGAGACACTGGACGTCTTCATCAGCCGTCTCGCTCGCGTCATGTTCGACCGTGCCGATAACTCCAGCTTCCCGCTACTACAAGAAATCGCCCCGCTCCACGCGCGCCCCCCGGATCGACGCTCGCGCCCTCTGCAGAGAGAGCTCGCCCCAAAATCCGATGCCCCCTGATACGCCCAGGTAACCTCAAAGCCAAGACTGGCCAACGTGACCCCAAAGCTGTGAAAGGCCAACGGACCACCAAGCTATGACTGGCCAACGAATCCGCCTAAAAAGGCCCCCGAAGACCGGCCCGTTATTACGGGCTGAGTAGACATCCGCCACCAGAGGGCCAACGCCCTGAAATGGCTACCTCCACAGCCAAGAGGCTGTGTGAGACGACTACCAGATCGCGGGAGTTTTGCTAGCGGCTCGCCGTGTGCACAACTCTGCCCTCACCCTCCCTTCCTTCCCGCTAGGCCGCTTGGACTCCGAGTGCACTGCTTGGCATCCCCACTCCCCTAGCCGCTTGGTCACCGAGTGCACTGCTAGGGGACCCCGCTCCCCTCATCCCTTTCAGGCCGCTTGGATCCCGAGTGCACTGCCTGGAGGGGTTTGAGTTGATAGGACATCCCCGCATACCCGCCGTACCCGGTGGACTCCCGGCTGCTTGGATCCCGAGTGCACTGCTGGAAGTACCACCATCCCGCCGTTCCCGTGTCTCGCCTACCCCTTACCGGAAATAGCCTGGCTATCGTAGCCCCCGTCTCGCGATTACTTAAACTAGATTATTAAGAGTTGCTGTCTAAATAAAGGGGCATAAGACCCACTGTTAATATCTTGTGAACGCTGGTATCATTTACCCTGCTCCCGAAAGGCTCCTCCCCGACTGAGTTATCTAGGAAACCCCCGAGAGCCCTTCAGGCAGGGGGATATGTGTGTGCAGCTCACCCTACACATCACATTTGGCGCCCAACTCAATAACTTACACAGGAGTCTCGTAGATCTCTAGGAGCCGGGAGACAGGGAATTTGTTTTTTGTTGCATAAAGTAAAGCCGTTTGAACTTATAATCATTACATTTGTGTCCGTGTATTTCTCGTGCAACAGGTTACACTGCTTAGCGCGACGCTTCCCGCCCACCCGTGTAAGTACAAGTGCACTCCGTAATAAATAACCCCGCGTCGCCCCGGAAACCGGCAGGTCCCGGTACGCCCATGCAGACAGCGTGGATATACCAGCTACAAAAGCCAGGCCTCACGAAGGAGGCGCAAGAGAGAGGCATCAACACAGAGGGCTTAACGGTGGACCAGATCCGTAAGCTCCTCGTGGAATCCGTCAAAGCCGCCCAGGAAAATAAGGAACAAGAAAAGCCGATAGCCCGAGCCATGGACGACGACCCGAATAAAGACAAGGTACACAGAATAAATAAAACTATTAGAGAGTGGAACCTTTCCTACAGGACGTCCGACAACCCGGTAGAATTTATAGAGAGGCTAGATGAGCTAATCACAGCCAGCGGCGTAGACGAGGAAGACGTACTGCCGGCGCTACCCCGTATCCTGCAAGGGAAGGCCTTATTATGGTACAGAAACAATGCCGGGTCCTGGAAGTCCTGGGACGAGTTTTTAGAGCTCTTCAAACTTTATTATTTTCCAAATAACTATGAAGAGGATCTCATAGTTAAAATAGTAGCCAGAAAACAAAAATTTAGAGAGAACTTCACAGAGTACGTGACAGACTTGCAAACACTCATGCGGCGATACGGAAATCTCAGCGAAAAAGAAAAACTGCACCGAATCCAAGAAAACATGCAAAAAGAATACAAGCTGTATATAAAGAAAAACGACTACAACGACCTCAATGGCTTAATAAGACTAGCCGCCGAATACGAGGGGATCACCGTCCCGTCAGATAGTAAGATGGGGACCGACCGAGCATACAATCTTCAGAGAGGAAATATTTATCCAGCACAACCGTATATTAAACCGCCGGGATATTGGGGACAACCGCAATCAGGCCCGAGGCAGACAGACACGAGCAGGGGTAACTACCAGCCACGAGAAGAAACAGCAGGAAGAAGCAGACCCGTGAATGGGATGACAGTAAAGATACACCCAAGGTACGACAGACACACCTGCTGTTGGTCGTGCGGCAAGCCCGGGCACAACTCGAGAGACTGCAGGTCACAACGGCAGATCTTTTGCAGCGGGTGCGGGAAGCAAGGAGTGTTAAGTAGGAACTGTTGCATGAACGGGAACAGAGGAAAAAGAGAGTCGCTTGGAGCCGCCGGAGATCACGGTCGAGAAGACAACCGGGTATACGAGAGTGTCGAGATATCCGGGAAAAGATGGCGATGCCTTATAGACACAGGATCGACGTATACCTACGTAAGTAATGACGTATATGAAGCATGTAAAGCCCAGGGGGCACTAGAAAAACAAGTCCAGAGAGCGTCGTGTTGGCAGACGGTACGCGTACGACCGTCGACACAACCGTATTAGTTGACATGCACATCAAAGGCGCCACGATGAAACACTGGGTAAGAGTTCTACCAGCCGCGGCGGCAACAATAATCGGCATGGATGTGCTAAGAAGGGCCGGAATGGTCATGACATGGACAGGGGATACCGAGAGTACCGAGACACCGACATCTAACCCAGGATCCCAGTTAAAATGCGATCCGTCGTCGCCTGAGGAAATAAGGAGGGAAAAGGAGAACAAAGGAACGCCAGACAGACTGAGGGACGTCGGCGACACGCAACAACCGGCCGAGCAGGCATTTTCAAGGAAGCAGGCAGTGCGGCAACGAGAATTGCAACTGTTCGAGAGAAGTCCGAAGACAAACACAGATCCAGAGAACAAATTAACACCGCCGTATACGCCGCGTTGTAATCCGGTAAGAAAGAGGCGAATTAGGTCGAAATATGCACCGGCGTTCCGACATTACGGCAGAGAACTACGTAACCCGAACGACCGAAACTCATTTCCCACCCCCCAAATAAAGGAAAAAGGGGCGTTACAAGATGTGTACAACGTTGTAAAACAAAATCAAGGGCAAGCGTCGGCCACACAGAAATTCTACTACGACAAGCAAAGGAGATATTGGGAACCCGTTATAGGAGAATTAGTGTTGAAGCGAAATTACGTACTATCAAATGCAGAGAAAAACATATGCGCAAAGTTAGCACCGAAATTTATAGGACCATTTAAAGTACAAGGGAAAATATCACCAGTAATATATACATTGAAAACCCTAAACGGCAACAGCAAAATTATCACCGCTCACGTCAAAGATTTAAAGCAATATAAACAGTAGATCACAGCAGCAACCTACAATTAACTAAAAATAAACAGAAAACCGGAATGACGCACGCCGCATAAAAACAATAACCTGACAAGAGATATCGCCAGCTAGGCGGACAAACAACACTCCGAGCAAAAATACGCCGTGCGCTCACACAGATAAGGCGCATAATAGACTAACCGAACAAGCCGAATCAAAAGGTAAACAAAGGGGAAAACCACGCGACGTCGCGTGAGTCAACCACCACACGAAAGTGGACCGTACCGTAGAAGAGATAGGGATGAAAATAAAACGGACAAGAAAAACATCCGGACATCCAGACATACGAAAAACAAAATCACACCAGGACGAACATGACGCACCCCGGAACGACGAGGACCGACAACCAGACAGTAACAAGCATCCCTCGCAAACAACGAATGCACAAACACCGTGTTACAACAGATTGAAATACTGTGACACAGATAGGAACCTAGCAGCACTACGACGCATGTTTACGTACGGTGAGAAAACAAAAGAGGGTGGATAGAAATGCACAGACTTAAAAGTACCCCCAAAATTAAGTTTTGTTAGTATGTTACCGGGAGATGCGCTTATATAAGGGAGAAGCGAACCAATAATCACACATCACATTTGAGGACATCGCATTACACACCGGAAAAAAAAAAAAAATGAGCCAACACCCGGACTGGAGAGGAGTAATTATGGAGGGCCTCCGCGAGGGGAGGACGGGAATAATCGCGCCACCGAGTGACATAATATTAATACATATTGGACACTGGACCCAGGGAATACTGCACGTGACGCCAGAAGACAACCCACCACCACAACCTCCTTGCCAGCTGAAGTGGGAACTCCTACACCGAACGCCAGCACGAACACCGTCACAACAGCCAGTTGAGTACGATCTTCTTCACCTAACGCCCGCCCGAACGCCATCACCACCAACAGTAAATTGGGAGCTCCTCGACCAGGCAATGGAATTGTTAGCCGAGGACCCTGACTACCAGAACAAAGCACAGCCACCGGAGCCAGAGGAGGTCCTGTCCGTATCAGCAGGGGACGAGTATGTATCGTTCATGACCGAGAACGAGGCCTGCATCGAGACGCCCAGGACACCACAGGAGGGATTGGCAACAAAAGCCACTTCTTCACAACAGCAAGTCCCCGGTACCTCCGCGGCGACGTACATACAGAAAAAAAAAAGAAGATGCACAGAGCCGGGAGGAAGAGGAACAGAGGGAAGACGCAGGGCTTCGTCAGGCTCCATTCCTACCCCAGACCAAGACCACAAACCGAACCCGCGCAATGAAGGGACCGCGGGGAATAACCGCAACATAATCATTTTTTTCTCATTCCCTTTATCCACATATATATATATATATTTTTTTTATTGGATGGTTTGTTTTCCGGTTAGACCTCACCAAACACCACACTGGGTATTTTCTTGAATATTTACGGGTACGGAGAAACCCATCACTTATTTTGTAAACTTTATTAAGTATTATTTTTTTATTATTACACTATGTTACTAGACTGTTGTTGTAAATTATTGGTAACTCCATCCCCCACCCGAGACAATGACAAGGGGGAGAGGTGTCCATTGTGTTATTGGTGGACACATATTGAGAGAGATACAAGGTAGCTAATTACGGGGGGGGGGACACTAGAGAGCCCAGCACACCTGCAGGGACCTTTTACCACGAGACTCTCCACAACGGGGGAGGAAGTGTGACGTACGAGCACGCCACAACGCTACCGCCGCAGCGGCGCCGACGCACGGGGTCAACCGCGCGGGGAGCCGACCGACTCACCGCACCGCACCGCACCTCACCGCACCATACCCCGCCGTCCTAACCGACTTTTCAAACTTCTTCCTGACACTATCATTGACTTCTTAGTTATCATCTTCAATGCGGCTCTGTCCAATTGCCACTTCCCCAATGCCTGGAAGTCGGCGACGGTCATAGGAATACATAAACCAGGAAAACCATCAAACATCCCCACCAGTTATCGCCCTATCAGCCTCTTGACCACTATGGGCAAGCTCTACGAGCGCATATTGCTCAAGAGGTTGACCAGTCACATTAGCCAAAATAACCTCATCATAAATGAGCAATTTGGCTTTCGTGCTGCTCACTCATGTCCTCAACAAATACACCGCATTGTGGAGCACTCGCTTTATTGGATGACGGGCTGGAAGCGCTCCATTCCTACTGGCGCCATTTTCCTCGACGTAGCGAAAGCCTTTGACAAGGTGTGGCACAACGGCTTGATATACAAGCTTTTCTCGCTCGGAGTGCCACGCCAGATGGTCCATACCATCAGGGACTATCTAGACAGTCGAGACTTTCGTTACAGGGTCGAGGGTACCCTCTCCGCCCTTCATCCCGTCAGGGCGGGTGTTCCACAGGGCTCAGTCTTAGCCCCTACACTCTTCACTCTATACATAAACGACATCCCCAAGATCCCGGGAGTGAATTATGCTTTGTTTGCTGACGACACAGCGATTTACGCAACGTCGCAGCACCCGTCCAGGTTGATCAAGAAACTTCAGAGCGCCATCGATTCCCTCGGGGACTGGTTCCGTCTCTGGAGGATCGAGGTCAACCCAGATAAGAGTCAGGCCATAATTTTCACTCGGCGTCTTGGATACACTGCACTACTTTCCAAACACACCCCAATAACACTCTTCAACACTCCCATCCCCTGGGTTTCCACTGTGAAATACCTGGGGGTTCACCTTGACCGTCGTCTAAACTTCCATAGGCATATTAAAATTGTCCGAGACAGAGCCGCCTTCATAACAGGCAGGCTTAAAATTCTTTTTGACAGAACTTCCAAAATGTCACTTCGTAACAAACTAACATTATACAAGGCCTGCATCCGTCCAATCTTCACCTATTCCTCTTCTGTCTTCGCACACGCTTCCAAGCCAAAACTAAAATCCTTGCAGATTATTCAAAATAAATTTCTTCGAAAATCAGCTCAGGCCCCCTGGTACATACGCAACAGGGACCTCCATAAGGACCTTCATATACCTTCGGTTCGGTACTTCATGAAGATGTTATCCAAACGCCTTCATGCAAGTGCCGATACCCACACTAATCCGCTAATTAAGCAATCTGCAAACTACTCACCAAAAAAATCTACCCCCCTTCTTAAACGACGCCCCAAAAATGCACTAATTGACAGCGACGATGATATTACTAAGACCATTGAAGAAGACCTCCAACTCCAAACAGAGCTACGCAACAGAAACAGAATTACAGACCAGACTAACACAAAACCAGTTGCACTGGACTTTGCTGCTGGCTCACCCTTACTTTCAGCCTCTCAGCCCAGGGTGCCTTACAGGCCTTCCCTGTACCGAGGGAGCGCCCCACGGTCACCTCGTCGCCTCCACTACCCCTGGATCCCCTTTCCAAGGGCTTCTCCCCTTATCTCTATTACCACTCCCCCTGCGCTGGGGAGATTCAAGAAAACAAGATCTGTATCACTAAACAGGGGTAGTAGTGTCCCTGTCCCCACTCTGGGGATGAAAAGACCCGCTAGCCACTAAGGCCAGCGGGCACTTTTCTTTGTTTAACTAGTTTTAAGCGGGTGGGTAAGGCCCGCTAGCCAATAAGGCTAGCGGGCACTTACATTGGGTTAACTAGTTTTTAGTCTTAGATTAAGTCTTAGTTTATAAAAGTCCTTTGCGGTTTGGCCCCAAGGCCAAACAAGCTATGCCCGCGCCGAGCAAAAGGGCCCAGCAGTGGCCCGGCTCGCAGTAAGTCCATTCAAAAAAAAAAAAAAAAAAAAAAAAAAAAAAAAGATCGCGGGAGGCACAACATTCTGCCCGCCGCTGCCGAGTCGAGCGCACGCGCTCCTCGTGCTCTGTCCGCATTTCGCTCTCGCGACCGCGCTGCCCCGTGCGCGCCCCTGCCCCTCGGCCCTCGCCCGCGTTCGCTTCGCGACGCGTGGCTTCACTGTTCCAGCGCTGGGGTTTTCCCCGAGCGCACATTCCGCCCATTGTGTTACCACAGGTGTGCCTAGCCGTGGTAATTTCCGTCGCGTCGTGCGCATCAGTGAGAAAGAGACTCAATTAGTTAAGTTAAAAACTCTAAGTGAATTGTTTTAAAACCCTCCTGGGTTTTAGCCATTTAAGTGTTGTTTACTGTGTATACTGTGAATCTTAAAATGGAGAACGAACTCCGCCATGTGCAACTAGAACGCGACGAGCTCATAGAGTTCTTTCAACGCGATCATCCCCAGGCGTGGGATGATTACCGCCAAAAAGCAGACAGTGGGGCTCTACCACCGTCAGCGCTCTCAGTCATGTACGGAGACAAGCGTAGGATCCGTTCTTCACGCCGCAAGCCCTCAGGTGAGTCAGTGCCGTACACCACCACCTATAATCACTTCTTGCCGAATTTTACAAACACCACCGTGACTACCACTTCGGCAGTCACCACACTCGCTAACACCACATCATCATCGTCACCTAGGACCACCGCCTCTCACCCAGGCCTCATTATGAATGATACTACGGATTTCTTTTCGCGACGGTCAGGGAAGCAAGTAGTTCTGCGTCCCCTGCCCGGTCTAGGCCTTGCGCCAGTCCTACCCCATGAGCAGGCCCCGGAGGCCCGCACACCCAGCCAGCAGGGCTACCATGAAACACAAGACACCCAGCTACAACCCGGGCAAAACCAGCCTAACTCAGCCCGTCTTAGCCCACTCAGTCCGGGAAAGACAGGCACCCAACCTGACACTCAACTTAATCTAGGGCAGGCCTCCCCGTCACAGGAGCCCGAGCGCCCCATGTCAGCCCAATCTATTTGCAGTGACAAGACTCGGTACTCCGACGTCGCAGACTCAGACATAAATGACGCTGACATGAATGACGAAATAACCACGGAGGACGACTTCATTGAAGTCACTAAAAAGCGGAAGTCCAAGCGGAACCGCGCCTCCCCGACCTTATCGGAAAGCTCCCCCCGCGCCCAGGCACAGTCCCCCCAGGGAGCCTCCACCTCCACCCACAACAAATTTGATGCGCTCCCGACTGACTCATCTGACGCGCCCTCACAAGAGAAAAGAGCAAACAGACAGTCGACCCCCCCCCCCCACAGACAATACACAAACACAAACACAGCCAAAAGCACCACCCAAGGTAGTGAGGCCGCCCATGCTCTTACTTAGAGACATCAGCCGCTGGCGTGGCCTCCTAGCAGAAAGCGAGAGGCTAGGGCTAGCCAAAGTGCAGACCCACCTCATCAAAGGCCACGCGGGCGGCCTAGCCATCTTTATTACCGACGACCAGCAATTCAACGCATGGCGCAAACTTATGGTCAATGGCTATTTCACACACGTCCTTGACTCGGAAAGACAGCACCGAGTCATAATCAGGAATGTACCCACACAAATACACACAGACGACATTCTAGCCGACATCCGCGAGCAGGGCTACCCGGCTAGCGAGGTGCACCGGCTATACAGATCATACATAAAACCCAAACAAGCATACACTATGGTAGCTGTCATGCTTGATAACACACCCAAAGGCCGAGAGATTGAGCTAATACAAGAAATCTGCGGGGTCGGCAGAGTCAAAGTCGAACCCCCAAACAAAAGGAAGCTGGCAGGCCAATGCCATAGATGCCAGCTTTTTGGCCATTCGGAGCGAAACTGCACGCTCGACTTCGTATGTCACAAATGCGCAGGCCCACACTATTGGACCGAGTGCAAACGAGACCGTGAAAAAGATGGGGACCCGCTTTGCAACAATTGCAAGGGCCCCCACATAGCCAGCTACCGCGGCTGCCCTATAGCCCCCAAACTCAAAGCTCAGGCCCGCCCACGCAACACTAACACCAACAACAACAACAGGAACAACACCAACAAAAATACAGCCCGACAGCCCAGGGAGTTTATTTACAGGCCCCCTGGGTATAACGCCTGGGCCGCCCCCATGCAACCTTCGCGGCCGGCTTTCCCGCCCCTCCCTAATAAAGACTACGCACACACGCCATCATCCCCACCACACACACAGCAGGCACCGCACATACAAGGCCCGGCCCCGGGCCCGAGGTATGTGGCGGCCCCCCCTGCCCCCGCTGCCCCCCAGCAAGCCACCCCGCAATACACAGCGCCCGCACAACCCCCCGCCCCTCCCCTCAGGGGGGCTTCACGGAACCACACACAAAACACAGTACAAGTGCAACAGCACCACCAACAACAGCAACACCACCAACAGCAACACTACTCGGCCCAGCCGGAGAGCTACTCGGCCATGGCCGACTTCGAGCTGGTCACGGACCTTGCCTGTGCCTTTGACATGGACGAGGTCTGTGCCCTAGCTGCCAAATTCCGTCAAGCTCAGACGACCCCCGAAAAGCTCTTTGTGCTGGCCCAACACCAGCGCCTACTCAACACAATAAAAACATTCACTCTCCGCAATGGATAACACACCATCACTCATAAACGCTCGCACCCAACCCCGATCGCTCGAGATCGGGTTTTTCAATGCCAGAGGGCTAAAAGCCCAGAGAAACGAAGTCGCCATCTTCCTAAGGGACAAAGCACTGGACATCTTACTAGTACAGGAGACATTGCTTAAGCCAGCTATTAAGGGACCTGCAATAGCCAACTATAACTTAATTAGGAATGACCGCCCTACGCATGGTGGTGGCACACTCATATACTACAAAAGATCATTACACATATGCAACATAGTCACACCACAGCTACACAACTTGGAGGCCTCGGTCTGCCGTCTGGCCATGACCGGCCACAAGCCCATCACCATTGCCTCAGTCTATCAACCGCCTGGCAAAGATATCCTGGATTCCGACCTGAACGCGTTGCTGGAGTTGGACGAATCGGTCATTCTGGCCGGTGACTTCAACTCTAAGCATACACAGTGGAATTGCAGGATATCTACGCCAAACGGAAATAGACTGAGGCGGTTCACCCTAGCCGCAAACCTTAACATTTATGCCCCCGTTGAACCTACTCATTACCATGACCGCACCGACCACTTACCTGACATACTAGACATGGCCCTCCTGAAAAATGTATCCCTCAGATTCAGATCAATAGTTGTCCACCACGAGCTTCACTCCGATCACAGGCCAGTTGTACTTAGCCTCGGCCCCTCACCTGAGTTGGCACCAGTCAAGAAGACTATTGTCGACTGGGTGAAGCTGGGCAAGTCACTGGCCTCCGACTCTCTCCCCCTAGATAACACACTCATAAACAACATTAAAACACGCACAGACACTGACACAGCCATCACACATTTCACCACCACCATGCAAAACATTCAAAAGGAGTGCTCCCGGGAGATAACGGTAGAGGATGACCCCCGCTTCCGCCTCCCGGAGCACATAAAACAATTAATGAGGGAGAAAAACCTGGCCCTCCACGACTACGACAGATGTCCATGCGAAGTCACCAAAAATAGGAAGAACAGACTTCAAAAGTGTGTGAAGCGCGAGATTAGTAAGTTCCGAAACGACAAGTGGAATGGTTTTCTTTCAGAGATAACGCCAAATCACCAGGCTTACTGGAATTTGGCGAGATCTCTGAAGAAAGATACAGTAGTATCAATGCCGCCACTTGTTGTTCCGGATACTGCTACTCTCGCCTTCACAGACCTCGAAAAGGCCGAATGCCTCGCCACCAGCCTGCGCAAGCAATGCTCCCCCAGCACAACACACAATGACACAGACCACATAAAACACATTGACGACGAGGTATTGCGGCAATCCGCAATACCTCCAGACACTACAGACACAGTCGACACAGTCACAGACGCCGAAGTCAAACAACTAATCAAGAACTTAAAAATCCGAAAGTCCCCAGGTGACGATGGTCTCCCGAACAGACTCTTCAAGCTACTCCCCGACACAATCATTACACTCTTGGTGATAATCTTCAACGCGGCTCTAGCCAATTGTCACTTTCCAAACGCATGGAAGTCAGCCACGGTCATAGGCATTCATAAGCCCGGAAAACCCGCCAATAATCCCTCCAGCTACCGACCCATCAGCCTCTTGAGTACAATGGGTAAGTTATACGAGCGCATTTTACTCAAGAGGCTTAAACAGCACGTCAGCCAAAATGACGTCCTCATTGACGAACAGTTTGGCTTTCGTGCTGGTCACTCCTGCCCTCAGCAAATCCACCGCATTGTGGAACATGCGCTCCACTGGATGAATGGATGGAGGAGACCCATTCCCACCGCAGCCATCTTTCTCGACATAGCGAAAGCCTTCGACAAGGTGTGGCACAACGGCTTATTATATAAGCTTTACACGATCGGAGTGCCACGCCAGATAGTCCACACCATCAAGGACTATCTCGATTGTCGAGGCTTTCGCTATAGAGTCGAGGGTACTCTCTCCAGTCTTCAGCCAGTTGGAGCGGGTGTTCCACAAGGCTCAGTCCTCGCCCCCTGCCTTTTCACCCTTTTCATTAACGACATCCCCAAGACACCGGGTGTAAATTATGCCCTGTTTGCGGATGACACCGCAATCTATGCGACGTCACCGCACCCGTCCAGGTTGAGCAAAATCCTCCAGACCGCCATCAGTGCTCTCGGGGACTGGTGCCGACGCTGGAGGGTGGAGGTCAACCCGGACAAGAGCCAGGCCATAATTTTCACCCGACGTCACTACTATCCCCGAATACTAGCAAAACATACGCCCATACACCTTTTCAACACCCCCATTCCCTGGGTATCAACAGCAAAGTACCTCGGAGTACACCTTGACCGTAGGCTGAACTTCCGCAAACACATTAAAGTAGTTAAGGACAGAGCCGCCTTCTTCACAGGAAGACTTAAGATGATTATCACCAAGTCCTCCAAACTCTCCACCAACAACAAACTACTACTCTACAAAGCATGCATAAGACCGGTCTTCATGTACGCAAGCTCGGTCTTTGCACACGCCTCCAAACCCAAACTCAAAACACTCCAAAGACTACAGAACAAATTCCTCCGCAAAGTCGCGAATGCCCCATGGTACGTGACTAACATTGACATACACAAACAACTAAAAATACCCTCAGTACAATACCACATGAAAACACTCTCCAAGCACCTCCACACACGCGCAGAGTCCCACACAAATCCCCTCATCAAACACTTTACAAATTACACCCCACACAAATCAACGCCGCTACTCAAGAGACGTCCAAAAAACGCTCTCTTGGATAGCGACGATGATATAACCACAGCACACGAGGTGGAAATCCGCATGGAGAAGGAATTCCAGCTCAAACTCAAATCAGATCAAAATTTGGCAAGAGTGTACAACGGCACTGACTCACTTAACTTGTACCTCTTCTCCCAACAGCCCAGAGTGCCCTATAGGCCTCACCTACACCAGCGCCGTGGTAGACCCCCACGGTCCCCAATTCGTTACCCGTGGATC
Source organism: Epinotia brunnichana (assembly GCA_963854355.1). NCBI lineage: Eukaryota > Metazoa > Arthropoda > Insecta > Lepidoptera > Tortricidae > Epinotia > Epinotia brunnichana. The sequence continues at coordinate 25,793,561 of OY977944.1, forward strand.
CCTTTCCCAAGGGCATCATCCTCAGATTTTAGCAATAATTATAAAAATAGTCCTCCTCCCCCTATGCCGGGGAGATCCAATGTATTATACAAGTCAATGTCCCTAGACAGGGTTAGTGCTAGTGCTAACCCTCTCCCCACCATGGGGAGCGTTCGACCTGCTAGTCGCTAAGACTAGCAGGTCGATCGGATCAATTGTCATCATATAACTAGTTGTAAGGTGTTAGTTTATAGTAGTTGTAAGATATTAGTTTTAAGCATAGTTTTATATAATCACGCTGTTATGCTCTCCAACGAGCATAACACGCTCCAGCTCCGAGCAAAAGGGTCCTGTGCGGCCCGGCTCGTAGAAACCATGCTCCAAAAAAAAAAAAAAAAAAAAAGATCGCGGGAGGATTCCGCCCGCCGCTGCCGAGTCGAGCGCACGCGCTCCTCGTGCCCTGTCCGCGTTACGCTCTCGCGACCGCGCTGCCCCGTGCGCGCCCCTGCCCCTCGGCCCTCGCCCGCGTTCGCTTCGCGACGCGTGGCTTCACCGCTCTAGCGCTGGGGTTTTCCCCGAGCGCACATTCCGCTCCATTGTTTACCACGGTGTGACTAGCCGTGGTAATTTCCGTCGCGTCGTGCGCGCATCAGTGAGAAATGACTCTATTAGTTAAGTTCTTTTAAGTGTTTTCTGTGTAAATATTATTCTAAAACCCTCCTGGTTTTAATTTTCACTGAATTGTATTGTGTTTCTGTGCCTCTATTATGGAGGAAGATAATATTGTACTTAGGGCCCGTCTGGCCAAGCTAACCAGCTATGTGAATTATATGCAATGTGAGCATCCCTATGTTTGGGACGAAATCGCCGAAAAAGAGAGTGAGGGAGCCGACCTTGGGGCGTTCCCTTATGCAAAATCAAACACCGTTAGCGGTGAAAAGCGCAGGATGCTGACTCCTCGCCGCACAGCCACAGGTGAGTCAGTTTCATTGTCCAGTGCAACTCCCAGTGTAACCGCCGTCATGGCTACGACCAAGACCACCACGACTTTCACCGACTGTATACCGTCCACGTCTGCTGCCCCCTTTCTGACAAACTCACAGACCAAATTCTTGTCAGAAAAGTCAGGGAAAACAGTCGTAATGCGGCCCTTGCCCGGCCTTACAGGCCTCTCAGGCGCCCCCACGGCAGCTCCCCTTGTGAACTCGGGCTCCAATAGCCCTGCCCCCTCACTTTGTGACACTCAGCTCCCCCTCGGGCAAGCCCATTTAGAGCCCACCTATGTGCGAAACGAGATATTTTCTGACGTTTCAATCTCTGACATTGATGACGGACCCCAAACAGAAACGGACTCAGACGCCCGCTCGGACATTACCCTAATTGACAGGGACAATGACGCCCAGCCCATAGCAGAAGCCCCGTTTCAGCTAGTCACAAACAAAAAGGTTAAGCGAAAGCGCCCCCCCCCCCCCCCCCCCCGCGTCTCGCCGCACACTTCACCCCTCATCTCGCCCCATAGCTCGCCCTCCCCGCGCATCTCGCCCTCCCCTCGCGTACCACCGCCCTCCCCTCCCATCCCGCCCCGCCTGCCTGCCCAGTTGCCGCCACTAAGCTCGCAAGCATTAACTACTCAAAATCAGTTTGCGGCCCTCCCGATCGGGATGGACACAACAGAACCCGCGGACTCCCCTAGCACTAGCTTTGCTCCGGCCAAGCGTCCCACCAAACAAGTGCCGCCCCCGTCCAAGAAGAACTCATCAGGGGACAAATCCTCTCAGCCCAAACAACCTCCAAAGCCTTCAAAGCCCCCAATGATTCTCCTTAGGGATGTATCCCGCTGGCCCGGCCTTAAGGCTGAGTCTGAGCGGCTAGGCATCGCTGTGGATAGCCCTCGCCTTATCGGGGGCCCTGCTGGGGGCCTGGCTATCTACACCCCCAATGAGGAGTATTTCTTTGCGTGGCGTGACCTTTTGGTCAACGGCTACTATACCCATGAGCTAGACTCAGAGAAACAACATCGGGTGATCATCAAAAGAGTACCAAAGGACTTTGACACAGATCTCATACTGACTGACATACGGAATCAGGGCTACCCGGCCTCCGAAGTCCATAGACTATATAAGCCGCACCTAAAACCCAAAGAGCCCTATAACATTATAGCAGTAATGTTAGATAACACTGAAGCTGGCAGGGCCATTCAAAATATCCAACAGATTGTCGGTGTTGGCAACATCAAAGTAGAAGCCCCCAATAAGCGCAGGGGCTCCGTACAGTGTAAAAACTGCCAATTATTTGGTCACTCGGAAAAAAATTGCAGACTTGACCCTGCTTGCCATAAATGTGCGGGCCCCCATCATTGGAAGGAGTGCCCCCGGGACCCTGAAAAGGATGGGGACCCCCTATGTATTAACTGCAAGGGCCCCCATATTGCAAGTTACCGTGGCTGCCCTTTCGTGCCGAAGCAACCGGCTTACAAAAACAAAACCCGAAAATCCCGTTCTGGTAACAGGTTCACGGACTCACGCCCGCCCCCCAATCAGCCCAGAGAGTTCCCATATAGGGAACCAGGCTACAACGCTTGGGCAACAAATGACCCTCCCATCCAAGATCTTGCCTCACAAGCACTATACCCCCCTCTCCGTAGCAAGGCCCCTCTGGCCCCCCCTGCACCCCCGTCCGCGCCACTAGCCGGCTTACCCGGCCCCCACACTCACCGTCAGCATCCGCAAGCCACGCCTCTGCAGGCGCAGACCCCTCACCCCCCTCCTCCACCCCCTGCAGCTCTGCTCCCCCCGAGGCCGCCGCGACATGCGGCACCCCAGCGCCCTCCTCCTCCTCAGCGCCCCCCCCCACTCACATATGCTCGCAACCCCCAACAACACATACAGCCCTTTCGTGGCTACCCAGCCCAGTCAGGGGCCCCCGCTAGTCTCGACACCAACACAAATTCAGCCATGGCCGATCTTGAGCTCGTCACTGACCTCGCCTTTGTCTTTGACATGGACGAGGTCAGTGCACTTGCCGCAGGATTCCGCGCAGCCCGTGGTGGAACAGCGAGGCTCCTTGTGCTCGCCCAATACAAATCCCTCCTTACTGCCATTAAGAGCTACACAATCAGCCACCCTTAGAACTCGTCCAACTGCAGTCGTCACTGGGCAACCAAATGCCAGAACCAAGCCACGCTCCCTAACTATAGGTTTTTTCAATGCGAGGGGGCTCGTCAGACAAAAATTCGAAATTGCGACCTTCCTCAAAGATCATGACATTGACGTTCTTCTCATACAAGAGACCTTACTAAAGCCAGCAGCTAGAGACCCCAAAATTGCTAATTATAACCTCATACGGAATGATCGCCCAACGCAAGGTGGTGGTACAGCCATCTATTACAAAAGATCACTACACATTTGCCACATTATTACTCCACAACTACATAACATGGAGGCTTCTGTTTGCAGACTAGCCATGACTGGTCATAGCCCCCTAACAATCGCCTCAGTTTATCAGCCACCGAGCAAGGATATTCTGCAATCTGATCTGTCCGCCTTGCTGGAGTTGGATGAGTCAGTCCTAGTGGCTGGTGACTTCAACTCCAAGCATACGCAGTGGAATTGCAGAGTATCCACGCCCAACGGTAATAGACTGAGGCGCATCATCCTCAACCTCAATTTAGATATATACTCCCCCCTCGAGCCAACGCATTTCCATGACCAAGAACACTTACCTGACGTACTTGACATGGCCCTCCTAAAGAAAGTTAAACTCCGCTTTAGATCAATAACTGTCCATCATGAGCTTCACTCCGATCACAGACCAGTCATCCTTAGTCTTGGCCCTTCACCTGAGTCGACAGCAGTCAAACGCACTATTGTTGACTGGGTGAAATTGGGCAAAACACTAGCCTCCGACTCACTCCCTCAGATCACCTCTTCACTAACACAAACATAAACACAAAAGCAGATACAGACATTGCCATTACACAAGTCACCACCACCTTGCAGGATATCCAGTCCAAATGCTCACGGGAGGTTACAGTAGGTGAGTACCCCCGTTTCCGTCTCCCTGATCACATCAAGAGTCTCTTGCATGAGAAGAATGTCGCACTTCATGACTACGACAGATGCCCCCTAGCGGCAACCAAAAACAGGGTCAACAAGCTACAGAAGTGTGTAAAGCGGGAGATCAGCAAATTCCGGAATGATAAGTGGGACGGCTTTCTTTCAGGGATCACTCCACATCACCAGGCATACTGGAATGTGGCGAGATCTCTGAGGAAAGATACTGTTGTATCTATGCCGCCACTCACCATTCCGGAGGCAGCTGCTCCTGCTTTCACTGACTCCGAAAAAGCCGAGTGTCTGGCAGCTAGCCTTGAGGATCAATGTTCGCCCAGCCTGAAACATCCAGACCTTAACCACATTAAATTCATTGATGACGAAGTAGCCCGCCACTCCCGTCTCCCTCTTGATGACAGTACCCCCACAGAACCAGTAACGCCGACTGAGGTTAAGCTCCTAATTAAAAACCTAAAAGTTAGGAAATCACCAGGACTGGATGGCCTCCCTAACCGACTTTTCAAACTTCTTCCTGACACTATCATTGACTTCTTAGTTATCATCTTCAATGCGGCTCTGTCCAATTGCCACTTCCCCAATGCCTGGAAGTCGGCGACGGTCATAGGAATACATAAACCAGGAAAACCATCAAACATCCCCACCAGTTATCGCCCTATCAGCCTCTTGACCACTATGGGCAAGCTCTACGAGCGCATACTGCTCAAGAGGTTGACCAGTCACGTTAGCCAAAATAACCTCATCATAAATGAGCAATTTGGCTTTCGTGCTGCTCACTCATGTCCTCAACAAATACACCGCATTGTGGAGCACTCGCTTTATTGGATGACGGGCTGGAAGCGCTCCATTCCTACTGGCGCCATTTTCCTCGACGTAGCGAAAGCCTTTGACAAGGTGTGGCACAACGGCTTGATATACAAGCTTTTCTCGCTCGGAGTGCCGCGCCAGATGGTCCATACCATCAGGGACTATCTAGACAGTCGAGACTTTCGTTACAGGGTAGAGGGTACCCTCTCCGCCCTTCATCCCGTCAGGGCGGGTGTTCCACAGGGCTCAGTCTTAGCCCCTACACTCTTCACTCTATACATAAACGACATCCCCAAGATCCCGGGAGTGAATTATGCTTTGTTTGCTGATGACACAGCGATTTACGCAACGTCGCAGCACCCGTCCAGGTTGATCAAGAAACTTCAGAGCGCCATCGATTCCCTCGGGGACTGGTTCCGTCTCTGGAGGATTGAGGTCAACCCAGATAAGAGTCAGGCCATAATTTTCACTCGGCGTCTTGGATACACTGCACTACTATCCAAACACACCCCAATAACACTCTTCAACACTCCCATCCCCTGGGTTTCCACTGTGAAATACCTGGGGGTTCACCTTGACCGTCGTCTAAACTTCCATAGGCATATTAAAGTTGTCCGAGACAGAGCCGCCTTCATAACAGGCAGGCTTAAAATTCTTTTTGACAGAACTTCCAAAATGTCACTTCGTAACAAATTAACATTATACAAGGCCTGCATCCGTCCAATCTTCACCTATTCCTCTTCTGTCTTTGCACACGCTTCCAAGCCAAAACTAAAATCCTTGCAGATTATTCAAAATAAATTTCTTCGAAAATCAGCTCAGGCCCCCTGGTATATACGCAACAGGGACCTCCACAAGGACCTTCATATACCTTCGGTTCGGTACTTCATGAAGATGTTATCCAAACGCCTTCATGCAAGTGCCGATACCCACACTAATCCACTGATTAAGCAATTTGCAAATTACATACCAAAAAAATCTACACCCCTTCTTAAACGACGCCCCAAAAACGCACTCATTGACAGTGACGGCGACATTACCAAGACCATTGAAGAAGACCTCCAACTCCAAACAGAACTACGCAACCGAAACAGACTTGCAATCCAGACCAACACTAAACCAGTTGCACTGGACCTTGCCGCTGACTCACCTTCTCTTTCAGCCTCTCAGCCCAGGGTGCCTTACAGGCCTTCCCTGTACCGAGGGGACGCCCTACGGTCATCTCATCGCCTCCACTACCCCTGGTTACCCCTTCCAAGGGCTTCTCATCACGTCTCTGTTACCACTCCCCCTGCGCTGGGGAGTTTCAAAAAGAAAATAAGATCTGTGTCATTAAACAGGGGTAGTATTGTCCCTGTCCCCACTCTGGGGATGAAAAGACCCGCTAGCCACTAAGGCCAACGGGCACTTTTCTTTGTTTAACTAGTTTTAAGCGGGTGGGTAAGGCCCGCTAGCCAATAAGGCTAGCGGGCACTTACATTGGGTTAACTAGTTTTTAGTCTTAGATTAAGTCTTAGTTTTATAAAAGTCTTTTGCGGTTTGGCCCCAAGGCCAAACAAGCTATGCCCGCGCCGAGCAAAAGGGCCCAGCAGTGGCCCGGCTCGTAGTAAGTCAATTCAAAAAAAAAAAAAAAAAAAAAAAAAAAAAAGATCGCGGGAGACCACAACGATTCTGCCCGCCGCTGCCGAGTCGAGCGCACGCGCTCCTCGTGCCCTGTCCGGATTACGCTCTCGCGATCGCGCTGCCCTGTGCGCGCCCCTGCCCCTCGGCCCTCGCCCGCGTTCGCTTCCGCGGCGCGTGGCTTCACCGCTCCAGCGCTGGGGTTTTCCCCGAGCGCACATTCCGCCCCATTGTGTTTACCACGGTGTGCCTAGCCGTGGTAATTCCCGTCGCGTCGTGCGCGCACCAGTGAGAAATAGACTCGATTAGTTAAGACATTAAGTGTATATTCTGTATTAGTGTTTTTAAAACCCTCTGGTTTTAAAATAATCTCTGTGTAAAGTGCCATCGCTCTTCCTTAAAATGGAGAACGAACTTCGCCATGTTCAGCTCGAACGCGATGAACTCATAGAGTTCTTCCAGCGTGATCATCCCCAGGCATGGTTTTTTTTTTTTTTTTTTAAAGAGGGGAAAATGCTTTTCGCATACCACCAGAGTGTGGGGACGGACCCTGGTGGTTATGTGGGACTCCCATGTCGGCTGATGAGGCCTATGGTTTACCCACTAAAAACCCCTCCATTTGCCGCCTCTACGCTAGAAAGCGAGGCCACGGGAACGCCCTAGGCACACTTCCGCAACCTCGCCAGCGGCTGTCCGCACTGCGGACTCAACTCCGGGGAAGTAGTTTCCCCCTACCTCTGCAAAGGGGCGCACCGAGAGACGGCACGCCCACCACTCAGGGACCTTTGTGTAGGCGACAGACGTCCCCATGCCCGTCGCCCACAGGTACCCTTATGGGGGAAATCGGCGGTCGTAGGCCAACCGCCGTCGCCCCACGCGTTTGCGGCGCATCGGTTGGGAGGCCGGATTGTCCTCCCTCACTCGCTCCGCTGCCTCCTTCTGCGTCATCACGTCCTCGCAGAAGGAAGCCGCCCGCCTTCCATGACCTGTCGCTCCCCACCATGGCTTCCACCACGGCGGGCAGGGAGAGGTCATGCCCCACCACGGCCACGAGTGTGGCCCGCTGCTCTGCCCAAGCTGGGCACACCGCCAGCGTGTGCTGCGCCGTATCTTCGGCGTCGCCGCACTCATGGCATTCCGCTGTCGGTTCCCGTCCCGCCACCCTGCACAGATATCTCCCGAAACAGCCATGCCCCGAGAGAATCTGCGCAAGGTGAAATGAGAGGAACCCCCCCTTCCTTCCGACCCATCTTTCCAGGACTGGCCGGATTGCTCCGATGGTCCAGTGGCCGGCACTTGGCACCTCCAGCCTTTCTCTCCACTTCTGAAGGAGGACACGGCGGGAGTCTGATCTCCACCGCCTGATCTCCTCCAGGAGTGGTTGCACCCCCCTGTCCTGTTGCGGGGCAAAACCAGCCTAACTCAGCCCGTCTTAGCCCACTCAGTCCGCAAAAGACCGACACCCAACCTGACACACAACTAAATCTAGGACAGGCCTCCCCGTCACAGGAGCCCGAGCGCCCCATGTCAGCCCAATCTATATATAGCAATAAGACTCAATACTCGGACGTCGCAGACTCGACACATTATGACGCAGACATGAATGACGAACCAACAGAACTAACCACGGAGGACGACTTCATTGCGGTCACAAAAAAGCGGAAGTCCAAGCGTAACCGCGCCTCCCCGACCTTATCGGAAAGCTCCCCCCGCACCCAGGCACAGTCCCCCCAGGGAGCCACAACAAATTCGATGCGCTCCCGCCTGACACATCAGACGCGCCCTCACAAGAGACTGAAAGAGCAAACAGACAGTCGACCCCCCCCCCCCCCCCCCCCCCCACAAACAATACACAAACGCAGCCAAAAGCACTACCCAAGGTAGTGAGGCCGCCCATGCTCTCACTCAGAGACATTAGTCGCTGGCGTGGCCTCCTAGCAGAAAGCGAGAGGCTAGGGCTAGGTAAAGTACAGACCCACCTCATCAAAGGCCACGCGGGTGGCCTAGCCATTTTTACTGCCGACGACCATCAATTCAACGCATGGCGTAAATTTATGGTCAATGGCTACTTTACTCACGTCCTTGACTCGGAAAGACAGCACCGAGTCATAGTCAGGAACGTCCCCACACAACTTCACACAGACGACATTCTAGCTGACATCCGCGAGCAGGGCTACCCGGCTAGCGAGGTGCACCGGCTCTACAGACCTTACAAAAAGCCAAAGGAAGCGTACAGTATGGTAGCTGTCATGCTTGACAACACCCCTAAAGGCCGTGAGATTGAACTCATCCAAGAAATCTGCGGGGTCGGCAGAGTTAAAGTTGAACCCCCAAATAAAAGAAAGCTGGCAGGCCAATGCCATAGATGCCAGCTTTTTGGCCATTCGGAGCGGAACTGCACGCTCGACTTTGTATGCCACAAATGCGCAGGCCCACACTACTGGACCGAGTGCAAACGCGACCGGGAAAAAGATGGGGACCCGCTATGCAACAATTGCAAGGGCCCCCACATAGCCAGCTACCGCGGCTGCCCTATAGCCCCCAAACTTAAAGTTCAGGCCCGCCCACGCAACACCAACACTAACAATAATAAAAACAACACCAACAAAAATACAGCCCGACAGCCCAGGGAGTTTATTTACAGGCCCCCTGGGTACAACGCCTGGGCCGCCCCATGCAGCCTTCGCGGCCGGCTTTCCCGCTCCTCCCTACCAAAGACTACGCACACGCCCCACCATCCCCACCACACACACAGCAGGCACCGCACATACAAGGCCCGGCCCCGGGCCCGAGGCATGTGGCGGCCCCCCCTGCCCCCGCTGCGCCCCAGCAAGCCACCCTGCAATACACTGCGCCCGCACAACCCCCCGCCCCTCCCCTCAGGGGGGCTTCACGAAACCACACTCAAAATACACGTGCAACAACACCACCAACAACTGCAACACCACCAGCAGCAACACTATTCGGCCCAGCCGGAGAGCTACTCGGCCATGGCCGACTTCGAGCTGGTCACGGACCTCGCCTGTGCCTTTGACATGGACGAGGTCTGTGCCCTAGCTGCCAAATTTCGTCAAGCTCAGACAACCCCCGAAAAGCTCTTTGTGCTGGCCCAACACCAGCGCCTACTCACCACAATAAAAACTTTCACTCTCCGCAATATAACACACCATCACTCACAAACGCTCGCACTCAACCTCGATCGCTCGAGATCGGGTTTTTCAACGCAAGAGGGCTAAAAGCCCAAAGAAACGAAGTCGCCATCTTCCTAAGGGACAAAGCACTGGACATCCTACTAGTTCAGGAGACGATGCTTAAGCCAGCCATAAAGGGACCTGCAATAGCCAACTTTAACATGATTAGGAATGACCGCCCTACGCATGGTGGTGGCACACTCATATACTACAAAAGATCACTACACATCTGCAACATAGTCACACCACAGCTACACAACTTGGAGGCCTCGGTCTGCCGTCTGGCCATGACCGGCCACAAGCCCATCACCATTGCCTCAGTCTATCAACCGCCTGGCAAAGATATCCTGGATTCCGACCTGAACGCGTTGCTGGAGTTGGACGAATCGGTCATTCTGGCCGGTGACTTCAACTCTAAGCATACACAGTGGAATTGCAGGATATCTACGCCAAACGGAAATAGACTGAGGCGGTTCATCCTAGCCGCAAACCTAAACATTTATGCCCCCCTCGAACCTACTCATTACCATGACTGCACCGACCACTTACCTGACATACTTGACATGGCCCTCCTGAAAAATGTGTCCCTCAGATTTAGATCAATAGTTGTCCACCACGAGCTTCACTCCGATCACAGGCCAGTTGTACTTAGCCTCGGCCCCTCACCTGAGTTGGCACCAGTCAAGAAGACTATTGTTGACTGGGTGAAGCTGGGCAAGTCGCTGGCCTCAGACTCTCTCCCCCTAGATAACACACTCATAAACAACATTAAAACACGCACAGACGCTGACACAGCCATCACACATTTCACCACCACCATGCAAAACATTCAAAAGGAGTGCTCCCGGGAGATAACGGTAGAGGATGACCACCGCTTCCGCCTCCCGGAGCACATACAACAGCTAATGAGGGAGAAAAACCTGGCCCTCCACGACTACGACAGATGTCCATGCGAGGTCACCAAGAACAGGAAGAACAAACTGCAAAAGTGTGTGAAGCGCGAGATTAGTAGATTCCGAAATGACAAGTGGAATGGTTTTCTTTCAGAGATAACGCCAAATCACCAGGCTTACTGGAAATTGGCGAGATCTCTGAAGAAAGATACTGTAGTATCAATGCCGCCACTTGTTGTTCCGGATACTGCTACTCTCGCATTCACAGACCTCGAAAAGGCCGAATGCCTCGCCACCAGCCTGCCAAAGCAATGCTCCCCCAGCACAACACATACTGACACAGACCACATAAAACACATAGACGACGAGGTATTGCGGCAATCTGCAATACCTCCAGACACTACAGATACAGCCGACACAGTCACAGACGCCGAAGTCAAACAACTCATCAAAAGCTTAAAAATCCGTAAGTCCCCAGGTGACGATGGTCTCCCGAACAGACTCTTCAAATTACTCCCCGACACAATCATAACACTCTTGGTAATAATCTTCAACGCGGCTCTAGCCAACTGTCACTTCCCGAACGCATGGAAGTCAGCCACGGTCATAGGCATTCACAAGCCCGGAAAGCCCGCCAATAATCCCTCCAGCTACCGACCCATCAGCCTCTTGAGTACAATGGGTAAGTTATACGAGCGCATTTTACTCAAGAGGCTTAAACAGCACGTCAGCCAGAATGACGTCATCATTGACGAGCAGTTTGGCTTTCGTGCTGGTCACTCCTGCCCTCAGCAAATCCACCGCATTGTGGAACATGCGCTCCACTGGATGAATGGATGGAGGAGACCCATTCCTACCGCAGCCATCTTTCTCGACATAGCGAAAGCCTTCGACAAGGTGTGGCACAACGGCTTATTATATAAGCTTTACACGATCGGAGTGCCACGCCAGATAGTCCACACCATCAAGGACTATCTCGATTGTCGAGGCTTTCGCTATAGAGTCGAGGGTACTCTTTCCAGTCTTCAGCCAGTTGGAGCGGGTGTTCCACAAGGCTCAGTCCTCGCCCCCTGCCTTTTCACCCTTTTCATAAATGACATCCCCAAGACACCGGGTGTAAATTATGCCCTGTTTGCGGATGACACCGCAATCTATGCGTCGTCACCGCACCCGTCCAGGTTGAGCAAAATCCTCCAGACCGCCATCAGTGCTCTCGGGGACTGGTGCCGACGCTGGAGGGTGGAGGTCAACCCGGACAAGAGCCAGGCCATAATTTTCACCCGACGTCACTACTATCCCCGAATATTAGCTAAACATACGCCCATACACCTCTTCAACACCCCCATTCCCTGGGTATCAACTGCAAAGTACCTCGGGGTACACCTTGACCGTAGGCTAAACTTCCATAAACACATCAAAGTGGTGAAGGATAGAGCCGCGTTCTTCACAGGAAGACTGAAGATGATTATCACCAAGTCCTCCAAACTCTCAATCAGCAACAAATTATTACTATACAAAGCATGCATAAGACCGGTCTTCATGTATGCAAGCTCGGTCTTTGCACACGCCTCCAAACCCAAACTAAAAACACTTCAACGACTACAAAACAAATTCCTCCGCAAAGTCGCAAATGCCCCCTGGTACGTGACTAACATAGACATACACAAACAACTCAAAATACCCTCAGTACAATACCACATGAAAACACTTTCCAAGCACCTCCACACACGTGCCGAGTCCCACACAAATCCCCTCATCAAACACTTCACAAATTACACCCCACACAAATCAACGCCGCTACTCAAGAGACGTCCAAAAAACGCTCTCTTGGATAGCGACGATGATATAACTACAGCACACGAGGTGGAAATCCGCATGGAAAAGGAATTCCAGCTGAAACTAAAATCAGATGCAAATTTGGCAAGAGTGTACAACGGCACTGACTCCCTTAACGTGTACCTCTCCTCTCAACAGCCCAGAGTGCTCTATAGGCCTCACCAACACCAGCGCCGAGGTAGACCCCCACGGTCCCCCATTCGCTACCCTTGGATCCCTTTCCCAAGGGCATCAACCTTAGCTATTAGTAATAGTAGTAAAAATAGTCCTCCTCCCCCTATGGCGGGGAGAATCAATGTACTCTTAAAAAGATCAATGTCCTTAGACAGGGGTAGTACTAGTACTAACAGAGTAAATCATTTTGAAGGTCAACTGTTATTCCAACTGCGTCGGCTAGTTGTTTTTTTAAGACCTGGTTTGCCTTGCACAATGATTCGAATTCGATTGTATTTTGGTCTTGTTCGTCGGACATAGTCTTTATGAGGGCTTCTTTATCATTGAGTTTTGTTTTCAGACTGCATATTAATATCTCATATGTTTTTAAACCACTGTCCTTTTCATTTATTTGCCTCTCATATTTTGCTATTGTATAGTTCAGAGTTTTTATCGTTGCTGTTCGAGTTTGCATAGAAGACATTTGTTTATTCATTTTACCTTTCCAGCAAAATTTTTCGTTTTTAAATAGATCAAACTATTACCGTTGTAAAAAATAAAATACAAACGCAAAAAAAGTATTTCATGCGTGGGGTTTGAAACCTCGGTCACTTATTGTTATTGAAAATTGCAAATAAAAACACAAAAAGTCAATTGTCACTTTCGGGGTACGAACCCCGGCCACTCTCAATATTACGCGTCATAGATTGTAACACGAAGCGTATACCACTCGACCAAGTAAGCAATAGTTAACGCCGCGAAAATAATGGATATAATATGCTTCTGTATGGAATGCACCACTGCTGGTTTGTTTATAAATCTTGTGCTAAAGAATGTCCACCCGCACAACGAACAAAAAATACAAGTAAGAGTCATTATTTTCACTTTTGCATTCACATACACTCGCCGTAAGTAATAACGTTATAGTTTATAGCAGCCTTTTCATATTTAGTGAGTTCCGTGACACCAGAAATGTTTGTTTTCCTTTTATTTATGTATAATGTTTGTCAACTGTTTATTGTTGAATTCTTGTCTTGCACTTAATTTTAGTCATTTATAACACTTGTACACATTATTTCGGGCACTTGTGACAGATTGGTTTTAACTGCAATAGACTTGATATATAATATTTACTTTGTAAAATAAACAGATCCCTCTACTTTACTTGTATTTTGGCGGAGGTGGCGCCCTCTACTGAAGTGAAGCGAACATAGTTTTTGAAACAATATAATGCGTCTGTTTATAATATTGCATGCCAGCTGTGGCGGAACATGCATTCATGTAATGTACCTCTGACATGACTATTGTACCAACTGTGTCTGTTTTGCAAAAATAAATTATAAATGATTAATGTCGAAGACCAGTTCTTTTGAACATTAATAAAGTTAAGGCGCTCTTATTAGACGATATTTAGGTATTTGCGGAGGTGAGGCAGACGGAGCGGGAGACGCGCGTCCCGCGCACCCCGCTAACGGCCTTATTCTGTTGGCATCCGTATTCGGCTCGTTTTTGCGGATCATACGATCAAATGTTTGTCTTCTTGAATAATTGTTTTATTTTTCAAATCTTGGTTGATTTGTGTAAGATTGTCCCCAAATATTTATTGTTTATTTATTTATTTAAATCTATTTTTTTAGAATAAGAAATAATAGGTAGTTACAGTTCTTAAGTACATCGTAGTATGATGACATCAATTATGGACACTTACTTTCCAAAGATATGTTAGTACAGATTTCTTCATCATCAATCCACCTATCGTTTTCCCAGTTCCTATGTGGGTGCTTCCGTTTTCCAAATACGTAGAACTGATAAAATAATAGTACATCTTCACTTCCTAAGAGTGAACGTCACCAATTATGGATTGTAATAATATATTACAGTTTTTTTAAACCGAAATAAAATCGATTACTTCTAGGTAAAGTTATAGCGCTTAAGAAACCATCAAAAATAATAAACAAATAGCTATGTTCATCTATTTATCTCCTGGCAAATTATATTATTACTATAATTATTACCTTTGTTACGTAAGTATGACTGACTGATCAAAAACTGGATAATTAGACCACTGTTAGTCAGAAGAGCATTTTATTATACAGGTTGGTTATTTTAAGACCAGCAAGTTCTACACTACATGACTATGTCTATTAAAATAGTACATTTCGATGCTAGTGCGGAAAGTATGTCATTACTTCACGAGTCCCGAGATATCTTGCCACGAGCCGTAGGCGAGTGGAAAGACTCGGGACGAGTGAAGAATGACATTTCCGCACGTGTATCGAACGACGTTTTTTAATACAGTTGCGAAAAAATAAGAAAAACAACAAGTAAGAACTGTATTCAAAAAAAAAAAAAATTTAACAACTTCATTATTTTTCAACTGTATTACAATGATGTTACAGAATTAATAATATAAAACTTTCAAATTCCTTACTTGTTATTTTTCTTATTTTTTCGCAACTGTATTAAAAAACGTCGTTCGATACACGTGGAAAAGTAAAAAGCACTAGTGCGCAAAATACAACTTTGCGCACGATTTGCAGCTACAAAAAGTACCACTTTTTGAGCAACTGTATTAAAAAATGTAATTTGACCAAACATCATATAAAAAGAACAATTTGTCTCTTAAATACCTAAACGTGTTATGTCACTGCGCTCGCGCGGCGCGTGCTGCCTACCATGCTACCTCGACCAGCGGCCACACCGCGATGGACCTTGATACTCTCAACAAGCCAACAAGTTTGGACTTATACTTGGCTCTATACTCCAGGCTAAATACGGTTTCGAAAATCATTAATTTATAATAGCGTTTTTTGTATATTTAATTTTTAATCGTTATTCTAAGATGCTATACACAAGAATCCAACAAAATTTCCAACCGGAAGTAATTATATAAATTTAAATTAAGCTTTAATTGTCTTTTTTTGTTTGATTTATATTGAATTTTTTAAAGCAAATGTAAATTTAGGTAAAAGCCTCCTCGATCTCATGCCATTTTTCTCGGTCTTTAGCCAACTGCATCCAGCTAGGTCCGGCGACCTCAGTTATGTCATTGGTCCAACGTCTTCGTCGTCTACCTTTCCTTCTTTTGCCTTTCGGCCCTGACTGGAAGCAACAAACTGGTTGCTTCCAGTGCCCATTCTTTAGTTATAGTATTTTTTGAGAGTTTTTGACATGTGTTTGAAGTATTTAACACCAATCACTGTATTGACATTTTTTTTTAATTTTTATAAATATATTAGCTGGCTGAAATATTTTGTAAACCTACATTGTGGGTAATGCACAGAGGTCTTATATTTTGTATACCGACAATACTTGTAAAAGTTGTAACCTATGTTTAACAAAATAAATTGAATTGAATTGAAAGTACTTAATTTGTATTCTAATAAGTAATCTTTATGCAAAAATTTAAGTCTCTAGCTCTAAAAATAAAGTTTCCCCCATACAAACTTTGCACCCCTATTTACCCCCTTTAGGGGTGGAATTTCCAATAATCCTTCTTAGCGTTGCCTACGTTGTAAAAGGTAGTTCTGGTGAAAATTTCAAC
Source organism: Epinotia brunnichana (assembly GCA_963854355.1). Lineage (NCBI taxonomy): Eukaryota > Metazoa > Arthropoda > Insecta > Lepidoptera > Tortricidae > Epinotia > Epinotia brunnichana. Next base: position 25,809,654 of record OY977944.1, read on the forward strand.
TCTTTAGTCTTAGTAGTTTCGGCTGTGCGTTGATGAGTGAGTGAGTGAGTGAGTCATATCAATAACTTCATACCGACAAAAGGTATGTTCACTTAGATAACGTCACATTTATTTGCTTTAGTGGGCTTATTTTTAAAGGGGCGTGGCGGGAGAGGCTTTCTTGGTAGTTATTTAGAGAAGCAGCGGCGGCAGAGTGAGTGCGAGATGTGAAACGGCATACTTTAGTGTTTTGTGATGGGTATCATGTGCACAAACAGCTGGCAAAGTTTTGCAGCTGTATAGGGGAACACCCTGTAGTACTTTGTACCCGACTGCCTCAGAAGGAAGTCAAATCAAAATCATCATATCAGCCGAAAGACGTCCACTGCTGGACATAGGTCTCCCCCAAAGAGTGCCACAATAGCCGGTCCTGCGCCACCCGCATCCAGCGGACTCCCGCGACCTTTACCAGGTCATTAGTCCACCTTGTGGGGGGCCTAACCACGCCGCGCCTTCCGGTACGTGGTTGCCACTCGAGAACCTTTCCGCCCCAACGGCCATCGGTTCTACGTGCAATGTGCCCCGCCCACTGATACTTAAGTTTAGCGATTCGGAGGGCTATATCGGTTACCGTGGTTCTGCTGCGGATAGCCTCATTTCTGATGCGATCGCGCAGAGAAACTCCCAGCATAGCCCTCTCCATCGCCCTTTGAGTGACTTTGAGCCTTCTTATGAGGCCTATAGTAAGCGACCACGTTTACGTTCCATATGTCATCACTGGCAACACACACTGGTCAAAGACTCTCGTCTTGAGACACGGCGGAATATTGGACGAAAAGATGTGCCGTAGCGTATGTATGCATGTGCATGTGCGTGTCTATGACGAAGATGAGGAAGGGCCGTGGCCTGCTGCTGGTGGAGTGGTAGGATCTTTTTCCGCACACGTTTTTAATAGAATCTACTAAACAGCAAGTAAATATACTTCAGTTCACCAACTCGTTTAGGACTTTAGACTAGGTAGTCGCTATCCGGCGCAATAGCCCTAAATGCTTTTGATATATTTCTGTATGAATAAATAAATCTATTATTCGTACAGTCCATAATTTGTACCATTACCCCCCCAACCATGTGCTCGTGTCCGAATCCGATTTACACCCGACTACTTACTACCTAACAGTTCTAAATACGAATTCAGGATAACTGAAGATTTTTATTGACATCTTGTCAATATGCTCCAGCTACCTATTAATACGTTTTAGGTGCGGATGTAGAAACGCTTTAATGTAGTAAATATCGCATACCTTATATTTATTATTCTATTATTTCGAATGTGTTCTCCAGCATGTATTAGCGTTTCCTATTCCTTTAAGTATTTTTATTTACCTTGATAACTCGAAATAATTGCTGCAAAAAGGCGTATTTGCGTGCCAGGTAAACATTCACAGGTCCGTCGTCGGCAGTGGCCACGGGCGTACTAAATTGTACTCGCCACCGCGCATGCACGACGCGGACACCCGGTTTTTCAGACAAATGACCAAATGTATTGAATTATCAAACATATTGAAATTCTAAGAAGCCGGTAGATAGATCTACCAAAAAGCTACCTATCACAACAAATTTCATTGTAATGTTCCAAATAACTTTTGAGATATTTCGAGTTTGGTGGTAAAAAAGCACTGTTTTGAAAGGCAAAATCTATCGAGGTTTTTGTAAGCAATCGTGATTTTACGAAGCACGAACATAGCCAATGAACTGAAGATATACATATCAAAAATTTGGATCTTTAGCAATAGTACAAGTATACTAATATTCGGTTTGGAAAAGGCACTTTTTCGATGCGCAGCTGCATACAGCGCCTTAAGGAAGAATAAAGAAGACTATGAGCTAGGTCGCTTTTTTGATATAAGTCCCTGTACGAGTACTGTCTCGAATGTATTCTACACATGGATTAACTTTATGCATCGGATGTGGTTGATGTTGAATATATGGCACTACCCTTGCACTAGAGTTATAATCGATTGTACAGAAATCCCTATACAACGACCTACAAACCCAGCTATACATAGAGCTGCAAGCAGTTCATACAAGAACAGATCAAGTGTAAAATATGAAATAGGAGCCTCCCCAAGCGGTTACAAAGAAGTAAGTCAGAAGTAACATGACTATGGCCCAGCGAGCTCAGCACCAGATATGTCTCCACATGCGTTAAAGGAAGCAAAATAACAGGGGACCGATTTTTGAACTGTAAAAAATGATGAAATGCTATTATGCAATAGCGATATAAAATTTAAAACCCAGCCAAGTGCGTGTTGGACTCGCGCACGAAGGGTTCCGTACCATTATCTATAAAAACGGCAAATAATCACGTTTGTTGTATGGGAGCCGCCCTTAAAAAATATTTTATTTTGATTTTAGTATTTGTTGTTATAGCGGCATCTGAAATACATAATCTGTGAAAATTTCAACTCTCTAGCCATCACGGTTCTTGAGATACAGCCTGGTGACAGATTATCTATAAAAACGGCAAAAAAATCACGTTTTTTGTATGGGAGCACACTTAAAAATAATTTTATTTTGTTTTTAGTATTTGTTGTTATAACGGCAACAGAAATACATAATCTGTGAAAATTTCAACTCTCTAGCTATCACGGTTCTTGAGATACAGCCTGGTGACTGACAGACGGCCGGACGGACAGCGAAGACTTAGTAATAGGGTCCCGTTTTACTCTTTGAGTACGGAACCCTAAAAATGAGTGGTATTGACCACTCGTATTCAATTCTATCGGTAGAAAGTAAGTGCCTGCAATTGGGAGACTATAATCGTATTTATTATTATTTAATTTTCGAGCACTCATTCTTAAATAACTTTAAAATACTTCAGATAGGCATGCTATCAAGGGAGCAGTTTTGCAACGAGATAGCAGTGAATGGTCGAAATACGGAAAAACCTAATCACCGCATGTAATTTTGGGCAAATATGCAAAAGAAAAGATAGTTCCCCTTGGTGAATTACATACGATACCAAAAAAAATTACACCTGCTGTGGCACACGGAATAGAGAACGAAAAGCAAGGACTTCAACATTATGCCTTGCGGTTTGTTCATCGATAAAACTTATCCATTTGTTGGAGCAGCTCCTGACGGATTAGTAAGCGATGATACGAGTATGCTAGTGGAAGTCAAGTACCCTTTAACTGCAGCAAAAAAGAACTAACAGATGCAACACAGCAAAACAAAATACAAATATTTTCATAAGTATACGCAAAAAAGACTTGCACCAGCACAATAAAAATAAAACTTGTAATTGGTGCTTTCATTACAGGGGCAGCTTCACGTAACTGAAAGACGACTCTGTCTGCTCGAAATCTGGGGGAGAAAATGGACCCCTGCTTACAAAACGCATCGAAAGGGACGATCATTTCTGGATAACAAAAATGGAGCCAAAGTTGGTAAAATTTTACAATAAATTTCCGGACATTGTAGATCTACTATGACATACAAGTGGAATGTCGCTCGTAGTAGGTAATTCCCAACGAGTGGCGATGACCAAAAATACGATAATAATGCGCCAAGTCCCTGGTCTGTAAAGCTACCTGTATTGGGAACCTCCACGTGGTCTTCTGATCAGTTTGCAGTCTTCTGATCAGTTTGCATAATTGATCACACACAGCCACTTTCTAGCCGTTAAAGACTGCGTTATTTCTTGGTTCTCCTTGCTAGTATATAGCCTACATAACCCCCGGAAATACCCAGGTCATAATCTAGTACAGGAAATATCGGATGTAATTTATGCTGTTCTGCATGACATGATTTCTTTTGATATAATAATATTTTTATGCAACGATTGGTACCTGTATCCAGGTATGACCGTATTGTTATTTTTTATTATTACTTACATATTGCTTTATTTCTTATAATTGACATGTTTTCTATTTGTGTACCTACAAAATGAAATATAATTAGATAGCAAATTGCGTAATTATGTAAACGATCGTTATATGAAAAGTAATATAAGATAACTATATAACTGTAGGTACTTATGTAAAATTTATATAATGAGATTTAATAAACTAAACTAAACTAAACATGACATAAGGCTTATACAAGGACGACGTATACGACATATTGAAAGGATCGCAGCCCTTGGTTATAGGCACCATACTGAAATATATGGAAGCCAGCCCTAGCTTCCTACAGTCCCTGCAAGAATTGATAGACACATACCCCAACTCTTGGCTCATCAAAATAGCTACCCGGGTTCCCGTTACGAGCATGGATGTGCACCTAGCACTAGAGTTAACAGGAATGACCAAGACGATCGGACGTCCCGAGTTAGATATGGACTCCAGCGTAGGGTCATGGATAGAAAAGGGCACGGTTCTCAAGTTAGACCTAGAGACCGTAGGCGAGGATATAAAAAAAAAAAAAAAATTATATTTGAACTGTTTATTTTCAGATCTGTGATTAAATTACATATATCAGTTACATTTAGTACAATCTTTAATATTTAAGATTATTTACTAAACTTTTTTATCTTAATAACTAGTTATATTTATCTATGTTACTACTGGGGGCCATAATGAACATTTTCTTAATTATATTTTTAGTAACTTTAAGAAACGAAGGAAATGGACCTTGTTGGACGCATGGCAGGTGCGGGCCCATACGTTATGAAGGAGGCTACTGGGGTGAGACATCAGAGAACCCCAGGTCCCCTGACATGTTTGCCCTCATTATAACGGGGAAGACTATGACATTTGATTATCAAGTATACACAGCTGACCTTTTGTCTGACCAGGCTATAGTTCCTAGCCTACACCACTGGCCCTATGCGTATGATACCTAGGCACACCGCACTCTGCATGGGTTCTTCCCTGTGGCACCTCCGCGAGAAAGTGGAAATGTCATCCTACAATATGTGAAGAGAGAACATGTATCTGTGAGAAAGATAATAGGGCAGATTTCCGACAATACAGCCCCCCGAACTTAGAAGGTAGCAGTAGGAGTCCACAAGGAAAGGGAGATGAAAAAGGAAAAAGACACGTTTCTTTGGGAAGATGACACTGGAGATACCATTATATCAAATAGCTACAGAGAACAACATAAAAAATATTTTTAAATACATCCCGCACCAGACCATGACGAAAACGGAGGATGCCCTATATAAACACCTCATAAGGATGTCAGAGTCATGCATCATCCACGAAGGCAGCCACGTGTTTATGTCTCTAGACTTCTCATCTTGGTGTACCAGCTTAAGACACGAGAGTGTAACCTCACTTTTTGAAGAGTTAGATAGGCTCATGGGCATGGTGTATTTGCGTACACCCAGAAATTCCCACTAGAGGTTGTTTTTCTCTTTCAGGACAGGTTCAACCCTCCGAGGCAGGGACCTGACGGGTTACCTCTCAATGGACCACGATGCATACACGGCCTAGAGGCATGGATGGAGGGCATGCGGCAGAAAGGATGGACTCTAGCAACCATCATGCTGATATTGATAGCATCATGGAGATGCGGCACTGTGGAAACCCTGACCGGACAAGGCGACAACCAAGTAATATATCTCAGGATCCCCTCCCACGATGTCCTAAGGAGACATGCAATGACAAGGGACCAGTATATACAATGGTTTCAAACCAACCTGCGAGATCTCTGCACACTCGCAGGGATAGTAATGAAGCTGGAAGAGACATGGGAGTCGGTGTCTCTGCTAGAAGTACGGCAGAGAGTTCTTCTTCAAAGGAAGCCAAATAAGCTCTGCTCTTAAGAGGATAGCAAGGATAGCCAGCGAGTCCAACCAAACCATCCCTTCCTTGAACAGCTACCTGCATGGGTTGTTCTCCGGTTGTTTTCAGGTTATGGCCCCTGACAACCTCATATCTTAGGTTAACAGTAATCAAGAACTGTTTCAGTGCAGTAATTAATTGTAGCGTCAGAGCGAGTGCTAGAGTGCCAGGCAAATTAAGTAACTTCAAGTTTTACACTTCACGACACTGGCTTTCGCGCCGCCGTCTAACCTCAACCCACATGTGGCTTCCGTCGAAAAGTTGTTTGGTGCATCTAATTACCACACTTGGAAGTTCATTACGAAGAACATTTTAATATTAGAAGGACTTTGGGATGTCGTTGAGGGACGTGACTTGAGGATAACAAAAAAGGGCGTTGGCACGCATCTGTCTTTTAGTAACCAGTGAACTATATCAATATGTTAGAAATGCTTTAACCCCTGCTGAAGCTTGGATGAATCTCTGAGGTATTTGAGGGTAATATCGGGTCTTTATCGCCGAGTACTCCTACTTCGTTAAATACACAAGGTACAGTTTGCTGAACATGCCACAATGGGCAAATATATAGAAACTATCACTAAACTAATAAAGCAACTTCACGATATCGGGTGGACCATCGAGGACGCAGAAGTGGCCGAAATTCTGTTGAGTGGATTGTCATCGGAGTATGACACAGTTGTTTCAAATTTATTTACAGCGACTGCACCTGACCAATTATCTAGTGAGCTAATAAAACGCGACTTATTCAACAGACAATACAGCAGCATACGAAGAATGTCAGTTTTTGTGACTTTTGTAAGAAGCAAGGTCACACCTAACAAAGATGCTTCAACCTTAAGCGAATGAAGAAACCAAGGTATGCCGGAGATGACCGGACCAACATTGCCGCAGCATTCATGGGTGTCATGCCATCGGAAAACTTCTACCTGAACAGCGGTGCATCCAATCATATGGTGTTAAGCAAGAAATTGCTGACTGATATTGTACCCAGACACAATCTCCTGTCATAGTTACAAATAACACCATAATAAGTTGTGAGGCAATAGGGAAAATTAAAGTATTTAGGTAGCATGTAGATGTTGTGAAATAATGATGATGAAATTGCTGTATAAATGAAATTTATTTATTTGAGAAAAAACATGTCACAAAATGATAACAAGGTTGGGGCTTCCTAGTAGGTAAAAAACCTGTGTCAGGAAGTCCCGCTCCTCCATTACATGCTGTTGTTAAGAGTAAGCTAAATCAAATTAAGTTCTTATCATTAGTTTCTTACTTGCTACTTAGATCAGAAAGGCTGCACGTCTACAAGTTGTCAGGGGGGCAACGATGTTTTTACGTCTTTTAGAAAGTATACTTTTAGTATATTTTAATGTTTTATGTAGTTTTAGTATAGTGCAGAGGATGTACAGCTTTTTCATTGTTAGTTGATTACATAGTTGATACAGCTCTTTAGTGGGAAATCTGTGAGGCCTCAGATACATCACCTTCAGTAGACATCGCTGCCCTCTTTCAACTTCAAGAAATTTATACTTATTTGCTCCACCCCATACAGTAATACATTGATGAATTGATTGATGGATTCATGATGGATTGCGCTAAGGTAACATAAAGTTGGCTAAGAAGCGTCTTGCTAGCGATGTGTCTAAGTATTTTAAAAATCCATATAAGTTTTCTAATTCTACAATTTACATATTCAATGTGGGGATGCCATGAGAGGCGCTGATCTAGGATAACACCTAGATATTTAGTGGAATTGACCCTCTCAATGTCCATACAGTTACAGAGTAAATTATCAGTAGGGAAGCAGGTGTGTATTTTAAGTTTCAGGTTATTATGTGGTTGTGTGCTGTCATATTTAGTAAAACATATATAATTTGTTTTATTTACGTTTAGCGTAAGGAGATTGCAATTTAACCACTTCGATATCTTCCGGAGACCCATATTCGCTCTCTCAAACACCGATACCCAGGATTCCCCCTCAAATACGATTACTGTGTCATCAGCATAAGACTGGCCGTATCCATGGTCAACTTTTAGGTTAACCAAGTCGTTGATATATATAAGAAAAAGAGTGGGACCCAATATGCTCCCCTGGGGGACGCCAAATGTTATGTCAGCATTGCCGCTAGTGTAGTCTGCTACTTTAGTTTTCTGCGAGCGTCCACTATGCAAACTGAGTGGGGGACCTCTAATGCCTACTCGCTCCATTTTGTCAACAAGTGTGGGGAGAGACACGGTGTCAAATGCCTTCTTTAGATCTAGAAATACCGGTAGGCATTTCTTTCCAGTGTCAATTTTGTTCGTTACCAAGGTTGTTAGAGATAAGATAGCATCTTCAGTAGATTTAGATTGTCGGAAACCAAATTGTAAGTCAGACAGGATGTTGAAGTGTTCCAAATATGCTACTAGTCTTTTATTAATTAACTTTTCAATAATTTTGGAGATTAATGGCAAGACTGAGATGGGTCTATAATTCTTGACATCGCCTCTCTCACCACTCTTATAGGCAGGGGTGACTATGGACTTTTTGAGCGGATCGGGGAAAACTCCTAAGTTAAAGCAAAGATTAGCTAAGTGACTAATCACAGGGGCAACATCGCTTAGTTTAAGAAATTTAGTCGGTATATTGTCCCAGCCAGGGGCGCTATTAGATCTTAGGCCCATAATGGTGGAACATACTTCCTGGGGATCAGTTTCCAAGAGAGCGAAGGATGAGACCATCCTATCAGGCAGGTCAATGTAAAGAGTGTCATCATCATACGTCGTTATCGCAGGTGCAAAAACGATTTGACAGTACAGAAAGATTATGGAAAACAAGCAATAACAGACGCGAAACTCATTTTGAGGAACATCTACATCTATGCCTACTCCTACGAGTTTAAAATGTAGGTATCACACATTAGGTATTTCTAATACCCAACCTCCATACTTGACTTGAGTACCAATACAACTTAAATAGATTAACTATGCAGTCGCAATGCAAACTCTTTAATAATTTTTCCTATTTGACATTGTCATTTGTCAGTAAGTACATTTTCAATTATCGGTACTGATGTGACTGTGTGTAATATATTTATTGCCGAGTGCTTTTAAAATGCCGCGAAGGAAAAACAGGTGCGATGAATTTGTGGAGTTGTGGACAAAGGATTATCCTGAATTACAGGCTCGCGATACAAAATTATATTGCACTAAGTGCAATGTTAGTTTCCCCCAAAGAAAAGCTTCTATGGAACGACATTTCAACTCGGAAAAGCATACATCCGTCAAAAAAGATTTTAGGATGGAATTGACCAAATTTATGGTAAGCTTGTAATATACCATGGTCTCAGTTAGAGAATCCCATATTCAAAAAATTTATCAATAACTGCATCTTATCAGCCCATAATTTTGGTCAGTATGTTGACGAAGTCACCCGGAAGGACGGTGATAGCGCAACGTTGCTGGACCACGCATATTCAAACATCCAGGACGACCGTGTGTCCGCAGCTTGCGTTGTCACTAACTTAAGTGATTATACAGCGCAGCGACTCACTGTGCCGCGCGCCTCGCACCACTCGCAGCCAGTGATAACGAAACGCGTTTTTAGCGGTACAAGTATAACATCGTTTGTAAGTGCGCTTGAGTCTATAGATTGGAAAAATATTGCGGCGAAGTACAGTGTCGAATGAAACCAATTTGCAGCAAAAGTTATTAACATCCTCACATACCTACTCGACATCCATTTTCCATTAAAAAATATAAAAACTTATCCCAAAAATATTCCTTGGATTGATAATGAATGAACTTAAAGACCTAAAATTGTAGGTTTTCGATTTTATAAATTTGTCCAACAAATACCCGAGTAATAGGTCCTTACACGACGCTTCAATTAAGATATTGAAATCGTACAATAACATAACAAATTGAAAAGTAAACGCACTATTTTTTTTAACTCATTAATTAGTAACAACAGCAATAAAAGTAAAGCAATGTGGAAGGCCATAAACATCGAGCTGGCTCGAACGGTGCGCCCGCGCGTCGACTACACCGAGTTGCTCGCGGACAACGCCGGCCGCCCGTTCGCAACAAAACAACTCGCGGTGGACGCGCTAAACCAAGAATTTGTAACGGCCGCCGCCGCATGTGGCGCGCCTGCCGCCGACCGCAGCTGCTGTATCGCTTCCTTATCGGACGGGTATGTCGCCAGCGATTGCTCTATAAGACTCAAGCCTTTTACACCCGATGAAGTCGCAAACATATTTAAAACTTCTATCGCGAACAAAAATAGTACAGACGTTTACGGCCTCTCCGCAAGTCTTTTGAAGCGAGCCAGTCCCGCAATCAGCTATGTCCTTTGTGAACTGTTCAATAGCTGCATACGATCAGGAGTGTACCCCGAGAGCCTGAAGAAAGTAAACATATCTCCACTTTATAAAGGAAAGGGTAAAAAATCTGTAATAAAATCCTACCGTCCCATATCCCTGGTCCCAGGCCCTAGCAAATGTTTCGAAGTAGGGTTAAACAAGAGGCTACTGAGTTTCTGGGCACCAAGGAATACGCTATCGGACAGCCAATATGCCTACCGACATGGCCGGTCCACTACAGACCTGGTGCGGGAAGTAGTGCGGTGTATATTATGCGCCCGCGAGGCAGGCCGTCATGTAGCTGTCATCTGCTGCGACCTGTCCCGTGCCTTTGACACGGCAGACCACGCACTCGTCGCCAACAAGCTTGCTTACTATGGCATCCAAGGCCCAGCCACCAAGCTAATTCTGTCCTTTATGACTGACAGAGCGCAAGTGGTGGTGGGCGACAGGGGGAAGGTCGTATCTGCAGAGTTAATAAATTTGATGGGGGTCCCTCAAGGATCATGCCTCTCCAATACCCTGCACCCTGTTCAGCGTTTTGCTCAACGATCTGCCAAAGGCGATTAAAGGTGCCGACATATTCATGTACGCCGACGACGTCACGGCAGTCGTGAGCACAACCGCTGAGCGGGAGTTGGAAGCCGCACTCAATTCTGTCATGGAGCAATTGCACCAATGGTTCAAGACAAACGGTTTGGCCTTAAATAAAGAAAAAACAAGCTTCATGTCTGTCAAGCTAAACGGCCATTCAAGCCCAAACATGAGGGTGTGCGCCGGCGGTGCCCCTATACAGCACGTGAAAGGCACACGCCTTCTAGGGTTTCATCTAGACAGTGCGCTAACATGGGAGGCGCACATCGATGAACTGTGCAAGAGAGTGGGGAGTGCGTGCTTTGCGCTGCGGAGACTAACGACCACCGCGGGAAGGGTTGCTGTGCGAGAGTGCTATTACGCGACAGTGCACTCGCTCCTGACTTACGGCGTGGAGTTTTGGGGTCGCGCCTCCGACCGGAGGCGTGTGTTCTCGCAGCAAAAGCGCGCCATCCGCGCGATGGCCGGTAAGCCAAGGGATGCCCCAGCGCGTGACCTTTTTTGCGACCTCAAGATTCTGCCCCTGCCTTGTTTACTCATTTACCAGATCTCAGTGTTCACACACGAGAACTTGGATATGTTCAAGCGCAGAGGCATTAACACAAACTACAACCTGCGCAGTAATATACACCATAAAAGGCTGATCGCCGAATCACACAGACTTGCCAAGTCAGAGCGATCCGCGTACTGTGTAGGCCCCTCTATTTACAATCGCCTGCCAGACTCCGTAAGAGATGCAACTTCCACCGCAGCATTCAAGGTCAGACTGAAAAAGTGGTTGACGCAGGAGTCATTCTATTCGTACGAAGAATTCTTTAGTATACCAATGATAATTTAACTGTATAAAATATAGTTTGACATATATAAATAAATATTCGTAAATATTGTACCCTGACTTGTAGCAATTGTTATTAAAATTCTTTCTTTCTTTCTTTCTCTGGAAAATTCGAAAAAATTGAGACAGAATTACGTAAACCAAATATACGACGAACAAATGCAAAAAATTAAAAAGGAGTTAGAAAATTCTTTTATTTATGTGAGTGTTGATGAAACAACAGATGCCAGGGGTCGTCAAATTGCTAACGTAATACTCGGTGCATTTCTTGAAGATGCAGTCGGAACTCCACATGTATTGTCAAGCAAAAAATTGGAACAAACTATCAATATAAGTATAACGGATATCGTCAAAAATGCACTACGATAATTTGTGGGGTCTCGACCACAATAAACATGAGAAAGTGTTGTTATTATTAACTGATGGTGTAGGGTACATGCAAAAAGCGGGTAGAACATTGAAAAAAATTTACCCAGACCTTCTCCATGTTAAATGCTCATGGTCTTAACAGAATTTCTGATCAAGTTCGCGTTCTTTTTCCAGAAGTGAATAAATTAATATCAAATGTAAAAAAAGTTTTTCGAAAATCACCAAAAAGAATAAAAGCATTTAAAGAAATGGTTAATGGAATACCCTTACCTCCAAATCCAACGATTATTCGTTGGGGAACGTGGATTGAGGCTGCGACATACTATAACAAGTATTTCGAGGAAATAAAAGGCGTTGTGGACACATTTTGTGATTCTGACGCAGCATGTATCACAAAGGCAAAAAAAGCATTTCGCAGTGCGAAAATTCGGAATGATTTAAATTTTATAGCGAAATATCTTCAGGTACTTCCAGACGCTATAAACAAATTGCAGTGCCCGAACCTATCTCTCAGTGAAAGTTTAGCCATCGTTCAAAAAACATACAAGCATATATATCGAAATTAAATTTGAGTGCAAATGGAAAAAAATATATTTAAAAAGCTGAAAAATGTCTTGGAGAAAAATACTGGATTTGGCATAATAAAAAAAATTAATGAATTGATACAAGGGAAGGATATAATACTTGAATCATCATTACGAGTTTGTTACACTACTCTAGATTATTTCCATCGTTTCAAGTACGCACCTACAACAACAGTTGATGTTGAAAGATCATTTAGTCAATTAAAATGGATATTTACTGCTAGACGCCGCAAATTGACTTTAGAAAATTTGGAAAAAATCTTCGTAATCTATTACGAAAACCAAATAATACATGTCAAAAATACACGTTAGTAAAATGTACACACGTTTTTTCTTATTTATTAAATAGACTTTCTTCTAAGTAGGAAAGCGTTTAATTAGAAGACGATAACAATTATCTTCACACAAGTACGTATATATTGTTAATATTGTAAAAAAAAACGTTAAAAGATAATTAAATATACTTATTTCCTATGTATAAACTTGTTAACTAAACAGATGACAACAGTTTAACCCATACCCCTATGCAGCTGTATTTTCTATTGATCTTTTCTAGAGAAAACTCTCCACATGTAAAGAGCTTCTTAGATGCTTTGAAGCTGTAGGCAGAATACGTCCGATTCTACCAAATAGACATTCTGTTTTATTTGCTCTTTATCTGATTGGTAATTGTACCCGCGATAACGACGTATGGTCATCATTAAAGTTATCAGAGTTGCTATAGATGTCCTCTGCTAGCTTTTTTCCAATTCCAGCAAAGAATTTGTTTACATGGTTTACTGAACCGGCATCGGCAGGAGTTGGTTTACTGTTTAATAGTTCATTGTTTTTCGTCTTAGCTGAATTATAGTGGGTAATTTTTTTAATGGTTTTTCAGAGGTCCTTAGAGTTGTTTGCAGAGTTGGCTAGTTGGTCGCTTTCATATTTTCGTTTTAGTTTTTTTAAGTAGGTTACAGAAATTGCGATATTTTTTAAATGTGACATTAAGAATTTGGTTATGTGGGTCGGTACTGTCGGGTACTGTATCCAATCATTTCATAAACAACGTTTCGTAAATATATAATTGACAACATTTCATATGGACAACTTTTCTATTTTATGAACTAGTTAGAAAGTAGGTGAAATTTTAAGAAACCCGTATTTCTTCTTTTTCATGATAACTCGATTTTAGATACCAAAAAAGAATTTTGAAAAATAGCTAATTCCAAAAGGGCATAAGTAAAAAATGACGTCATCTTCCCAACAAGAATCCAGAGCTGCAATTACCATTAAAAAAAAGTCGATAAGAGAGATTGACAAACAAATTGACAATGACAGTTGTTGATTTTTGATTAAAGTCTTGTTACTTTTTCGCGGTTTGTGAATTGAAAGTATTCATCATAAAAACGTTTTAAATTATGGCATCAAATAGTAAAAGCTATGTGCGTATGCCGTTAATCAAGTATTGTTTTATATCTGATTGCAAAAACAATTCGAAAGCGAAGCGTGCCCTGAAAAGCAATTTTTATTTGTTCCCATTAAAAATAGAGCAGAATAGTGCCGTGCAGCAGGACTAAAAAGCACATCTATTTCGAATAACTTATTTATATGTGAAGATCATTTGAATGTAAGTACTCTTTGTTTTAATTTGCTTTAAAAATCGATCTTGGAACCTTGCCTAGAAACACTAAGTATTGCCGAAATATAACTGTGAACTATGTTTCATTTCAGTTGGAAGAGGACATGGAAAATTATATGTTTTGGAAGACGATGAAAGCGACAACCAAGGTGAATGCAAAACTCAAGCCCCGCCTTCCAATATTCATACGAGAAACATCAAACTTCTCAATTGAAAACAAAAATAAGCTTGATACTTCCCAGGAAACAGAATCTGACCTACCTGTATGTCAAGGTGTACAGTGCTCACCTGAAGTGGCATACAAAAAGCCGCAAATAAATATAAAAACGTCAGATCGCAAACCGCAATGTTCTATTAAATTGAAAAAGTTAATGCCTCAAAGAGTTTCACCAATAAATTCGCCACCAGAATATGTTCCTTCATATTTTAGTGACAGAATTTGATTCAACATCTGAAACATCTGCACCGGGCTTGGAAAACAGAGAATTAGTAGGCAGAAAGTTTTAAATGTTAATTATAAACAAAAGGCCAATGACCTATTTAGGTCTTGCTTGTAAACGTACATGGATTATTAACTATCTGTCAAATAATACAGTCACTGATTTGAATATCATTACTACTTTGTATAAAATTAGGACATACACTCACTAAAATGGCCGACTTATTTGAGGTCTCGCTGACAACATTGTGGCGAAGTTATTACATGACTTTGAAAATGCTCAGTTGGTGCATTTTTTTGCCAACTGGTTTACTGGCCATTGCCCTTGAAGATAAAAAGAAATTTACCAAACGCTTTTAAGACTAACAAGGATTCAGGATCACAGATTCAAGCAATTATTGACTGTTTCGAAATAGAAATTGAGAAATCATCTAATCCTGTTCATCAGTCACTATCATGGTCACAATATAAGAGCTGCAATACAATTAAATATTTAATTAGCGCAACCCCATGTGGTTTTATTAATTTTGTTTCAATTGGTTACGGTGGACGCATATCTGACGTAAGACTTGTAGAGGAATCTGGGTTTTTACAAGTGGTTCCTCCAAACTGTACAATTTTAGCTGACAGAGGCTTTAAACACTTAGATACAATTTTAAATAAACAACATGTAAAGTTATTACGGCCTCTGAGTGTGTATTCTGACACTTAGCCAACCAAAGAAGAAGTTCTCGTGATTGCAAGTCTCCGAGTCCATATTGAGCGAGTCATTAGGCGAGTAAGGGTTTTCAAACTTCTAAAACCACATTCAACAGTGAACAACAAGTTAGTTAATACTTTAGATGATGCTGTACTTGTAGCCGCCTGTGGTTTGATAAATTTACAATCTCCAATAATAAAGACTATTTTTTTTTGTTCCATGTGGTTTTAATAGATCTTCTCAAATCTGTGACATTGAGTATTATTACACATTATGTTGATTTTGTTACGAGTATTACATATTCGGGTGGGGAGGACTATATTGTATCATCATCATTGGCCTTATACATCTATAAAAAGATGATTTAAACAGCGTCCATATTTATTACAGTTGCGGCACTTATATTGCATAACTCAGGAAATATACAGCGTGTATTTTTAATATTACCACAAATTTGTACCAGACGTAGGCATTAGTGCTATGAACCGATATTGCAAGGTAATTTTAAGTTAGTCTTAACCACTAAAGCGTAATTAATTTTTGATTTTTTTTTCGAGCAGCAATGTATAGAGTACACTTATTTGACACATGGAAGAGAAGGGTCTAGTACTGTTTAGCTATTATCGTTACGTATTTCCTTCATGAGACTACTTGGCAGCCAAAACCGAATAATTATTGAGTTGAAACATTTTTTGATATTCATATTTACTAGCCAAACATTAAAAGCAGAGTTAGAAAATAATACCCACTTACCATTTTATTAGAAAACAAATATAAAAATCACATACATTTTTATTCCATACATTATTTAAATTCTTCTGAAATTGTTATGAAACTAATGATTCTACTATTAAATTAGTATTGTTTTAATATACACACATTTACAGTAAATAATCAACAATCAATTGACAAGATAACGTCAATGACACACTTCAACCCGGTAGTCGATACCTACCACAGAAATAGCTATCTACTTGAATAAAAAGTTTCTTCAAGGAGTATTCTTTTCATTCAAAATCGATTTTAAGGTATAATACAAACTACCAACCTAATGATAACTAACTTCAGCAAACTCAGGCAGACTACGCATAACTGTTCACTGGCTGGTAAGAATGATGCTATGAAGGTAAATTTTACAATATGAAAGAAACTAATTTGTTTTGACGTAGATTGTCTTGTAAATCGGTGTCATCAACTTCTGCACAATGCCAAGACCATCAATATTTAGTTCTCGGGAACTAGCCGATATGATTTTAATTTATGGCGAAACTGGACAAAATGGACGACGAGCCATAGCTTCATACAGGGAGCGATTTCCAGATCGTAGGGCACCCCGCCGGACCTTCGCGTTATTATTCGTGCATTACAGCGAGTTCGTGATGATATTCATATAACAGGAAGAGTCATGTTACCAGAAAATGTTAGACATGTTCCTGTTCAGAGAGAAGAGACGATATTGCAACATTTTGCGGCGAACCCCGAAACTAGTACGAGATCAGCAGGGCGGCGATTTGCTATGAACCACAGTACGGTTCATAAAATTCTTAAAAAAGACTTACAACATCCGTACATATTCACAAAAGTATGTGCGTTATTACCGAGGGACTTACCGCCTCGTGTTGCCTTTTGTGACTGGCTACTCAGACAGCAACAAAATAACCGCGAATTTTTGTCGCGGATTATCTGGACTGACGAAAGTACGTTTACAAGGAACGGTGTTTGGAATCAGCGGAATACCCACTATTGGGCCCGAGTAAACCCCCACGTGGCAAAAGAAACAGGCCACCAGTACCGCTGGTCAGTGAATGTATAACTTCGTCGCGCTTTCATGTTGCGTATTCGCGTGGTGCGTTAAAAATAAAATAAAAAATAAAAAGCATTTATTTCGGACAAAATAATCCATAGATGTTAGTATTACAATAAACTTAAATAACTATGTTAGTACCTAAACTTAAGTGCTGAGAGGTCCAGTGCCTGATTAGGGCGCTGTCCCATCTCTCTGCCACGACAGCCAGGAGACCGTGGCGGCTGGTGCGCACTCTGCGGAGCGTCGCGGCGCAGCGCTTGCGCAGCGTGGCGTGGAATCCATCCACATGCGCGTCGGCGAACATGCCCGACGCGCTACAGTATCGCGGCAGCCGCAACAATACCCTGAAGGCGTCGTTATATTGTACACGCATGGCATTAAGGTGGTTCGATTGCCATACAAAGCGTTATTTGACATTCGCAGGCTAACGGCGTGATATTTTAAGAAACTTATGTAACAAACTTTCATCAATTGGCTTCCCATTTGCGCCAAATTACCCCTTTCCTAGAATAAACTTGTATAAACTAGATTAATTTGAGAAAAATAGTTTTCCCAAAATATCACGTGACAAACCAATTTCTCAAATTAATCTAGTTTATGTAAGTTTATTCTAGGAAAGGGGGAATTTGGCGCAAATGGGAAGCCAATTTATGAAAGTTTGTTACATAAGTTTCTTAAAATATCACGCCGTTAGCCTACGAATGTCAAATAACGTTTTGTATGGTAATCGAACCCCCTTAATAGCACGCTGCGTGTACCTCGTCCACAGGCTACAGGCGTACAGCGAAGTACAGTACGCTCGAAAAAGTGTCACTTTAACTTGCGCTGTACACCTGCTGAACCTCCGGGCTATCATGTTGGCCCTGACGGCCAATGCCCTACGCTCGCGTTCGATATCCGCATCGTCACGCAGATCATCGGTGACCAAGTGCCCAAGATATTTAAATGAATAAACCCTATTAAGTAGCTCGCCATTCAAACGAATGGGTGGGACATGAGATGGGCACTTGTTCCCCGCCTTAAATACCATGTACTCGCTCTTGAGCACATTGTACTTCAGGCCGTGACTTAGAGCATAGGATTCGCATTTCTCAATCAGTACACGCATACCACCAACCGAGGGGCTCAGCAGTACCATGTCATCAGCATAGCTTATGTTATTAAAACAAACCCTGTCTATGTGACAACCAACATGCATACTGCTAAGCCCACCGATAAGGGCATCCATGTACAGATTGAAGAGCTTGGGGGAGGTAAGCCCCCCCCTGCCTGACCCCGCACTCCAAGCCATATTCGTCCGACAGCTCGTTACCCCAACGAACACTATTTCGCTGGCTCGCGTACCAACACCTAAATATGCGTGTGAGTTCCTTAGGAAATTAAAGTTAAAGCCGGCATCGGTTCTATTACGAAAATACTCTCCGACGCGGTGTAGACGGATCGAACGAGCTTGGCTGGTTAAGGAACATTAAGTTCACTTTTTCACCATTCTCTCCTCTTTTTTATACACACAATAGTCTTTTTAGTGTTCCCTACTCAAATAGTATAACGGGACCCTATTACTAAGACTCCGCTGTCTGTCTGTCTGTCTGTCATTTTTTGTCGTTTTTATAGATAATGGTACGGAACCCTTCGTGCGCGAGTCCGACTTGCACTTGGCCGGTTTTTTAAACACACTATAGTGGCACCCGCAATAAAAATTGGTCTTATTTCACTTTAACAAAAAATAGTGTTAACATTTGCTTTTTTTAGGCAGTTGCATTGCAGCGCTGTTATCAATTTAGGTTTACAATTATTGGCTGTAGGCTATACTGCCTTACATACAAACACTTTTGGTTTTATAATTGTCTTAAGGGTAAGTCCACAATCATGACGGAAGATGGAGATGCACTGCATCCCAAGATGTAAAGAGTGGTGATGAGGAGTCTCCCGTCACACCGGTCATCGAGAACCCGAATTATCGGTTTATAAACACAAATCCGCGAGGAAATAAGAATGTAAAAGATTTAAAGTTAGCGATGTCACAACCAGGGACATCAAAGCCTCACGTACCTATTGCTACTGCACAACCGCCGGTGCATACGAATGCTATTACGGAGCGCGTTGTTCACGTATATAGGGAGGAAAATCTTCGCTCGTGGAGTTTAAAATATTCGGGTGACTTCGAAGTCACAAAATTTATTTTACGGATCGTTGATTACATGCATAGTCGCGACGCATCCGAACACAAGGTGTTGAGATGTTCGGATTTGCTTAGCGCTAGAGCACTCGACTTTTACAGACAGATTAGAGAGAACGTTGCTTCATAAGCAGATCTGTTAGGAAAATTGTATGCGTTCTATACTCCGATAGATAGCGATTATGTACTAGAGCGGATTATTCGTGATCACAAGCAGTCGACGGGTCAATCATTTAGGCCCTTCGCTCACGGAGCTACTCAAAAAGAACTAGTTACAAACGTAAATTACTAACGAGTTGCTTGAGCGTCACATCGGTCAACGACGGACCGATGCGACGCAATTTACAATATATAACATTGCATTACCACCTCAAAACATGCCATCATCATCCGAAGACATCCCATCACCCATGTCATGCCCTCTACCTGAGTCTTCGCTCTATCTAATCAACCACTCTCTCCCATGTCATGCCCTCCATCCAGATCATTTGCTCCCAGTACTGATATCGGCTCTAATCGTCGTAAAAGAAAACCTGATACTGTCGATGATGGTATTATGGAATACTTCAAAGCCAGAAAGGCTAACCTTGAAAAAAAAGTCTGAAGACGAAGATCCTAAACTAATGTTTTTACTAAGCTTACTATCAGACATGAAAGCAAGGTCCGAAAGTCAAACGAGAACCTTCAAGCGAAGAGTGCTGGCTTTAGTGGATAATATTTTAGAAGAATCTCCGAGAACTTTGGCACCACCGCAGCGAGCCACACCAGCATACAATTTTGAAACTCAAACCGTCTTTCTTTCTACGCCTGATGAACCGCAAGCCACACCAGTATATGACAATCGCGTTTTAACATATTATGTATCAGCACCGCTTCTAATTAATGATTGTGCAGAATAAAATACTTACTAATTTGTGTTTAAAAGCACGGTTTAATTACAACATTAATTACCGTCAAATCCTCCAACATTGCCCTTCCGTCCAATCTTTGCCCAGGAAGGAAATATAACCAAGGAAATATAAAAAAAAAATTGTCACGCCACAGTGAAAGACTAACTGTCAGGTTCACGCAAAATATAAGCACATCAAGAGCAGAAAAAGGAGAGGAAGAGATAATGAATTATTTCAACAATCTACGTGAAACGCTGAAAGGTGTACCACCTACTAATATTTTGAACTATAATGAGACGAACTGCAGCGATGACCCTGGCTCATCGAAAGCTATCTTCCGACGCGGCGTTAAATATCCAGAAAAGATTATTAACAGCACAAAGGGTTGTGTATCTTTAATGTTTACCGGTACTGCTGACGGGGAATGTCTGCCACCTTATGTGGTATATAAGGCCGAACACCTTTACAACGGATGGTTTTTAAATGGACCTGACAATGCGAGATACAACTGCACACGAAATGGATGGTTTGACTTTGGAATATTTGAGGATTATTTTCGGACAGTTGTTTTAAAGTGGGCCAAAAATCTTTCAGGACCAAAAGTGGTTATAGGTGATAACTTGTCTAGTCATCTTAGCCCTGAAATAGTAAAACTTTGTGAAGAGCATGATATCACGTTTGTGTTTCTACCCCCAAATTCAACCCATTTAACCCAACCATTAGATGTTGCGTTTTTCGGACCTTTAAAGAAAGAATGGCGAAAAATACTATTCACATATAAAGCTGAAAATCCTTCCCAAAAAACAATAAATAAAAAATATTTGTGTGTGCACCTTAGGGTGGTATTCCACTTGCCCAAGATCTTTGTCCAATAAATAAATATTTGGGGACAATCTTACACAAATCGACCTAGTCCCAAACTAAGCAAAGCTTGTGCTATGGGCACTAGACGACGATTAACATACTTATATAGATAAATAAATACTTAAATACATAGAAAACATCCATGACTCAGGAACAAATATTTGTGCTCATCACACAAATAAATGCCCTTACCGGGATCCGAACCCGGGACCTCCGGCTTCGTAGGCAGGGTCACTACCAACTAGGCTACAGAGGTCGTCTGTGCATTACATCTCACATTTTTAGGGATCCGTAGCCAAATAGCAAAAAACGGAACCCTTATAGATTCGTCATGTCTGTCCGTCTGTCTGTCTGTCTGTCTGTCTGTCCGTCCGTATGTCACATTCACTTTTTTTCCGAAACTATAAGAGCTATACTGTTGAAACTTGGTAAGTAGATGTATTATGTAAACCGCATTAAGATTTTCACACAAAAATAGAAAAAAAACAATAAATTTTAGGGTTCCCCATACTTAGAACTGAAACTCAACAATTTTTTTTTCATCAAACCCATACGTGTCTATGGATAGGTCTTCAAAAATGATATTGAGGTTTCTAACATATTTTTTTTGTAAACTGAAAAGTTTGCGCGAGAGACACTTCCAAAGTGGTAAAATGTGTGTCCCCCCCCCCTGTAACTTCTAAAATAAGATAATGATAAAACTGAAATTCAAACATTAGCGATAACTCTCCTTAACGAGTTATCTGAGGATTACGTGTTTGAATGCTGTGGTATAGAGATACCGTCAATAAAATGTATCGTTGTTTGCCTATACAAAACACCAACTGCTAACACAACACATTTTCTCCAGAAATTAGAACGGCTCATAAACAAACTAAAACACAAAACTAAATATAACCGTTACCCGTTTGACGCCAAGAGTATTTTTTGCAAAAACAGTTTTTATTTGAAATATTATTTTGAGCTATACAGGGTGTAATCGTTAAGTGTAGCCAGGCGATAGTTCCTTAAATATACCAGATATCAGAATATTTCAAATTGATATCGAAGGTGCGTTATCCATTAACTAAAATTACATTAATATTTTTTTATAAAAGTAGTAATATTAAAAATATTAAATTTAAACGCTTCCAAACATTAAGTACGACAACAACTTCACTCCTCAAAGAACGTCGGTATCGTTAGAGATAAAACCGCTTGAGATTCATTATTTGCACGAATAAACTGTAATAAAATAGCAAAACTACCGTGTATGAAACAATAAATCTAACATTTATTTTTGTTTTATTTACAGCAGTTGCTCGAAGTACGTTTTTCTGTTTCCGCAATTTCGAAACGTAAATTGGTGGGAATGAAAATATTTTTTTTTTAAACAACTATGACCTGGAAAAAAAATACTCATTGGGTAACGCACTTTTGATATCAGTTAGGAATTTTCTAATATCGGTTATATTTACGGAATAATCGTCTGGCTACACTTAACGATTACAACCTGTATGTAGCTGTTTAAAAACTTCTTGGCCGGTCTCACTCTTGACACTTCCTATCAAAATTAATTCAGGCCATCTCCACTTATAATAAATCTCTAAATTAAAAAAAGAATCAGCCAGTTTGAAACTAAGCTTTGCGCGGTTCGAATGTTCTCAGCATCCCATGAACGGAAAAATATGAAACATTTTATATAGGTACATTATTATTCTAGCTGCAACTTAGGATAGTTTTTATCCGACTGCGACAGTTAATTAATTTTCCGAAATATACGACTTCATTTAATTTTTCATTTATTTTTATTGAAATCAAACGCTGCTCCAACTGTCAGCTATAAGAACCGTCAAATTTTCGTCAAAATGGCGGAATTGCTTTGCCTTTCACTTATTAATAATTTAAATCCCGTCTACGATAGACCTTTACGAGACAAATGCTAAAATATAAACCATAAAAAAATATTCGATTCTGATATGAGAACTTATATGCGCAAATGTCGTTTTATGTCGTAATTTCAATAAATGAAATCAACAAATTTGAACAATATAATTAACACGAATTTGTTTTTTTTGAATGGCAATGGCACGCGCTCGGCGCATTCAGCCAAAGTACCTGCGGCGCTACTACGAAAACCGATACTCAATGTTCATATATTTGCATCCCTGTCACTCGAGTATGGTTAGTGCGATAGAGATACCGAATATTTTCGAATTCCGAAGTTCGTGGTTATAGCTCAGGAATCGAAAATATGGTAAATAATCATAATGTATTTTCTCGAAAAAGAATTTAAAATAAATATAACGGCCTCCGTAGCCCAGTGGGTAGTGACTCTGCCTACGAAGCTGGAGGTCCCGGGTTCGAATCCCGGTCAGGGCATTTATTTGTGTGTTTATCACGAATATTTGTTCCTGAGTTATGGATGTTATATATGTATGTAAGTATCTATATGTATGTATCTATTATATATATCATCGCCTAGTACCCACAACACAAGCCTTATTGAGCTTACCGTGGGCCTAGGTTGATTTGTGTAAGATTGTCCCGTAATATTTATTTTATTTATTTTATTTTTTATTTAATATAGTCAAATGGAGAAAAAAACAAAGCAAGAGGTTATATAGGTAATGATTAAGTTATAAGAGTCCAAAGTTTTAAGAGGGGGTATGTTCTGTCCCTTTTCCGCAAAACGCACCTTCATATGAAACGATTGTTTTTTACTATGACGCTCGAGTATATTGACGTCACAGTCCCTCATCGTTTTCTCACTCTAACAAGCGACATTAAAACGGATGTAGCTTCATATTTTTTTGAGATATTTGAATGGGAGTTTCATTATCTTCTATCTATTTATACATAATAAATGCCTATGTCCTGACTGACTTATTCACTCAATCACTCACTCACTCACTCATCAACGCACAGCCGAAACTACTAATCTTAGAGAGTTGATTTTTGCACAGTATGTTGCTTTTATAACGTGGGATAGGGATAAAAAGGGATTTTTGAAAATTCTACCCCTAAGGGGGTAAAATGGGGGTGCAAAGTTTGTATGGGAGAACCTTTTTTTTTTGAGCTATAGACTTAAACTTTGTAGAAAAATTAGTTATTAGAATACAAATGAAATACTTTCAGCGTTTTGGAAAATTCCACCCCTACGGGGGTAAAATAGGGGTGCAAGGTTTATATGGGGGAAACATTTTTTTTTTAAATAGAGACTTAAAACTTTGTAGAAAGATCAGTCATTAGAATACAAATAAAGAACTTTCAGGGTTTTAGAAAATTCTACCCCTAAAGGGGTAAAATAGAGTGCAAAGTTTGTATGGGAAAAACTACTTTTTTTTAAATAGAGACTTAAAACTTTGTAGGAAAATTATTCATTAGAATACAAATAAAGTACCTAGATTCAGTGTTTTAAAAAAATCTACCCCTAAGGGGGTAAAATAGGGGTGCAAATTTTGTATGGGGGAAATAATATTTTTTTTAAATAGAGACTTAAAACTTTGTAGAAAGATTAGTCATCAGAATACAAATTAAGTACTTTCAGCGTTTTAGAAAATTCTACCCCTAAAAATAGGGGGCTAAAATAGGGGTGCAAAGTTTGTATGTGGGAAACTATTTTTTTTAGCTAGAGTCCTAAAACTTTGTAGAAAGATTATTTAAATACAAAGAAAGTACTTTCAGCGTTTTGGAAAATTTCACCCCTAAGGGGGTAAAATAGGGTGCAAAGTTTGTATGGGAAAAACATTTTTTTTTTTAATAGAGACTTAAAATTTTGACGAAAAATTACTTATTAGAACATGAAAAATACTACATTCGGCGTTTTACAAAAATCATTCCCTAAGGGGGTTAAAAAAGGGTGCAAGGTTTGTATGGGGAACACTTTTTCTGAGCTAGACACTTAAAACTTTGTAGAAAGATTACTTATAAAAATACAAAAAAAAGACTTTCAGCGTTTTGAAAAAATCTATCCCTAAGGGGGATAAAAAGGGGTGCAAAGTTTTTATCAGGGAAAGTTTATGTTTTTGAGTTAGAGACTTGAAACTTTGTAGAAAGATTACTTATTAAAATACAAAAAAAGAACACAAATCGTTTTAGAAAATTCCACCCCTAATAGGGTTAAAAAGGAGGAGCAAGCTTTGCATGGGCAACACTTTTTTTTGAGTTAGACTTAAAACTTTGCAAAAAGATTACTTATTAGAATACTAAAAAAGAACTTTCAGCGTTTTAGAAAACTCCATCCCTAAGGGGATCCTTAAGATCCTTAAGAAGGGTAGCCAGTGTTGTGTGGGAAAAACTTTTTTTTTTACTAGACTTATAACTATTCAAAATGTTACTTATTAAAATTAATAATAAAGTACTTTCAGAGTTTTAGAAAATTCCACCCCTAAGGGGGTTAAGAAAGCTTTGTATGGGCAACACATTTTTTGAGCTAGAGACTTAAAAGTTTACGAAAAAAGTTCTTTCAGCGATTAGAAAAATTCAACCTCTAAGGGGGTTTAAAATGGGGTTCAAATTTTAAATGGCGAGCAATAAAATTTTAAAGTGTGAGTAAGAGATTTTTAACTTCGGCCTTATTCTGTACGTTAAAAGACTACAAAACTGATTTCAGAGTTTTTCCAAATTCATCCCCTAAGAGTGTTAAAATTGGTTCAAAGTTTGAGTATTTCAAGGCATTTTTAAAGTATGAGATTTTTAACTTTGGTTTTAGATTGTTTGTTCACAAACTAGAAAATGAACATCAACTTTTTTTTTAATTATCCCCTAAAAGAGGGTTCAAATTTTGTATTGAGAGAAATCATTTTCTAAGACGATAAAAAGTTCTACGCGGACGAAGTCGCGGGCAACAGCTAGTTTACAATATTTCAGTGTCAACTTATGACATAAACATTAATACCTATATATTGTTTTTCAATCGTCTTGCAATGGCTTCCAATTTACAATTTATTAAAAATCAAAAAGGAAAACCGGCTTTATTATATGACGGCCATAAATATAACTGGAACCGTACAAACAATAAAGGTTCCGTAAATTACAAGTGTGCGAATCGTAGTGAATATTGCTACGCCTCAATCACATTGAATGCAAATCAAGATTCAGTTTTAAAAGTCAGCGAGTGTGTTATATACAGGAGGATATGTTATATATAGGAGGTAAGGTGGGGTTAGATTAACATAGTTTATTTGACGGGGTATTTTGTAATATAAATTAAAGTCCATAGTATGGAAAGTTGTAAGTATTGCCCCAGGGACAGTCTTACCCCACCTTACCTTTATTCATTTACTATTGACAACCCTATACCTATGTAAAAGTATGTTTCTCCCTTGTCTAGTTCCCATAGCTCAAGCAGCTGTAGTTGCTTAACTTGAGACTAAATCCATGGGTGTAAAAATTGACCCAAGATTTGGTTATTTATGTAAAACTGATAAATCTTCTCATTAGGAACTGTTTTATCTAAGCAATAGGTATAGGTACCAAATGGAGTGTCTCAATATACAACATTGGATAGCAATAAGTAGGTGTGTTGACTACTCTTTACTACATACAATGGAACACAGAAGGTAAATGTGTTTGGGATGTTGGATTGTTTTGGCCTTTGTCATGTTTGCTTGGTGTTACTAACATTTTTAAAGATTACTAACTTGTTTTCTTGTTTGTCTGTTTGGTACAAATCCTTCAAATCCATGGTACAAAAGATATGATACAAAAGATATTATGTCTGGATTACCCAATATCAAGTTACAAAGTTACTGTACTATCATCATGTTTTGTAGCCATATTTCAACTATTTTTAACCAACTGCGAAAAAATAAGTTGCCCTCGATTTCCCTGTATTTTTTAAGGAATTTTAAAAATTGGTCCACAATTGACGGAAAAATCGGTGAACATACATTAATAAAAACATACAATGGAACATAGAACCTCCTCCTTTTTTGAAGTCGGTTAAAAAAAGAACGGACTTCAAAATAAACGAAAAGCCACAAATAATCCTGATTAGGTACATTTGAGTCACCTTTTGAAGTATGTGCCAAAACTCAAGTGAACTTCTTTATTCAACAAAAATACTCGTTTTCATAACCAAATACCTAGTAACTAAAGGCTTAGGCTGCGCGTCATCGTGTTAATAGTATTAAATGAATGGTTTGGCACTGACTTCAAAAGGTGATTCAAATGTAATGCGGTAAAGCCTTGGTCAGACACACGGCGCGACGCAGCGCCGCGATATTTCCATACATGGCCTGTTTGACCACGCTAGCGGTTTGTACGGAGATATCGCGCCGTGTGTCTGACCAAGGCTTTAAGGATTATTTGTTTTTTTTTATTAAATTTTTTTATCTGAACTATTAAAAATAACTTGTTCTTCTTATTGTAAATATTTATTTATTTATATTGTTTCATTTTACATCTCGCATCCACTATCGATTCCATCCAGTCTGTCACTTTTTTTCTTAAAAACCGCCAACTGTCTTGCGCGTGAACCATAATGCCACTCACGTCGCTGTCTTGTCCGACCTTATTCTTGATGTATCGGCGTTTATTAACATCGTTGATTATAAAATAGCTAACATTCGGCCATTCTGACTCGTGTCTGCCCTCAGACCACGATACAGGAATTCAAATAAAGGTGCTTTCTGGTTTTTTTTTTTGTTCCTTTTACATTCGTGCGTGTGCAAATTCATACAAGACCTTGCTGAGATCCAGACCTTCACTTTAAAGACTGCTCGTATTGCCCCGTAGATACCCGATGCTTCAAATGTTTGTGTACTGTTGGGTAACCACTTCAAAGCAACTGTGTTAGGTTTCTGACAAAAAAAATATTCCCTGGCACAGGCTCTTATAGCTGACTGTACTTTTTCACACAATATTTACTGATTAGGTACACCAGATTGTGATATTGCTGAGTTCCTATTCCTTACTTGATTGAACTTCAAATCTCATTTGCAAGATCTATTCAAAAGGACTCAACTTTCAAGTCTGTATTCCTGTAGTGCTTCGGCCATCCCTCAATCATAGAATGACCCTATTCTATCAGTTTATTTTATCATTATTATTGCTATTATTATTAATGCTTTATTTCCACATTAGTGGTCCCCAAGGGTAAAAGCCTCCTCCATTTTTTCCACTTTTCCTTGTCTGTTGCTGTTTCAGTCCAGATTTTTTTCTGCCGTTTTTATGATGTCGTCAACCAATCTTTTTCTTTGTCTTCCTACATTTCTTTTTCCAGCTGGACCTCGCCATTTCGTTGTTTGGAGGGTCCATCTTTTATCTTTATATCTAGCTATATGGCCTGCCCATCTCCACTTCTGTGTTAAACTATATTGAAGAGCATCTGATATCTTAGTTTTCTTACGTATATCTGTGTTTCTCGTTTTCTGTATTCTTCTTAGTTTTATTTTACTCCTTTCCATTGCATGCTGGCAGGATAAAATTTTGTTCTTTATTTTTCCAGTATAGACCCATGTTTGGCTAGCATATGTCAAGCTTGGAAGGATGCAGGAATCCATTACTATCTTTTTCTTGTTAAGGTTTTAGTTTCCTTTAAGGATTTCTTTCTGAGCCCAGTATTTCTTCCATGTTGTGTTTATTCTCCTATCAACATCATTTTCATTACTATTTGCCTCGAAAGACACAAATTTTCGTAAACATACATTATCATCCACATATTCTATGAGGTTTTCCTCTATTTTAATTACTTTCCTGTTGTAGTTTGACATTAATTTTGTTTTAGATGCATTCATATTTTCTTGCTTTCAGAGTTTAGTTCTTGTAGCATTTTTATTTTATCATTACTAATTCTTATCCTTCGGAATGTCAAGCCAAATCAGTCAAATCTTCAGCCGTATTGGAACACGCTCACTTCAATATCTACTGCAGGCATCTAATTCTACTGTCATCGGTAGCACATTTACTCCAACACCCAGCTAGTCAGCCATCTATCTGCTGTCATCGATAGCACGCTCACTTCGACACCCAGCTAGTCAATCATCTATATGCTGTCATCGGTAGCACGCTCTCTCCGACACCCAGTCAGTTACATCTATCTGCTGTCATCGGTAGTACGCTCACTCCGACACCCAGTCAGTTAATCATCTATCTGCTGTCATCGGTAGCACGCTCACTCCGACACCCAGTCAGTTAATCACCTATCTGCTGTCATCGGTAGCACGCTCACTCCGACACCCAGTCAGTTACATCTATCTGCTGTCATCGGTAGCACGCTCACTCCGACACCCAGTCAGTTAATCACCTATCTGCTGTCATCGGTAGCACGCTCACTCCGACACCCAGTCAGTTACATCTATCTGCTGTCATCGGTAGTACGCTCACTCCGACACCCAGTCAGTTAATCATCTATCTGCTGTCATCGGTAGCACGCTCACTCCGACACCCAGTCAGTTAATCACCTATCTGCTGTCATCGGTAGCACGCTCACTCCGACACCCAGTCAGTTACATCTATCTGCTGTCATCGGTAGCACGCTCACTCCGACACCCAGTCAGTTAATCACCTATCTGCTGTCATCGGTAGCACGCTCACTCCGACACCCAGTCAGTTAATCACCTATCTGCTGTCATCGGTAGCACGCTAACTCCGACACCCAGTCAGTTAATCACCTATCTGCTGTCATCGGTAGCACGCTCACTCCGACACCCAGTCAGTTACATCTATCTGCTGTCATCGGTAGCACGCTCACTCCGACACCCAGTCAGTTAATCACCTATCTGCTGTCATCGGTAGCACGCTCACTCCGACACCCAGTCAGTTAATCACCTATCTGCTGTCATCGGTAGCACGCTCACTCCGACACCCAGTCAGTTAATCACCTATCTGCTGTCATCGGTAGCACGCTCACTCCGACACCCAGCGAGTCAGTCATCTATCTGCTGTCATCGGTAGCACACTCACTCCGACACCCAGCGAGTCAGTCATCTATCTGCTGTCATCGGTAGCACGCTCACTCCGACACCCAGCGAGTCAGTCATCTATCTGCTGTCATCGGTAGCACGCTCACTCCGACACCCAGCGAGTCAGTCATCTATCTGCTGTCATCGGTAGCACGCTCACTCCGACACCCAGCAAATCGCTTATATCTTCAGCAGCGTCGGAGCACGCTCACTCCAACACCTGCTGCGCTGCACCCTAAAAATAAACACATTCTCCAAACAGAATCATTTTCAACATTAAATAATATAAATTAGATGTCTCAAAGGTTAGATTGCACCTGCTGCACTCATTTGCTGCGATCGGTACTAGATTTATTCCAAGACCCAGGCTAGTCATTCATCTGCCGTCATCGGTAGCACGCTCGCTCCGACACCCAGCAAGTCGCTTAAGTATATCTTCAGCCAGCCGTGTCGGAGCACGCTCACTCCAACACCTGCTGCACTGCACCTTAAAATAAACAAATACTCCAAGCAGAATCATTGTCGACATTAGGTCTATTAAATACAAATCTTAAGACCTAGATCTATCTTTCGCCTATAAACTTGAATATCATTAATAGCATGGGCATTGCCAAAGTTGACTTCTACAACTTGGTACGACGGTCAAACAAATATGTACAGATATTTATCAAATACAAGACGATATATGAGAGAAGTAATAGTTTATTAATAACAATATAAAATATAGTATAATGAAAACAGCTTAATCTACTAGGTATATTTAAATACATATATACATAAATATTATTTGTGCTAGTCTGTGCTCGTAACTTTTGCAACATCCTTGTATATCCTCATTTAATATTGGCATTACCAGATACTATTATACTTACAAATTATTATTTTGGCACCAACTGTATCTATCAATGGATTTGAGGAATAGTAATTAATTAGAAGATTATGTTTCTACCTGACGATTCGAAAGTGCTTGTTTACTCATGATCTTCTGTGTTTATTGTATTTCATATGAAGCATGGGGCATTTTTTTTTATTATTTTTAGAGCATTGTTCTGCAATCATTGCAGAATTTCAATATATATACATATTTTTATTTTGGGCAAACTGAGCCCATAGTTATGGCCCGTAACTGCTGCAAGTCCATAGTAAAGTACGTATATCGGATTGACATTCGTAAATAAGTATTTTATGTTCACTTCAACTGTCTTCCTACAAGACTCTATGGTTAGCTTGATATTTAGGTCTTGTCTCGTTCATTCGGCTGAAACACATCCTCCGGCAATGCTGAAAGAAGTTTTTGCTTTTTCCTTGGAGCTCCTCCCGGTCGCCTCGTTTTGTTTTAAGCATACCTTCATGATTAGGCCCATTTCAATCTTCTTTCCATAGTGAGTAGTCTCCTTTTTGTCTACAGTAAGAGATTCTAGTCTATCTGGACGTATTTAATTTCAAACAGCAAATTGTATGTGATTTGCGATGCACCAATAGGGAATGATGGCTATTAGATATTTTACTTTTCTTTTCAACTTTAGTAGGTATTTCTTAGCAAGTCTTAATTCAAAAGTTCTGTTTGCATAATTTATTATAGGTATTAGTTCATCATATTAGATTATCTTTTCTTATCAATGTTGCTGTGATTCTAAGATCCCTTGTAAGTACTATGATATCTAAAATATGTTCGATACTTTCGTTTTACAAGTGATCAACGTTAAATATCGCGCTGACGGACGTAAATTCCATCCCTGTGTAGAGGCGATACACACAAACCCACACGGAACGAGATATGCCAAATGTTGAATCTCCTGTTCTTCATCATATACTTATAGCCCTGTTTTTTTTTTGTTAGAAATCCAAAAGCTGACATTATGCACATAATACGACTAAAGTATCTATATAGATAGGACATAAGATGACAAGGATGTAATCTCTTTAGTCTTTTGTTACCTACTTCTTAATTTAGTTAGGTAGGATAATTTACCTTCATCCCTGTTGGGGACTCGCTAGGTCCCACTAGGACTCGATCTATGGAATCCTTTATGTACTTACGCATTTTTGGGTTGCGCCAACCATTCGTATCCTTATGGTAGGTACCTTATATGTTATAACGATTATTTTGTGGTCTGAACACGTCTAAGACCATTCGTCAAAATGTTTCAGTTTTATATTCTTTCGCAAAATGATGGATCTTCTCATTGATTTATATAAATAAGCAAAATAAATAAAGTGAAAATCAAAGAAACGTTATTTCAGCATGAATATGGTAAGTATCGGAACGCATAACGGTTCAACTCATATGTCATTCTATGGGCACTTTATTTCATGTCAAAATACTCAAAATTGTCAAACGCCAATCTTCGGAATTGTTTTCATCGTTGAGGTTGATTTTGATTATTATCTATGTGTATTATAAGTTGGACTAAGACCTTAATGGCCTGGATACTGATTTCCTGGACGAGAAACGGGCTTTGCTGCAGACTTGACAGTTACGGTTCTGTTTACCTTGAACCAGAACAAACGACGCGTTTCAAAAGGCAAGCAATACTTACCGCAATGAATGCATCAAACGTTAACGAAGAGATTAAGAACTGACGTCGGTAATTCATTTTTGTATTGACTGGACTTCAAGTGTCTTCAACGGGAAGAAACAATACAATTGAACCTTTTGTGCCGCAACTTCTCTTATGAGTAGGCATTTTGCTGTGTAACAAGTGTATAATCATAATAATACTATACTCTTAAGTTACAAATAAAAACATGATGAAGAATCAATGTGGAAGTCAAAGTTATATAAACATTGAAGGAAGTGTTATTTAGAACCTGTTTTACCTTAAAAGTTTTGACTGTTGGTAAACAATAAACACGTTTTAATGATCTGATTATAAAAAATACTGAATGATGACTCGTTTTTTTTTCTTTATCACCTCTCTAAACTTGAAGCTGTAGTGAACAAAAGATTCTCCCTGTCAGTCTTCATAATATTGATTCAATACAAGATTGAATTTTCACTGGCCTCCGGAAAAGTGTTTTTCATTGTAAAAGTACAATTAAACATCATTGAGTACAGCAAAATCTGGGCTATCCTTACCATTGGCCACAATGCATCACCAGTGAGCCACCCACGATTAAATCATACATATTTTAGTCTCTATACATAGTTTTTCAGTAGGGCATGACGGGCAGGCTCAAAGTGTCTTCATAATTTCACCAAACGACCCATATCTCTTCCAAATATTTGCTATCCTTCTGTCAATTTCTTTTTGTATCTTATCCTGTCAATATTACTTAACTGTCCTCGATAGACAATGAATTCAAATCCAATATTTTCACTTTCCAGGTTTCCGTATTTAAAATGTCCAAGTTTATTCATAATTTTCCATCTCTAGACATGTTAATCCATTCATTTTTTCTTTTAACGCCTCCCTTGTTTGCCTATAGTATATTCTCTGTAGTGGTATAAGGTTTTACAAAACCTTCTCCTCTCATATCACATCATATTAAGTAGGTACTGAAATTTCTTTGCACAGTTAATAACTTCTTCTGTAAGCCATAAATACAAGTTTTCAATTTCAGGGAAGTTTTATAATTTGTTTACAAAGTTACTCAGTACATTGTGTTGTCACCTATTTTCTTATCATGTGCAAACACTTTTTGTATGGTTTATCTTTTAAGTTTGTTACAAAATCTGTCATATTGTCTCCTGGCTAATGGGACAGAATAATGACAAGAAATAGTTGATTGACCCGCATTAACCAACTCTCAGCCGAAACAAAAGGACATGTACCTTCACAGCTTATTTACTACTGACACAGTTCTGGCTGACTGAACAACCAATTTTTGTGTCCACTTCTCAGTTAATAAAATTAACATGAATGTTTTTAAATAATACTACAGTAAGTATTAAAATATCCAATGAATCAAACAAAACACACATACATACTAAAACTGATTAATAAGGAAACATATATGTACTCATAGGTACCTATAGTTGGTGTGTGTCTATAATGTTAATAGTCTTCAAATCCTTATCATTTCACTTGGTTACTTTGTGAACATTTATTGTTTATGGGATGTTGTTGTACCTACTTACTATATTCTGGATACCATACAATTAGGTAGGTAGGTACACATATGTTTAACAAATTTTTATCATGTACCTAAGTAATGTTAATGTCTCAAACAACAAGTGGCTACCAATGTTAATAAAGTTGTACTTATTTAACTAAGTCTGTATTTATTTCACTCTTAATTTGTCTTTAATGAATTACTTAAAATTGTCAATAGGATAATAATATATTTGCATTTACATTAACCTATGGTTTGACATGCTACATAGTTATTACTAATGTTTTCATCTTTTGCCATTTCTATTGACGGCGAAAATACACACTTACTTTTAATTTTCTCTTTCATATCAAGTTATCTAAGGTATAATTGGCTAAACTACTGTGTATTATTGCATTATAGTTGGGTACAGTCATGCTCTGTATTGCTGTTGGTTTTCTGAATAAATATATTATGTCTACATTGATTGAACTTTTCAAATTCATATTATAAATACAATACAAATACAACTCTTATCTTACATACATAAACTTTCAAATACTAATTGCGTCATATATAATTTATTCACTTCTAGATTTATAATAGGTATGTACTTGTAATAAAATCATGTTCATTTTTCCTTGTCAATTCGTATCTGAAAACTGGAGTCTCTTCTTATTTTGTCGCCATATTCAATGCAGCGAACTGTTTACAGAAAATCAAACATCATTGTTACTTCTATATCTCGATTAGAAACCCTCACCTGTTTTATCGATTGACACTGGCGTTTCTTCTGGTTGTTACCACTTCTGATCTATTAAAAATAACTTGTTCTTCTTATTGTAAATATTTATTTATTTATATTGTTTCATTTTACATCTCGCATCCACTATCGATTCCATCCAGTCTGTCACTTTTTTTCTTAAAAACCGCCAACTGTCTTGCGCGTGAACCATAATGCCACTCACGTCGCTGTCTTGTCCGACCTTATTCTTGATGTATCGGCGTTTATTAACATCGTTGATTATAAAATAGCTAACAGAACTAAATTGTATTCACTTTTGTAGGTCATCAGCATAAGGTTATGCATTTGTTGACAACTCGGTAGAACAGAACAACCAAATATTAACATGGATTAGAAGTAAAAATGAAACTGATGAAATTAAGAGAAAAAAAGAGCCTATAAAGCTTCCTGTACAGCTACCTATTTGTGATGAAACTGAATTATCAAAACTGGAAGAATATCTCAATAATGATGTAAATTTTGGAGAAATGGTAAGTGTCTATCTACTGCTATGTAGTTCAGTCATCATTTTATGTGTTTAAAATTACCTATCTTTATATTTTAAAGGTTTCTAGTTTTACGTGTATGAGTAGACATTTTTTTTATACCACGTCGGTGGCAAACAAGCTTACGGCCCACCTGATGGTAAGTGATTACCGTAGCCTATGGACGCTTGTAACTCCAGGGGTGTTACATGCGCGTTGCCGACCCTTTAAGAATTTATATACTCCTTTTTTGAATAACCCCATACTGTAGTCCCTTGAGAAAACTTCGGCAGGGAGCTCATTCCACAACCTGAGCGTCCATAGATAGCATTTTGAAATCAGTATGACCTCTGTAGCCTAGTTGGTAGTGACCCTGCCTAAGAAGCTGGAGGTCCCGGGTTCGAATCCCGGTAAGGGCATTTATTTGTGTGTTGAGCACGAATATTTGTTCCTGAGTCATGGATGTTTTCTATGTATTTAAGTATATATTTATCTATATAAGTATGTATATCATCGTCTAGTACCCATAGTACAAGCTTTGCTTAGTTTGGGACTAGGTCGATTTGTGTAAGATTGTCCCCAAATATTTATTATTTATTATTATTATTGTAGCATTTATAGTACAGTGTTTTTTTTTTCTTGTAGTTCAGTTACCTGATGTCCTTCTGTGGGAATTCTCCAACCAGCTCGGTGAATCAAATTATAAGACACATGATTAGTAACGAACTTGCATCCAAGTTTAGTAATCGCGTCAAGAAAGGAAAGCGTCCCTTTGAACAACTGAACTTGAAATTAGTACTGATACGTAAGTATTACAATTAGATACAATAATTACATGACACATGAGGCAAGCAGTGTGGCTCACTCAATGGTAGCATTTCCAGCTGAGCAGATGTTTTAATGATAAATGTAGTTGTTAGTTGTCTTGTCCTTGTTTTTGTGTGTGTTCCGTTGCATTCCTGACACGGCGAATTCTAGTGAGTGATATGAGTGTGAAGAGTTTATATATTTATTAGCTCTTGCATTTCACGAAGGTGCGTGACCTGATCAAATTTAGGCTTAGGATTACGAAAACCCACGCAACCAACATTGATGACGGCCATCCGGCTTCTCTATGTCTATATTGTCTATGATATGTATAAACAGATTTTTAAAATAAAATGCTATAAGTTCGATTTGCATACACAAAAACACAGTCGAAATGCATAACATACGAAATTTATAACATCTTTATCATGAGTTTAAAATATATACGGTTTAATTTCATCACGCTTATAATCTATACTGCTGACTCAGGTTCTAAATACATAAAGTCAAAATATATAAATGTAAAAAATATACGGTCTAAATTCATCATGTTTATAATTACTAACTCGTTGAGATCTTATAGATTTAACATTCTAGAGGCGCTTGTGTAGCGTGAGGTCATACTTAGAAGTTTCCCCATGGCAGTGGCAATGGGTAGACACTTAAAATAAAAGGCATATGAGTCCCCATACAAAAATGACCTTACGCTACAGTGGCGCCATCTAGTGAGCACCTAAACGGTAAATTCACCAAATATCTGTAAATAATTCTAGATTCAAAATCAAAATCAATTATTTATTCTGCAAATAGGCCACAAGGGCACTTTTACATGTCAAATGGTGTTATACAATATAATATTAATAATCTTACACAATAATCATTTTAAAATTGCAGATTTTAACTAATTAGTACCTAAATGGTTACAAACTAAATATCACTGAATGAAAACTAGAACAATCCAAAATTGTTTTTCGAGTTCTCTGTGAGAGATTTAATAAATAATAAATATTTTGATGGAATTCACTTTTTTTTGTTTAGGTCTTTGGGAACATGTCCACGAACGACTTTGAAAATACCAGCACGAAAGTTACGCGACGTCACTATATTCACCATTTGGTCATTATACTATCCTCAAACCAAATAGACTACTGGGATCGTATGGGCTCGTATTGGCTCAGTCGTCCGTTTGGTTTGAGGATACTATAGGCATGGCGTGACGTTTTCTGTGATGTCAGCTGGCGGTTTTCAATGACGTCGGTAGATGTGTTTCCAATGACGTTGTGCGCGACAGAACACACCTTCCATGCCACCTGCGAGTGGCCGACGTGAGAGGGAGATGTATGCCTAAGAATAAGAGGGACAGAGCATCCCAATTTATTATGGTAATAATAAATAAGTAATACCTAATAGTATTTTGAATACCCTATTTAAAGTTAGAATGCGATAACGCAATAGTTCAGCTCATAAAGCTTACCGCTAATTTGGAAAGCGAGTAATTTGTTTTAAAACCATGTACCGACAGTACATTTATATTGAATAGCCCATAGGGAGGCTAAAGGTACGAAGTACCCATTGTAATAATTGCATAAATATCGCTCTGCGGAGAGCCGCCCGTCTCCGAGGGAGAGACGCGGGCAAATGAGCTTAGACACAATGACTTTCTCACAAACCCCTATGTGGGTTTGGTATAAGCCTTTCGCGGCGTGAGCCGCATATGGCGGGATCGGGCGCCGTCCGCGACTACGGACGGGTGGCTGGGGTGGGCGTAACGCCCGGCTGGTCCGGTGGGATCGTCTACTTCGTCCGTCGGTGCGGTCAAGCCCTGCCAGGTGGAACTCCCGAGGGAGAAGCCCAGCGAGCGACCAGCGGACCGACGGCACTGCAGGAACTTCCAGGTGTCAGGTTAGGTGTCCGCGGGCGGATCCGGGCGGATCAGGTCCCGCGGCAGAGCCCTCTTGTCGGGCGGTCGGGAGTGGTAAGGAGCTATGTTCTGCAGGTGCATCAGGCGTGAGCCATCAGCCCGCTCGAACATAGCTCTGGTCAGTCGGGTGATGAAGTCGTCCAGGTGTTCAATCTTCAGGTCACGGTGCAGCACCAGGTTGCTCACGTAGTAATGTGCTCCGGTGGCGGCGCGGAGCGACAGCGACTGTTGTGCGCGGAGTCGCCGTCGTTTGCACTCTCCCACCAGCGCATACCACGCGGGGGCTGCATAAGTGAGCCGTGACCTGATATAGCCTTTGTAGATGCCAATCTTGGCGGATAAGGGCAGGGGCGACTTCATCAACGGAGTGAGGAGTACGCGGGCTGTTCTGGTGTTGTTGATGGTGTTCTGGACGTGGGCGGACATGGTCAGTTGCCGGTCGATAATAACGCCCAGGTACTTGACCGTCCGCAGCCACGGTAGTGGTTGTCCCATTAGGTGGAGCTCTGGCGGCTGGTTGATCTTCGGGCTGAGGGTGATGGCCTGAGTCTTCGCCACGTTCACCCTCAAGCGCCAACGTTCAAGCCAGCTCGGGAGCACGTCGAGCGTGCGCTGGATCTTGGTGGCTGCATGGGGCAGCTTTATAGACGTCGCTATGTACGCCGCGTCGTCGGCGTATAGTGCAAGTGTTACCCCCTCTTCGGCTGGGATGTCGTCAGTGTATCGCGCGTACAGTGCTGGCGACAAGCAGCTTCCCTGGGGGACTCCGGCTGTTATGGGTTTCCTCTCCGATAGTTTGTCTTCCACCGCGACTTGGAAGCTGCGGTCGGAGAGGAAGCTGGCCAGGATGTGGACGAGCCTTCGGGGCGCCGTGGTGGTCATGAGTTTGTGGACCAGGCCTGAGTGCCAGACCCGGTCGAAGGCTTTTTCCATGTCAAGGAGCACCGCCACCGCGTGCTCCTTTTTATTTCGCGCTGCTGCTGCGATGTGCAGGATTCGGGTAATCTGCAGGGTCGTGGAGTGTTCCGCCCTGAACCCGTACTGTTCAGGGCGGGGCTCTATGTGCGGTGTCAAATGGTGGAGAAG
The DNA here is from genome assembly GCA_963854355.1 of Epinotia brunnichana. Lineage (NCBI taxonomy): Eukaryota > Metazoa > Arthropoda > Insecta > Lepidoptera > Tortricidae > Epinotia > Epinotia brunnichana. Next base: position 25,848,650 of record OY977944.1, read on the forward strand.
GAGTCGCTCGAACACCTTTGACACCGTGGACAGCAGGGTGATGGGCCGATAGCTCTCGGGGCGGAGTATGTTCTTCCCCGGCTTGGGCAGCATGATGATTTTCCCCAGCTTCCAGCAACTGGGGAAATGGCATGTTCTCACGATCCCGTTGAACAGCCGCGTCAGCGTCGCGATGGCTCGCGGAGGTAGGTGACGCAGCGCCTCATTTGGGATCGTGTCTGGACCTGGTGCCTTGCGGAGCTGGGTCCTCCGCACTGCTCTCTGGATCTGGCCGGGGGAGAAGATGATGGCATCCTCATCCGGTGGCGGTGGGGCCTCGAGAAACCCCTCAACCTCGCGTTCCAACTGCGCGGTGTGCTCTGCGTCAGCGGACGCGTTTGGCTGGAACTGGTTCTCGAGGTGCTCAGCGAGAATGAGCGCCCTGTCCTCGGCACGGTACCGGGTGGTACCATCCGGGGCGAGGAGTGGCCTGACTGGTAGCGGCTTGCTGGAGAGGCGGCGGCATAGACGGTGTATGCTCGTCCAGCCTTCTTCTGCTGCAGAGCTCACGCCCTCGAGCCAGGAGTAGCGGGAGTTCGCCGCGAGGCTATTCCCGATCTTCTCGGCGAGGGCGTTGAGTCGGGCCTTCAGCGTGGGGCAGCGGGTATCGTTGTAGAGCCGCCGTAGTTTCCGCTTCTCATCCAGCATCCTCTGGATTCGCGGTGATGGTCTGGGGCGGTGTCTGACGGCGGTGCTCGTGGTGGTGGCGGCGGCGAGAGCCGACTGGACGTTTTGGCCGAACAACTCGGCAAGGCGGTCGACTTTCTCGGCAGAGGTTGCCGGAAAGGACTCCGAGTGTTCGGCCATGTGTGCGGCGAACGACTCCCAGTCTGTCCTTCTCCTCGCTGGTGGGGCTTGTGTGGTAGTGGCGGCAGTCTTTACTCTGACCACAACTGGCTGGTGGTCCGAGAGCATGTGGTCATCGAGGACTTCCAGCTCCGGCCAGTGCGTCAGGTTTTTCACTGCCGCCAGGTCGATCACATCTGGCTGGTGCGCTGTGTTGTATGGGTAGTGCGTGGGGGCCTCCGGGCCCAACACTGTGTAGTTGTGGCCCTCGGCGTGGTGCAACAGGCGGCGGCCCGTGGTGCAGATCTTGGACGAGTTCCATGCCGTGTGCTTGGCGTTGAAGTCGCCAGCGACTACGGTGGGTGCGCTCGAGCCCAAGATCTGTTCCAGGTCCAGCTCGGCGAGGTTGGTCTGTGGTGGCCGGTAGAAGGCGTAGATCCTTAGGTGTAGTCCGCCCGCATGCAGCTCCACACCCGTTGTTGTGGCTGGCTCTGGGCGGTAGTCCGTGTCAGTGCGGGGGCCGGGGCAGCGGCGGCCTGGGCGGCGGCGGCTGCGGCCGTTTGAGCGACGGCGGCGACGGTCTGGGTGTCATTGTTTGCGGCAGCGGTGGCGTGAGCAGGTTGCCCCCTACCTCGTCTGCCTCTCCCTCGGCGGTGGCGGCGTGGTGCCGCCTCATTGGCTCTCGCCATGAGGGAGTTTGGCGCGTTTTCGGCGGGCTGGACGGTGCGCTGCTGTGGCACGTCTTGCCCGCGGCGGTTGGTTCGGGGAGCTGTTCCCGCCCGCTTTCTGCGTGCCTCTTGCTGGTATTCGAGGCACGCTGGGTCGTTTGCTGTGTGTGGGCCAGCGCAGTTGGCGCAGGTCCCCTCCTGGTCCCTCGGCCGCTCACACTCGCCCGCGAAGTGTGGTTCCGCGCACCGAACACACTTGATGGGGCGGCGGCAGCCGTGTGAGGAATGCCGGAAGCCTTGGCAGCGGTGGCACTGCGCTGGCCCCTTTTTGCCGCGCCACGCCTCCACCACCACCCCCGTCATGCCCATAACCTCCCGGACACCGTAGATGGCCGGGATGAGGTCCGGTGTTTTTGACAGCTGCGCATAGAATACGCAGCCGGGTCTCCCTGCACGCGCGTTCACGTGGCGCGTGTATATTGGCGCAAACCCTTTTGCCGCCAGGTCCTCCGTGATGTGCTCAGGGTCCGTGTCAGCGGGGAGCCCCCTGATGCACACTTTCAGGGGGATCTCGTCCTTGGGTTGGAGGGCTGACCAGGAGATGGTGTCCCCGAGGGACGTCAGGTATCCCTGGACTGCCCGGTATTCTTCGTGGTCCTCGGGGAGGAACCTTATCCCATTCCCGTAAGGGCGGGATTTTGGGAAGCGGCCCAGCTGCTCGCGGATCCGCTTAAAATGGTCATGCCAGTTGGGCAGGCTGTCGACCGTGATAGGTCTAGGTTTTCTCACCGGCTGCTGGACCGCTGCTGGCGCTGGTGCTGGTGCTGGTGTTGGCGTAGTTGGGGTGGGAGCCCGTACGTCGGCGGCCGAGTTCTGGCGCTCGTCGTCGCTGCTTTCCACCTTCTCCTCATCACTCTCATCGCCAGATGCAGATGAGGATGAGGATGAGGATGAGGATGACCCGTCGATCCTGTCCTGGTCCATGTAGTCCTGGTCCCGGTCCAGGTCTAGGCGGGGTAGTCTTTGTTTTTGGGGCCTCTTTGGCGGAGACCCCGGTTTACGCTTGCCCCCCGGGGGCGGCGTTGTCTGCTGCGCGGTGGTAGCAGCGTGGGTGTAGGGGGCTCCTCCGAATGGTGGTGGAGGAGTCTTCCCAGTACGCAGCGGGAAAGGTTGCTGCGTCCTGGTACTAGTACCTGCGTTTTTCGGCGTGGGCGTCGCGCGGGTCGCCATGCTCGCGTGGCCCGCTCCGAGGGCGGGCGGCGGCTGCGGCGCGGTCGCGGCCAGCTGCGCGTAGCTCGGCTGGCCCGCTCCGAGGGCGGGCGGCGGTTGCTGCGCGGACGCGGCTTGTTGCGCGTGGATCAGCTGGCCCGCTCCGAGGGCGGGCGGCGATCGCAGCGCGGGCACGGGCGCGGGTCGACGCGCTTCGCTTGCCGCTCCGAGGGCGGGCGGCGGGCGTCGCATGAGCTTAGGAACCGGCAACTCGAGACTATATCTATAGCGAGTCCGTGAACAAGTCACATCTGTGACTAGCATACCTAAATTCACTCAAGCCAATAGAGGCAGCAATGATTACACAAGTAGCGTAACGCGAATTGCGCTGCTTGTGTAAGCTTATTTGTGAATATTAATAATAAATAGGACCCCAGAACATGCCTGGGCATATAGGAAACCTCATTTTAGGAGGAAAAATGTAATGTAAATTAATAAGCCCGAGTATATCAGGAAGGCATTACCATAGCGTGAGCCTTTAACGTATTGGTCAAGTTCGAGTCAGATTTCCTGATTGGTTAATATTATTGTATGGAAGAATTGCAAAGTGACAGGTCGTCATGGTGAAATGCGCCTATTGTGCTCGGCTTAAACAGGCATAATTATATAACCGTTTAAGCTAGAATAGTGAATGATACGTCAAATTAAAGCGCATGTGACGCGCCGTACTTTAAAAGAAGTACTATAACAATTTATATGTAAATTCAGTAATTAGAGCCGAAGAGAGCCTATTATATGTAGAAAGGTCTGCCTAAAATATATGTAAAAATAATTCCTGTAAATTGAAATAACACGTCAGGAGGCTGAAAGCAGCAGCATTATATAAGGCTACGGCCATAGCTCCCTCCTGAAAGTAAAATTGTCCCAACAAGGCTTTCTTATTGGAATGTAGAATGTTTAATTGGTTTTTTATAATGAAAGTAGGCGAGGCCTTAATTTATGCCATAAATTAGGAATTATTTAATTGGCCTAAACCAACAAAATGTTGCGTGCCTAAGCTCCCTCGACTTAGATCGAGTTAGGGGTATAAAAGAGGCTCCAGGGCTCAGTACAAATCGTGTTCGCTCGCCTCAACAGTAGTTCTCCTAGTAACTTCAAGTACCTCCAACAAATTTCAAAGTGTTTAAAATTTAAATTCAGTTCCTCCTCGCTGCTACAGTCTGCTCACATACTACACGCCGAGACAGCTTCGTCGAAGTCGTCGATTTTGCTCCTTCGATCCGGATATCCGGTTTTCTGCGTGTTCGTCGTTGACGGAGCGCATCTTTTCTGCGGTGCCTGTGTGAACTACCGGTGCGTAGTTGCAGGCCGTGTCTGTTGGAACTGCCGGTGCGTGGTTGCAGACACGCGACATGGAGTCGCATAAGCGTCCCCGAGCCACAAGGTGTGGCCGCGGCAACGCTCATTTACGGTCCCAAAGGGGGGCCCCTTACTCTTCGAAGGAGCGACGGCACCTACAGCCCCACCAGAGGTGCGGTGCCGCACCACCAGGGTTTCACGTGGAGGCCCGAGGCGATAGAAGCGACAACAGCAGCGTCACCCACATCGACAGATCGCCCTTTGGATCGCTGAACATCTACGGGGTCCATTGCAGGGACCCCTTTTTTGAAGAGCGAACACCCAGCGACCCAAAGGGCTACTCGGCGGAGGAGTTAGAAGAGAACAGGAGGCAAATCAAGATATTGGCGGCGGAAATAAAAGAAATGGAACGAGACAGAAAACAGAAAGAGATGGAAATAGAAGTCATGAGAACCAATTTCCTGAATAATTTGGACAATATAAAGAAGAAATGGAGCCAGGGATTCGCGGAAATACTGGCGATGGAAAAATGTATTGATCCGAGGCCCGGCAGCAGGGCGCCGCCCTCGGACGAACCTAGGGTTCCTTTTGAAGGTCGAGTTCCAGCCTTCGCGCGTATAGCACCGCCTGCATCGCCCTCACCAATGAAGGGCGCAAATACAACTCCTCCGACCGCATCTTCTACGAAATCAACATGGCGCAGAGGGCGCCTGGCTGAACCGCCAATCCTGTTACCACTGCGTAGGCTGCTACGGGAGGCATCCGAGCGCCGGACACGCGAAATCGTGGTTGCTGCCGAAAAAACGGCGCAGCACGTTGAAACGACAAGTGTGGCTACCAAGGTCGCAGACCAGCCACCGACCCACATCATCGAAGATAAGGAAGTTGCAGCGCGGAGCCCGGTAAGGCCGGAGCCCGCTAGGAGTGTTACACCGATGCCCGAGAGAACGCGACACCGTAGGAAGCGGTTGCGCATCGCACAACCTCCTGATACATTGATAAGGGCTGCTAGCGACAAAATGCAGCTAAAAGTGTCCATCCCCATCCGCATCGCCGATGAGGACAAGGAAAATTACTACATACAGCCGGTGCCTAGAAAGGCCCCTGTACTACCGCCAGAAGAGCATAGCGACTGGTGGTTATGCTAAGTGAAGTGAATTAAAAATAAGACAGTGAGTGAACTAGAAAGTGCGAATCAAAGACAGTGAGTGAACTAGATAGTGCGAATCAAGGTACCACGGTACGATCATTAAGCGAAATACGATTAAGGCATTGGTGTGTGCTGTTGCTTAGCGATACCGTCTTTAGTATGAGTCTTCAACTCATACTGAGGGGGAGGATTGTGCGCGACAGAACACACCTTCCATGCCACCTGCGAGTGGCCGACGTGAGAGGGAGATGTATGCCTAAGAATAAGAGGGACAGAGCATCCCAATTTATTATGGTAATAATAAATAAGTAATACCTAATAGTATTTTGAATACCCTACTTAAAGTTAGAATGCGATAACGCAATAGTTCAGCTCATAAAGCTTACCGCTAATTTGGAAAGCGAGTAATTTGTTTTAAAACCATGTACCGACAGTACATTTATATTGAATAGCCCATAGGGAGGCTAAAGGTACGAAGTACCCATTGTAATAATTGCATAAATATCGCTCTGCGGAGAGCCGCCCGTCTCCGAGGGAGAGACGCGGGCAAATGAGCTTAGGAACCGGCAACTCGAGACTATATCTATAGCGAGTCCGTGAACAAGTCACATCTGTGACTAGCATACCTAAATTCACTCAAGCCAATAGAGGCAGCAATGATTACACAAGTAGCGTAACGCGAATTGCGCTGCTTGTGTAAGCTTATTTGTGAATATTAATAATAAATAGGACCCCAGAACATGCCTGGGCATATAGGAAACCTCATTTTAGGAGGAAAAATGTAATGTAAATTAATAAGCCCGAGTATATCAGGAAGGCATTACCATAGCGTGAGCCTTTAACGTATTGGTCAAGTTCGAGTCAGATTTCCTGATTGGTTAATATTATTGTATGGAAGAATTGCAAAGTGACAGGTCGTCATGGTGAAATGCGCCTATTGTGCTCGGCTTAAACAGGCATAATTATATAACCGTTTAAGCTAGAATAGTGAATGATACGTCAAATTAAAGCGCATGTGACGCGCCGTACTTTAAAAGAAGTACTATAACAATTTATATGTAAATTCAGTAATTAGAGCCGAAGAGAGCCTATTATATGTAGAAAGGTCTGCCTAAAATATATGTAAAAATAATTCCTGTAAATTGAAATAACACGTCAGGAGGCTGAAAGCAGCAGCATTATATAAGGCTACGGCCATAGCTCCCTCCTGAAAGTAAAATTGTCCCAACAAGGCTTTCTTATTGGAATGTAGAATGTTTAATTGGTTTTTTATAATGAAAGTAGGCGAGGCCTTAATTTATGCCATAAATTAGGAATTATTTAATTGGCCTAAACCAACAAAATGTTGCGTGCCTAAGCTCCCTCGACTTAGATCGAGTTAGGGGTATAAAAGAGGCTCCAGGGCTCAGTACAAATCGTGTTCGCTCGCCTCAACAGTAGTTCTCCTAGTAACTTCAAGTACCTCCAACAAATTTCAAAGTGTTTAAAATTTAAATTCAGTTCCTCCTCGCTGCTACAGTCTGCTCACATACTACACGCCGAGACAGCTTCGTCGAAGTCGTCGATTTTGCTCCTTCGATCCGGATATCCGGTTTTCTGCGTGTTCGTCGTTGACGGAGCGCATCTTTTCTGCGGTGCCTGTGTGAACTACCGGTGCGTAGTTGCAGGCCGTGTCTGTTGGAACTGCCGGTGCGTGGTTGCAGACACGCGACATGGAGTCGCATAAGCGTCCCCGAGCCACAAGGTGTGGCCGCGGCAACGCTCATTTACGGTCCCAAAGGGGGGCGCGGTTCGTGTGGATTCGCCGCGGAGCAAGTGATACCACACACAACTCGGACGTATTTCAATCGTGAAATTCAGCACCTTTTTCGGAAGAGGAGGGAGAAAGTGTTGCGAAAAGTAACGGCCCGGCTTAAGCCGGAGAACTGCCAAGAACACCATCAAGCCCTACTGCCGACAACTGTAGCCTCGTTTCCGGGTGTACCCGAATGGGGGGAGGTCTCGTGGCTGCAGAGCTGGAGGCAGTGGAAAGCGTCGTTGGAGCTCCGCACAACAACGGATAAACAGTCGCCCACGCGATTAACCCCCCCGCCTTTGTTAAACAAAGGTGGGGGTAGAACTAAAAATTGAGTGGGAATTCTACCCACTCAAAAAAAAACTAAAAAAAAAGCCAAGATGGCCCCGCCGCCCCGGCGCCCTACGGGTGTCCCGCAGGAGCGTGCGAACCGCCCCCGGACATTCCGCCGCACCCGCGGCCTAGGAGACGCGGCCACAGTCGCCCGCGATCCAAAAATACAGCAGGCGTTCAAGAACGTCCTGCGCGCATCCGCAGCGGCTTTTATAGCCGCGCGGACTCCAAGCACCCCCGGGACCCCGACCAGCGAGGGCGCTGGAGAGGCCCCGTTCCCGGTGCCAATCGAGCTGATCCAGGGAATCCTGGGTCGGCTCCCACAACCAGGACGACAAGAAGAGGCCACGGCAGCGAATCTAGCAGTCGCCGCCGGAACAATGTCAGCCGCCGGACCGTCCGCCCCCCGCCCGCCCACCGCGGGCGCCAGGGCGAAGGTAGTAAAGCCGGAGAGCGCCGCTGTGGCCGCCCACAAGCAGGCCCCCGCGCCCCAGCCCCAGCGCGCGCCCGTAGCGCAGCGCCGGGCTGAAAAAACCGCGCCGCGACCGACGCCCGCCCTCGGAGCGGGACAGGCGCCCCGCGCAACGGCCGCACTGCGGCCGACGCCCGCCCTCGGAGCGGGACCGGCGCCCACAGCGCCCCGCGCAGCAGCCGCGCCGCGACCGACACCCGCCCTCGGAGCGGGACCGGCGCCCACAGCGCCCCGCGCAACACCCGCGCCGCCACCGCCGCCCGCCCTCGGAGCGGGCAAAGCGAGCAAGGCGCATCGATTCGCGCCCGCGCCGCAACTGCCGCCCGCCCTCGGAGCGGCAAGCGAAGCGCACCGACCTGCGCCCGTGCCCGCGCTGCGATCGCCGCCCGCCCTCGGAGCGGCAAGCGAAGCGCGTCGACCCGCGCCCGTGCCCGCGCTGCGATCGCCGCCCGCCCTCGGAGCGGGCCAGCTGATCCACGCGCAACAAGCCGCGTCCGCGCAGCAGCAACCGCCGCCCGCCCTCGGAGCGGGCCAGCCGAGCTACGCGCAACTGGCCGCGACCGCGCCGCAGCCGCCGCCCGCCCTCGGAGCGGGCCACGCGAGCATGGCGACCCGCGCGACGCCCACGCCGAAAAACGCAGGTACTAGTACCAGGACGCAGCAACCTTTCCCGCTGCGTACTGGGAAGACTCCTCCACCACCATTCGGAGGAGCCCCCTACACCCACGCTGCTACCATCGCGCAGCAGACAACGCCGCCCCCGGGGGGCAAGCGTAAACCGGGGTCTCCGCCAAAGAGGCCCCAAAAACAAAGACTACCCCGCCTAGACCTGGACCGGGACCAGGACTACATGGACCAGGACAGGATCGACGGGTCATCCTCATCCTCATCCTCATCTGCATCTGGCGATGAGAGTGATGAGGAGAAGGTGGAAAGCAGCGACGACGAGCGCCAGAACTCGAACGCCGACGTACGGGCTCCCACCCCAACTACGCCAACACCAGCACCAGCACCAGCGCCAGCAGCGGTCCAGCAGCCGGTGAGAAAACCCAGACCTATCACGGTCGACAGCCTGCCCAACTGGCATGACCATTTTAAGCGGATCCGCGAGCAGCTGGGCCGCTTCCCAAAATCCCGCCCTTACGGGAATGGGATAAGGTTCCTCCCCGAGGACCACGAAGAATACCGGGCAGTCCAGGGATACCTGACGTCCCTCGGGGACACCATCTCCTGGTCAGCCCTCCAACCCAAAGACGAGATCCCCCTGAAAGTGTGCATCAGGGGGCTCCCCGCTGACACGGACCCTGAGCACATCACGGAGGACCTGGCGGCAAAAGGGTTTGCGCCAATATACACGCGCCACGTGAACGCGCGTGCAGGGAGACCCGGCTGCGTATTCTATGCGCAGCTGTCAAAAACACCGGACCTCATCCCGGCCATCTACGGTGTCCGGGAGGTTATGGGCATGACGGGGGTGGTGGTGGAGGCGTGGCGCGGCAAAAAGGGGCCAGCGCAGTGCCACCGCTGCCAAGGCTTCCGGCATTCCTCACACGGCTGCCGCCGCCCCATCAAGTGTGTTCGGTGCGCGGAACCACACTTCGCGGGCGAGTGTGAGCGGCCGAGGGACCAGGAGGGGACCTGCGCCAACTGCGCTAGCCCACACACAGCAAACGACCCGGCGTGCCTCGAATACCAGCAAGAGGCACGCAGAAAGCGGGCGGGAACAGCTCCCCGAACCAACCGCCGCGGGCAAGACGTGCCACAGCAGCGCACCGTCCAGCCCGCCGAAAACGCGCCAAACTCCCTCATGGCGAGAGCCAATGAGGCGGCACCACGCCGCCACCGCCGAGGGAGAGGCAGACGAGGTAGGGGGCAACCTGCTCACGCCACCGCTGCCGCAAACAATGACACCCAGACCGTCGCCGCCGTCGCTCAAACGGCCGCAGCCGCCGCCGCCCAGGCCGCCGCTGCCCCGGCCCCCGCACTGACACGGACTACCGCCCAGAGCCAGCCACAACAACGGTCCCAGGCCCCACCTGCGACCAGCAACGCAGCGCCGCCCAGGCCGCCGCACCACACTGCCCCCCACTCCCTGCCGACAAGCCAAGAAGGCAGCAGGGAGAGGACGCTGGCGCAGTGCATATTAATACTGCAGGACGTGCTCGGCGCCCTGCAAACAGGCGCAAACCCGGTTCCCATAATCTTGAGGGGACTAGCTGACCTATACCAGAGCTAGTGGCCGGCCCCCTCAAGATTCTCTACTGGAACGCCGCCAGCCTCACAAGCCGGCCGAAGAAGGAGCTGCTGACGAACGTCCTCAAAAGGGAACGGATCGACGTAGCCCTTATCTCAGAGACCCACTTCAAGGCAGAGGACCGCCTGAAGATACCGGGCTACGTCTGCTACCGGAAGGACGAGACGTCCCCACATGGCAACGCATATAGAGGCCTGGTGGTGCTCGTTGCGCGACGGGTGGTGCACCAGCCTCTCCCGATCCCCCAGCTCGCCACGTGTCAAGCTCTCGGTGTGGAGCTGCATGCGGGCGGACTACACCTAAGGATCTACGCCTTCTACCGGCCACCACAGACCAACCTCGCCGAGCTGGACCTGGAACAGATCTTGGGCTCGAGCGCACCCACCGTAGTCGCTGGCGACTTCAACGCCAAGCACACGGCATGGAACTCGTCCAAGATCTGCACCACGGGCCGCCGCCTGTTGCACCACGCCGAGGGCCACAACTACACAGTGTTGGGCCCGGAGGCCCCCACGCACTACCCATACAACACAGCGCACCAGCCAGATGTGATCGACCTGGCGGCAGTGAAAAACCTGACGCACTGGCCGGAGCTGGAAGTCCTCGATGACCACATGCTCTCGGACCACCAGCCAGTTGTGGTCAGAGTAAAGACTGCCGCCACTACCACACAAGCCCCACCAGCGAGGAGAAGGACAGACTGGGAGTCGTTCGCCGCACACATGGCCGAACACTCGGAGTCCTTTCCGGCAACCTCTGCCGAGAAAGTCGACCGCCTTGCCGAGTTGTTCGGCCAAAACGTCCAGTCGGCTCTCGCCGCCGCCACCACCACGAGCACCGCCGTCAGACACCGCCCCAGGCCATCACCGCGAATCCAGAGGATGCTGGATGAGAAGCGGAAACTACGGCGGCTCTACAACGATACCCGCTGCCCCACGCTGAAGGCCCGACTCAACGCCCTCGCCGAGAAGATCGGGAATAGCCTCGCGGCGAACTCCCGCTACTCCTGGCTCGAGGGCGTGAGCTCTGCAGCAGAAGAAGGCTGGACGAGCATACACCGTCTATGCCGCCGCCTCTCCAGCAAGCCGCTACCAGTCAGACCACTCCTCGCCCCGGATGGTACCACCCGGTACCGTGCCGAGGACAGGGCGCTCATTCTCGCTGAGCACCTCGAGAACCAGTTCCAGCCAAACGCTTCCGCTGACGCAGAGCACACCGCGCAGTTGGAACGCGAGGTTGAGGGGTTTCTCGAGGCCCCACCGCCACCGGATGAGGATGCCATCATCTTATCCCCCGGCCAGATCCAGAGAGCAGTGCGGAGGACCCAGCTCCGCAAGGCACCAGGTCCAGACACGATCCCAAATGAGGCGCTGCGTCACCTACCTCCGCGAGCCATCGCGACGCTGACGCGGCTGTTCAACGGGATCGTGAGAACATGCCATTTCCCCAGTTGCTGGAAGCTGGGGAAAATCATCATGCTGCCCAAGCCGGGGAAGAACATACTCCGCCCCGAGAGCTATCGGCCCATCACCCTGCTGTCCACGGTGTCAAAGGTGTTCGAGCGACTCCTTCTCCACCATTTGACACCGCACATAGAGCCCCGCCCTGAACAGTACGGGTTCAGGGCGGAACACTCCACGACCCTACAGATTACCCGAATCCTGCACATCGCAGCAGCAGCGCGAAATAAAAAGGAGCACGCGGTGGCGGTGCTCCTTGACATGGAAAAAGCCTTCGACCGGGTCTGGCACTCAGGCCTGGTCCACAAACTCATGACCACCACGGCGCCCCGAAGGCTCGTCCACATCCTGGCCAGCTTCCTCTCCGACCGCAGCTTCCAAGTCGCGGTGGAAGACAAACTATCGGAGAGGAAACCCATAACAGCCGGAGTCCCCCAGGGAAGCTGCTTGTCGCCAGCACTGTACGCGCGATACACTGACGACATCCCAGCCGAAGAGGGGGTAACACTTGCACTATACGCCGACGACGCGGCGTACATAGCGACGTCTATAAAGCTGCCCCATGCAGCCACCAAGATCCAGCGCACGCTCGACGTGCTCCCGAGCTGGCTTGAACGTTGGCGCTTGAGGGTGAACGTGGCGAAGACTCAGGCCATCACCCTCAGCCCGAAGATCAACCAGCCGCCAGAGCTCCACCTAATGGGACAACCACTACCGTGGCTGCGGACGGTCAAGTACCTGGGCGTTATTATCGACCGGCAACTGACCATGTCCGCCCACGTCCAGAACACCATCAACAACACCAGAACAGCCCGCGTACTCCTCACTCCGTTGATGAAGTCGCCCCTGCCCTTATCCGCCAAGATTGGCATCTACAAAGGCTATATCAGGTCACGGCTCACTTATGCAGCCCCCGCGTGGTATGCGCTGGTGGGAGAGTGCAAACGACGGCGACTCCGCGCACAACAGTCGCTGTCGCTCCGCGCCGCCACCGGAGCACATTACTACGTGAGCAACCTGGTGCTGCACCGTGACCTGAAGATTGAACACCTGGACGACTTCATCACCCGACTGACCAGAGCTATGTTCGAGCGGGCTGATGGCTCACGCCTGATGCACCTGCAGAACATAGCTCCTTACCACTCCCGACCGCCCGACAAGAGGGCTCTGCCGCGGGACCTGATCCGCCCGCGGACACCTAACCTGACACCTGGAAGTTCCTGCAGTGCCGTCGGTCCGCTGGTCGCTCGCTGGGCTTCTCCCTCGGGAGTTCCACCTGGCAGGGCTTGACCGCACCGACGGACGAAGTAGACGATCCCACCGGACCAGCCGGGCGTTACGCCCACCCCAGCCACCCGTCCGTAGTCGCGGACGGCGCCCGATCCCGCCATATGCGGCTCACGCCGCGAAAGGCTTATACCAAACCCACATAGGGGTTTGTGAGAAAGTCATTGTCAAAATACAAATCGTGTCCCGCAAGCTCCAACAAGTAGAGCTCCTATTTAGTAAATTGTAAACTCGTGTATCAGTGAAAATTATATCTTTATTATCAAATCCTTTTGCCTTTTATCATCACCCCACCCACCATCAGCGCAGCAGAGCTACGGGGATTGACACTCCCAAAAGTGTTGTTGGTCGTACGGCGAGCGGTTCAAACGCCGCGGTTCACCCGCGCGGTTTGAACGCCGCGTTTTTAAAAACGCCCATTGTTAGGTGGCTGGCGATTTGCCCGTCTCAGCGCAGCAAGGCGGACGGGGCATCGTTCACAGACGTCGACAGATGTCTACTCGATGACGTCTTACTAGTGGCGTCACCCGACGTCTATTAATGACGTCTTAGGACGTTCCAATGACGTCATGCGACGTCAACTAACGACGTCGTGTGACGTCCATTAATGACGTTATCCCAGCGTCATTCCAATGACGTCATGCGACGAGAACTAACGACGTCGTGTGACGTCCATTAATGACGTTATCCCAATTACGTTATGCGACGTGAACTAACAGCGTCGTGTGACGTCCATTATGACGTCGTGTGACGTCCATTAATGACTTTAAATGGGCATCAAATGACCACAGAGTGCTAGAGGGAATTCCCAATGATAAACAGCATTTTGATAACTTAGATTTCCAAAAGGATTTATATTTAAAGACAGTAGGTTTAAAACGTAATATGCAAGACGATTGTTTTGTTTTTTCTTGCCCAGAACCCTTTGATAAGCATAATCCAACAAAAAAAAGACATTTTGAGTCACATCTCTAAATTTTATGACCCGCTAGGATTCATAGTGCCTATAATCATGAAGGCAAAGGCTTTCATGCAAAAGGTATACTCTGAAAAGATAGGCTGGAACGAAGTTCCGTCAGCACAGCTGCGAGAGGAATGGATTTAATTTGCAAAAAAATTAGCTCAAATGAAACCACTCACAATCAATAGGTATCTACAGATCCCATCCAATGCAACTGCATTGCAGTTGATCGGGTTTGCTGACGCCTGTAGCACCACGGGTTATGGATGCTGTGTGTTCGGGTGGTTGACGAACATGGCAACGCTTCACTTTCCTTGCTGTGTGCGAAATCTCGAATCAAACCCCGCAATAAGGATACACTCACTATAGCACGCCTTGAATTGTGTTCTATGCTTCTACTTAGCAAGCTAATTACTCGAGTATACGAAACGCTAAAACCACAGTTAAATATACAAGGTGTTTATTTGTTTTCGGACTCGCAAATTGCTCTAGCATGGGTAAATACGGAACCTATAAAGCTTCAGGCCTTCGTTGCTAATCGGGTCAGGTTGATTCGAGGTTTCACAGATAGGTGGCGCTGGCTGTACGTTGCTAGTGAAGAAAATGCCAGCGACTGTGTGAGCAGGGGTACAGATCCAGATGAACTGCGTCACACACCCATGTGGCTGCACGGCCCAAGCTTTCTACATGATGGCAAATATGAATTTAATAAAACAAGTAACCTGCCTGCAATCGACGACTTGAAGAAAGCGCCCTCTAGTGACAGAGTGACGCTTATTACCCAAAAGGTATCTAATTTCCACGAGTTTTTAGACAAGTTTTCTGATCTCAACAAAATGGTAAGGGTAATGGCTTATATAATCAGGTTTTCTTCCAATTTGAAAAATAAAAACACGAATAGTCCTAAATATATCACTCCAACGGAGCTGAAAACCGCTTTCCTTAAGATAATAAAAAGCGAACAAAGCATTAATTTCAAGCATGAAATTGATGATTTAAAGACTAACAAGGATAATTTTAAAGGTACTCTCAACTCTTTACATCCCTTTCTTGATGATCAGGGCATTTTGAGAGTTGGTGGCAGGATAAAAAACGCGAATGTGTCATTCTCACAAAAACATCCCATAACACTCCCAAGAGAGTCTCGCATAACTAATTTGATTGTATATCATGAACAAATTAGACTGCTGCATGCTCCGCCCAAGTTGCTGGTCGTTACGTCCTAATTGCTGGTCTTGCTGAAGCAGCTGTTAAAAGCTCAAAATACCATTTAAAGCGTGTCCTACAAAATTATGTATTAACATATGAACAGCTAAATACTATATGTCAAATTGAAGCTGTATTAAATTTTAGGCCGCTGTTACCTGTAACAGCTAATGATATTAATGGTTACAGCTACCTCAGTGCCGGTCATTTCTTAATAGGTGCTGCAATGACATCCCTTCCAGAAGCAGACCTAGCTGACTCACCAACTAATAGACTAAAATTCTGGGAAATGTGCAAAAAGGTCAAAGGTCACTTTTGGAAGGCATGGCATAAATACTATTTAAATGTCTTACAATGTCGTCAAGTGGCGCGATAGCAAACCTAATGTTCAAGTTGGTGCCTTAGTAATTATGAAGGAGCCTAACTCCCCGCCCATGACATGGCCTATGGCCAGGATAGTGAAGGTTTATCCGGGTGATGATAACAAGGTCAGGGTTGCGGACCTCATGAAACCTAATAAAAAGGTGTACAGACGCTCATTAACTGGTTTCGCTGTCTTACCTCTTGAATAAAATTTAAACAAGCAACTGTACTGTATGTCTATATATGTGTGTGCGCGACAGAACACACCTTCCATGCCACCTGCGAGTGGCGGACGTGAGAGGGAGATGTATGCATAGGAGTAAGAGGGACAGAGCATCCCATTTTTATTATTGTCGTAATAAATGGGTATTACACCTGATAATGTTTTTAAATACCCTATTCAATTCAAAAGATAGTTCAGCTCATAAAGCATACCGCTAATTTAGAAAGCGAGTAATTTGTTTAAATATTATGTACTGAGAGTACACTCATAATGAATAGCCCATAGGAAGGCTAAAGGTACGAAGTACCTATTATAATTGTTTAATAAATATCGCTCTGAGGAGAGCCGCCCGTCTCCAAGGGAGAGACGCGGGCAAATGATCATAGGAACCGGCAACTCGAGACTATATCTATAGCGAGTCCGTGAACAAGTCACATCTGTGACTAGCGCACCTAAATTCACTTAAGCCAATAGAGGCAATAACAATTATATAAGCGGCGTAACGCGAATTACGCCGCGTATATAAAAGTATTTATGTATATTAATAGTGAATAGAACCCCAGAACATGCCTGGGCATATAAAGAACCTCATTTTAGGAGGAAAAGTGTGTTGTCGTTGTAGAATTCTCACGAACCCGGTTTGGGCTCGGTTAAGCCGTGCGCGGCGTGAGCCGCGTGTGGCGGGATCGGGCGCCGTCCGCGACTACGGACGGGTGGCTGGGGTGGGCGAAACGCCCGGCTGGTCCGGTGGGGTCATCTGCTTCGTCCGTCGGTGCGATCGAGCCCTGCCGGGTGGGACTCCCGAAGGAGAAGCCCAGCGAGCGATCTGCGGACCGACGGCACTACAGGAACGTCCATGTGAGTGTCAATGTTCGTACAGTTCAGTCCAAAGTCCCCTCAGGACTATGGGGACTGGATCTGTACCTTTTTGCAGGGCGTCGAGCACGTCCTGCAGGATTCTGCTGCAGGATGCATTGCGCATTCGACCTCTCCCTACTGCCTTCTTGGCTCATCGGTAGGGGAGGGAGCGCAATGTTGCGGGGGGGCCTAGTCGGCGCTGCGGTGTCGGAGGCGGGAGCGGCCGTTTGCGGCCTGCTCTGGGCGGTAGTCCGGGTGTTCTGGGCGGGGGCCTGGGCGGTGAAAGCGTGGGCGGTGGCTGCGGCCGTTTGTGCGGCGGCGGTGGCGGTCTGGGTGTCGGCGGGGGCAGCGGCGGCGGGGGCGGACTGTCCCCTGCCCCGTCTGCCTCTTCCTCGGCGGCGGAGGCGTGGTGTTGCCTCGTTTGCTCTCGCCATGAGCGAGTTCGGCGCGTTTTCCGAGGGCTGCACTGTGCGCTGCTGGGGCACAACTTGCCCGCGACGGTTTGTGCGGGGAGCTGTACCCGCCCTCTTAACGTGTGCCTCCCTCTGGTAGGCCGGGCACACCGGATCGTTTGCTGTGTGTGGGCCGGCGCAGTTGGCGCAGGTCCCCTCCTGGTATCTTGGCCGCTCACACACGCCCGCAAAGTGTGGTCCCGCACATCGGACACACTTGATGGGGCGGCGGCAGCCGCGAGAGGAGTGCCGGAAGCCCTGGCAGCGGTGGCATTGCGCCGGCCCCTTCTTGCCGCGCCACGCCTCCACCACCACTCCCGTCATCCCCAGTATCTCCCGGACTCCGTAGATGGCCGGGATGAGGTCGGTTGTCTTGGTTAGCTGCGCGTAGAACACGCAGCCGGGTCGTCCTGCACGCGCATCTACGTGGCGCGTGTAGAGTGGGGCGAATCCTTTCGTCACCAGGTCTTCGGTGATGTGCTCTGGATCGGTACTGACGGGGAGCCCCCTGATGCACACCTTCAGGGGGATCTCTTCCCTCGGCTGGAGGGCCGACCAGGAAATGGAGTCCCCGAGGGACGTCAGGTAGCTCTGAACTACCCGGTACTCGTCGTGGTCCTCGGGAAGGAATCGTATCCCGTTCCCATAGGGGCGGGACTTTGGGAAGCGGCCCAATTTCTCCCGGATTCGCACGAAGTGTTCGTGCCATTCCGGGAGGTTATCCACCGTTATTGGGCGCGGCTTTTTCTGTGGTGGTGGCTGGGGCGGCTGAGCCGCAGCTGGTGGTGGTGCTCTTGAGTTATGGGCCAGTGCGTCGGCGGCCGGGTCCTGGCGCGCGGGTGCGGCCGGCTCCTGGCGCTCGTCGTCACTGTCTTCCATCTCGTCCGCCTCCCCAGCGCTCTCGTCGCTGGATGAGGCCTCGGGTTTCGGTTTATGGTGGTCCCTGGGGGACAGGTCCAGTCGGGGGAGGCTCAGCTTTTGGGGCCTCTCTGGAGGAGACCCCGGTTTGCGTTTGCCCCCCGGTGGCGTTGTGGGCTTTTGGTGGCTTCCGAAGGGTGGAGGGGTCACCTTTGTGCGCAGCGGAAACGGCTGCTGCCCGGCGTTGGCCGCGCCTCGCGGGGCGCGGCTTTTTGCGGCGCGAGCGCTGCGCGGGGCGCTAACTTCGCCTGTCCCGCTCCGAGGGCGGGCGGCGGACGCGGCGCAGGCGCAGCTTGGTTCGCCTGTCCCGCTCCGAGGGCGGGCGGCGTGGGCGCTGGGCGGGGCGCCGGACTCGCATGTCCCGCTCCGAGGGCGGGCTGCTGTCGCGGCGCGGGTTTTGGCGCGTGGGCCTGGCGCGGCGCTGCGGGCGCGCGCTGGGGCAGGGGCGCGGGGGCCTGCTTGTGGGCGGCCACGGCAGCGCGGTCAGGTTTGACTATCTTCGCCCCTGCACCCGCGGCGGGCGGGCGGGGGGCGGACGGTCCGGGTTGGGCGGCGGCAGCTGTTGCTTCGCCCGTTGGTGCGGCGGCCTAGCTCAGCGGGCCAAGCCGACCGAGGACCTCCTGGATTTCCCCGGTTGGTGTTCCTGGTGTGCTCGGCGTTCGCGCGGCTGTGAAGGCCGCTGCGGATGCGCGCAGGACATTCTTAAATGCCTGCTGGATGCGTGGGTCGCGGGCAAGGCTGGCCGCGTCTCCGATGCCGCGGGTGCGGCGGAAAGTCCGAGGGCGGATCGCTCGCTCCTGCTGGGCTCCCGTAGAGCGCTGGGGCGGCGGGGCCATTATGTGAGCGGAGTGCCGACGACGCTTTGCACTGCCTCCGGGACCACAACCATGAACCCTCCCCCCATTCGGGTACACCCGGGAACACAGTTGCGGTTGGCGGCAGTGGGGCTGGTGGTGGACGACAATTCTCCGGCCTAAGCCGGGTCGCTCATTTCGCTCAACTTAGTAAAAAGGAGCCGAAATTCGCGGAAAACTTGAATGCGTCCGAGTCGGTGCTTGCGCTAGCTCCGCGGCCGATCCAAGTGTGTTGAGACAATGACTTTCTCACAAACCCCTATGTGGGTTTGGTATAAGCCTTTCGCGGCGTGAGCCGCATATGGCGGGATCGGGCGCCGTCCGCGACTACGGACGGGTGGCTGGGGTGGGCGTAACGCCCGGCTGGTCCGGTGGGATCGTCTACTTCGTCCGTCGGTGCGGTCAAGCCCTGCCAGGTGGAACTCCCGAGGGAGAAGCCCAGCGAGCGACCAGCGGACCGACGGCACTGCAGGAACTTCCAGGTGTCAGGTTAGGTGTCCGCGGGCGGATCCGGGCGGATCAGGTCCCGCGGCAGAGCCCTCTTGTCGGGCGGTCGGGAGTGGTAAGGAGCTATGTTCTGCAGGTGCATCAGGCGTGAGCCATCAGCCCGCTCGAACATAGCTCTGGTCAGTCGGGTGATGAAGTCGTCCAGGTGTTCAATCTTCAGGTCACGGTGCAGCACCAGGTTGCTCACGTAGTAATGTGCTCCGGTGGCGGCGCGGAGCGACAGCGACTGTTGTGCGCGGAGTCGCCGTCGTTTGCACTCTCCCACCAGCGCATACCACGCGGGGGCTGCATAAGTGAGCCGTGACCTGATATAGCCTTTGTAGATGCCAATCTTGGCGGATAAGGGCAGGGGCGACTTCATCAACGGAGTGAGGAGTACGCGGGCTGTTCTGGTGTTGTTGATGGTGTTCTGGACGTGGGCGGACATGGTCAGTTGCCGGTCGATAATAACGCCCAGGTACTTGACCGTCCGCAGCCACGGTAGTGGTTGTCCCATTAGGTGGAGCTCTGGCGGCTGGTTGATCTTCGGGCTGAGGGTGATGGCCTGAGTCTTCGCCACGTTCACCCTCAAGCGCCAACGTTCAAGCCAGCTCGGGAGCACGTCGAGCGTGCGCTGGATCTTGGTGGCTGCATGGGGCAGCTTTATAGACGTCGCTATGTACGCTGCGTCGTCGGCGTATAGTGCAAGTGTTACCCCCTCTTCGGCTGGGATGTCGTCAGTGTATCGCGCGTACAGTGCTGGCGACAAGCAGCTTCCCTGGGGGACTCCGGCTGTTATGGGTTTCCTCTCCGATAGTTTGTCTTCCACCGCGACTTGGAAGCTGCGGTCGGAGAGGAAGCTGGCCAGGATGTGGACGAGCCTTCGGGGCGCCGTGGTGGTCATGAGTTTGTGGACCAGGCCTGAGTGCCAGACCCGGTCGAAGGCTTTTTCCATGTCAAGGAGCACCGCCACCGCGTGCTCCTTTTTATTTCGCGCTGCTGCTGCGATGTGCAGGATTCGGGTAATCTGCAGGGTCGTGGAGTGTTCCGCCCTGAACCCGTACTGTTCAGGGCGGGGCTCTATGTGCGGTGTCAAATGGTGGAGAAGGAGTCGCTCGAACACCTTTGACACCGTGGACAGCAGGGTGATGGGCCGATAGCTCTCGGGGCGGAGTATGTTCTTCCCCGGCTTGCGGAGCTGGGTCCTCCGCACTGCTCTCTGGATCTGGCCGGGGGAGAAGATGATGGCATCCTCATCCGGTGGCGGTGGGGCCTCGAGAAACCCCTCAACCTCGCGTTCCAACTGCGCGGTGTGCTCTGCGTCAGCGGACGCGTTTGGCTGGAACTGGTTCTCGAGGTGCTCAGCGAGAATGAGCGCCCTGTCCTCGGCACGGTACCGGGTGGTACCATCCGGGGCGAGGAGTGGCCTGACTGGTAGCGGCTTGCTGGAGAGGCGGCGGCATAGACGGTGTATGCTCGTCCAGCCTTCTTCTGCTGCAGAGCTCACGCCCTCGAGCCAGGAGTAGCGGGAGTTCGCCGCGAGGCTATTCCCGATCTTCTCGGCGAGGGCGTTGAGTCGGGCCTTCAGCGTGGGGCAGCGGGTATCGTTGTAGAGCCGCCGTAGTTTTCGCTTCTCATCCAGCATCCTCTGGATTCGCGGTGATGGCCTGGGGCGGTGTCTGACGGCGGTGCTCGTGGTGGTGGCGGCGGCGAGAGCCGACTGGACGTTTTGGCCGAACAACTCGGCAAGGCGGTCGACTTTCTCGGCAGAGGTTGCCGGAAAGGACTCCGAGTGTTCGGCCATGTGTGCGGTGAACGACTCCCAGTCTGTCCTTCTCCTCGCTGGTGGGGCTTGTGTGGTAGTGGCGGCAGTCTTTACTCTGACCACAACTGGCTGGTGGTCCGAGAGCATGTGGTCATCGAGGACTTCCAGCTCCGGCCAGTGCGTCAGGTTTTTCACTGCCGCCAGGTCGATCACATCTGGCTGGTGCGCTGTGTTGTATGGGTAGTGCGTGGGGGCCTCCGGGCCCAACACTGTGTAGTTGTGGCCCTCGGCGTGGTGCAACAGGCGGCGGCCCGTGGTGCAGATCTTGGACGAGTTCCATGCCGTGTGCTTGGCGTTGAAGTCGCCAGCGACTACGGTGGGTGCGCTCGAGCCCAAGATCTGTTCCAGGTCCAGCTCGGCGAGGTTGGTCTGTGGTGGCCGGTAGAAGGCGTAGATCCTTAGGTGTAGTCCGCCCGCATGCAGCTCCACACCGAGAGCTTGACACGTGGCGAGCTGGGGGATCGGGAGAGGCTGGTGCACCACCCGTCGCGCAACGAGCACCACCAGGCCTCTATATGCGTTGCCATGTGGGGACGTCTCGTCCTTCCGGTAGCAGACGTAGCCCGGTATCTTCAGGCGGTCCTCTGCCTTGAAGTGGGTCTCTGAGATAAGGGCTACGTCGATCCGTTCCCTTTTGAGGACGTTCGTCAGCAGCTCCTTTTTCGGCCGGCTTGTGAGGCTGGCGGCGTTCCAGTAGAGAATCTTGAGGGGGCCGGCCACTAGCTCTGGTATAAGTCAGCTAGTCCCCTCAAGATTATGGGAACCGGGTTTGCGCCTGTTTGCAGGGCGCCGAGCAC
The DNA here is from genome assembly GCA_963854355.1 of Epinotia brunnichana. NCBI lineage: Eukaryota > Metazoa > Arthropoda > Insecta > Lepidoptera > Tortricidae > Epinotia > Epinotia brunnichana. Next base: position 25,870,405 of record OY977944.1, read on the forward strand.
GTCCTGCAGTATTAATATGCACTGCGCCAGCGTCCTCTCCCTGCTGCCTTCTTGGCTTGTCGGCAGGGAGTGGGGGGCAGTGTGGTGCGGCGGCCTGGGCGGCGCTGCGTTGCTGGTCGCAGGTGGGGCCTGGGACCGTTGTTGTGGCTGGCTCTGGGCGGTAGTCCGTGTCAGTGCGGGGGCCGGGGCAGCGGCGGCCTGGGCGGCGGCGGCTGCGGCCGTTTGAGCGACGGCGGCGACGGTCTGGGTGTCATTGTTTGCGGCAGCGGTGGCGTGAGCAGGTTGCCCCCTACCTCGTCTGCCTCTCCCTCGGCGGTGGCGGCGTGGTGCCGCCTCATTGGCTCTCGCCATGAGGGAGTTTGGCGCGTTTTCGGCGGGCTGGACGGTGCGCTGCTGTGGCACGTCTTGCCCGCGGCGGTTGGTTCGGGGAGCTGTTCCCGCCCGCTTTCTGCGTGCCTCTTGCTGGTATTCGAGGCACGCCGGGTCGTTTGCTGTGTGTGGGCCAGCGCAGTTGGCGCAGGTCCCCTCCTGGTCCCTCGGCCGCTCACACTCGCCCGCGAAGTGTGGTTCCGCGCACCGAACACACTTGATGGGGCGGCGGCAGCCGTGTGAGGAATGCCGGAAGCCTTGGCAGCGGTGGCACTGCGCTGGCCCCTTTTTGCCGCGCCACGCCTCCACCACCACCCCCGTCATGCCCATAACCTCCCGGACACCGTAGATGGCCGGGATGAGGTCCGGTGTTTTTGACAGCTGCGCATAGAATACGCAGCCGGGTCTCCCTGCACGCGCGTTCACGTGGCGCGTGTATATTGGCGCAAACCCTTTTGCCGCCAGGTCCTCCGTGATGTGCTCAGGGTCCGTGTCAGCGGGGAGCCCCCTGATGCACACTTTCAGGGGGATCTCGTCTTTGGGTTGGAGGGCTGACCAGGAGATGGTGTCCCCGAGGGACGTCAGGTATCCCTGGACTGCCCGGTATTCTTCGTGGTCCTCGGGGAGGAACCTTATCCCATTCCCGTAAGGGCGGGATTTTGGGAAGCGGCCCAGCTGCTCGCGGATCCGCTTAAAATGGTCATGCCAGTTGGGCAGGCTGTCGACCGTGATAGGTCTGGGTTTTCTCACCGGCTGCTGGACCGCTGCTGGCGCTGGTGCTGGTGCTGGTGTTGGCGTAGTTGGGGTGGGAGCCCGTACGTCGGCGGCCGAGTTCTGGCGCTCGTCGTCGCTGCTTTCCACCTTCTCCTCATCACTCTCATCGCCAGATGCAGATGAGGATGAGGATGAGGATGAGGATGACCCGTCGATCCTGTCCTGGTCCATGTAGTCCTGGTCCCGGTCCAGGTCTAGGCGGGGTAGTCTTTGTTTTTGGGGCCTCTTTGGCGGAGACCCCGGTTTACGCTTGCCCCCCGGGGGCGGCGTTGTCTGCTGCGCGATGGTAGCAGCGTGGGTGTAGGGGGCTCCTCCGAATGGTGGTGGAGGAGTCTTCCCAGTACGCAGCGGGAAAGGTTGCTGCGTCCTGGTACTAGTACCTGCGTTTTTCGGCGTGGGCGTCGCGCGGGTCGCCATGCTCGCGTGGCCCGCTCCGAGGGCGGGCGGCGGCTGCGGCGCGGTCGCGGCCAGCTGCGCGTAGCTCGGCTGGCCCGCTCCGAGGGCGGGCGGCGGTTGCTGCGCGGACGCGGCTTGTTGCGCGTGGATCAGCTGGCCCGCTCCGAGGGCGGGCGGCGATCGCAGCGCGGGCACGGGCGCGGGTCGACGCGCTTCGCTTGCCGCTCCGAGGGCGGGCGGCGATCGCAGCGCGGGCACGGGCGCAGGTCGGTGCGCTTCGCTTGCCGCTCCGAGGGCGGGCGGCAGTTGCGGCGCGGGCGCGGTTCGATGCGCCTTGCTCGCTTTGCCCGCTCCGAGGGCGGGCGGCGGTGGCGGCGCGGGTGTTGCGCGGGGCGCTGTGGGCGCCGGTCCCGCTCCGAGGGCGGGTGTCGGTCGCGGCGCGGCTGCTGCGCGGGGCGCTGTGGGCGCCGGTCCCGCTCCGAGGGCGGGCGTCGGCCGCAGTGCGGCCGTTGCGCGGGGCGCCTGTCCCGCTCCGAGGGCGGGCGTCGGTCGCGGCGCGGTTTTTTCAGCCCGGCGCTGCGCTACGGGCCCGCGCTGGGGCTGGGGCGCGGGGGCCTGCTTGTGGGCGGCCACAGCGGCGCTCTCCGGCTTTACTACCTTCGCCCTGGCGCCCGCGGTGGGCGGGCGGGGGGCGGACGGTCCGGCGGCTGACATTGTTCCGGCGGCGACTGCTAGATTCGCTGCCGTGGCCTCTTCTTGTCGTCCTGGTTGTGGGAGCCGACCCAGGATTCCCTGGATCAGCTCGATTGGCACCGGGAACGGGGCCTCTCCAGCGCCCTCGCTGGTCGGGGTCCCGGGGGTGCTTGGAGTCCGCGCGGCTATAAAAGCCGCTGCGGATGCGCGCAGGACGTTCTTGAACGCCTGCTGTATTTTTGGATCGCGGGCGACTGTGGCCGCGTCTCCTAGGCCGCGGGTGCGGCGGAATGTCCGGGGGCGGTTCGCACGCTCCTGCGGGACACCCGTAGGGCGCCGGGGCGGCGGGGCCATCTTGGCTTTTTTTTAGTTTTTTTTTTTTTTTTTGAGTGGGTAGAATTCCCACTCAATTTTTAGTTCTACCCCCACCTTTGTTTAACAAAGGCGGGGGGGTTAATCGCGTGGGCGACTGTTTATCCGTTGTTGTGCGGAGCTCCAACGACGCTTTCCACTGCCTCCAGCTCTGCAGCCACGAGACCTCCCCCCATTCGGGTACACCCGGAAACGAGGCTACAGTTGTCGGCAGTAGGGCTTGATGGTGTTCTTGGCAGTTCTCCGGCTTAAGCCGGGCCGTTACTTTTCGCAACACTTTCTCCCTCCTCTTCCGAAAAAGGTGCTGAATTTCACGATTGAAATACGTCCGAGTTGTGTGTGGTATCACTTGCTCCGCGGCGAATCCCCAAGTGTGTTGTAATTCAGTAAAACCGAGTATATCAGGCAGGCATTACCATAACGAGAGCCTTTAACGAAATGGTCAAGTTCGAGTCAGATTCTCTGATTGGTCAATATTATTGTATGGAAGAATTACAATTGACGGGCCGTCATGGTGAAATGCGCCTATTGTGCTCAGCTTGAACGGGCGTAATTATGTAACCGTTTAAGCTACATTAAAGACTGATATGTCAAATTAAAGCGCACGTGTCGCGCCATACTTATGATTAAGTACTATAATGATTCATATGTAAATTTAGCAATTAGAGCCAAGAGAGCCTATTATAAGTAAAGAAAGTCTACTTCAAATAAATGTAAAAATAATCCCTGTAAATCAGGATAAAGCTTCAGGAGGCTAAAAGCAGCAATATTATGTAAGGCTACAGCCATAGCTCCTCCCTGAAGACAGAATTATTCCAACAAGACTTTCTTGTTGGAATACGAGATGTGTAACTAACTTTTGGTAATGAAAGTAGGCGAGGCCTTAATTTATGCATTAAATTTAGAATTATTTAATTGGCCCAAGTCGGCAAAATGTTGCGTGCCGAAGATCCCTCGATATGAATCGAGACAGGGGTATAAAAGTGGCTCCAGGGCTCAGTACAAATCGTGTCCCGCAAGCTCCAAGAACTAGAGCTCCTAGTAGTAAATTGTAAATTCGTGTACCAGTGAAAATATATCTTTATTAAAATCAAGTTTGTCTTCGTTCTTCACCCCATCCACCATCAGCGCAGCGAGGCTGCTGGGATTGACACTCCCAAAAGTGTCTTGGTCGTCGAGGCGGCGAGCGGTTCAAACGCCGCAGTTCATCACATTGTTAGGTGGCTGGCGATTCGCCCGTCTCAGCGTAGCGAAGGTGCGGTACGTCGGGCAACGTACCTGCAGACGGGGCATCGTTCACAATGTGTATAGATGCATATATAGCAAAGCTATGTCTTTAGTAATAAGTTTTACAGCATTATAGAACGCTGAGTTGCTATCTATACTGTTGTATTTGTAGATAAAAAAAAAACACCCTTGCTTTGAATATAAATATAAATATGTTCATTAACCAGATAATTGTACTTGATATAATACAATAATACAAGAGTAAAGTAAACATGAATGGTATTATTGCCACATGATTAATTTCAACTTTATAAGTAATGGTAGGTAAATCCTTTTTTCACTTTTGCTTGCTGCAATACTTATCTTGTTATAATTTTGTTAATGTAAGAAAACTGTTGTTAATTTCTTTATAATGATTAAGTTTTAGAATAACTAAAACGGACTAAATTTAAGGTGTGTATCTAATGGTTACGCCCCGGCCCCAGCATGTTGGCAACTCCAACACAGATAATAGAGTGACCGGAAAGCCTATCATTCGAACCATTCGTTCCAGTCGCCTCTATAGTTCTATACATTCATTCTTTCACTCTCTAATAAACCAACCATGTAATTTAACGTGTTTTTGGGCATAAAATATAATAATCTTCTCTACTGAACAAGCCGACTTTTAATTACTTGGATTCCAACGAGAAACAGCGCCTACAACCACTGCATCACTGTTCAAAAAACAGTCCTGCATACTGTTCGTAAACTTAGTTAACGGGTAGTGACGACTCCACAGAGAAGCACGCAAACCCGGATATAAAATACTCATTATGAAATGTAAGTGTAAGTATGTACCATAGCTAAGTAAAAAAACAGTCCTGCATACTGTTCGTAAACTTAGTTAACGGGTAGTGACGACTCCACAGAGACACCCAAACCCGGATATAAAATACTCATTATGAAATGTAAGTGTAAGTATGTACCATAGCTAAGTAAAAAACAGTCCTGCATACTGTTCGTAAACTTAGTTAACGGGTAGTGACGACTCCACAGAGAAGCACGCAAACCCGGATATAAAATACTCGATATGAAATGTAAGTGTAGGTAATAAAGACTGTATCGTTTGTTATAAATACAAGTTAGCTCTGGCAGGAATAAGTTGTCTATTCATTTAAAAATATTCTGATACAAGACAATTGATTGACATTTGTCATAGAACCGATATCTTTATTCTTTTTTGCTCAACTTGTTCCAATAAAACAATGAGGGGTCTTACACCGCAAAAGCGAAAATCTATTGTGGACAAATGGTGTTCGGTTAAAGGTATTACGTACCGAAAACTCGCACAAATGGAAGGTGTTAGTGTTGGAGCCGTCCAAACTGCTATCCGTAAGTACGGGGAGGATTATACCTTCGAGGACCAACAACGGCCAGGCCAAAAACCAGGTCCGTTCAATCCAAAACTGGACCAAAAGATAGTAAAATTATTCGCATCTAATAGAGAGCTATCTGTCCGAGATGTCGCGAAAAAAGTTGGTACGAGTATCGGGATGGTACAACGTGCAAAGAAAATGAATAATTTAAAGACATTAAAAAAACAGAAACAGCCGAAAAGAAGTCAAAAACAAAAAGCATCTGTTAAGACACGAGTCCGAAAATTATACGACTCGATTTTATCGAAAAAACACAGCTGTGTAATAATGGACGACGAAACGTATGTAAAACTGGACTACAAGTATTTGTCAGGCCCCCAGTATTACACTATTCGTGAGGGAACAGAAATCACAGAGGCTGAAAAATCCATTTGCGTTGAGATGTTCGGCAAGAAAGTAATGGTGTGGCAGGCCATTTGTGAATGCGGAATGAAGTCAACTACTTTTTTTACTACCTCGTCGATGAATGCCGATATTTATATGAAAGAGTGCCTTCAGAATGATTTGCCGATGATTAAAAAGCACAACTCCGAAACTGTATTTTGGCCTGACTTAGCGTCTTGCCATTACGCGGCTAAGGTAGTAAAATGGTATAAAGACAATAATGTAAATTTTGTGGCCAAAGAGTTAAATCCACCGAATTGTCCAGAGCTTGGCCCGATTGAACACTACTGGGCTATAATGAAAGCTAAACTACGTAAAACAGCCCGTAGTGCCGATACAGAGCAACAGTTTCGGTCAGATTGGAATAAGGTGGCTCGAACTTTTGACCAAGTCGCTGTCCGGTCATTAATGGGCACCATGAGGCAAAAAATTAGAAAACTGGCCAGAAATGAATAATTTGGGCTTTTTATGGTACTATTCGAGTTGTCCATATTATTTTGTACATAGTTGATTGATTTTAGTATGTCAATAAATAACGTCCTGCAGTATTAATATGCACTGCGCCAGCGTCCTCTCCCTGCTGCCTTCTTGGCTTGTCGGCAGGGAGTGGGGGGCAGTGTGGTGCGGCGGCCTGGGCGGCGCTGCGTTGCTGGTCGCAGGTGGGGCCTGGGACCGTTGTTGTGGCTGGCTCTGGGCGGTAGTCCGTGTCAGTGCGGGGGCCGGGGCAGCGGCGGCCTGGGCGGCGGCGGCTGCGGCCGTTTGAGCGACGGCGGCGACGGTCTGGGTGTCATTGTTTGCGGCAGCGGTGGCGTGAGCAGGTTGCCCCCTACCTCGTCTGCCTCTCCCTCGGCGGTGGCGGCGTGGTGCCGCCTCATTGGCTCTCGCCATGAGGGAGTTTGGCGCGTTTTCGGCGGGCTGGACGGTGCGCTGCTGTGGCACGTCTTGCCCGCGGCGGTTGGTTCGGGGAGCTGTTCCCGCCCGCTTTCTGCGTGCCTCTTGCTGGTATTCGAGGCACGCCGGGTCGTTTGCTGTGTGTGGGCCAGCGCAGTTGGCGCAGGTCCCCTCCTGGTCCCTCGGCCGCTCACACTCGCCCGCGAAGTGTGGTTCCGCGCACCGAACACACTTGATGGGGCGGCGGCAGCCGTGTGAGGAATGCCGGAAGCCTTGGCAGCGGTGGCACTGCGCTGGCCCCTTTTTGCCGCGCCACGCCTCCACCACCACCCCCGTCATGCCCATAACCTCCCGGACACCGTAGATGGCCGGGATGAGGTCCGGTGTTTTTGACAGCTGCGCATAGAATACGCAGCCGGGTCTCCCTGCACGCGCGTTCACGTGGCGCGTGTATATTGGCGCAAACCCTTTTGCCGCCAGGTCCTCCGTGATGTGCTCAGGGTCCGTGTCAGCGGGGAGCCCCCTGATGCACACTTTCAGGGGGATCTCGTCTTTGGGTTGGAGGGCTGACCAGGAGATGGTGTCCCCGAGGGACGTCAGGTATCCCTGGACTGCCCGGTATTCTTCGTGGTCCTCGGGGAGGAACCTTATCCCATTCCCGTAAGGGCGGGATTTTGGGAAGCGGCCCAGCTGCTCGCGGATCCGCTTAAAATGGTCATGCCAGTTGGGCAGGCTGTCGACCGTGATAGGTCTGGGTTTTCTCACCGGCTGCTGGACCGCTGCTGGCGCTGGTGCTGGTGCTGGTGTTGGCGTAGTTGGGGTGGGAGCCCGTACGTCGGCGGCCGAGTTCTGGCGCTCGTCGTCGCTGCTTTCCACCTTCTCCTCATCACTCTCATCGCCAGATGCAGATGAGGATGAGGATGAGGATGAGGATGACCCGTCGATCCTGTCCTGGTCCATGTAGTCCTGGTCCCGGTCCAGGTCTAGGCGGGGTAGTCTTTGTTTTTGGGGCCTCTTTGGCGGAGACCCCGGTTTACGCTTGCCCCCCGGGGGCGGCGTTGTCTGCTGCGCGATGGTAGCAGCGTGGGTGTAGGGGGCTCCTCCGAATGGTGGTGGAGGAGTCTTCCCAGTACGCAGCGGGAAAGGTTGCTGCGTCCTGGTACTAGTACCTGCGTTTTTCGGCGTGGGCGTCGCGCGGGTCGCCATGCTCGCGTGGCCCGCTCCGAGGGCGGGCGGCGGCTGCGGCGCGGTCGCGGCCAGCTGCGCGTAGCTCGGCTGGCCCGCTCCGAGGGCGGGCGGCGGTTGCTGCGCGGACGCGGCTTGTTGCGCGTGGATCAGCTGGCCCGCTCCGAGGGCGGGCGGCGATCGCAGCGCGGGCACGGGCGCGGGTCGACGCGCTTCGCTTGCCGCTCCGAGGGCGGGCGGCGATCGCAGCGCGGGCACGGGCGCAGGTCGGTGCGCTTCGCTTGCCGCTCCGAGGGCGGGCGGCAGTTGCGGCGCGGGCGCGGTTCGATGCGCCTTGCTCGCTTTGCCCGCTCCGAGGGCGGGCGGCGGTGGCGGCGCGGGTGTTGCGCGGGGCGCTGTGGGCGCCGGTCCCGCTCCGAGGGCGGGTGTCGGTCGCGGCGCGGCTGCTGCGCGGGGCGCTGTGGGCGCCGGTCCCGCTCCGAGGGCGGGCGTCGGCCGCAGTGCGGCCGTTGCGCGGGGCGCCTGTCCCGCTCCGAGGGCGGGCGTCGGTCGCGGCGCGGTTTTTTCAGCCCGGCGCTGCGCTACGGGCGCGCGCTGGGGCTGGGGCGCGGGGGCCTGCTTGTGGGCGGCCACAGCGGCGCTCTCCGGCTTTACTACCTTCGCCCTGGCGCCCGCGGTGGGCGGGCGGGGGGCGGACGGTCCGGCGGCTGACATTGTTCCGGCGGCGACTGCTAGATTCGCTGCCGTGGCCTCTTCTTGTCGTCCTGGTTGTGGGAGCCGACCCAGGATTCCCTGGATCAGCTCGATTGGCACCGGGAACGGGGCCTCTCCAGCGCCCTCGCTGGTCGGGGTCCCGGGGGTGCTTGGAGTCCGCGCGGCTATAAAAGCCGCTGCGGATGCGCGCAGGACGTTCTTGAACGCCTGCTGTATTTTTGGATCGCGGGCGACTGTGGCCGCGTCTCCTAGGCCGCGGGTGCGGCGGAATGTCCGGGGGCGGTTCGCACGCTCCTGCGGGACACCCGTAGGGCGCCGGGGCGGCGGGGCCATCTTGGCTTTTTTTGTTTTTTTTTTTTTTTTTTTGAGTGGGTAGAATTCCCACTCAATTTTTAGTTCTACCCCCACCTTTGTTTAACAAAGGCGGGGGGGTTAATCGCGTGGGCGACTGTTTATCCGTTGTTGTGCGGAGCTCCAACGACGCTTTCCACTGCCTCCAGCTCTGCAGCCACGAGACCTCCCCCCATTCGGGTACACCCGGAAACGAGGCTACAGTTGTCGGCAGTAGGGCTTGATGGTGTTCTTGGCAGTTCTCCGGCTTAAGCCGGGCCGTTACTTTTCGCAACACTTTCTCCCTCCTCTTCCGAAAAAGGTGCTGAATTTCACGATTGAAATACGTCCGAGTTGTGTGTGGTATCACTTGCTCCGCGGCGAATCCCCAAGTGTGTTGTAATTCAGTAAAACCGAGTATATCAGGCAGGCATTACCATAACGAGAGCCTTTAACGAAATGGTCAAGTTCGAGTCAGATTCTCTGATTGGTCAATATTATTGTATAGAAGAATTACAATTGACGGGCCGTCATGGTGAAATGCGCCTATTGTGCTCAGCTTGAACGGGCGTAATTATGTAACCGTTTAAGCTACATTAAAGACTGATATGTCAAATTAAAGCGCACGTGTCGCGCCATACTTATGATTAAGTACTATAATGATTCATATGTAAATTTAGCAATTAGAGCCAAGAGAGCCTATTATAAGTAAAGAAAGTCTACTTCAAATAAATGTAAAAATAATCCCTGTAAATCAGGATAAAGCTTCAGGAGGCTAAAAGCAGCAATATTATGTAAGGCTACAGCCATAGCTCCTCCCTGAAGACAGAATTATTCCAACAAGACTTTCTTGTTGGAATACGAGATGTGTAACTAACTTTTGGTAATGAAAGTAGGCGAGGCCTTAATTTATGCATTAAATTTAGAATTATTTAATTGGCCCAAGTCGGCAAAATGTTGCGTGCCGAAGATCCCTCGATATGAATCGAGACAGGGGTATAAAAGTGGCTCCAGGGCTCAGTACAAATCGTGTCCCGCAAGCTCCAAGAACTAGAGCTCCTAGTAGTAAATTGTAAATTCGTGTACCAGTGAAAATATATCTTTATTAAAATCAAGTTTGTCTTCGTTCTTCACCCCATCCACCATCAGCGCAGCGAGGCTGCTGGGATTGACACTCCCAAAAGTGTCTTGGTCGTCGAGGCGGCGAGCGGTTCAAACGCCGCAGTTCATCACATTGTTAGGTGGCTGGCGATTCGCCCGTCTCAGCGTAGCGAAGGTGCGGTACGTCGGGCAACGTACCTGCAGACGGGGCATCGTTCACAATGTGTATAGATGCATATATAGCAAAGCTATGTCTTTAGTAATAAGTTTTACAGCATTATAGAACGCTGAGTTGCTATCTATACTGTTGTATTTGTAGATAAAAAAAAACACCCTTGCTTTGAATATAAATATAAATATGTTCATTAACCAGATAATTGTACTTGATATAATACAATAATACAAGAGTAAAGTAAACATGAATGGTATTATTGCCACATGATTAATTTCAACTTTATAAGTAATGGTAGGTAAATCCTTTTTTTCACTTTTGCTTGCTGCAATACTTATCTTGTTATAATTTTGTTAATGTAAGAAAACTGTTGTTAATTTCTTTATAATGATTAAGTTTTAGAATAACTAAAACGGACTAAATTTAAGGTGTGTATCTAATGGTTACGCCCCGGCCCCAGCATGTTGGCAACTCCAACACAGATAATAGAGTGACCGGAAAGCCTATCATTCGAACCATTCGTTCCAGTCGCCTCTATAGTTCTATACATTCATTCTTTCACTCTCTAATAAACCAACCATGTAATTTAACGTGTTTTTGGGCATAAAATATAATAATCTTCTCTACTGAACAAGCCGACTTTTAATTACTTGGATTCCAACGAGAAACAGCGCCTACAACCACTGCATCACTGTTCAAAAAACAGTCCTGCATACTGTTCGTAAACTTAGTTAACGGGTAGTGACGACTCCACAGAGAAGCACGCAAACCCGGATATAAAATACTCATTATGAAATGTAAGTGTAAGTATGTACCATAGCTAAGTAAAAAAACAGTCCTGCATACTGTTCGTAAACTTAGTTAACGGGTAGTGACGACTCCACAGAGACACCCAAACCCGGATATAAAATACTCATTATGAAATGTAAGTGTAAGTATGTACCATAGCTAAGTAAAAAACAGTCCTGCATACTGTTCGTAAACTTAGTTAACGGGTAGTGACGACTCCACAGAGAAGCACGCAAACCCGGATATAAAATACTCGATATGAAATGTAAGTGTAGGTAATAAAGACTGTATCGTTTGTTATAAATACAAGTTAGCTCTGGCAGGAATAAGTTGTCTATTCATTTAAAAATATTCTGATACAAGACAATTGATTGACATTTGTCATAGAACCGATATCTTTATTCTTTTTTGCTCAACTTGTTCCAATAAAACAATGAGGGGTCTTACACCGCAAAAGCGAAAATCTATTGTGGACAAATGGTGTTCGGTTAAAGGTATTACGTACCGAAAACTCGCACAAATGGAAGGTGTTAGTGTTGGAGCCGTCCAAACTGCTATCCGTAAGTACGGGGAGGATTATACCTTCGAGGACCAACAACGGCCAGGCCAAAAACCAGGTCCGTTCAATCCAAAACTGGACCAAAAGATAGTAAAATTATTCGCATCTAATAGAGAGCTATCTGTCCGAGATGTCGCGAAAAAAGTTGGTACGAGTATCGGGATGGTACAACGTGCAAAGAAAATGAATAATTTAAAGACATTAAAAAAACAGAAACAGCCGAAAAGAAGTCAAAAACAAAAAGCATCTGTTAAGACACGAGTCCGAAAATTATACGACTCGATTTTATCGAAAAAACACAGCTGTGTAATAATGGACGACGAAACGTATGTAAAACTGGACTACAAGTATTTGTCAGGCCCCCAGTATTACACTATTCGTGAGGGAACAGAAATCACAGAGGCTGAAAAATCCATTTGCGTTGAGATGTTCGGCAAGAAAGTAATGGTGTGGCAGGCCATTTGTGAATGCGGAATGAAGTCAACTACTTTTTTTACTACCTCGTCGATGAATGCCGATATTTATATGAAAGAGTGCCTTCAGAATGATTTGCCGATGATTAAAAAGCACAACTCCGAAACTGTATTTTGGCCTGACTTAGCGTCTTGCCATTACGCGGCTAAGGTAGTAAAATGGTATAAAGACAATAATGTAAATTTTGTGGCCAAAGAGTTAAATCCACCGAATTGTCCAGAGCTTGGCCCGATTGAACACTACTGGGCTATAATGAAAGCTAAACTACGTAAAACAGCCCGTAGTGCCGATACAGAGCAACAGTTTCGGTCAGATTGGAATAAGGTGGCTCGAACTTTTGACCAAGTCGCTGTCCGGTCATTAATGGGCACCATGAGGCAAAAAATTTGAAAACTGGCCAAAAATAAATAATTTGGACTTTTTATGGCACTATTCGAGTTGTCCATATTATTTTGTACATAGTTGATTAATTTTAGTATGTCAATAAATAATTGTGGGTACTAACCTGTTAGTTTTGACCGGACGAATCTGACGAACACGATACAAATATCCTTGTATGCAATGCATAAGTAGTCACTGGATTTTCTTTTTGGCATTTTTAAAATGTATTACCGACACTAAATTATGTTGAACACTAGAATGTAAGGTTATACGTGCGGAATGGCGAAGCACTAAAACGCGAATGATCATGGTGTCAGCCTAATGCAATAAAGCCGAGTAGCAGTGTACCAACATAAAAAAAAATAGCTCAAATTTAGTGCGAGAATGGTGTTCACTATGCGTTACTACAAGTACAAATATAAAAGCCTCTTCGGACGAAGCCAAGTATAATTTTATATTAGTAAACCAAAGAAATTATGTTAAGGATCTGCGGGGATGTGGCAATGAAAATGTTTAGAATATTTATAGATCGGACGAGAGTAGACTAATTTGAAAGAGTGCTTGGAGTGCCTTTGTAATATGAGTGAATTGTAATGATGGAGCGTGTTTTATAGTAAATTATATTTGGTAGTATTACTGTAAATCGTGTCACAAAGTTAAGCCCCCCGCATTAAGAATGTTGTCGCTGATGGAGAACAAGTTGCGCGAGCTGCCCGTCTTCGACGAGCACGCGTGCCCTAACTTGACCACGTTGTACCTGTCCAGTAACCTTGTACGAAATTAGACACACTAAGTAGTCTAAGCATTTTACGGTCCGGTTGTATGGCGAAATGGAAATAATTTATAATAGCAGTTTTTTTTTTGCGTAACAGATAAATCATAATTATAGTAATAACTTCGAGACTAAATCCAACAAAAAATTAGTGATTTAGATATTTTCATAATTGTTTAAAAATTAATAAATTCCTGAAAAATTGGTAAAAAATTTTAATAACCTTTTTTTTCTGTATTATGATAAATTAATATTTGCGGCGTAATATTGATGATAAATCGCGCAAAAAATGTTCCCGATTATTACCTTTATATTCAGTTAGACACCATTTTTTTTTCTATTACCATATTTTCGTGTCAAAAAATAATAATAGACTGTAGGTTTCTTCATTCCTTGTTGAATGTAGTGGACCGAAACATTACAAACCAATCACACACTAAACAACAACGGAAGGTGGATTTTAGGGGGTTAATATTATTTAACAATTTCAAAAAATGCAAATTGATCAGTAAGTTTTGGGATTTTCATCATCGGCACTCTTTCGTTGAATGATGTACGAATCGCCTGATAAAATACTTTGCAACTAATGTTTTTACAAACACCTGTTAAAGTAGGTTTAAAAGTGCCGCGCGCGAGCCGCAGAGCAAACGTGATTGGCCGGTTGCATGCAGCGGGGCACCGCGCCGTCCGCCCGCTCGCCGCGTAGGTATAAGTATAAATATGTCTAAGTAGGCACTGCACGAACCGGAGCGCCGCGATTTCAGTGTTTTGCGACACGATCTAACGCGTACGATCAATTATCAGTTGTTTAATGGTACGTTTACACGCTTGGCAAGCCTCGGCAAGCTTCCACAAACACAAGCGTGTGAACGGGGGTATTTGGCTTGGCTTGCGTGAGCTTGTCGAGATCCGGGCTAGTATCGGTTTTTGAAGACAGATCAAAGGAAGCTTGCGGCAAGCGCTTGCGACGCGTTTACACGCTGGCGCGTGTTCAGTGTCGCTCAAGAGCTCGCGCCGGACGGACGTACCTATTTGTGCTGTATTTCGATCGCGTGTCGACCATGAGTTGGTCAAACGAAGAAACTATGGCCTTTCTCGAGGCATATCAAAGCGAATCGTGCATATGGAATCCGAAGGATGTATACCACAAAGATAAGAAGAAAGTGGCAGACGCTTGGTCTCGAATTAGTCAAGAATTAAAAAAGGCAGTTAAAGAACTGAAGGCGAAAAAAGAAATACTAATGACAACCTTTCGTAAACACTTTAAAAAAAAACAAGACTCCATTCGTTCTGGTGCCGGTAAATAATAATTTTATTACTTTCAGTTTAGTTGCTATAAGTTATAATAAATAACATAAGTTATGCTATTATTCATCGACCTCCAGAAAATGACGATAACACAATAACTTTGCACTCAGACCAACCTAACTCTGCGAACCTTCAAAACTCAAAAATCAGTATTACATCTGATCAGATAATCGTACCTTCGTCTGGACAGAATATTATCACCGAAGCGTTATAGTGCTTTGAATGACTTTGACGTAGAAGAGAATTTTTTTTTTTAATAAGAAATACAGCCAGCAAAGACTTCTACGGAGAAAAATAAAAAATAAATTAAAATGTAAGATGTTTTATTTTACCACCTTATTACCTTAACTTCATCCATTAGAACTTCATTCAGAGCTTGACAAACATCACGTACGATTATTGATATGACTGGCGCGGATACTTTGAATAAATAGTGTAAACTTCTGTATGACTCGCCAGATGCTAAAAATCGTAGCGTTATTGCAAGACGATATTTAGCTGGTATAGATTCCCTGAAATCTGTATCTTGCTTCGCAACTCTTGGTAAAATTTTGCTCAACAAAAATTCAAAATCAGTGAAGCTCATACGGCAGAAGTTATGAAATTCTCCAGATGGTTCATGCATGAGCTCATTAAACTTATGTTCCATAAATTCTCTGTAACTAAAAATGTGGATTGATTAATAAGATTAAGAATAACGTATATCACACATGATCACACACGTTCACCTTCATAATATACACACACACAGACACAGACACACAGAAAAATAGGACGTTAAAAATATTCGCATTTACTTACCTGTTACGGTTTCTATGGATTTTTAACATCCACCATCTTCTCGGTCGAACTTTTCGCTTTCTTTGTTTCTGTTTATATTTTAAATAAAAATATGTTAAACTAAACGCAATAGCCGACACAACTTCAACGTCCACGTCTGCCATGTTTGCTTGTCCGGAGCACACTAACCCAATCGCAAGCGTGTAAATGGCGTCCAAGCGTTTGTAAAGGCTTGGAGCTTGTAGACGCTTGCCAAGTCTTGGCAAGCGTGTAAACGTACCATTAAATAGTTAAAATTCAATTGAGTTGATTAAAAAAACAGTCATATATTGAAATTATAATTCTATGTTTTTAAAGTACCTACCGTAGACCGTACAAAAGTAGGTACTTAGGTAGATTCTGAGATAGATTTTTTTTAGGGTTCACTTAACAAAATATGTACCTACTTAGTTATAGCCTCAGATCATTTTATTATTATTATTTGTTTGTGGGCCTTAATATGCCGCTTCGACCAGCAAGTGATCTATTGTGGCAGCCCTTGTTTTAGAGTTCACCGTTAAGTCCCGTTGCCTCCAGGAAATTCCAGATTCTTTGGGCGGTGATATGTTGTACTTCTTGTGGGTGCATTATGTGCCGCCCTAGGTAGGTACTTCTTTTATGCATGAGTGGTCCGCAGGAGCAGAGAATGTGCATTGCAGTCTCCTCTGTCTCCTGGCAGAACCTGCAAGTTGTGTCCTGCTTCATACCCATTTGAAACAGGTGTTTGTTCAATTTGCAATGTCCTGTCAGGATTCTAGTCACTGCGCAGGTTTTGTGCCTTTTGAATTGTAATAACTCTTTAGACAGCTTACTATTGAACCCTTCGATCAGGGCTTTAGCTTGTTTTTGTCCTTTGGTGAACTTCCACAGCTTGATTGCCTCTGATTTTTCCGCGTTGTTTAGCAGAGAATATGCTTTCCGTTTTGTGATGCCACAGAACGGTTCCGGGCCGACTAGGGCCGTGTCTGCGCCCTGCCTTGCAAGTTCATCTGCTCTTTCGTTTCCTACAATGTCGGAGTGCCCTGGTACCCATCTAAGTATGACTTTGTTGGAGTTCGCCAGGGTGTTTAGATTATTTTTACAATTCTGGACTAGTTTAGAGTAGGACTCTAGTGATTCTAGTGCCAGCAGAGCAGCTTGGCTGTCCGAGTTGATGTAGATATGTTGGTTCCTTAGGTTTCTTTCAAGGTTGATCTCCACGCATTTATTTAATGCGAAGAGTTCAGCCTGAAAGATTGAGGCCTCCTTCCCCATGCTGACGCTAGCTTTGAACTTTGGCCTCTCACCGTAGATACCACATCCAACATCATCACCTTTTTTTGATCCATCTGTATACCAAATGTGGCTTCCCTCCTTGAAGTCCATTTGGTAATTTGTCCATTTGTCTCTCGGAGGTATTTCCACTGTATACAGTCTAGTGAATTTGCATTCCACGTATGTGTCGTCAGTGGGCATGCTTAGGTTTTTGTTATCAAAAACAAGGGCCTCAAGTTTGCTTAGCGCTTGAGAGCGCCATTTTGGCCTTGTTAGTGTGCATATCCTGTAGATGCACTGCTTCGCCTCCTTTTGCACTTGCAGGTGGAGTGGCGTTAGATCGAGCAGTGCATCCAAGGCTGCCCCCGGTGTTGAGCATAAAGCTCCTGTTGCTGTTAAGCAAGCTGTACGCTGAAGACTGCTTAACTTTGTGATGGCTGTCTTTTGGTGGACTTTGTTACACCAGACTGCAGAGGCGTATGTGATTATCGGCCTCACTACGGCTGTGTAAAGCCACAAAGCAATTTTGGGTCTTATGCCCCATCTTGCTCCTGCCATTCGACAGCAAGTCCACATGGCTATTTTTGCCTTTTGTATTGTGTTATTCAAATGAGCGTTCCAAGTTAGCCTTTGGTCAAAGGTAACTCCTAGGTACTTGACCTCATTTGAGTAGGGTATTTCCTGTCCATTCAGTTTTAATTTGGCAAGCTTATCTAGTTTCCTTTTCCTAGTAAAAGGAACTAGTACTGTTTTGCTCGCATTGATGGACAGGTCATTTTCTTTGCACCATTTGTTTATGGTGTTGAGCGCTCCTTGCATTAGGTTCGAAATTGTGTGGAGGCAGGGACCTTTGATTATGACTACAAGGTCGTCGGCATATCCTTGCGTGTCATAGTCTAGGTCCTTCATAGTTGCTAGGAGTTGGTCCACTGCCAGGGTCCATAGTAGTGGGGATAGTACGCCTCCTTGAGGACATCCTCTTGTGGTGTAAAATGTAAACTCAATTGCATTGAGGGTCAGCCTCAGATCATAGAAAGAAGATCTGAGATCATCTGAGGTTAAAGATGAATCTTGTTGTTTCATTGTAGTTTTATCATTGAAATAGTGTCGTAGCGCCGGTTAGTGACCAGCTAGTTTAGTGTGCCGGTTTGCGATCGCCTTTATGGGCAAATATGCTTTCGTATGTCCGGCTATTCAGCTGTTCCCTCTATAGGTCGTATCTCGCAACCGATTCTCGTGAAATTCTGTGAGTGAGTTCGAAAGGCTTCCAAACTTTCACTTTAGTCGTATTAGTAAGAAAATAAATTCAATATTTAAAAAAGCAAAAATAATTACTTCCTTAAAAATGCTAATTTGTAATTGAATTGTTTTTTTTTCTTAATAATCACTCCAAGTAAATTTGTTCCTTTTTAGTTAACTAAAAAAAGTTTACATAACGAAGGGTAGACCAGGGGCAATTGAAACAATTTGCCTTTACAGCATATAACTGTTATATTTTTATGAGTAGAAAGATGAACGCCCAAAATTTTTCAGGTTCCTAAATAAAATGTATTTTGTTAGTCTATAATCCATAGTTTTTTGTCAATAATACGAGTGCTTGTTTCAACTATAACAATGTTTCAATCATAACCATTCCGTGTACCTATCCCGTGACAAAAAGTGTTGGAAACGTCGGGACTAACCATTTGTTTTATTGTATACAAGAACCTTCTCCAGAATGTATTAAATACTTTTCTAAAAACCGCATCAAAATTGGTTCAACCTAACGCGAGATAATCTCGGACAACGTACATACATACATACGGGTCAAACTGAGAACCTCCTTTTTTTACAATGACACGCAGCGTGTAGGTTTCTAAAAAACCTTCATATTTCCATAATTTATAAACTAGGTCAAAAACTACACAAACAATAGTGAACATTAATAGAACAAACATGTGCATCGAATGCAGAACCTCCTTTTATTTTGAAGTCAGTTACTTTTGGGGACGATTAAAACGCGAGGACGATTGAAACGTTTCAATCATCCCCACACCACGTTTTTAACTTCAAGGTCAAATATTACATATAAAAATAGACTCGAACGCTGATCAACGGCCATTATAAACATTCGTTTATTCCCAGCTATAGCACCAAATTAATTTGATCAGTCAAAATACAAGAGTAAACAAACTTTTTACCGTGAAAAACTGGTTTGGCTCGTGTACACTCCGGTATCGCACCATCACTCGAGCGCTACTGGCCAAGAATTCATACATGACCAAAACCGCGTGTTCCGAGTGTTGCGTCAGTCGCGTAGGTATTATAGTTTTCGAGAAATTTTCCTTGTTTCAATCATGACGTGTTTCAATTGTCCGTGGTCTACCCTAAGTTATTGAATAATTTCAATTACGAAATAATGTAATTCAGATTACAAATTACGAAGTAGTCATGTATGCAATTACACGTGTTATTCATTACCTACTCGTAATTGAATTAAATATAATACAATTTGTATTTCGATTTCAAACGTAAATTAGTTACGCCCAACACTGCCGTTTACCGACGCTATTTTTACGCCGTGAATCGTCGCATTCATACTAGCGCATCGTAGAAAACGATACAAATAATCTGTGTAGGTAGGTTTTGTGTCTTGGGGCCCGGGAAGTGCCACCTTGAATGTCAAGAGACACTCGTTGCGTGCCGACGCTACGAGCGAATGTGATCCTTAACACAGGCGGAAAGAGTTCAAGTTCAGTTGTAGAATCTAACAGGACTATTCAAATGTGTTTTATGCTTTATATAAAGCTTTTTTTTGTTGGATTTATGTACTATAGTTTAATAATCTATATTATTAAGTTAAATTTAGACACAATTTGTCTCTATAAATATATTTGCCGATAGTTTATTGGAGTAAATGTATTTATATGCAATTCTAAACAAAAATTAAAACGATTTTTAGAAAAATAGGTTCATACATTCTTTTTATGAGAATCAAATCAAAGTACTAATTATTACTATTTTTTTCTACGAACTTATGGCACCTGTCAATAATAGTCGGATTTCACTTTTTACAGGTTAAAGACAATAATACTGTCGTGTTGACGATTAAAAACAGCTATTACTATTTTTAGTAAAAAAATCGGCGTTTTTTTGACACTATTTTTTTTTACCTACTTCCGGGTCGAAAGTTTGTTGGATTCGTAAATATAGGTAGTATCTTAGAATATGTATTTATGACGGAGAAAAAAAAAAACCTGGCTATTATAAATTAATGTTTTGCTAAACCGTAAAATGCTTAGACTAAAGCCCATCTAGACGGTGCGAGTTTCTCGCCCATTTTGGGGCGAGAAATGGTATTCAACTATCGCCAGGCGAGTATCGTATAAAAACTGTTACATTCATGCGAGAAACAAAAACTCGTCTACGATTGATTATGTCATACGATACTCGTACGGAAATTATCGCCTGGCGAAATAGTTTACACGAGGAGCTGCATTACAAATACAAAAATACAAATCGTTTATTTGTTCAACATAGGTGCATGACGGTACATGAGGGTCTTATAATTTAATTTTTGTATCACTATGCTGGGCCATTTGGCATACAAATTTGTGAGTAATGAATGGAGAGGCTCCATTAATTACAGTCTGACAAAAAGTCACTTATTTTGTAGTACGCTTTTTCTACTAAAATGTTAAATAACTTCTTCTTAAACTCGACCATACTTTCTATACTAACAATATCGTTAGGAACTTTGTTATAGATTTTTGGCGCCATTCCGAGTATACTTTTTTGAAATAAAGCTGTTTTTGAGGACATTCCGTTTATTTTATTCCTAAGTCGTTTACTCTTAAAACTATTAAACAGGTAACGATTCGATTTTGTAAAAATTGCAATTTCAAATATATACAAGCATGGCAGTGTTAATATTCTTAATTTCTGAAAATATGGTTTACAGGAGTCGAGTTGACGTATGCCACATAACGAGCGAATGCATCTCTTCTGCGCTTTAAACGCTATTTCTCTGTCAACTGAGTTTGCCCAGAATATGATGCCGTACCTTAGAGTTGATGTTACATAGGCTTGGTAGGCTGTTAAGACTACTGATTCATTGACAATTTTTCTTAAATTATAAAGTACATATGAGAATTTATTAAATTTCTTACATATAATGTCAATTTGATTTCTCCATGTCAGCTTATTATCTACACTTAAACCTAAAAACTTTGTCATGTCAGTTTCATCAATGTGTTGTCCCTTGTAAGATATGTTAAGAGTGTGTGCAATATTTAGTCTTTGTTTAAATGTCATGATTTTAGTTTTCTCCAAATTTATTTTTAAATTATTAGATGTAAGCCAATTTATTACTATCTCTAATGTCTTATTTATGTCATTCTCGTAAGACTCTGAATGTTTGGAAGCAAAAAGTATGGTACTATCATCTGCAAAGAGAACTGTAGGGTACTCTATGGATTTTGGTAGGTCATTTATGTAGATGATAAATAGTAAAGGACCTAAAACACTTCCTTGAGGTACACCGTAATGAATTCGTCTAATTTTGGATGAGTAAGTAACTTCAGTTTTTGTTTTAACACATATTCTATTTATTTGTGTTAATTGCTTTCGATTACTTAAGTATGATTTCATCAAGCTGTGTATATTACCTCTAACTCCATACTTATATAATTTATCCAAAAGTATGCGATGGTCAACAAAATCGAATGCTTTAGACATGTCCATGTATAGAGCTGAAACTGGGACTATTTTGTCTACATTTGATAAAACTGTATACATTAAATCAAAGATGGCCATGTTGATAGATTTGCCTTTGCGAAATCCCAACTGCTCTTTAGCGAAAAGGTTATTTTTCTCGAAGTAGTCATAAATGCCACTATGAATGACCTTTTATATTACTTTTGAAAATATGGGGAGCAGTGCCACAGGTCTATAGCTGCCTGGGTCTTTCCTGTCACTTTTTTTAAAAAGCGGCTTCACGATGCCTATTTTTAGCCTGTCGGGAAATTCACCCTTTTCTATACATAAATTTGTTATATGGCTAATCAATGGTGAAATGATGTGAGACACCGATTGTACAACTTTAGTACTGATGTTATCGTAGCCAGTACTGTGTTTTTTTTTTAAAGAATTAATATTTTTTTGGATGTCAATTGGATTAGTTGGCTTCATAAATATAGAATTAGGTTTATTAAATGTCATTGTGTTCATGATATTATGTCTATGTTGATTATTTGTTGTATGGGTTAGGTCAATAAAATATCTGTTAAATTCTTGCGCAATTTTTTGAGGGGATGTGAAATATTTACCATTGGATAATATTTGAGGGATACCGTCAATTTGTTGTCTAGACTTGTATTTATTAATAACATTCCACGATGCCTTTGTTTTGTTACTAGAGTTTTTAATATAGTAGTCGTTCTGAGCTTTCTGAGTCAGTTTTATAATTTTTTTTAATCGTTTTGAGTAGTCTAAAAAAGTCACTTTATGTCTAAGTTTATTATCCTTTGAAAACCTGTATTTCCAAAGTAACGTACGTTTTCGCTTGCAGCACTTTTTTATTCCTTTAGTAATCCATCTCGGTTTAAGCACTGGCGAAATTTTAATCTTTTTCATAGGAAAACACAAATTATAGAGTAATCCGAATTGATCTGCAAAACTGTTATAGGCTTCATTTGCATTTTTCGCCATGTAGACTCCATTGAAATTTAGTTCTTGTAGGCGATCTCTAAATTTTAGAATATTATCCTGACTAATATCTCTTTGTTTTCTATACCAGTTTGCAAGAACACATGTTTTTTTGACCGGGCATTTCAACAATTGAGCTGAGTGGTCTGAGATGGCAAAGTCAATCACTTGAGCTGTGCTACCTCGCAGGTTGTGAGCAATATTATCAATACAGGTGTTGCTAGACAATCTTGTCGGCTCAGATATTGCCAATCGTAAATTATAACATGAGATTAAGTTTTTGAATTGAATAGATTGCGGCGTTCGTTTAAGGACATCGATATTAAAGTCTCCGCAAATTACAATTTTTTTCCTTATATGACATATTTTATTTAGTATATAATTCAATTTGCCGAAAAATATCTGAAAACTGTTACTACTGTTTTTAGGTACTCTATATATGCTAAGAATAATAATGTTATGATCAATGAGCTCTAGTCCTGCGCATTCTATTATATTTGGTATAGAAATATTATTAACTTCGTCTAACTTTAGGTATTTGTGAATATTTTTAACCAAAATACAGGATCCCCCATTTCTATTATTCCTTGAGTAAAATGATGCTATCTTAAAATTAGGAATAGCCAAATGAGATTCATCACCTGGCTGCATGTTATGCTCTGTGACACAAATAACATCAACTTTTGTCCCCAAATCCATTAACTCTTGTAGGTGTACACTTAGCAGATCAGACTTATTTATTAGGCCGTTGACGTTTTGGTGTAGTATATTAATAAAGTTGTACATAATAAAGTCATTATTACCCTTATTTAACGATCGGTCAATGGATAGTTGGGATGATGGCTTGTTCATAAAAAATTTAGCCCATTGTAAAATGCCTTATTTACATTTATTAAAACCTTATTTAACATATGAGCCAATTTGTATTTGCCTCTAGGATTTAATTGATAGCCCTTAGAGGAATAGTCACCTATACCAAAATATACACTATTTGGTGATTGAAGCCATACGTGAGAAAACATTTCAAATTTTTTATGCAACATTGAGTTGAATTTGCTTACAAAATAATTAAAATCCTCGGCATGTTTATTTAAACTATGAGGAATGTCACAAATTGCATTCTAGGGAGATATTTGCTTACGATATCTCGACGGAATGGATAGCTAAGACATCGGTAGAAAGTCACTTTGAGTGTTGTGGTGTCACAGTGTGTGGACTTAACTACTTGGTAATATGTGTGTATAGAACACCTAATAGTAATCTGGACATTTTTCTTGTAAATTTAGAGTTCCTACTTAATAAGCTAGTAACTAGACAAAGAAACAGCTTCAAAAACATATTTATTTTGGGTGATTTTAATGTGAACATTTTGGAAAAAAACAACAAAACTGAGCTATTTCTAAATACTTTCAGAATGTACAAACTTCACCCCAAAATATCAGTACCGACAAGAATAACGGCACATTCCTCAACATGCATAGACAACATTTTCACAAATATAACTCACTGTCAGGTTGAGGTATTGGATCTTGGCCTGTCTGACCATACGTGTCAAACTATCTCAATGCCAACCAATCTAGGATTTAAAGAACAGTTTTGGTACATATATAGCCGAAATCCAGACAAGTATTTAGAAATTTTCTCAAAATATATCTCAAAAATTAGCTTTTTAGATGTTTATAGCTCGACAGATTCGAATCAGGCTTATGAAATGTTTATTGATATCTACAGACTTATTTTCGACCTTTGCATACCGATAAAAAAAATTAAAGTAACTCATAGCATGCAACCAAACTGGAAAACTAAAGGTATTGTAATAGCTAGTAAACGTAAAAGGCAACTATATTTACAAACCCTAAAATCAAGTAGTGCAACCGTCAAAAATAAGTACAAAAAATATTGTAGGATCATGAAAGTAGTGACGATGCAATCAAAACGCAACACAAATAGAAACTACATTAACCAAAGCACCAACAAGAGTAAAGCTACGTGGCAAATAATAAAACAAAACACAATGCGAACTAATACGATTAAAGATACAGTAGAATTAATAAAAATAGATAATATTGTCATGGACAATTCACTGGACATTGCTAATACCATGAATGACTTCTTTATAAAATTAAATAGTAATCGTACAGTTAACGATACCCAATATAAATCAGTTTCCCAACCAATCTTAACCAGCATCTTTCTGACCCCGGTAACAACTGAAGAAATATTAAAAATTGTTAAAGCATTAAAAAACAAGAAAAGCACTGGCCATGATCAAACACCTATGCAATTTAATCAAATCAAGCATCGAGTATATAGCAGGTCCTTTAACCCATATTATAAATTTAACCATGGAAACTGGAATTTTTCCCGACGACCTAAAAAAGGCATTAATAAAGCCATTACATAAGAAAGGGTCAAAACAGGACATTAATAATTATAGACCCATTGCATTGCTGCCTAATTTTTCAAAAATATTTGAGAAGATCATATCAAATCGCATGATGTCGTTTTTTGATAAATATCAAATACTGAATGCCAATCAATTTGGATTTCAAAAGGGCAAAAACACGTCATTAGCAATATTCAAAGTCTTGCATCAGATATGGACAAATATGGATAAGAAAAAAATATCTTGTGGACTATTTTTAGACCTGTCAAAGGCCTTTGACCATGTGTCGCACAAGATTTTACTGAACCAACTAGAGCATGTCGGGATTCGAGGAGTGGCCTTAAAATTAGTTCAAACTTATCTTAATAATAGAACCCAATATTAAAATATAATAATATTACACACATATGACAAGACCACAAAAACAATAACAAGATGTCAATCAAAAAATAGTATGAATCTGCAAGGGGTACCCCAAGGAATCGTCTTGGGCCCGCTATTGTTTTTGATATATGTGAATGAGTTCCCCCTAATAACTGACCACGTGTGTGTGATGTTTGCCGATGATGCGACTATTTTTGTATCTGAAGAAAAAGATTCGGACATAACTAATAAATTACAAAATACTTTACAAATTGTAATAAATTGGTTGTCTACGTTAAATTTAAGTGTTAATCTGGACAAAACTAAAATTGTACAATTTATTAATCACAAGCAGATGCAAAAAAGTCTCAACACACAAATTGAACAAGTAAATAATACAAACTTCTTAGGAGTCACAATAGATGGAAACTTTAACTGGAAGGCTCACATTGAAAAAACGAATAAAAAGCTAGCCAAATCTTGCTATGCACTATCTATATTGACCAAAATTACTTCAATCGACGTCGTAAAGAAGGCGTACTATGCAAATGTTTATCCCATCCTTACCTATGGCATAATTTTTTGGGGAAATTCGGTTAACATTGAATCTACATTTATATTACAAAAAAAATGTATGCGAATTATGTTTAAGCTTAGAAATATGGAATCCTTAAGGGACGTTTTCAAAGAGAATGGAATACTAACTCTGACGTGTATCTATATACTACAAATCTGTTTATTTGTTAAAGAGCGAACTGACATTTTTATAAAAATAAGTGAATCTAAAAATAATATCCGTTCACAGTATAAATATGACATATGTACAGTTAGACCTTCGAGCTTTATACTTCGCAAGAGCGCATATGTCAATGGAATTAAAATTTTCAATCATCTACCTGGTAATATTAAGTCGCAAGATGGAATCCAATTTAAAAATAAGCTCAAGGAATGGCTATTAATGAAATGTTTTTATAATTTTAATGAATATTTTACATATTAAGATTGATAGTTATATAGATATTAAGAAAGTTAATTAATGTTGAAATGTGATAATTTAATATTGTACGCCCGAAATGGGCAAACTGTTGGACTTTTTATTTAAGGTGTGATCTATTTTTACACAGTTTTGGACAATAAATGAATCTTATCTTATCTTATCTTACTCGGATAAACTCGTTCTCGTATATATGACATTTTGTCACGTACATGCCAGTATAGCACGAATCTGTGAGAACCGATTTTCATACGAGTTTTATCAGTCATTTTACGTGACGCTAACCATTAACACTATACTGGCAATATTTGTAGTTATATTTCTTGACCCTCGTAATATTTTAAATTTGAATACAATGTAAGTTGCATTTATTTTAATTCGTTTAATTAGGACCCATGCATTTTGCATTTCTGCGATATTAGGTGTGCATTGGACCCGATTCTACACTGGCCTCTTAACTACGTAATTTTATTTAGAATTCGCTAAAACACTTTGCTATTCTATGCGCAGCTGTCATAATCAAATGACAGCGCTAATTTAAATCTGACGTTTCTTATTTTAGGCGGTCTATTCAACTTAGATTAGCTGCCATAATGCAATTCTAGACATGTCGTTTTTACACGAAAACACAGAAACGTCAAACTTAAGCGACTAATTTTAGAGGCGAATAAAATAGTTCCGTTTATAATTTGTTTATGAGAAGTCAAGTGCATATACTGATTTTTAATTTTCTTTTGAAAATTACATTTTGATATGGATGAAGAATTCGTCATGGCTGCTTTAGTTAGCCGACGAGAGGGAGCATGGCGAGGGTGAAAAATTTTATTTAAAGAGGTTGCGTGATGCATCCTACCCATTCTACCGAACAGAGCGGAAATTTCGAAAATTGTTCAGACTGTCGCGGGACATGGGCATACACGTGGTCGATAATTTGAGCGCAGGGTTGCTAGTGGGTACTGTGCCCCAACATTTAAAGGTTTTAAGTGCACTTAACTATTTTGCCCAAGGTAGCTATCAGATTGCTGTAGGGGAAGTTAGCATTCTGGCTCAAAGCCAACCTACAGTCAGTCGAAGTCTGGCAGCTGTTTGTCTATTGATAATGGAGAGATTGACTCGACAGTGGATCAAGTTCCCTGTGACGAGAATAGAAAAAGAGAGGGCCATGCAAGGCTTCCAGAATGTGTTTGCAATATCCTATACATTGGGTGCGGTGGATGGGAGTCACATTCCGATACACAGACCCCCAATTAACCATCCAACAGCTCCAGGCAATATTTTATATAACAGAAAAGGATTTTACAGTATTAAATGTAATTATTTAAAAATCTATGAATGCAGTCTAAATTGTTATTTAAATTAAAATAATGTCTTTTTTTAGTAAAATCTTCTATTTATTTATTTTATTTTATTTATTGGTATTGAGGATAACAACAGCCGTAGATATAACTAATACTTGGTAATTACATAATACAAGGCCAATAACAGTCATCCATTAATTACTTAAGAAACTATTAACAAGGTAAGTCAAACATAGTGAAAATGTTCAATCAGGTTTTAAACTAAAACTAAAAAATTAACAAGACGCTAAAAAAAAAACAAATGTTAGTTAGACTCCAATAGACTAACAGCTTAAATTAACATAACTTAAAAAATAAAGTCAGACGAAGTTAAACCTGGACTAAAAGGATTTACAATAATATAAAAAAAAACTACTAATAGTAACAGAAACACCACCGATGGTATAATATATTAATTCAACACTTTCATTAAAAGTAAAAAATCGATCGGTAAAGTACACATGTGAATACACCCAGTACCCAAGAACACATCAAGAAGTAAATTGATTAACGGCCCGCACATGTCCACGCCAGGATGATCCTATTGCATATGTATTTTTTTTTTGTTGAATTGGCAAATTATTTTTTGTTTAGTATATATACATATATATTCATATATTATCTTTATGTTTGTTCAAAATCGAATAAATATCACTTTTAAATTTATTTTTTGAACCTACAAATGGATCAGCAATGTAAAATTCGGTGTTATACAAGCGAGGGATCCGTGCCAACACAGCGTTAGCTCCATAGTTAGTGGAGTGAAAGGGAACGTGAAATAGGGTCTTGTGTCGCGTACGCCTTGGAACTCGAAACGATAGGCCGGATAGTAATTCAGGACAATCCAAACGATTACTAATTATGTCGAAAAGTAGACTCATGTCAGCTATTTTTCGTCTATCTTCAAGTGGTAGGATATTATATTTTCGACAGTTATCAACGTATCCAAGGGATGATTTGTCAAATTTGTAATTTAAA
This sequence comes from Epinotia brunnichana, assembly GCA_963854355.1. Classification (NCBI taxonomy): domain Eukaryota; kingdom Metazoa; phylum Arthropoda; class Insecta; order Lepidoptera; family Tortricidae; genus Epinotia; species Epinotia brunnichana. The sequence continues at coordinate 25,898,530 of OY977944.1, forward strand.
TGATTCACAAACTTCTTCTGAATTCTTTCAATTCGATTTTTATGAATAGCGTAACAGACTGACCATATAGGAGATGCATATTCGAGAATACATCTCACATATGCGTAATATACAATTTTTAGACTTAACAAACTTTGAAACGGTTTACACGTCCTCATTACAAATCCCAAGTTGCGATAGGATCTGTTAACAATAGAGTCAACATGATTTCTCATCGTCATTCTGGAGTCCAGCATCACTCCTAGGTCACGCACAACGTCAGCTCTGCTCATCGCTGCGTCTCTAAACTTATAGGAGAAAATTATTGGCTTAGGGCTACGGGTAAAACTTATACATTGACACTTTTTTAAACTGATAGTGATCTTATTTTGTGAGTAGTATTGGACTAGGTTATTAAGATCACTCTGCAGGAGCTCGCAGTCTGCTAAAGATTTTACTCTCATAAAAACTTTTTTATCATCTGCATATAACAAATGGCGTGCGGTGTTGAAACATGTATCTATATCAAATATATAAGCATTATAGTCTCTAAAATATTCTATATATATTCTATCTAAAATATTCAAGGTACTTTCCCTCCATGTGGCATAGGCGTGTACGCCCTGTATTTCCAAAATTTCTTTACCGCTCTACGTCCATTATCGTTTTACGTTGATCGAGTGAAGTTCCGTAGATGTTAATCCGTGTTTATCCTCTCAGCTAAAACTGTAATTGCAGTGGTTGCGTGATATTTATCACAATGTACGGTGTAATGTATGGTGCTGTATAGAAAACTGTGCGAGTTAACGAAAGTTCGTAAAACTGTAATTGCAGTGGTTGCGTGATATTTATCACAATGTACGGTGTAATGTATGGTGCTGTATAGAAAACTGTGCGAGTTAACGAAAGTTCGTAAAAATGCACGCGTTTCCCACTTCGTATGCAGGACTCAAAAATAACTTCATATAAATTTCATTGATCCTTATTTGCTGATTGTATGTATCTAAGATATTGATATTAAGTTCTAATATTCTGAAGCAAGAGACGTAAGTCCGACGATTATGGGTACGGCGGAGACTGTCTCCTTTTTCGAAGACTTGTTTGATTCCTGCAACGGGACTGCCTTCAGAACACGAGGGAAAAAATTAAGAACGGTGGTCACCAAAAATTCTCAACATCATGCCTTCTGGCAGGAAGCCATAGAAAAACTAGAAAAAGTTAAAGCAGCGGTGTATCTCGCGGCGGTAATGCAGTATTTGGTACATGACAAAAATTCTCAACATCATGCCTTCTGGCAAGAAGCCATAGAAAAACCAAAAAAAAGTTAAAGCAGCGGTGTAACTCGCGGCGGTAATGTAGTATTTGGTACATGACAACCCCAGCCATGTAAACACGTATTATACGAATGTCTGCTAATTTAATAGCTAAATATTAAAAAACTCGTATTAAACTCAGTGAAACTACAATGGAAACATAACCTAATAACATACCTTCAGTTATCGCGTTCCGAAACCGAACTTAACACCTACATCAAGCAAATAACACATAGGTAATCTGTTGTTTTCGTCGTTGAGCCTAAACTTCACTTGAAATTTTAAAAACTAACGGGAAAGTGGAAGTTTGTTTTCGAAGAAAGTAACTAGTACAGGTGTTCACTTAGAATCTATTGGTTGTTACAAATGAAATTCGACAACTATCCGACAACCGAGGAAAAATTAATCTGTGTGTTGCTTCTACAAAGAACCGGCAGGCAGTGTATCGATTGACAACGGCAACGTAAACAACTAGTTCTTATTGACAATACTGCTATTCTGATTAAAACTCAATATTACATAACATTACAAAAATGACTCCGTTACCAACAAATAAACCTATCGCATGCTACAAATGTAAGATGACAATAAAAACCAAGGACTTTATGAAATACTCAAAATGTTGCAAATGTTTTGACCTGATTTGTGCAAGAAAACATTCTCTAAATAAATCTCGATTGATGACAAATGAAGACAAAACATTGTGGAAATGTATATCTTGTCAGACAAAATCTTCAAAGGCAGAAACGAAGACATTAAATATACCAAAAAGTAATACCACAAATACCAAATCCCCGGACAACATTACTAGAAGGAAACATAATGTTCCTAAAAAATCGAGCTCTCAAGATAATATCTATCAGGCTTTCACAGATGATATTATGAGCTCCACACTTAAAGATGTAAGTACATCGAAAGCCCACGAAGTCTCCCAATCACATCGTTTTTAGAGTCTTCACAAATAGTTGCCCTAAAGATGCAAATAGAAGATCTCACACTTGAACTATCGAGCGCCCATGAGGTAATTCAGAATTCAAATACTGAGAATAGTTGCTTACAGAAACAAGTTGATGACTACAAAAAAAAGATTAGCATATTTACCATATTACTAAAGGACAATACCTCTTCAAAATCGCTCCATTCATCCAATAACCCATTAAAACATTCAGCGACTGACATAAATATGGAATCTGAAAATAAAATAAAGGAATTAGAAAAGGAGGTGAACAGACTAAATAATAAAATCAAAACATTACAAACTAAAATTAGTAATTTATTGACAACGAACAAAACAATGAAACGGAAATCTGATGCAGTAATAAATAAATAAATAACTCTTTCACGCATTCAGCAATCTACGAAAGCCCTACAAAAAACTGTTCAACGCCTGGAACAAAAGATTGTTGAAAACTCGTCTCTGAAAAAAGCTACTCAACATCAACAAAAAATCAAACAATATGTGAACAGAGTACCATTCCTAAAAGAAAGAACACAACGGACACTGTAAATAGATCACACAAACCGAAACTGCTGCTCCTTTCGAACTTCCACGGTGCAGATTTACTACTACCTCTTTCTAAGATCAGAAGGAATGACTACGACTTCTCTGCTGACATAATAAACCATAGAACTACTGAGCGTGTGTTGCAAAATGTGCAAGATAAAATAATTAATTTAAAAAAAAGTGACTGTTTAATCATAATGGGCGGAGGCAGCGATTATAATGTCACGCCATTAAAGACTGTATTAAGGTTTTTAGAAGATAGAGTAAAAAATGTATACATACTAATGTTATTGACGACCGCTTTAGCCTAGTTGGTAGTGACCCTGCCTACGAAGCAAGAGGTCCTGGGTTCGAATCCCGGTAAGGGCATTTATTTGTGTGATGAGCATGAATATTTGTTCCTGAGTCATGGATGTTTTCTATGTATTTAAGTATTTATTTCTCTATATAAGTATCTATATCGTCGTCTAGTACCCATAGTACAAGCTTTGCTTAGTTTGGGACTAGGTTGATTTGTGTAAGATTGTCCGCAAATATTTATTTATTTATTTATTTATATTTATAATAATTTATGTCCAGTCAACCAGGGGTCGAAACTCGCTGGTTTCCGAAATATTCGAGTTTTTAGTTTGTATGAAAAAAATTCTCCTTGCAGCCTTAAAAACTGGTGATTGTGACAAAAGTACTTCCATTTGGATGGTAAAAAAACATTTTTGTCAAAATCAGCACTTTAAGGCTGCAAGGCGATTTTTTTCAAACAAACTAAAAACTCGAAAAATTAAAAAAAAATCGTGTTTTGACCCCTGGTTGACTGGACATAAATTGTTGCAAATTAGCTCTAGTATAACCCCTTTCAAGGAATAGGTCGAATTACCAGTCACCCTGTATATATGTACTACATCAAAATATAAATTAGGGTTTCTCATTTCTCGACCTTTTTTATTTCCCGGAGCACGAGAATTCTCGACCACTATTTCCCGGGAATTCCCGGGTTGTCGAGAAATACGGAAATTTTTAAAAATATGTGTGATTTAACAATAAAACTTCGCTTTTTATGCAATAATCAACAACATTTATTAATCAACAACGTTTATTTTTAATGTCATGTGACTATAACAATAGAAAACTTTAATAAAGCGAAATAAACTCTAGCGAGATCTTTTAATCATTATTTCTACAAACAATTAGAACTCTTTTTCTTTGGAATAAACAAATAAAATATCTTCTAAAAACAATGTCATCATGTCACCACAATAAAACTTAGTACTTTACATACTAAATAATTTACTTTAGTCTCTGTCTGTACTCCAAATTTTTAAGTATGTAACATAAAATGACAGTTTTTCGATTAGGTATAAAAAACAACAATCAGACTAGCTTAATAATTACGAGTAAGATACCTTAGTTTAGTCTTTGTATCAACTTTTATATATTTGTTATAAATGGACAGTCTTTTCGTTACTACGTACGTAAACATAAGAACCTAATAAATAATTAATAATCTTAGACTAATTACAATCACAATTTAAAGCGGAAACTGCTTCAAAATCAAAAGCTAGCCCACTATGTCTTGTTATTAAGGAAATAAGCCTTTAAAAATACGAGGGCATTTATAGCATCATCTGACAATCGGTTTCGTATTTTCGTCACAAAGTTTCCAGACAAGGAGAAAACCCGTTCATTTTCTGTCGACGTAGGCTTTACTGACATAACAGCTTTATACAAGTTTTCCAGATTTGGTGTTCTTTTGCCAGTTGATTCATATAACTGAAACTCTTTTTTAATCAAGCCTCTTGTTAAAACAGTTTCAATATTGCTCGTAGTGTCTGTGGCTGCCATTTCAATAGCCTGTTTTAGTTTCAGCTCAAAGGATGTAGCTTGCTCGAGTTGCTCGTTTTCTGATGTCTGTATTAAAGTGTCATCTTCATCTAAATTAGAGCTGCTAGGAAATAATCTATTGTACAGTTCTTCTGTAAATCGTATCAAAGCTGTCTTAGTGCAATTGCGTGTACCACTTTCATTATAGTTCTGAAATATGGTTGGGTTGTGAAGGTATTTAATTAATGTAATCAAGTTAATATTGCGCCTATTTTCAATTTTGCTCATCAGATGGTCCACGAACGTTGTGGCTAAATTGTTTTCCATAGACTTTAACTTATTTATCAGCACGTCTATTATTGCCTCCGATGTCAAAATAGTGGCATCTTTCCTCGATAACGCTTCAACAGACAACTTAACCGGGTGTAAAACTGCCAACAATGACTCTAAAACATCAATGTTGGCGTCTCGCCACATTGAGGACATATTTAAATCGATCAATGCCTTTTTAATTGCATTTTTCAGTTTAAGAAATCGTTCCACCATCTGCATCATCGAGTTCCATCTTGTCTGGACATCTAATAATAAGTTCAACTCATGGCCGATTTCTTCTTTGACGTGTTTTTGCAGCGTGATGTTTTTCAAAGGACTCTTCCGAAATAATTTGACCAAGGCTCGTGTCTCTTCCAAAACTTTGTTGATATTTTGGGTATATTGTACATTATTTGTTATATCAGATTCTAACTCGCCGTCGTCGAATAAAAAAATTTCATCATCATCACTGTCTTGTCCAGAAATGTTTTGTTCTAAAGCTTGATTTGTTGGTTCAGTAACATCAACGTCGCTCGTATTGTTTTTTTTTTTGCAAAATGTAGCCAACACAGATAAATGAATAGCGTGATTTAAGCATAGGACCATTTCAGCAGGGCTTTCGCGTCCGAACTTTACCATGACGTTTGGTCCATCACTAGTCACAGCTACGACGTCTTGTTCAAAGCATAATCCAAACTCTTTTAAGCGATCTTCTACGATTTGCCTCGTCTCCGTTGCCCTACATTGACCCGGTATGAAAACAAGTCCCAAATTATGAACCACGCCGTCTGCATAATGGAGACAAAGGTTGAAATACCTTCGATTTCTCAAACTTGTCCACTCATCGATACTCAGACTGAATCGAGCGGATTGGTCATTACGTAGTTTGCACAAAAAAGTAATGGTTTCTTTCTTTTTCTCTTCATAAAATTGGAGTATTAAATTCATGACTCCAGACTCATTTTTGGGTAACCTGAAACCTCTTTGCTCTAAAGATTCCCTTATGAAATCGCTCCTTGTAATTTGGCGAATTGTGAGGCCATCTTTTGCTGCTAATATGGAAATTATTTCCCCGAGAGACTGTTTGGGTTTCGGTTGAAATGTAAGAGTCTGTTGAACTGACGTCTTAGGTTTTTTAGGAGCCGACGGTTGCGCGTCTTCAGCACCAGTAGCTCCAGTGTCACAGCTGGCTGAAGTGGATGGCATTGGCTCTGTTTCACTTTGACATTTTATCGAAATCTTATGTATATGTTCAAGATGCCTTACTAGCCCGCTTGTATTCGAACCTTTCATTGAAATCTTTTTAGGACATTTGAGGCATTGTGCGGCTTGTATGGACGACGACTTGTCATCTTTAATTTTAGTGAAATATTTCCACACTTTAGATTTCTCCATCTTTAAACTGTTAAACAAAAAATAATAAATAGTTACTTTACTTTTAAGGGAGAAAAGCGAAATGATGACAACGACTTGAGCATTTAGTTCATAAATAGAAATGGAACTAAATTTCATTGGAAAAATGAATAAACATAACGACTTCACAAATTATCAAATCATATAGGCGAGGCAAGAAACACACTCATAACAAATTGATTCGTTTCATTTAAACTGAAACTCAAACGATCATATATTTTGTTCAATACCACAAATACCCATATAAGAATTGAAATAAAACGGAAAAAGCAACATAATTATACTAGTCTATAAAGAGAAAGTAAATTACTTACATTAGAGAAGTCGCCCGCTTAAATTTATATACTAATTCAGTCTAATTCGCTCCGAGAGCGACGCACACGCGCTCCGCCGCCGAATTCAAAATGGAGACTGGCGTGTACGAAGGGAACGGGGAGGCGGCGGGGCACTGTCGGTCACTCACACGCCGCGTGGCAGAGCCGCGCGCGAGCGTAAACGCTTTATTATGATTTTAAATTTTTTGACTGAATTTCTCGATTTCTCGATTTCTCGACCACTTTTTTCTCGTCTCGAGTAAGGCAAAATTTCCCGGGAATTCTCGGTTCGAGAACTCTCGAAGAGAAACCCTAATATAAATGGAATCATAAACAAAGCAAACGTGTTATGTATTCATTTACAAGAGTTGATGGAAGCTGGAAAACAAATCGACGCAATCTGTATCACAGAGCATAATATGAAGTCGGGTGACGAGGTACATTTGAACATTCCTAAATATAGATTAGCATCTTGCTTCACAAGAGAAAATAGGTATGGGGGATCTTGCATATTAATACGAAATGGCCTATAACAAGTTAGGTCACGACTGACAATTTATATTTATAACGGGTTTTGCACGTTATTCTACTGAAGTGAAAATAACCTTGTTTAAAACGTACTGTCAGACACTATACACGTGCAATCTGTGGAGTGACTATACCAAAAAAGCCTACAGTGCTCTGCGCGTCCAATACAACAACGCCTTCAGGGGGCTGTTGGGGCTGCCCTGGCGCTGTAGCGCGTCAGGGATGTTCGCCGCGTGGAACACCGACGGTTTCCAAGCCGTGCTGCGCAAGCGGGTCGCATCCCTGGCCGAGCGCGTGCGGGGCAGCGCCAACGCTCTTCTGAGGGTGATCGCTGGGAGGATGGACAGCCCTATCCTCGCTCATTGGATGTCTTTGCATGTTCGTTCCAACTTTAATTATATATTCCACTAACATAGTAGTATAAGCCTTACTAACATAATATGGATGTGTAATTGTCCGAATTAAATGCTTTCATTTTCATTTACATTTTATTATATGCCGTCCTGCACAGATTCGATTAATGAGACAGCTCCCTCTATGGTCAACCATAATGATGTTGACGTATGATTCGAAAATAGTAAATCCTACATCTTCAAATGTAGAGAGTTTTTTCAAAACCTTAAAAATACATTTGTGCCTAATAAATACCAAGACAGACAGACATCGCAGCGATGAATTCATTATGAAACATCTTGACTTTCTTTCTGGAGAATTAAAAACTGCGCATAGTTCATTAAATCTACGCAATGAGAAAAAAACACTAAAGCGGAGAAAAATGCCTCAGTCTGGGGATAAAAAAGGGAATAGGACTTTGGATGCAGTAAAAGAAGAGTCCCTATTTGCTGAGAATCCTTCTTTGATCGAAAATTGGAAAGGATTAGCTAAAAAGGATTGCAGGAGAAAAAAAATCACAATAGAAAAAAATATAATCAGAAAATACCTTTGTTAAGAAATGGTTCTGTAACACGATTTGCAAGTAAAGACATTATAATTTCGAATACATGTGCATTCGACTCAATCGCTTGCTGTTGGGGTGGTTGATAATTATGTATTCAGCAGAACTTTATGCAATAGTGATGATGACTATTGTAAATTTATAAAGATGATTGCCGCCAATGAAAATACCAATGATATTTACAAACAACGTGGTGAGATTCTGAAAAACTATTATCATACAAATATTGACGATAAAGGGAAAACCTACATCACTTGTGAATGTAATATTACATATATATTTGAAAGAATTTTTATTCACAAAAATATATACAGCGCAGACATACAAGAATCATGTACAAATGAGGACTACCCTACAAACAACGTAACAAGGAAATACGCTATACTGCCTCTAGATTTTAATAAAGACACATTATGTGAATCTGCAAAGGCATCAATAATGACGGAATACAACATGTCAACTTGCAGAAAGCACGGTTGTACTGGCGTAAAAACTGTCGATTGCGTTCGAACCAAGAGATGATAAAAATATATTATATTTCTGATTTGCCAACAATGATGAAGCTAAAAGACTGTGTGTAGTAGAATTCATACCACCATGCAGTCCTATTGGTATTGGACACTATAAATCTCATTGCCGCAGGGGCTTAAAATGGCAATGTTTTGACGACTTGTCCACAAGAATAACGAAAAGCAGCAAAAGCTTCTACGCGCATTGCATTATATATGCTAAAAATAAGATAGCGGAGGAGAGGAGCTTTAATTTAGGTTGAATAATAAGGAATTGTCTAACTAGAATTGTAATAAAGAATTGTTTAAGTTGACTATTAACCCTCTATTAGTTTCCCAGGGACACCTTGACTATATTAAATAAAACTATATTTAAATATATATATAGATACAATATCTATAAAATTATTATATTATATATATGTAGTGTCGTCCCTTTTTTAGATTGATTTGAAAGGGACGACAAAATAAGAACTCATTTATTCAAGTGGGGTTCCATTGAATCCACTTATGCATCGTCATTTTGTTACATATAGGTGCATAAATACACACGCAATTAACTATTTCATATAACATACATCAAAAATATGTTAAAACAATTGCAATATATCCGCGGAAACGCTTCGTCAAGAGTAAATAATAAATTGTAACGAGGAAGACAGTACTTTTAATATTAAATGTCTTCCACATTACATTAGACGACCGCTTTAGCCTAGTTGGTAGTGACCCTGCCTACGAAGCAAGAGGTCCTGGGTTCGAATCCCGGTAAGGGCATTTATTTGTGTGATGAGCACGAATATTTGTTCCTGAGTCATGGATGTTTTCTATGTATTTAAGTATGTATTTCTCTATATAAGTATCTATATCGTCGCCTAGTACCCATAGTACAAGCTTTGCTTAGTTTGGGACTAGGTAGATTTGTGTAAGATTGTCCGCAAATATTTATTTATTATTTATTTTACTGTGCGTGCACATTAAAAAGTACCGTCTTCTTCATTATATTTTACTGTGCGTGCACATTAAAAAGCACTGTCTTCCTCATTACATTTTAATGTGCAAATACAGTACCGGCTACTGTGCATGCACATTAAAAATTACTGTCTTTCACATTACCTTTAACTGTGTACTGAAAGAGCACGGTAATAGGTATTGTGAAGCCTGATACCTACTGCCTACGCAGTACTGCTACTAAAGCAGCTAATGCGTAGGTAGGTAGGTACGCAGACAACCTGGAATAAATAAAAAAAATATTTTATATATGTCATTTATTTAAGAAGAATTAAAGTCTTATGTTTAACCAAATTTGAGAACATTTTATTTACAGGAACATGACACTGAATCCTTTTATTTAATTATAATCAGTCAATTTTACATCTTAAGGTCCATCCATGGAACGATAGCGTGTACTTTTCATACGTTGATACAAATGTTATTCGTACTACCTACATTACTTAATTGAAAAACATGTGAAATGTTGTTTTACTTAATCAATCACATCATCTAATTACCGCAAAATGTATGGAAAGTTCACGCTGTCCATTTAAACACCTTACCACTCTTACCAGTGTACCTTAATTATTCATCAGTACCTTAACCAAAATAGACTAAGCTACCAGAGGAGATCCGTATGCAAAATATGCAGGCCGCATTCGGACTTCTGATACGTGTTGTAGTGATCCCAGGCTACGATATGACTGATGTTGCCAGTCGCTATTGTGGTCAGCTAGGTAGGTATGACACAATTAATTTTTTGTATGGGATTTTGAAATTTCTTGTACTGTAACCTATCATGTGACTGAGCTTTAAGGCAATAATGTGATATACATACATATTTGGACTCAGCTCGCAAAAGGCCTTTAATTGATGTGTTCATAAATATTATAGAATTCAGAAAAATAAATTTCAAAATCTCAAACATAAAAATTTATGACGTCATACCTCCCTGGCTGACCACAATAGCGACTGGCAACATCAGCCATATCGTAGCCTGGAATCACTGCAATACGTATAAGAAGTCAGGATGTGGTCTACATATTCTGCATAAGGATCGGATCTCCACTGGTAACAATTGCAATATATCCGCGGAAACGCTTCGTCAAGAGTAAGTAATAAAATGCATTATAAAGTATAATAATTAATTATTTAAATTACAGTAATAAAATTAAAATTTAAAATTCAATCTTAGTTTTACACCGTCAAAACTTAATAACAATTGTGTATTTGGTGGGTGCCCTATGGTACCACTGTCAATTCCCAATTCAATAAGGGCAGGTTTGTTAATGAAGTTTAACTTTTATATTTCACCGGGGACGAAAGCTTGCAATTACCATCAACGTCAAACCCGCTAACCCCGCTGGAGGTCGCGTACCGAGGGTTTCGTACAAAATATACGCTAAAAAGGGCCGTAACTATAATCTAGTATTAGCAGTGCCCTGCTCCTAAGCAAAATGTACGCAGTGTTTTACAACTTCTATTGAAGTTATATTGGATAATATGGAAATCGCATAGCAACTCTTTCAGGCAGCTGTTTCTAGTCAGGGTCAAAATCAAAATACATACCTGCTTTGTATGTCCCACTGACATTCAGTGGCCTGTTGTTTGTAGTTAGCTGTTAGTTTCTTGTATGTTTTAATTTTCAAATTCCACTCCGTGTTATTGGTATTTTTTTAGCAGTAAGTCTCATAACGTAGTTTTTAGTTTTAAATAGTCCCACACATTTGGTTATGTAATTTTTGTAATGCGTAATGTTATTTATTGTCTGTCAATTTTACCATAGTACCATAGATAAGTTATAGTACCACATCTCTTTTTATTTTTTTTATTTAAGTGGATACCACACGACCAAACTTGTTGTGTTGGATCAGTGTTAATATTTATAAGGTGTCCGTCCTTTAAGTTTTTATTTTATTCGTTATTAATGGTTTTATTGCTCTGTGTTCTTATTTATATGATTTTTCGTAATGTTTGTGCTTTTGTGCGATCGGGGCGTCTTTGGTCCGTGTATTTCACCGAATGGTCACAACGGAAGACCAGCGCTGGCACCGCCAGCATTTACGCTGAGTTGTGACCATTTTGTGGCAAATGTGTATGTGCGTATGTGTCTGCAGTTTGTTTTATGTGTTTTATTTTGTCACGAATAAATGTTTTCTTTCTTTCTTTCTTGGCTATTTTGTTATTAATTTTCTGGACGTGTAACTTCCAGTTTAAGTTTTAATCTAGAGTAACCCCTAAAAAGCTGGCACTACTAACTTGCTCAATCTTTGTGCCATCCATATTTATATTAAGACACTGTGATTCCTGTTTATAGTTATTTAACTGTATTATTTTAGTTTTGTCCACTTTGTTAGTGTGTTTAGTGTACTATATATTTTATTACTAATATTAGAGCCGCTTAGATTATTTTCAGATATGAATATGGTAGCGTCATCGGCGAACATAACACATAAGTGGTCGATTACTAGGGGAAACTCGTTTACATATACTAAGAATAATAGTGGCCCCAAAACGCTGCCCTGTGGCACTCCCTGATGAATGTGCTCGTAATTGGATTGTATTCTTGTTAAAGTTTTTGTCTGTGCCGTCTCGTCTTTGCAAAATTGGGGTGTGACATTCAAAAGTTTTCTAAGGGGATGAAGATCATGCGAACACGATACTTTAATTCAGACCACATTGAAAACTTTTTTGGCCAAGTGCGGGCCTACAATTTTAGGATTAATGACCCCGATTGCCACACTTTCACACAGACGTTCAGATCACTCCTGATAACGAGATTCATAAAACTCCACTCGACAAGTTTTAACTGTAAGGAGGGTTCTGGACATCAATTAATAAAAATAATTAGTTCAAACAGTCATGTGGTCCTTGAGAGGAATCCATTAAAAGTTCTGACAATTGTACAGAGCACAAGAAGGTCGCTACAGATTGTTTCGCATCACTATCCATTCGATTTAGTATATTCAACTGGTGCAATACTATTAATGAAATACTGAAAGGTACCTACAGATGTCTCGCGGTTCGCGGTCAGATGCGAATAAAAACTTACCACGAATTCAACAAAAAGCATTGAATAAATATAAAAAGCGGTTAAAAAATAAAGATAAATAAATAAGGCTGTTTTTAGGGTTCCGTACTCAAAGAGTAGAACGGGACCCTATTACTAAGACTCCGCTGTCCGTCCGTCCGTCTGTCTGTCACCAGGCTGTATCTTACTGATACCGTGATAGTTCCAGCTGTAGTTATCACAGATGGTGTATTTCTGTTGCCGCTATAACAACAAATACTAAAAACACAGAATAAAATAGTTTTTTATAGATAATGATGGTACGGAACCCTTCGTGCGCGAGTCCTGGGTTCGAATCCCGGTAAGGGCATTTATTTGTGTGATGAGCACGAATATTTGTTCCTGAGTCATGGATGTTTTCTATGTATTTAAGTATGTATTTCTCTATATAAGTATCTATATCGTCGCCTAGTACCCATAGTACAAGCTTTGCTTAGTTTGGGACTAGGTAGATTTGTGTAAGATTGTCCGCAAATATTTATTTATTATTTATTTTACTGTGCGTGCACATTAAAAAGTACCGTCTTCTTCATTATATTTTACTGTGCGTGCACATTAAAAAGCACTGTCTTCCTCATTACATTTTAATGTGCAAATACAGTACCGGCTACTGTGCATGCACATTAAAAATTACTGTCTTTCACATTACCTTTAACTGTGTACTGAAAGAGCACGGTAATAGGTATTGTGAAGCCTGATACCTACTGCCTACGCAGTACTGCTACTAAAGCAGCTAATGCGTAGGTAGGTAGGTACGCAGACAACCTGGAATAAATAAAAAAAATATTTTATATATGTCATTTATTTAAGAAGAATTAAAGTCTTATGTTTAACCAAATTTGAGAACATTTTATTTACAGGAACATGACACTGAATCCTTTTATTTAATTATAATCAGTCAATTTTACATCTTAAGGTCCATCCATGGAACGATAGCGTGTACTTTTCATACGTTGATACAAATGTTATTCGTACTACCTACATTACTTAATTGAAAAACATGTGAAATGTTGTTTTACTTAATCAATCACATCATCTAATTACCGCAAAATGTATGGAAAGTTCACGCTGTCCATTTAAACACCTTACCACTCTTACCAGTGTACCTTAATTATTCATCAGTACCTTAACCAAAATAGACTAAGCTACCAGAGGAGATCCGTATGCAAAATATGCAGGCCGCATTCGGACTTCTGATACGTGTTGTAGTGATCCCAGGCTACGATATGACTGATGTTGCCAGTCGCTATTGTGGTCAGCTAGGTAGGTATGACACAATTAATTTTTTGTATGGGATTTTGAAATTTCTTGTACTGTACCTATCATGTGACTGAGCTTTAAGGCAATAATGTGATATACATACATATTTGGACTCAGCTCGCAAAAGGCCTTTAATTGATGTGTTCATAAATATTATAGAATTCAGAAAAATAAATTTCAAAATCTCAAACATAAAAATTTATGACGTCATACCTCCCTGGCTGACCACAATAGCGACTGGCAACATCAGCCATATCGTAGCCTGGAATCACTGCAATACGTATAAGAAGTCAGGATGTGGTCTACATATTCTGCATAAGGATCGGATCTCCACTGGTAACAATTGCAATATATCCGCGGAAACGCTTCGTCAAGAGTAAGTAATAAAATGCATTATAAAGTATAATAATTAATTATTTAAATTACAGTAATAAAATTAAAATTTAAAATTCAATCTTAGTTTTACACCGTCAAAACTTAATAACAATTGTGTATTTGGTGGGTGCCCTATGGTACCACTGTCAATTCCCAATTCAATAAGGGCAGGTTTGTTAATGAAGTTTAACTTTTATATTTCACCGGGGACGAAAGCTTGCAATTACCATCAACGTCAAACCCGCTAACCCCGCTGGAGGTCGCGTACCGAGGGTTTCGTACAAAATATACGCTAAAAAGGGCCGTAACTATAATCTAGTATTAGCAGTGCCCTGCTCCTAAGCAAAATGTACGCAGTGTTTTACAACTTCTATTGAAGTTATATTGGATAATATGGAAATCGCATAGCAACTCTTTCAGGCAGCTGTTTCTAGTCAGGGTCAAAATCAAAATACATACCTGCTTTGTATGTCCCACTGACATTCAGTGGCCTGTTGTTTGTAGTTAGCTGTTAGTTTCTTGTATGTTTTAATTTTCAAATTCCACTCCGTGTTATTGGTATTTTTTTTAGCAGTAAGTCTCATAACGTAGTTTTTAGTTTTAAATAGTCCCACACATTTGGTTATGTAATTTTTGTAATGCGTAATGTTATTTATTGTCTGTCAATTTTACCATAGTACCATAGATAAGTTATAGTACCACATCTCTTTTTATTTTTTTTATTTAAGTGGATACCACACGACCAAACTTGTTGTGTTGGATCAGTGTTAATATTTATAAGGTGTCCGTCCTTTAAGTTTTTATTTTATTCGTTATTAATGGTTTTATTGCTCTGTGTTCTTATTTATATGATTTTTCGTAATGTTTGTGCTTTTGTGCGATCGGGGCGTCTTTGGTCCGTGTATTTCACCGAATGGTCACAACGGAAGACCAGCGCTGGCACCGCCAGCATTTACGCTGAGTTGTGACCATTTTGTGGCAAATGTGTATGTGCGTATGTGTCTGCAGTTTGTTTTATGTGTTTTATTTTGTCACGAATAAATGTTTTCTTTCTTTCTTTCTTGGCTATTTTGTTATTAATTTTCTGGACGTGTAACTTCCAGTTTAAGTTTTAATCTAGAGTAACCCCTAAAAAGCTGGCACTACTAACTTGCTCAATCTTTGTGCCATCCATATTTATATTAAGACACTGTGATTTCTGTTTATAGTTATTTAACTGTATTATTTTAGTTTTGTCCACTTTGTTAGTGTGTTTTGTGTACTATATATTTTATTACTAATATTAGAGCCGCTTAGATTATTTTCATATATGAATATGGTAATATTTTTGAAAATATTTATAATATTACGAAAACCCTATTAGAAGATGCTGTAAGCACTACGTCATTGCCTACAAATTCATCCGTCAATTTAAAAAAAAAAACAGCTGTCAGTTTCTAAAATCGACTTTACCTATTGGCCAAATTCGTAGTATGGGAGATGTGCGTATGATACGTAGTATCTCGATATAGTTTGTGGCGTGAAGGGCTACGAGGTGCTGCAGAATGCAGTGGCCCGGTGACGCGGTGTTCGTGACTGCGGGCGCGCCACATCATTTCACTACATGGCTCACGGATACGTCCACTATGATAATTGACCTCTTTGCACTTTGAAAAGGCGAGTTAAAATTAGAAAAAACGAATACAAGAAATATCAATGATGACATTGACAGGAACCGTTATTCACATTTTATAGTTTTAATCATTATAAGCGAAGAGGATTTATCAATTAGATTTATCAAGCTTGACACAACGTAATGGCAAGATCAAACAAATAAAAGGGTGTTAGTTCAACTATTAATAGTCAAGCAACAGTCGTCTAAATAAATTTGAACTTTGTTGTCACACGGTTAAACATTCGTCTCGTCTGTTACACAGTTTAAAAAGGTAACATGTGCTTGCAACCCATAAATTAATTTATTTGAAACTCCGCGACTGTACAATCGACCTCATAGGTTACTGAACACCTAAGCACCTTGTCGTTTTCACTCCTTTGACAACTTCATATGGCAGTTTAACGTGGTCATGAATGCAGTTTTTAGGGTTTCGTAGCCAAAATGGCAAAAACGGAACCCTTATAGTTTCGTCATGTCCGTCTGTCCGTATGTCACAGGCATTTTACTCGAAAACTATAAGTTGTATTTGAATGCGAATGACTTAGAATAGTTTTTTTTCATCGTTGAAGTTATCTCTTAAAGAGAGTGTAAGAGGTATTATGGAATTAATTGCGATAATTGATACGGCGCCTGTGCCGGCTGTATCATGCTCATGTCTAATACTTAGCAGTAATAACATATATTTGCTCTTAGATTTTGTTTAGGCGTTTAACATAAAATACGTTTAAGGCTACTAACAGGTATAAGCGGACGAGGTCGCGAATAATAATTTTCATAAAAATGTACGAAGAATAAAAACAATTTGCCGCAGAAAAACGGGGAACGAACAATATTGAAAAATCGAAGATCAACTTACAACATAATTATGCTGGACGAGTCAATTTTGAAACCGGCATTTTGACCTCTAATCATTAATTGTTGTTAACCAGCTCGAAGTCGAGAAAATAGAAATAGCGAAACGGGAAAAGTATAAACTAGAACTAGAGTTATTTAAATTAGAGAAGGAGCTAAACATACGAAAAATTTCCAGTTTCACTGAACCTTATTATAATCAAAATATTATTGAGATTTATTTAGTTAATTTATCAGAAGATTTGGATGTTCAAAAAAATGTTCCACTCTCACGAGTAAATACTATTTAATTTGTAACTAATTAGTCGCTATTTCTTTCCAGTAATAATAAACAGTACTTCAATTAAAGTTTTGTATCAATTCCCGTATTACTTCGATTGCTTCAGGGTCAATTGCTTCGTTATTGTCCTCTTCAATGTTATCTCGATTATTATCGCCATTATCTACCATTTCGTCATTTGCATAATCGTAAGGTATGTAATGTTCGGATGCAAGGCGTTTTTCTAGATTGTGAAGGGTAACACATGCTAAGAACACTTTGCACGCCGACAATGGTTGCAAACGGAGATGATTGAGACAGGGAAACTTCTCCTTCAATATACCCAAAGCATTTTCAACCATCCTTCTTATATGTTTAAATGCTCTCAAAAATCGCATTACTGCTTCCGTTCTTGGTATTTGTATGGGGATGTTCGGTGTTATTAGCCACTTTTTCATACCATATCCGCTGTCTCCTAAAATAAGGGCATTTGGAAATGGCCTCCAACCATTTTCCCACTGCTGTGCCAAAGAAGAACAACGCAAAACTCTTGCGTCATGAACAGAGCCCGGCCATCGTGCACTTGCATAAAAGAACTCCAAGTTAGGCCCACAAACAACTATAGTATTTATCGAATGGTCACCTTTACGGTCCACAAACATGTATTCATTCTGCCGAGGTGAATCGATGGGTATTAACGATCCATCAACAATGCCACCAATTCTTGGAATGTTACCAATTTCCATAAATAATTGTGAGATAGAGCCCGTGTTTGCTGGCCAACGTACTTCGTTACCAAATATTTGATAGACTATTGCAGTGGTAACACGCCTTACACAACGATGGATCGTTGCCTTCGAAACGCCGTGGTTGTCACCACTAACATGGTATTGAGATCCCGAACCCATCCAATGCAGCGTACACAGTATTTGTTGACATGGCGTCAAAGCTTTATTTTTTGTAGTTGGGTGATCTATAACTGCACCGATTTCATTTATTAAATATTCGACACTGGTTTTACTAATTCGAAATTTTTCCTTGAACGCAAAGTCAGTGACGGCAAAGGAGAAATTTATTCGTTCTTTATATATTCTCCTATGTGCGAACTCATCTAAATCACTCTCACTGTCACTACTACTGCTTTCGCGGAGAGCCATTTTGTAACTAACACTACAATTGAAACGCTAGGCTGACACAGCCTCGATCTCAAGTCAACAATTACCGACAAATCTACAAATATGTCGAGTTGGAAAAATGGTTCTTGTTTCACAACATAATTGTCATTTGATTAAGATTAGGACAATTGTAACAAAATGCTTGTCATGTTTGTAAGCATTTCTATACGAAATAATTTACAAAATTGTCAGTTGTCACCTGTCACTTGACAATTGTCAGCGACATATGTCGAATTGTCAGCCGACATATGTCGTTGACAATTGTCAACTTGGTGAAATAGGGGCCAGGTAATCGAACACAAAGGAAATAGTTGGCATTCCTTTGTAATGCAACAACGTTGCACTTTGGACTCACCGACCTTGCATAGATTACGCAATGTTTAAGGAACAAAAGATACTATTGCTATAAAAGAGATGTATTTTCTATAACTCTATAACTTTGAAGTCTCGGGGCCCGAGGAGCCGACGCACTATGACGACGCGCACGGGTCCGAGGACGTCATAGACTTTGTCGTCCACAAAGACGTCAACGCTAATAATAAAATCTAGTCCTTACCTTGACGAAAGATGGTGAATGATACCGTACGAAGAAAAAAATTTCTTCCTTGGTTACCAGTTACGAAAGCTCGGTTACGTACACGGCCGAAGGGAATCTATATCTAATATTATATTCTGTGTAATTTGGCAGCGATAATTGAATTAAGCATTCAGTACTTATCATTAATTATGGTCAATATGTGACTTTAATCATCATTGTAATCAAAAGCCTCTTGCAATACTCTGCTTTTTGCACGAAACGTCAAAAAAGGAGAAATTTAAAGTTAGTGGCATTTGTCGGTGTGAGTATTATATTCTTTGCTAACTAACACTGTGGCTGAGACTAAAATGAGTGTAACCGCAGAAGATTTAAATAGCTGCGGTCTGAAAGATGGCGTCCAAACGATTACGAATTCTATGGAAAATCTAAACCAAAAAGCTGTAGAAGGTGCAATGGTAGCTGGTTGTGGGTATGCACAATTGAGACAGTTTACAGCCACCTTAGATTTGCCACTATTATCGCAATATAACTATGACATTTGCCATGGTGAAGTATGTAAGGACTGGGAAGTGACGGCTTGGAATGAAATGAAAAAAGCTGGGGAAAGGGAAAGAGAGGCTGCTATTCAAGAAGGAAGAGTAATCAAGAATGGTATATACCTCTCATAGACGTTATCGTTGATGGTTGTTGGGCCAAGCGCTCTTATAAAAAAAATTACGCGGCACTGTCTCGAGCCGCTACTATAATTGGAAGACGCTTTGGTCAAGTACTATCTATTAGCGTCAAAAACAAGTATTGTTGTATTTGCGCAAGGGCTGAGAAACGAAGAGAAACCGTTGAAGATCACGAATGCTTCAAAAATTACAGTGGCTCATCTACTGGGATGGAGGCTTGCATTATAGCGGAAAGATTTAAACAGTCAATATAAATGCATCAGGTTATATATTCGAGATTTATTGCAGACGGTGACAGCAGCACCTATGCCAAAATTTTAGAAGCACGACCTTATTCAGATGTTACAGTAGAGAAAATAAATGGCTTAAACCACATTTTACAAAACTTCTGCAATAAATTTCAGCAACTAAAAGTTGATACAAAATACAATGTTAAAGAGAGAAAACAGATAAGTACTGAAAAAAGTGTGATCGTCGCTAGCGCAAAGCAGACACGTAATTTCTGCCTCCGCTTTTATAAATCGAAAAAGTGTAAAAATGAGATTGTTTATAATTGTGAGTTATATCGTTGTGTAGCTATCAAACTGAGGAATACAGTGCAAAAAACAGTTTTCAAAAACACGCAACAGTTTGGAAGATATGATAAAAAACATTTCAAAAATTTAATCATAACGTTTATTTATCGCTGATGCGCGAGCCGGTTAGCAGTGAGTCACCCGCTTGCCGTTCGGAATCGCGGCAGCGCTGCAGCGCTTGAACGCTGACGCAACGAAAACGGTCTAATGAATGTTTTTTTAACGGTGGAACAACGGACATTTGTTATAAATGGCTACTTGCATGAGATGTAAACTGGATATTACTGACAGGCAATTTCTTATATGTTCTAAGTGCAAAAACCGGTATCATATCAAATGCACAAAAATTTCTACCCAGCTGTTCACACTCATGCGTGCAAAGGAAACCAATCACTGGGCGTGCGCAAAGTTCATAAAGGTGCTAGACAATTCCGGCTCCTCAGCGACGGTAAAAAAAGCGACGACATCAACGGCATCATCGACACCGACCGGGGTTATTAACGTACGTAACTTGCATACGCCTTCTAATTATGTTACAGAACGAGTCAATTACAAGGTTAATATATCCACAGAAAATTCTTTCGACTCTTTACCTCCGGAAAGTTCTGTCGTTTGCAAACCTCCCGTGATTGCATAAAAAAAAACTAGTGTCATCTTAAAATATTTGAATTTAGAATACGAAAACAAAAGAATGACTCGAAACTATGCTACGCTATGACGCGGGTTCAACGGTAGGGTCAACCTGACCACCTAAGTACCTAGTTTGTACCTGGAGGAATGTACCTCAGCAACATTTTCGTATATCTCGCGCTGCACAACGTGCAGACTACAATGGAGTACGAAGGGAAGCCAGCATACTAGCCCACCGACATTGTGGAAGCTGGATACCCTGCTAGGTGTCCCGTGGACCATCGCGACTGTGGCGTTGGGGTAGCCTTGCAGCTTGCCCTGACCGCGGCTAAGTAGCTGTAATAGCTGGTAATGTATTGACATTTCCGTTCATAAACTTTAAACGCTCTGCACGGGTATCACAAGACGGCCGCGACATACTCTCGAGCTCTCTCGCACTATCCGTCTCTTTCTAAGCGGTCTGATAAGAGAGAGACGGTTATTGCGAGAGAGCTCGAGAGTATGTCGCGGCCGTCTTGTGATAGCCGTGCTGTACTTTTCTCGGTACAGTCAAGCGAATCGGCTTAAATGCCACTGTCGATGACATTCGGGACTTTATAGCAATAACACTTATAGTATAGTCCCGATGCCGTCCTATAAAGACTACTGGTGCAAAGAGTTGCGATTCGCGCCTATCGCTGACGTAATGTCACTAAAAATATATGAGAGTATCAGGCGATATCTACATTTTGTAGATAATACAACAATGGACACGGATCGGTATTTTAAAATACGTCCCCTTTTAGAAGCCATCAGACAAAATTGTCTGAAACTGGAAGAGGAGAAAAGATACAGCATCGATGAGATGATGGTGCCTTATAAAGGTACTCGAGCTGGTAGTCTGGGTTGGTATACGATATTCTTCCGTACGGTAGAGATGACACTTTTCGATTTTGTTCATTTACAGATTACGAAGATAGTTTGGGGCTTGGGGCAAAAGTTGTCTTTTGGTGGCGCTACACTAATTGTATTATTTTTCTAGAAGTCGAAAATTCATTTATTTTATATCACATTTTTTATTCAAGTTTAGTTTATGAGACAAATTTTAATTTTATAGTGTTGAAGTTTGTTACACTGATTTATATTTTATCCCTTTGATTTGTTCTCTAGAAGTAAAGTATCCCTTGATAAATAAATGTCAATTTTGAATTATAATGCTATTTAATTCCAGTTTATTTATTACCTTTTCCTTCCAGTATCGTAAAACATCGAAATATCGGAAAACCGATATTAAAAATTTAGATATCGGAAAAATACCGGTATTGGAAAAAGGCACCGATATTCCATGCTCTACTTTAGAGGTATACTTATCATTACAATCCAAAGAAATACCTCTATTCGTCTTACTGGGAGAGAGAAAGCCAAAGGCAAGAAACAGAGGTGTGATGGTGCTTTTCTTCAAAAAGGGTTACAAAACTCTGCTGAAGAACTACCAACCCATCTGACTTCTGAGCCATGTCTACTTATATAAACTGTTTTCGAGAGTCATTACAAATCGTCTCGTACTCAGGCTAGATGACTTCAAGCCTCCCGGACAAGCCGGTTCCCGGAGAGGCTTTAGCTTCGTAGAACACATCCATACGCTCCGTCAGGTTATACAGAAGACTGAAGAGTATAGCCTGCCCCTCTGCTTAGCGTTTGCGAACCCCGAGAAAGCCTTCGATTTGATCGAAACCTGGGCTGTACTAGTCTCTCCAGCGGTGCCAAGTTGACTACCGCTATATCAAAGTATTGAAGTGTTTGTACGAAAACGCCACTGTGTCGACTCCAGGATTTGAACGCGAAACCTATTCTGATGCAGCGGGGAGTCAGTCAAGGAGATGTTATTTCCCCAAAACTGTTCACCGCTGCACTGGAGGATTTTTTCAAGACTCTGGACTGGAGTAGGCAGACATCAACGACGAGTACATCATTCACCTTCGGATTTCTGACGATTTAGTAGTCTTGGCTGATATCATGGGGTACAATGCTCGATGACCTCAGTAAAGCCTCCAAGCGAGTCGGTCTAAAGATGAACATGGATAAGACGAAGATCAAGTCAAATACCAACTCCTATTACAATCGGACGTTTTATGCTCAGTTCCTGTCCTGTCGGCTCGGTTTGACCAGTGTGTGTTGCCAGTGATGACATAATAATATGGCACCTGAAATGTAGTCGCTCACTATGGGCCTCAATAGAAGGCTAGAAGTCACCCAAAGGGCAATGAAGATGGCTATGCTGGGAGTTTATCTGCGTGATCGCATTAAAAATGAGGCTATCCGCAGCAGAACTAAGGAAACAGATATATAGCCCTTCGAATCGCTAAACCAATGTCGGAATCTAGAACCCGCATGAGCTCCACTCCTAGAAAAAGTTATAAAGCCGTTTGTACGAACGCTCTTAGGTAAAATGTATTGTTACTATTACTACCATTTTCTCTATCCAAATCTTTTCGAAGTATGGTTGGTTATATATACGTCTCTTGAAGCCTGAAGAAACATATATTTAGTGAAATATTATTTTAGACTACTAAGTGGGATTGCAGTTAGTTTCTGTAAAACTGGGGACAATTCCTACCTTGCTAATCCCCAAGGAACGTTTTCAGTTGTGTGTTTATGCCCTCCTACCACTGAGCAAGTTTTAATTATTAAAGAATCAGATTATTACAGCATTTACGGCACATGATAACTCTTTATACTATATCATAGCTTATTTTTACGATAAATAAACGTCAAATAACGCTACTTATTAGCCAACTTGAATTTACCTGTAATTTACCACTTAACCGGTTTTGCCTCAATCAAGTCGGTAATTTACCGGTAGTGAAATTTGCCCGGTAATTGCATTCCCTATTTGCAATATCCCATGGGTGCAAATCGAAAATCCGGCTTTTACGTCTTTCTTTCAAAAGTACTTTTGCTGTGCTTGTGCAGTAGGGTGGATCGCCTTTGTATGAACATTTTTTTTTTTTCGATTTTCTAAATGGCGGGCCTCCAAAAAGTTAATGTGATGGCAAAATAAAGCTAATGTCGAATATAAGCAAGATTGGATAATTTTAAGTACTGCCCCGCAAGCCCAATAAAGTATTTTCATATATCAAAAATTTCACTTCATGATATCCTTGTTACACGGAAATATACTATACCACTTATAAAACGTTTTCTGAATAATCAAATACATCTTTATATATTAAAAATAAATTGTTGCTGCATTATTCTAAAAAAATATCAAAGTACCCTCATAATAGCTTGACTTAGTTTTAGCATCAATGTTATACTACCAGCGTTTTTAATGTTGATCCGCCAACGTCTTGCACTGTATTGTTATTAGTTATTTTGAATTTATATTGCCTAATGTAATAATGAGTTTGCGTAATCGTGATAAAGTGTGTCTTGTGTTTGGTACTGGCAATGAATTACCAAAATATACTTTACCGACATACCGTGATATGATGGAACATTTTATTTACGTTTCTAAATCTTCGACGAAACGTTTCCAAGATTTGGTGAAGGAAACAAGTAACATTGTTGCAACCGATATCGAACACATATGGATGAAAGCATCTATACCAATAGTGGAACGACGTACTATCTTAGCAAGAATAAAAGCTTATCACAGTAAATATCGTCATATACTTAAATCATACCAGAGCAGAAAAAATGTCGCGTCCTTCAAAAACAAGCTCAGTAAATTTCAAAGAGATAGTAACGTGTTGTTTGATATTGCGACTTGTAGGTGTAACTTATTAGAAACCTGTTTCTGTGAGAAAACACGAAGGATACCTAAGAAAGAGATAGAATTTTTGATTGATCAAAGAAGTCACAGAAAAATGGGGATTGGTTCGTTAGATAGAAAAAGTACAAAAAAAAACCTGGATGATATTGAAAAACAACGTAAATGGGATTTATATTTGGAAAAATGTAAAACGATCGGAACAAGATTCGTCGAGCCCGTGCAAATACTAGGAACTTAGTTAGCTACACAAAGTATTCCTGACTGTGATGACTCCTTTATTTGTATCTCATTTGACGGACGAAAAGACAAAACAATGGTTATTGACGATGGTCGAAGGAGGGTTGTAACGGAAGAGCACATAACTTTGCTCCGCGAACCCGGATCCAAATACATTGGCCACATAACACCTGATGCATGTGACGCAAAAACTATCGCAACTAACTTGCATTCCTACTTACAAGTAAAACCCTTGGATATAAAACAAATTGTAGCGGTTGGATGTGATGGCACTGCAGTTAATGCTGGGGTAAGAGGAGGTATTATCAGGATACTCGAAAATAAACTTGAACGCCCTCTTCAATGGTTAGTTTGCCAGCTGCATGCCAATGAGTTACCTTTGAGACATCTTTTTCAGCATCTTGATGGCACAACTACAGGTCCCAGAAGTTTTACTGGCAAAATAGGAAAAGCATGAAATAACTGCGAACAACTTCCTGTAACACAATAATCTGCTATAGAATGCCAACTTCCCGATATTACTAAAATCTGTCGTGCAATCCAACAAGGCAATTGTGATGAAAATTTGGCTAAGCGAAATCCAGGGAAAATTTGTCATTCACGATGGCTGACAACTGCTAACAGGATACTCAGGCTTTATATGTCAACCGAGACCCCATCAAGAAACCTGTTAATTCTGACGCATTTTGTGTTGAAAGTATACGCTCCAATGTGGTTCAATATAAAAACTCAACCGTCATGTATTATTGGAGCACTTACACGAAACAATTAAGGTGGTTCGATTGCCATACAAAACGTTATTTGACATTCGTAGGCTAATGGCGTGATATTTTAAGAAACTCATGTAGTAAACTTTCATCAATTGGTTTCCCATTTGCGCCAAATTCCCCCTTTCCTAGAATAAACTTGTATAAACTAGATTAAATTGAGAAATTGGTTTGTCACGTGATATTTTGGGAAAACTATTTTTCTCAAATTAATCTAGTTTATACAAGTTTATTCTAGGAAAGGGGGAATTTGGCGCAAATGGGAAGCCAATTGATGAAAGTTTACTACATAAGTTTCTTAAAATATCACGCCGTTAGCCTGCGAATGTCAAATAACGCTTTGTATGGCAATCGAACCACCTTAAGCTGACACGATACCGCCCAAACAATCTTAAGAAGGTGATTGATCGTGTAATTCAACGCAATGGATATTTCGGCCATGGTGAAAATATTTTAATAGCCATGTTAGCTGATAATAGATTTCATGTCCGAGCGTTAGCTCTTAAGCGTATCATCAAATCCAGAGAAAGCTCTTCAGACTCTGAGCCTATCAGAGTATTTGGATTGCCAAAGTTTAACTTCAGAGCCGAAGAATATTACGATTTGATTGATTGGAAACAGGTATCTGAACCACCAGTGACGAAACAGTTCGAGACAAATATTATTTCCCAGTGCCTTACTGATTTGAAATTAGTGGAAATTAAAATCTTACCCAAGTTCTGTTTGATGCCCTGCCACACTCAAGCTACTGAAAGGAGCATAAAAATAGTAACAGAATCTTGTACTGCTGTATGTGGGCTAGAGAAACGAGAAGGGTGGATACAAAATAAGCTTGATTCTTGTCGCGTAATGCCTGCATTTAATACGAAAAAAGACTACAAAATTGCATAATTGTACTCTGAATTTCAGAATAAATCTAACGTGCAAATTGATTAGGTACTACGTATTTGTTTGTTTTAAGTTTTAATTTGGTATTTTGATATTATAAGCATGTAAAATGTCAATAAAAACTGTAATTTCATTATAAAATATATTTATCCTACAAAAATTGTAAACAAGGTTTTTATTTATTTGGCAATATTTCAGATGGCTTGCGGCAGTACTTCTACTAATAATTTCGAAAAGTGTCCATACGAACATTTAATTATGTTTCCCTAGACTATCTTTTTTACAACCCCGCCTTAGGCAAAATCGAAGAAAAACATTTTCGATCCACCCTATTGTGCAGATCAGCCTCTTCGAACTCTACCCAGTGAATCAACGATAAGAAAAGTATATCTGGAAAAGTTTTATCTGCTATACACCGTGAAATAGCAAATAAAAAAGTTTGGATATCACTTGATGAGACGACAGACTTTTTAAGTAGATACGTGGTCCATTTCTTAGTGAAAATTTTCCCTTTCCCAAAAATACTTATTTAGTGGCCTGCAAAGTGCTAGCAGCAGTGAATGGGGAGACTATTGGTAAATTCGTAACAGACTGCTTAAATAATATGTGGGGTGAATCATATGAAAATCAACTCGATAATGTGCTTCTATTATGTACTGATAGTGTTGCATGTATGTTGAAGGCGGGGCGAATTTTAAAAAGTGTCTTACCGAAAATGAAACATGTTACATGCTTAGCTCATGCTCTGCATCGAGTGGAGATAATCAAGTATGATTACAACTTCTGAAAGCGGTGAAATTAGCGTACATAGTCATTTGGATTTACTGGGCGCACCTAGCGATCTAGAAAACGATGAATCCGAACCAGCGACGACTGAACTGTCAAATACGTACCGCAAATTTATTAAAGTAACCAAATTCTAAGACCAATGACGCAACCACCCAACGATAAATGAAACCAAAAACAACTAAATTATCGCAAGCACCAGAAAGAAAAATAACAATGAGAAACCTATACAAATTTATTTCAAATGAGCCTATAACAAATTATATTTTTTTTACAATCATGATGTCATTAAATAAACCCGTTAAAATTAATTATTCCTGAATATTGCTGGAATTCATAGGCATATTTTCTTTATTTTGAAGATTGTCTCCACTCTAGTTCATAAATTCAAGTCCGATTGTTCAAGCAGTCCCGGATTAACCAATCAGTAAAGTAGGTAACTAAGCATTTGTTTGGCCCGACATCTAGAGGAGCACCAAAGATTCGGACAAAAAGTAAAGAACCCATTACTGTGGCAAAATATGAACATTACCAATGGCAACAAAAATGTTACTATAGTACATTAAGTAATGTAACATGTTTTATTTTACTGAATGTTTGGTTAAATTATTATTATTATTAAAGCTTTATTTATTCAGTATAGAAACAAGTTTTTACATTTCAAATGTGGTATTAGTTTGTTTAAATTATATAAAATTTAAATTGTAGTTGTAGTTAAAATCAACCGAAAAGTGAAATTATCCTGTTAGCCAGACGCCGCTGAAAATCAGCGCTGCGAAATATCACCATTTCGTGGCACAAACCTGAGTGGCGACCATTTTAGCTTGCTATGATTATGTCTTATGTTTTTGTGTTTTATTCCTTTTATACTATGCTAAAGAAACTTATTTTCTTACATTGTTTTCTAATGGGTAAGTACTCAGGGCGGTAATACATAGAATGTCTCAGATCGCAGGAGTTTGATAAATATGCGATCCGAGGCTTTCTTTATTACCGCCCGTGGTGACTAAAACATTTTACGTCTCCCCCTGGCCAGGAAGTATGACGTAAACAAATTTGAGTAGAAATAAAACTAAAACCTGTAGCTACTGCGTGAGTAATTCGTTCACAATGCTTTACACAAAATGGTAAGTATCCTGAAAGTTTAACTAATTATTAGTAAACTTCTATTGGATGACCACCTACAACAAAAACCTATTAAATCAGCAACCTCTTTTGAAAGCGCAGCCAAAGACACCAAAACTAAATGTTAAATGAGACCGACCATGTTGTAAGACAGGCTTAATGCCTTTTCAAAATTAAAAATGATAAAAAAGTATAGGAAGGAAAATGTTGCAAGATCTTTTAATTATGGATATTAAATCCAATTTACAGAGAAAACTGAATGTTATGGACATTATTGAAAAAATATGCCCTTCCAAAAGGTTGAAGTATGCTAAGTCATTTAAATAATTCAGTGTATCTTCTATCTGTCAAAATTTACAAAATTATTGACTGATAATGACTTGTAAATGTGTAATTTACCGATAAATATCTATATCACCACAATTGCAGAATAGAGTTAAATTTTTTTATCTTTAAAAACTATGATTTAATTTCCATTTTTCATCTCATTTTAATCAAAAGAAACCACCAAGTTTTGACCGATTCACATCTGTTGCGAATGAAAGAAACCAATGACAGAAAGTATAGAAGATGTGAAAAAAAAATCTTGTCAAATTGGTTTAACATGCAAGCTCATTCGACAGGATGACACCCGCAGAATGACCAATCAGATTTGGATGCCCCGAGCGAGTGTGGGCGAGGGACCAAGGCGGTCTAGAAATGGTTAGGGCCTGGAATGTCTTAACCTGGCACTGGGCTAAACCATATGTTTATGTCTCGAATGAATGTAGGGAAGAGTGATCAGAATATTATGCACTTTCTGATTTTAATTTTTTTCTGTTTTATTACTTTTTTAGCCTAGGCTTCACAGACCACATGAACCACGACATTTATTACTTTTTTACTAGAAACAATGAACTCGGAGACATTCACTTTGAGTATTGAGAATGGAACGGATAACAACTCCCGTTACCTCTGTCCGGAAGCTGGTATAGACATAAGAATTTGAATTCCACTAAAATCATTATACTTGGAAAACAATATCCTACCCCAAAGGGACTGCGTAAATTACCTCGGATTCCACTTAGACAGACATATGACCTGGAAAAATCACATAAAGGCAAAAAGAGACCAAGTTAACTACAAATTCCGAAAACTTTACTGGATGATGACAAGAAACTCAGTGCTCTTGCTGGATAGATAGAAAGATGAGCTTTTATTTCCTTATAACAGAGTTTTAGATATTAAAGAAAGTTTTTGTATTGCTTATTTTTTCTTATTTCACTATTGTTATTCTCTATTTTTCATAATATTCTTCTTCTTCTGCAAAAAGACTGCCTATAGCGGTGAAAGCCTCCTCCAAAGCTTTCCAGGTTTCCCTGGCATTTACTTTTGTGACATCTGTCTTCTATGGTGTTTCCTTCTCTTGTCTTCTTGTTTTTGTAAACAAAAGTACTTTTTTTATTTACTAACAAGCTTTGTTGTTGAGTAAAGGTTTGGAGGGTTTTTGTCGAGCTCTTCCGCGGTGACAAGCCATTGTGGGAGATCTTTTGGTATTTTATTTGTAGTGTTTGCTATACTTGTTCATTATTTATTAATTTTTTTATCTTGTATGGTTATTTGTGCTGATCTGGTGATGATATTAGTTGGTTGTTGCTATATGTTATTTTTGTCTATTTGTATGCTTGAGGTAGAATCCATCCTCACTGGATAACAAGCTTTTAATATACTCAGCTATTCTGAAACCTATCTGGTCATACAGCATCGTAATATGGGGAGTAGCCAGTAAGAGCAATGTAGCCCGCCTACAAAGATAACAAAACAACATTCTCAGAAGCATCACCAATGCTCCATGGTTCGCAAGGAAATATGAAATTCATGAGCATGTAAAAATTCCAAGAGTAGCATCCGAACTGGCCCACTATAAGGAACAACACATCAGTGGCGGCACGTAAGAATTTTCACTAGACAACCTGGAGCACATAAAACAGCTGTTTTTTGATGATTTAAGTGTTCCACAATATAAAGCAAGGAATTTTGGGCAAGCCGGTGGGAATCGGCTTGTATGGGCGCTCGGCCACTGCAATAGATAGCCTCTGGATTGGTCGACAATGTCAATGTGGTTAAGAGAAAAAACCATAATCTTTAAGTAGTGAACGGGGCACTGGCCTCTAAATCTATGATCCGCCATCCTCCATTCAACTAAACAGATCATAGTCTGGAGACTGATTACAGATTAAACATAGAAAAAAAATATATTAAAATCATTTGGCAAGCTGAAGGTGGTACAAACCATATGATCACCAATTAACATTAAAAACATCACACCCAACATTAAATATCTCCTTACGACGCTGGACAAGACAAGCCTATGACATTCTGTTCCTTAAGGTTAAGGAGTTAAGGAGGGCCAAGAACTGTTTCTTCATTTAATTTGCATCACACAATCCAGTGGCGGAACCAGGATTTCAGTTTGTGAAGGCATACATTTGACTCTTTGAGGTTACATTGATGTTACGATGATAGATCATTTTGATTTTAAACCCCTCCTGGATACGCTTGTAACACAACCTGTAATAATATATTTCTCCTTATTGTTCTTATGTGCAGCTGAGGCTTCTGAATCCGAGGAAAGACGAAAGTCATGAGATCAGCCTGTTGCCGTTTTTCATCACAAGTCAATTCATGGCGACTGGAGACACGATTCATGTCGATACTTACAAAAAAATCGAATGAATACTTTTAATATGATTTCAAAGAAATCTATTCTTTAAGCAAAATTATAATAAAAAGGATTGTTTTCTCAATAAATATGTGTCAAATTGTCAATAGGTCGGTCCAAAGAGTATTATGAATATATAGAGATGGGTCGGTCCGGCCGACACACGGTCGAGGTCGACACAACGTTGTATAAACAAAGAAACTTAGTGTTGCCATAGCCACTATGGGCTGGCTGATTTAAGGTGCGTCCAAACGTCCGAGCGCGATAGACAGCATATAGCATCGCCGGACGACCCAGTGGTGCGATGGACTGCTGAAGAAGGTCAAAAAAAATCTAGTGAAGTGACCTATATTTTGCCAGACGCCGTGCACCCGGCAGTTATTCAGACGAGCCGTAATTCCGATTTTTGTCTCAATTGGACGTGGCTTTATGCTTAAATATAAGCTTACGGCTGGACGGCACGAGCGAATCGAGCGATACGAAGTTATAAAATGAAGTGAGAATAGGAATTAATTTTGCAGGATGTGTGTGAGGCGGCTGCCAGGCAATAGAGGGAGATAGAGAATAGAATGTTTGGGCACTCCGAAAGCCTGCCCTAGACGATGGGCGAGGTTGTTGAGGTTTTGGTAGGTGATTGATTTAAAATATTGTTTTTATCTAAACACTGTTTATTTTAGTAAACACTTTACATATTTGTAGCTTAATCTACATACGCCATTGACGGAGGTCTTGAAGCAAGAGAGCCACAGATAACATAATATCGCCTACGTTAGTGACGTGCCATGTAACATATAGAGATGTGCTTAATGTTTCCCAACACTCCTCCTTAAATTTAACTCAATACAACAAATTAAATTTGTCTATGAAACTTAAGCACATTCAGAAAAATTTAACTTAAGTTACAACAAAGTACTATGTAGTTTTTTTATTTTAATTTTTCAACTATACTTTATAGACACAACATGTTACAAAAATGTATATCTTAGATGTGTTAACAATTAGTTAGTCAGCTCAAGGTAAATACTCCTCCAAAAAAAAATTAACTCATAAATTGGTTAACAAAATTTTCAAACTTTTCTTTACACAAACTTTTAGTCATTAAATCAGCTAAATTGACATTAGAGTTTACATACTCTATTGAGATGACGCTCCTTTCAACAATGTCTTTAAGGAAATGGGCTCTAATATCAATATGTTTGGTCCGCTTAGAATTTTCATAACTTTTAGACATAGAGATAGCACCTATATTATCAACAAGTAACAAAGCATCACAGTTGTTGTTAAGATGTTTGCTCAGGCCCTTAAGGTTAACTAACTCTTGTGCGGTGGCAGCAGCAGCGATATACTCAGATTCTGCAGTCGACAAAGCAACACATGACTGTTTCTTCGAGAACCAGGCTATGGGATTCACTCCATGTAAGATTATGCCTCCACTCACACTCTTTCTGTCACTTCTATCTCCAGCCCAATCAGAATCTGAATATCCATATAAGTTTGTATCTTCTATTTTTCTAAAAACAAGCCCTTTGTCCTTAGTCTCCTTAAGATAGCGCAGGACTCTTTTGCCAGCCTTCCATAGACTCTCATTCGGCTTATCCAGATATCTACTGAGATAAGATACAACAAATGTCAAATCCGGTCGTGATGTCACTGTCAGGTATATTAAACATCCAATTAATTCGCGATAAGGCACATCCAGTATTTCATCATTTTCATTAACTTGTATATTATATTGTATTTCCATTGGTGTCTTTATTCCTTTGCAGTCAGTCATATTAAACCTTTTTAGTATCTTCTCTATCATGGTTTCTTGTTTTACTATCAAGGTGTTGACACTTCGTTCAATTTCCATGCCAAGAAATTTTCTTACTTCGCCTAAACATTTAGCATTAAATTCAGTTTTCAGTGCATTTATCGTATCTTGTCCATTTCCGATAATTAAAACATCGTCTACATATATTAACATCCAGGTGTCAGCTTTGAAGTACATACAGTAGTCGTATTCTGATCGCTGAAAACCATTTTTCTTAGCAAAATTGTCAATTGTCTCATTCCAGCACTTCGGTGATTCAGTCAATCCATACAATGCTCTTCTCAGTTTTAATACTGTATTTGTATTCTTTAATTCCAATCCCTGAGGAACTTTTATGTATACATCTGTCTTTAGTTTCCCGTTTAAAAATGCTGTAGGTATATCCAGTTGAGTAATCATTAAGTCTTCTTGGACTGCTTTTGATAGGAACATTCTCACTGTAGAGTGTCTTGCAACAGGTGCGTAATTGTTATCAAAAACATCTCCTTTCTGCTGTTGAAATCCTCTCACTACTAGTCTAGCCTTTTTGGTTCCTTCATCTTTTTCTTTAAAAATCCATTTGGTATCGATTGCTTTCTTTCCTTTAGGTAATTCTTTTTCTTCCCAGGTCTCTAGCTTCTCAAGTGCTTGTAACTCTTTATTGATAGCTTCTTTCCATTCTGTATGATTTATTGCCTCTTCATAGGAGCTAGGTGTATTTGCGCTTAGGCAAATAACTATATTTGTCTCATACTCATCAAGATGCGCAGGTGGTTTTACTATTCTTCCTGATCTTGTAGTTATCTCTTTAGTTGAATCTTCATTTAAAATTTCCTCATTAGTTACTTGTTCATTTCCTTTTCCTTGCATAATGTCAGTTTCTTGTTTCTCTTCTTGTCTTGTCTCTATTTTATTTTCTTGGTTTTCTTCTTCTTGGATATATTTTCTTTCCTTGTTCTCTTCCTTTTTATATAGTGTATCACTTTCATCGAATCTCACATCTCTGGATATTATTATAGAATTTTCTTCTGGATTCCACAACCTGTATCCTACTGTATTGTAGCCAACCATTCTTGTCTCCTTTCCTCTTTTACTCAGTTTGTCTAGTTTAGGTATAATTGTGGCCCACGCCTTTGCTCCAAAAGCTCTCAGTCTTGATAGGTCACATGTTCCATATTTCATGAAACAGGGTGTTTTATAATTTATTGCTGAAGAAGGTGACCTGTTCAGCTGATATGTAGCACATTGTATAGCTTCACACCATAAAGTTTTGGGCAAATTTGTCTCTGCAAATAAAGTTCTTACCTTATCACATAAACTGCGATTTAAGCGTTCTGCGACCCCATTAGACTGTTTCGTATATGGTAAAGTATACTCCAAACTTATACCTTTAATCTTACAGAAATCTTTTAACTTGTTGGCCGTATATTCCCCGCCATGGTCGCACCTTATTCGTTGGACTGTATTTCCTGTTTCGTTCTCTAGCCTTCTTATATATTCAATCAATTTTTCTGTTGCTTGAGATTTTTGCACTAAAGGGAACACCACACTGAAATGAGAATAATCATCCAATACCGTCATGAAATACTTCTCACCATTAAGTCCACACTCCTTCACGGGTCCCGCTATGTCAGTGTGTAGCATTTCTGCCACTCTCCTTGATCTCGGTTTTGACGTCTGCTTAAATGGTCCTCTGGTTGCCTTTCCCTCCATACATGGGCCGCATGCTTTGTTACTTGTTGGTAAGTGCATAATACCTAAACATTTTCTGTTTAAATGGCCCAGACGTCTGTGCCAAAGAGCATCATCACATTGGTTTTCACTTTTACTGACATTACACACTTCATGACATACATTAGCATTTAATTTGTATAATTTTCCTTCACAATTACAAGTAATAACTGACTTGTTTCTTATAATAGCAACTTTATCTTTATCAAACTTTACATCAAATCCCGCCTCGGTTATCTTTTTGACTGAAAGTAAGTTGTAGGTTATGTTTTCTACAATTAAGGCATCAACATTGATTTTTACATTTTGGTATTTTATTTTTAAATTACCTTTTTTATTAGTATGTATGTACTGGCCATTTGCAACTAATATTTTTACACTTTTATCTAATATTTCAATGTCTGTCATGTATTTTTCAAATTGTTCACTTACAAGATGTTGTGTGCATCCCGAGTCCACAATGAAGGTGATATCACAGTCTTTATCTTCATTTTTAGCAATTAAAACACTTTCACTAGCTATAAAACCGATCTCCGATTCACTCATTAATGATGTAGCACCTTGTCCCGGGAAGCCTCTGCCTCGGGATAGTCTTCCTTGAAATCTGCCTCTACCTCTGCGATTTTGACCATAACCTTGACCTTGACCTCGGCTCCGTCCTCCTCTGTATTTTCCTTGTTCCTTATTACCAGTACTACACTCATAAGACTTGTGCCCTGGTTTCCCGCATGTGTAGCAGGACATCATAAATGCGTTCTCCTCGTTCACTGTATCGGTGCTGATCTTAGTTTCGGCATCTAACAGCCTGGCCTTGACAAAATCAAAACTCAACTTCTTTTCTGACGCCATTGTTTCTATCGATGTAATTACAGGGTCATATTCTTTCGGCAGTGATGAGAGCAGGTAGCAAATTTGATCTTCTTCATCTACTTTGACGTCGATGGCCTCCAGGTCGCTGATAATCGAACTAAACTTTATTAGATATTGTTGCAGCGGCTCATTGCATTTTAAAGAGATAAGTTTCCGTTTCAGGTGAAATCTGTTAAAAACACTCTTTCGTTCAAAGATATTTTCAAGTAGGCCCATCATTTCTCTAGCAGTTTTGCCATTCTTTATGATTTCAATATATTTGTCAGACACGCTTTGTGCTATTAGCGACTTAGCTTTAGCGTCGTCTTTTTTAGACTTTTCCGCAAATATTTCACTTTCGCATAATACGTATTCCACTTGCTTTTCTTGTAAAATTAGTTTTAATCGGAATTTCCATGTGCTGAAATTCGATTTTTCATCCAAACACGGCAAATTAGACACCGCAGCGCCCGCCATTTTTCTTACTTTATTTCGTGGATCGCAACCCAATTTTACCTTCACTATCAAATCAACCACGCTCAGCTACCATGTTGAGGTTTTGGTAGGTGATTGATTTAAAATATTGTTTTTATCTAAACACTGTTTATTTTAGTAAACACTTTACATATTTGTAGCTTAATCTACATACGCCATTGACGGAGGTCTTGAAGCAAGAGAGCCACAGATAACATAATATCGCCTACGTTAGTGACGTGCCATGTAACATATAGAGATGTGCTTAATGTTTCCCAACAGTGATGGCACATCATAAAGCGGGGCTAGCTCACTAGCAAAATGATGACTTTTTATGGACATGTTTTATGTCAACAACCTTCGTTTTTCGTTCCTGCCCGGCTAGCACACTAATCGGACATATATTTACGTTCAGACGTATAACTTTACGATTGTGCCCATTTTTACGTTACTCTTTACGTTACTTTCTCCGATTTCTGTCACAACACATGAGGTAAACGTCCGAGTGTGCGACGCTGTACTAGTATAAGGCATGGGCACTCTTTGTCAAAATGACATGGCTTTAATTCGAATGGAGAAAAATTCTCTTTGGTCGAATTGCGTTGACATAAAGTGCCCATGCCATATACTAGTACAGCCGGCTACAGCGCCGAACACTCAGACGTTTACCTTATGGTTTCAGTTTCAAAACTCCGATCATCTCCTGAAACATTCCACTATCACTTAAAACCACAACGTAAAACTTTTCGCGGGGCGGGAGTAAAGTAAATAAAAACAAAAAACCGGCCAAGTGCGAGTCGGACTCGCGCACGAAGGGTTCCGTACCATTAGCTATAAAAAACTATTTTATTCTGTGTTTCTAGTATTTGTTGTTATAGCGGCAACAGAAATACATCATCTGTGAAAATTTCAGCTGGAACTATCACGGTATCAGTAAGATACAGCCTGGTGACAGACAGACGGACGGACGGACAGCGAAGTCTTAGTAATAGGGTCCCGTTCTACTCTTTGAGTACGGAACCCTAAAAACGATTATAACACAACTTAATATAGGAACACAACTGTTTAGTAAACTGTGCAGTGCTTACTCTTTAATTTAGGTAGTAAGATTGGGCTTCTAACCATAGACTACTATTGAACGAATTTTATTTATTCGTACGGCTTAATTAAAAATTAAAATCGTTCTTAGTTAAAAATGCATGCAAATTACAGCAGTACACCCAATTGCTGGATCCATTGGGTGAACAAGTCGGCTGGGTTGCCCTGGTATTTCGTGAGTGGGCACTCGCGGATAATATGGTCCATGTGGAGCTGCGGTGCAGGACATGGACCATTGAACGAATGAAATGTATATAATAATTTGGCTACGTATATTTTACGCTATGGCATAACTATATGCTGCGAGGCCTGCGAGATTACCATCGCACAATCGTAGTTATACGTCTGACGATAAATATATGTCCGATTAGTGTGCTAGCCGGGAAGGTCGCATGCTTAAAGGAGACGCTACACGAGCGAAATCGGCATGACTGCCAAGCAAGGTCACAGAAAATCTAGTATGGAGTGACCTAGATTTCGCTGAACGCCGTGCTTCCGATGGTGGGTACAAAACCAAGACAACGAACGGCTATGTATCTCACTCTAACAAATAGCTGTCACATAAATGCTTCGCGTTCGTTGGTCGTTCGTTAGCTCAGTGTGTATCCGCCTCGATCCCTGACACGTATCCACACGGGCCGAATAACGCAGCGGCCTGCATGTAGTCCGGCCGATATCGGCCCGTGTAGCGTCTCCGTAAGGCCTTTCACAGACCGGCGCGGCCTGGCCGCAGCGGTCAATAGAGAACTTGTCATTAGCTGTCAAATTTACTACAGACCCGCGCCAGTGTGATTCAGGCCTAAAACATATACAGGGCTAAGGACAAAATTCGTAGGTGTAGCGTACACCTACGAATTTTGTCGGACGGCCAAGCAAGGACAAAAGAAGATCTAGTATGGAGTGACCATGATTTAAATACTGTTTTTTCCGGGTCTAACGCGATATTTATTTACCTTTATTTCTGACGTTTCGACACGGGTTTCACCGGTCATGGTCGCATGGTGGGCATGTGTAGTGAAATATTGTAAACCCATATCTCTGTTGACAACTTGCTGGGACGAAAGTTATCTGCGCCTATGACCGGTGAAACCTGTGTCGAAACTTCAGAAATAAAGGTAAATAAATATCACGTTAGACCCGGAAATAACAGTATTTCAATAATGTGTCCAAAGCAAGAGAGTTTAAAGTGACCATGATTTTGTTGGAAACCGTGCCTTTAACACGTATCCACACGTGTCGAATCGTGGAGACGCTACACTAGCGAAATCGGCAGTCCTGCAGCGTGCTGCAGGACTGCCGATTTCGCTAGTGTAGCGTCTCCTACAGAGACGGAAAGTGCGAGAGAGCTCGCGCGCCGTCTTGTTCCGTTCTGCATAGATCATTAAAATCTATTTTTTTGAAAATAATAACTGACAAATTGTATGCATGTGGACAACCAACACAATTTGACCATGGAAATAATTTATAATCAGCCAAGTTTTCTGTCTGATAATTTTGAAGTAAACTATTTAAAATATTTTTTAATATATTGTAATTAGTCTTTCCACAAATTTTACACGCATTTATTATAATTTTTTTTAAAGGTGTTACAGTGCTATAAAAACACATTTTACAGTCGATTTGAGCCACGCTTTGATGGATTTATATTTGTTTTATCATCACGTTAGCATCTTACTGCGAATAGCGAAACCTTAGGTAAAATAAGTAATAACACAATAATGACACAGTGCTTTGTTATGGCAATATTATTTTTACGAAATGGTATCCCTAAATTGCCACAATTTGTCAGAAATTGGATGCGACAAATCAGAAGTGATAATTGTATAGTTTGTAGAGCCCACTGGTGCGGCCCGCGCTGGTGGTCAATAGTAAATTTGACAGCTAATGATAAGTTTACTATTGATTGAGAGGCCTAAAGCCTGCATCACACTGGCGCGGCCTGCGGTGGCATTCAATAGTAAATTTGACAGCTAATGACAAGTTTTCTATTGTCCGCCGCGGTCAGGCCGCGCCAGTCTATGAGAGGCCAAAGAGAATATATTATAAGAGACGGGACTTCGACCAAGGTTTTGGATGAAAGTGACATTGTTATTCGATTTTGACATGACAAGTTATTGATAATTTAGCTATTTTGAAATACCACAATATAAATATAAATAAACGTCTAATGGTTTGTAGAGCCCAGTGGACGCGGATTATCGGGCCGTACATTATTTGGCCTAAAGCCTGCATCACACTGGCGTGGCCTGCAGTGGCGGACCATAGTAAATTTGACATTTAATGACAAGTTTGCTATTTACCGCTGCGGCCAGTGTAGCGCAACTGGGAACAAAAATATGAATGACATCCAACTGCTCAAATTCAGATCAAATCTGACAAGTTCTGACAAATGACAAGTTTTCTATCTGTGCTATTGCTATGGTGGACTCATGCTATCTCCTACTTCCGTTCTTTCTCTTTCTGTCATTTTGTCATGGTGACTTTGGCCGGTTACCATGGATATTATAACCTCACGAGAAAACATGTGTGTGTCAAACAAACAATGCTTTTGACGAAACAAAATTAATAATTATCTTAAAATAAAACACGTAAGTATTAATAAATAAAAAGTAATAATATCAAGCGCCAATATTGATTTACTTATGATAAACAACGGTTGGTACTTGAATAAAACCTACAAGCGCGAGGTTTCTTAGTTCGAGAAGAATTCATTGCGACCCGCAAAGATATGTGTAACTGTATGAAATATTTGTTCTCCTTTTATTATTTCGTACCTAAATCGGATTAGTTTTAGATTTTGTAAAGCAATTTTCTGATCATGCAGTGGGCCCAACGACGTCCCTAATCATAATTTATCGATATCGATAACGTTGGGTTCTAATATTATCGATATCGATAACGTTAAGTACTAAAACCTCGTATCGTCCTCGTTCGTTTGGTTAGTAAGTCTACTTCCGTACTAGCGTTTATTTTTATAGGTATTGTGGTATTTCAAACTAGCTAAAGTTCGAATGAGTTGTCATGTCAAAATCAAATGACAATGTCACTGTCAGTGTCGGCCGCCCCAGTCTGTGAGATGCAGGCTTAAGTAGCCCGTGAACGATCAAACATATTTGACAAATTTTACGTTTTGTTTGTACGTTTTCATCAAACATCAGCGCACACGTACCAACACGTTTGTCAAACAAGACTTCTGCGGCGCTACCACGAAAATCCAAACTCGAAATTCTTATACATGCTTCCCTGACACTCGAGTGTTGTAAGTGCGATAGAGATCGAGGTACCCGAATTTCGAAGTTCGTGGTCATAGTCCAGAGGGCCTACCGCGAACGGCATTCGATGTTTTCCCTCTCTGTCGCACTTACGTACGAACTCGTAAGTATGACAGAGAGGGGAAACTTCGAATGCCTTTCGCGGTAGGCCCTCAGTTTCAAAGCGGCGATCGCGCGAAAATTGCGAGTTTGTTTGACAAACATGACTGTACACCTTCAAACATTATGCCAAACACGCCGTCAATCAAATCTCTCAAATAAACAGCCAAACACGTAGTTTGTTTGAAAAACACGTCGAACATGACCGCAGACGTTCTAATAATTTGCCAAGCACGTAAAATTTGACAAATTATTTGAACGTCTGCGGTCTACTTTAAAGGAGACGCTACACGGGCTGATAATAGCGGAGGGCCAAGCAAGGTCACGAACAATCTAGTATGGAGTAACCTTGATTTGGTTGGCCGCCCTGCTTCCGACACGTATCCACACGGGCCGAATCACGTGTCGGCCTGGATGCAGTCTGGTCAATGTTGGCCCGTGTAAGGTCTCGAATACACTTTTTCTATAATCTGTGGCCTTACCTTACATGACTGACACTGACAGTTGGAGTTGACACAAGTGACAAGTCACAATGGGCAAAACCAAATCGCAAAAACTGGTGCCACTGGTGGCAACGGGAACGGGGGAAGTCACTGGGGAACGACGCTGCTTTTAAGTTACTATTAAGTTGAATTACGTGGGTAAATAGTTGCTTCTTCGAAATATCACCGTTCTTGTGGTCTTTGTCCTTGGTGTTTGTTCAGAGTGGGAGTGTTAGCTTGTTGCTAACTGATTTTTTTCGGTATGGAAAGTTTGAAAAAGAAACAGCACGGCTAGTACTGAACGTGACTAATGGCGCGCAAAGAAGCATTTTGATTTTCGCTTATAGTGTTCTCTTCTATTCTCGCGCCGAGCTAATGACTGCTCATTAGAAACTTATTATTACTTAAAAATAACTAATGTATTTCTTTATGACCACATGTTACCGTAACGTGATAAGAATTTCAAGGAAATTCGATGGCCTTTTTGTTCAGCTAGCCTAGCTTGTTCTACACAAGTCACTGTGCGCCGGCCGGTCTTGTGCGTTTTGCGTACCCACGAAAGCAGCACTTAAATATGTACTTTGGTATGATGAAATACTGCATGAGTTACATTTGTATATGCCAGGGAAAGTGAGGTACCTGTCTTAGGATACTGAGTAGTGAGCGAGGTTTCGTAAAAGTTTGTTTCTAAACAACATATTAGGAAATAAATTAAACCTCTCAGCATATAAACACACTCATTTGCGTGTTATGATATTAAGATCTCGATGATATTCAGTGAATGACATTCATGGTGAAAAAGCAGTTTTCATTGACATACAGAATCTGTTCTTGTTTTTGAATGCATGTTCAGTATTATCGGTAGAAGGTAAGTCATGATCTTGATCAGTACTTGATCATTTTTGCTAATTCTGTAACTTGTACTATACTTTAGGGGATGAAGTTTGCTGAGTTTCTTAACTCAGTGCCTGTAACAGAAAAATATGTTGTGTGTCTGCTCTATTAAGGAATATAAATGAATTGTTGTTTGGGGATTTTCAGTGCTTCAACCACTGCCTGTTCATTCCTCGCAGGGTGCACTTTCTTGAATGGCTATAAGTATTATTTTGATGAGAGTGGTTGTTAAGTTAGTGCTCTCTATTTCTTTCTTCATCATGGGAAATATAACCATGAGAATATTGATATGGTATAAGTTGTCGGGCTGCATTTCTTGAATAGATAATCTTGGCAAGTTTTTAGCACATTTTCTCTGTTCTTTTTACTTAAAATTCTTGGCCATTATGTGCTTCCTATGTTAGAGAAAGTCTTTTAATATTGTAATTATAATTATTATCAGCAATTAGGTCGGCAAGATGTTGATGTTGTGAAGGGACGCCTGGCCGGAAACAGGTGGGCAGTCGACCGCTTGTCGCGGTCATTCAGCCCAATTCCCTTAGTTTGGAGCCTCAGGTTACTGTCCCAGCGGCGTTCCCACATCAAACTCTTCAATTCTTCTCGTTTTCCTGCAGAACAGAAGGACATCTTTAAGGTCAATATCCCTCAATTCCCTCTCCTCTAACATATCTTTACCGAATGTGTTAAACCACGGTGCCGCGTACACAACACATTCCGCTAGTACATGTTTGCTTGTTTCTTCCTGCCCACAGTGTGGGCAAGTAGCGTCGTTACTTAAACCTATTATCTTTAAGTGTCTATTCAGAGTATTGTGACCGGTTATGATGCCAGTCAGCAGTCTCAGATTGCTCTTACCCAGTTTCAGCAGATACCTGGTCCTTTTGATATTGATGCCTCCTATCAGCAAGATAGTTCAGATGTCAGTTTAGGTTCTTCTCTTTTGCATGTTTAGTAAGGTACTGTAGTTAATAAATACTTCAATATAACCATGAGAATATTGATATGGTATAAGATGTCGGGCTGCATTTCTTGAATAGATAATTTTGGCTTTTTTTGTAGCACATTTTCTCTGTTCTTTTTACCTAAAGTTCTTGACCATTATGTGCTTCCCATGTTAAAGAAAGTCTTTTAATATTGTAATTATAATTATCATCAGCAATTTGGTCAACAAGATATTTCAGAAGTCAGTTTGGGTTCTTTTTTTTTCTTTTGCTTGTTTAGTAAGGTACTCTCGTTAATAAATACTTCAAATAATTTTAATACCAGTTCTGGTAAACTTGTCATTGGTTTCTATATGTATATAATATACTGAAAC
Organism: Epinotia brunnichana; assembly: GCA_963854355.1. Taxonomy (NCBI): domain Eukaryota; kingdom Metazoa; phylum Arthropoda; class Insecta; order Lepidoptera; family Tortricidae; genus Epinotia; species Epinotia brunnichana. The sequence continues at coordinate 25,941,491 of OY977944.1, forward strand.
ACTTCATTGTGTGTAAACTATTTAAAAAAAATGATATACAGATAAGTTGTGTACAGAGGCAAGCTTATCCTGTAAGAGATGAATTGGAGGTTTGACTAACTACCCAGGAACCAGTGCCGGATTAAGCCAGCGCGGGGCTTGTAGCAAATTTAATCAAGGGGCCCATGGATTGTTTTAGGTTATCAAGTTTATGGTATTAAATAAAACAAATCTGTTACAAACAAGCTCTTCTTGATTTAATATGGGCAAATTTATAAATAATACTGTTAATATCGATTTCTCGGAGTAAATCAAATATTCAATATTCATTAAAGTGAGGTGATTAAGACATTGTTGGCTCATCTTGTTCCTTAATTCATTTTTTAACACGTTTTAATGTTGAGAAAGATCGTTCACCACTGCAGTTGGTGATCATGAGAGACAAATAAATGCGTAAGGCAATTTCAACGTTTGGGAAACAAGATTGTAAAGAAATATTTATCAAAAGCTTGTAAACCTGTAGTTCCAGAGCCTTGTGATTCTGGCTGTCAATAAAATAGTCGGAGCCACATGAGCCGTCAAACAAAAACAAATACTCGGATTAGTTGTTCGACTACTCGTCTCACTAATAAGCTCATTATTATACTATCCGCAAAACTATCTGGCCGGTCAGGTCATAAATCATCGGAATCGTGCTATCTCTTTCACACCTGCACGGCTTATGGAGCGGGCCGAGCAGCAATAGGGCAGGTAGCGTTACGCATAAAAAAGGAATGTCGATAAAGTAATGAAACAAAGAATATAAATTACGTGGTGTTTTGTATAACTGTATTGTATAGTTACTATCGAAATATAAATAGGTATATTGAACTATTGACATAAAGTATTACAATAAAATAATAAGGAGGTATAAATAACGTGGTGTTTTATATAACAGTATTGTATAGTTACTATCGAAATATAAATAAGTATATTGAACTGTTGACATAAAGTATTACAATAAAATAATAAGGAGGTATAACAAAATAAATAACTAAACAAGGAAAATACTAGCTATTCTTCTTCGTCTTCAGTGTCACTATCGTCTTGTAGGTTAATGACAAGACGGTTGGTGTCAATAAAATGTGCTTTAGCTAGGTCTTCGTTCTGAAGATTTTCAGCGTGGCGAACACATTTGACCCAGTCGTCGATTGTAACATGATCGATCGCTTCATTTAACAATTTCTCAACATCTGCCATTTTAAACGTGGTATTTTTCGTCGCAACTTCTCCTTTAACTTGAGCCCATATCAACTCTAACGGGTTATACTGACAGTGATAAGGTGGAAGCCGAATTACTTCGTGACCGTGTTCATTTGCAAGTTGGTCCACTGCGTATATTTGTTTTGGATGACTTGCTTCCACTCTCATTAATAATTTCTTTATTATATCCGTTGGCAGGTATGGTATGTTATTTTTAGTCAGCCACACTTGAATATCTTTTTTTAACCAATTTGTATTAGGAATCGGATTTAATACCTTAGTGTGATAACTAGCATTTTCTATAATTATTAGTGATGGTTCTTCTAATGATATTAAAAATTGTTCAAACCACTTCAAATAAACTTCTGCGTTCATTTCCGAATGGTAATCAGCCGTTTACACGCATCTGGTCAGAAACGCAAAATGCCAGTTAGACAAAAGGCCAGAAACGTTAAAAGCCAGAAACGCAAAACGCCAGAAACGTAAAAAGCCAGAAACGCAAAAAGCCAGAAACGCAAAACGCCAGAAACGCAAAAAGCCAGATTCTTAAAATGCTAGAAGAAAAGCAGAGACTAGTGAGAAGCAGCTATGCCAATGCGTTACCCGTGTTACTATACTACCAGTACCAGTGTTACCACCAGATGTACCCCGGGAAATTATCCCAATTTCTCACCACGATTCAGTATGAAATAAAAATCAATTTAAGTATAGTTTTTTTATTTAAACAATAAAAATAACACAGAAAACAAACCTCTGTTCTCCTCACACAGATAAAAAATTTAATTCCGAGCCTTTTTTTAAAATAAACACTTGGTGTTTTTTGACCAAAGTACTATTCTCCTTAACCATAAAAATAATATTAACAGTTACCCTTCAAACAATATTTAACCTTAATACATTTAAATCGTAAAAACGAATCATTTTTGTTTTAACTTTAGAATAATCAACTGCCTCAAAAAATCCATATCTGTTAATTCATTTTTAATTAATTTCTTTATTAACTTGTTGTATTTTTTGTCGAATTTTATATCTTTTTTTCTTCTCTGTTTATTACTTGTACATAGCGACACTTATTCTATGGTCATGAAACTTCACTTCCTTTTGTAGCTTGTACAAAAATAAATGAATGTTTGGCTGTTTCGTGATTTATTTATTTATTAGATGGTGAAATCCCTCCAACGCGTTATTCGTTCGATGGCGGTTATCTTTGTGTGCAACACTTAATAAGTTAGAATCAAACTTATTTAACCATTGTTTTTCGACATAATCAGCAAACTTCTTCATTTCTTCTGTTAAATCGTATCAATCTAGAATGTGCTGCCAACATTCCTGAATGTGGCTTGCCGGCAATAGAGGCAAGTTTGAAACTATCCTTGTAAATTTTGTTCCGTCTTTTGTATTGTTGCATTGCAGTTTTTCGAATTTTTCCATATAGCTTTACAAAAATGGTAGTGACAGCCTGATATATTTGCCTCTGCAAAAACTTGCTTTACGGCATTTATAACAGCAAGTTCGTAGTCGCACTTGAACGAATGTATGGACATATTTAGTTTCTCATTAATAAGATTAAAGAATCTTGTATATGTTTGCTGGGTTTTATTAGGTAACAAACCATATATTACCGGAATAATATTTGTTTCGTTGACATTTGATTCCACATGCTTGATAAAACGGGGTTGGTGTGGCTTTAAAAGTTCCATCCCCAAAATAAAAACCGACACCTCTGTATTGCTTAATAATTTTTTTTGCTGCTTTGCTGTACATAATTATGTTTTTTTCTTCTTCTCCGTCTTCGATTACTTCCAACTCTTTAAGCATTCTTTTGGGTATTTTCACATCCTTTAGATTTTTATACACTAATTTATCCGTTTCCAAAAAACGTTTCCTTGCCCTGTACATTGAATCTTGTATTGATTTGCATGTTGGTAGGTCGACATCATTTTTCTGGCTGTCGCATTTTTCTTTTAGTGTTTCGAATTTAGATTTGTAGATATTTTGAATAGTTTCAAAATTTTTGCAAACTTCTTGTTTGCACTAAAAAACCGTTTTGTAAATTTCGTTGTTCATAGAGTTGGATATACATGTGTGCTGGCTTGATCTGATAACTTAAGTCCGTGACTGGTCTAATGTAACCGAAGCGTTACATTGGCTACGGCTCGCACATCGCCAGTTAAAAGTCTTATGCTTATTACTTGCACCAAAGTTATATCGCATGCCATTATGTAATAAGGTCAAATTACCTTTTTGATTATTCAGGAATATCAAATCCTCATCCATTCCGAAATGTATGCTGACTTACACGCAATAGCATTGATACTGAATCGTTCTTGAACTGACACATGTAAAATATGACATTGAGGTACTTTATTCAAGAGCTCTATTTTATCAGTGGCCAGTATACATTTCAAGTATAGAGTAGAGGTTCTGTTCAATGAATTTAAAATATTAACAATATTTTTACATACCCAGCCAATAGGGAATATGCATGTGATTTAGGTATGAACAAAAAAAATGATGTGTAATCTTTATTGCTAAAGAAATATACACACATGATTATTTTAACAAAGTATCATGTTTCTATTGATCAATTTAATTATTTAAAAGTAGTATTTTTCAAATTCCCTCGCGCATTTCCAAAACGCAACGCTATTGGCGGAGCGAAATGTGACGTCACCGTTCACTCGGTGTCTACTGCTGACAGGTCGTTTGTATGAGTATTGAATTGTTTTGCCGCTGTTTATTAGTGTTTTTTGGGAATTACTAACTGAAATCACTCAGACTCCTTGTTAAAGAAGACTCGCCAAGTCGCCACAATGACTGAAAGCGGTTTTGTCAAGGCACAGTCGGATATTCTGCCTAAAATTGATGTGTTCATGATGACGTCGTACTTCGCAAATAATTGTGACTACGTTCGCTGAACTAAGAGGAGTAAAAGCTGCAAGGTAAATAAGTTAGATATTTGATAAATTTTCATATCCGTTATTTTGTATTTAATATAATTTTCTGTATATTTTTCAATCTGAAAAGAAGAAATAATATTATGTAGTCAAAATAGGTAGACTTTTAAACAACTTCAAATAGGTGTCTTTCTTAAATAAGTGGAATAAAAAACTAGTACATATATATATTATATAATCAAAGTTATGTTATTAACTAGGAATGTTAAATGTTGAGAACAACTTTTCGTCAAGGTTTATAAATAAAACAAATTTATGTAGGTACGTTACTCAGTAAAAAGAATTACTTAAATTTAATAGAATAGAACTTATCAACACAGTGCGAACAAAGAAACTTAGCTAAAACGTTCGGTGATCGAAATCAACACTCGTAGTCAGCTGTTGATTAACAAAAATCATAATATTTGTAACATTAGTAACAAAAAAAATTGAGAATCTGAACAGTTTTATGAATAGGTATGTAATTAAATTTTTAGGTTAGGTTATTGTTTATATTGTTCGCGAGTAGGTACTAATAAAAAAGATTTCAGCTATATACATAGCTATATACTCACGTCGAAATGATCTTCACAACAGTATAAACTAGTCAAGCACGATACATGATCTCTCTTCATCGCCTTACACCATATTTTTCCTTATATTTGCATCTTTGGGCATATGAAAATATATCTTGTCAGGTGCAGTTTTAATGTTATTTTCACACATACGGACAATACAGTATTTATAATAAGCTTTTGTGTGCTCTTCCATTATAATAAGTTGATCTTATAAGCTTTATAATCACCCACTTTTATTAAAACTGTGAATTCACAGTGTGAATCTAACACTTCGTTGTTAATTTATTCTTAGTGCACGGTGACGTCACTAAATGAGCGCGCCAAAATGGTGGCGTTTTAATCGTCCGAAAATGATAGTAGTTTTAATTGATTTTTTTTTGCTTATTTAATAAAATTGTGCAAGTGTTATATTTTTTTCCGGATATATAATTACTTATAGAATAGTTAAAAAAAATAAAAAAATATCATGAATATTCCCTATTCTCCTCCTGAGGACAAAGGCCATTTTCTACGTTTGAATTAAAATTAAAAATTAGTTAGTAGTTAGTACTATAGGAAAGGCCCATGGTTCTTAGGAGGCTAGCAACAAGCTAGAAAACGTATTAAATAAGGACTCGTGAAGATTTGCGTTTGGACCAGGTGCGTGTAAATGGTCTTTTTCTAAGCAAAAGGCAAATAAAAGTGGCATTTCGCGTTTCTGGCATTATGCGTTTCTGGCCTTTTGTCTAACTGGCATTTTTCGTTTCTGACCAGATTCGTGTAAACGGTTCTAGGATTCTAATTCCACAAATATAGTCATTATTCCCGTTTCCAACTTACTCATCTTTGAAACTAGTCCATAAGCTTGATTACTGCACTCTGCCTTTTGATCCGTGTTATTGGAAATGTCTCTTCCAAAGTTTTCTTGATAGTAGTTTATTTTTTATTTTTATTTAATCGCATGCAAGGTTTACAAGCGTTGATAGTAGTAAACCCAGATAAAAGCGCCTTCGTAGCTTGAAGCTTGATTGAGCTAGATTTTATACATCTCTGAAGTACTAAATTAATATCATAAACTTATTGTTAATTCTGATACAGACCTTATATCGAATGTAATTGATAATATTTTACAATTTTGTTTTTTTTTTTAATTTTTAGTGACATTTAGTTTGTTAACCGTTTAGGTACTAATTGGTTAAAATTTGCAATTTTTGAATGATTATTGTGTAATATTTTTAATATTATATTGTAGAATGCCACTTGACGTGTAAAAGTGCCCTTGTGGCCTATTTGCAGAATAAATTATTGATTTTGATGATTTTGATTTTAGATAAGCGACGCTTACGTGATCTGGATGCTCTATTATTTGATCCCATGATTAGCAATTCTGTTAATTACTTTGACACAATGTTTTACCTAATCGCTTTGCAACAACAACAACCTTATTACGTTACTCACAAAACAAGCATAAATCACACGATTATCCACGTGAAATTAACCATAAAACACATTTGTCGTTTCATTGTCAACGTAATTAATCAAACATATTTTATAGTGCATATTTCAAAAATACATAACACGTCTATCTATTCACGTTATGATATACTGTAACTTTTAATTCTAGCCTAACGAATTAACCACATTAACATTTCAATCTATTTATATATCACGCAACATTAATTTCCATTGTACACAACAATCGTACTTAACTATTAACTGTCCTTTAAATATCCTTGTACTAGTATCTCGCGTCTGATCACTTCACTTTTCAAGGCATCAAATCATGAAAGACGCGAAATCACCAATTATGGAAAAAAAATCCAAATCACTGACCTTTTTCCGGGGTCAAATACCTCGGTTCCCGGCGACGTGGGCTGCTCTTCCAGCAATGTATCTACACTTCTGAATTGTTGACGAACGTGTATTTCTGCTACTACAGGTCCCGTGAATAATAACACTTTGACTATTACATATGATGATTTATTAGGTTCTCTTCGTGACCGGTAAGGAATTCGTAATTTTCTTAACAACCTCTTCCTAAAACGAACAACCAATGTTGCCAACAAAATAACATTTTTCATATTGAAATACATTTTATACTAAATAATATTTGAACAATGATTGTTTAGTATTTTTGATTGACTTGTTAATTACTATTAGATATAAAATAATTTAAGTTACACTATAATATCAATAAACATTATAAGCGGTTTATAATATTACTCAAATGTGTTTCATGTCTACCCTCAAATGTCAATCATTGAGTTTTAGTGGCTCGTATATTTGCTAACACCTGGATCTCCTAGGTGCCTCTTTTTTTCCCGGACGGGTCCTTAAAAATGATACAAATATTTGTATGTAGAGTGTAGTAACACAATAAAACACCAAAATACAGGTAATGAAATAAAAAAATTAAACTCCAGTAAACAAAAAAAACGGGGAGGGAGGCGAACGTTTGACGGGTTAATGCCGTGTGTTCTATCAGATCTCCACAGATACCGAAGAGCGCCTCTGTCCTGTTCTCTAACCAGGGCCTGGGGAAACATCTCCTTGATATCTGCGGTCATTCCGATGCGTCCCTCCCGGAAACGAAACAGAACCATAAGTAGCGGTTGGAGCAGGTCAGGACCAGGGAGCAGTAAAGAATTTAATTCAATTCAATTTCAATATATTTATTCTTACATCTAGACACATAAACTCTTAACAAATATCAGAAATATGATTGTGAATATTATTACATGCGAAATACAAAATACCTTACATTAATTGGTCACAACAATAATAATAAAAAAATAATTATAAATAAAACTATAATATTAATTAGAATGTCACTCTGAAACAAAACTCATCAAAAGAATATAGGCATTTCGATACTAAAAATTTAATTAAATTCCTTTTAAGAACTATGGGACTAGAAATTATTTTACGTCATACCTGGCCATAAAGTAGGAATTACCGCACGCTATGCGTGCGGAGAACCCCACTTCCTCGCCAGATAGAGACGTAAAATAAATTACCTTCGGCTCGGGCGACAAATACCTGCGATCTGAGACATTCTTTGTTTAACCGCCCTAGGTAAGTAATGTACTATTAAGCTCCGTCGGGAGTTTATTGTACGTCTTTATAGCCTGATAACGCGCACTGTGTTCTGCCAACTTAAGTTTTGGGACAAAGGGAAGATTCAAATTTTTTGTTCGTGTTGCCAATCTCAGCTCCCTGGCATCTTCAATCTTCAATTAATCTTCAATTCAGGCTGACTCCTTCATTCCTCGCCGCTGCGTCGTGAACTACTCTAACCTTTCGTTTCTGGGGGTGATATACGCCAAAATGTGGGAGATTAAGTTGCTGAAAGGGCTTCAAATTCGGAGTAGGATAAAACGATTTTTATCCAGATATAAAATCATACGAAATTGAACAACTTTTCTTGAAAACGCCCATTTATTAACGCATTGTATGCCTTAGCAAACTCGACCTCTTTAGCCATACGCCGCTCTAAACATAAAAAAAACGTGACATTGCCTGTGGGTAACTATCTGGAACACGCTGTGTATCGTCACGCCAAGGAATGCCTACTTCAAACCGACCAGTGGGCAAACTTTTGGAAGTCTCCTCCAAAATGTCGACTGCGCGCTGGTCTTGTGTGCTATGGAGTGTGTGGTTTACGAATTCAGTCAATTTGGTCTTGCTAGAAGCAATATCGTACAAAGTCCAGCCTGGGCTGTTTGACAGCTCTGGAGCTGTCAAACAGGCAACGGGCTCGTTCTTTCTACCAACTCGAACATCACGGTTGATTGATAAATGCCAATGTTCGGCTCCTATAAGAATATTAGGGTTTGCATCGTCGTCAACCAAGTCGGACAAATGTGAAAAGGACTCAATCGTTTCACATTTGACCGATTGCGGGCGCAAACACAAAGACTCCATTGCACGAGCATTTTTTACTAAAAATGTTTCCTGTGTGTGCACATTTAATGTGAGCCAATACGTAATCTCCGGATTTAAAGCTTTTAGAGCTGCTAGGTCCTTTACTGTCAGGCATTTACACAATCATGTGTATTTTCATCTCCTTCAGAACTAAAAACTCCTTCTTCCTCAGACTCCAATAACATTTCGGCGTCAGTTTCATCTGAAGAAAAACTCAGAGCTGTTTTAGCTGGTTTGCCTCTCGAAGATTTAGGTTTTAAAACTGAAGCGTTTTTGATTTGGTTCTTTAGATTTTGAATTTACGCGTTTGGAAATTTTGGTGCTTTTAGCTTAACAGCCTTGCTTTCTGTTTTTTTAAGCCGAGACTGACGATCTAGATCTAGAGAAAAGAAGAAATTCTGAAAGCGTATCTGTAATCTTTCTGTGCACACATGCACAGAAAGATTCATAACTTAAAGACAAACTATTCAAGAATTACATATCAGTATTTCCAAACTTAGAGCGATTATTGGCAATGTGCATAATATTTTTAATTTAATAATTAACATAACATTTACCTAAATATTGCGATAAATATCTAATACTCTAACTTAAAACTTAAAAACCCAATTTGAATGTATCTTTAACTTTATTTTGAAATGTGGGTAGGATGTGTTTAAAGATGTCCGAAGAACATGTTCTGGATGTTATACAAACCGCACATTCGGACAATTGGATTATAAAATTATGTGTTATTTTGTAAATTTCGAGATGTAGTAATCTGTGTGATAGATTACGAGATTTATACCTGGTAATAAAGTTCAATATATAAAAAAGGGAAAAGCAGTCAACGTGTCAATTTTAGGGCACAATGTATCCGTTATGGCCATATTCAAATCATAAATGTAGTTAAAACAATGCCGATACAAAGCTTCGTGTAAATAAGTAGAAAATTGGATGTGTTCAGATATTTTCTATCTGCTTACGCTTACCTTGATTGGCGGGGAGCCTGCCTCGGCACATATCTAGTAGGGTTCATCTTGACGACGTCACAATTAAAACCAGTTTTGTTGCGCGAGTTGGCGAACTAATTATTTCTCTAAGTACATTAGAAGCGTCACGTTTCTCAGATTTTCTTAATTCTACTTGCGTAGCATGTACTGTGACCTCCTTGTCAAAGTTAGACCGAAGATCCTCCGTTTTTAGGGTTCCGTAGCCAAATGGCAAAAAACGGACCTCTTATAGATTTGTCACGTCTGTCTGTCCGTCCGTATGTCACAGCCACTTTTTTCCGAAACTATAAGACCTATACTGTTGAAATTTGGTGAGTAGATGTATTCTGTGAACCGCATTAAGATTTTTACACAAAAATAGAAAAAAAAAAACATTATTTTTGGGGGTTCCCCATACTCAGAACTGAAACTCAAAAAATTTTTTACATCAAACGTGGTCAAGACGTGCATAGGTTTTTAAAAATGATATTGATGTTTGTAATATCATTTTTTTTGCGCGAGAGACACTTCCAAAGTGGTAAAATGTGTCCCCCCCCCTGTAACTTCTAAAATAAGAGAATGATAAAACAAAAAATATATATATAATGTACATTACCATGCAAACTTCCAACGAAAATTGGTTTGAACGAGATCTAGTAAGTAGTTTTTTTTTAAAACGTCATAAATCGTAAAAAGCAATTTATTTAACGGAACCCTTCATGTGCGAGTCCGACTCGCACTTGGCCGCTTTTTCTTCTTTCGCTTAACTCTTCAAAATCACGACCGGCCTTGTCGGTTTGCTGGACTTTCAGCAATGGGAATCGCGATTGATGATTGTTTTTTATGAATCTGTCTTATTTATACTGAGCTTTACTCCATCTTGTCTTAAATTCCGACTTAAAATAAGATTTTTGATTTGATTATTAGTGCAGTCTTCACTAGAAAAAAGTTGATCTCTTAAGGAACACAGTTTTCCTTCCAATGTAGGTAAATTTTTACTTTTGAAGAGATCAAATATGTGTTTTCTAGTCACGATCTTCATTCCTGGCGTATTTGGTACATCTAAAACAAATAGACATGTCGATTAAACTCAATACAAAAAAAGTTTATTTACAAAAAAGTCTACGTGAGCTCGCCCTATGGGCCTTCGGTTAGCTTAGGGACTCTGCTTTGGGAAGCTGCCCGTTCAGCTTGTTGTTTTCGTTCGTGGTTTAGCAGAGGCCGCGTTGGTTGGGCCGGCAGTAGCCTGCCCTCGAGCTCTAGTGCTCCGAACCTCGCACCTAGCATCAGCCCCACCTGAGGTGTCATGGACCGTACCACATCGTCCATTTTGAAAGGTGCGGAAGCACCTTCGCAAGAGCTACTGGCGGGCTGCGTCTTCTCCATGGGCGGAGGTGGGGCCGGAGATTGTCTCTTGTATTGGTCCCGAATATCCGCTCTCATCTGCGCCATCTCGGAGCGAAGCTCCGTCGGCTCAGCTCGCAGGCGGTCATTTTGCGCCTGCAGTATCCGAGTCTCTTCCGTAGAAGTGCGCTGTTTAAGATAGACCAGCACGGCTCTGATACTCTCAACGGCTTCATTAAGGGCCTTCACGGAGGTCCTATTTGAATTTAGGGGGCCTACTCTTTAGGTTTTGTATGTAAAGCCGGGTCCGCTGCGCCGTGTTTTCGGTGTTTGCAAACATCTAACATGTTTTCCGTCAGTTTCGGCCAACAAATAGGGTATTGTTTTGATTGGCAAAACATTTTTGACGTTTAAAAACTACGAAAACATGGCGCAGCGGACGCGGCTTTAGAGGTCCCCCGGCTGCAAACAAAATATAATATTCCAAAAAGAGATAGAGTGTCCAGGTACTAATATATAAGTTTACATAATTGAAACAATATTTTACTTCATTAACAATTTGTTTCTTACTTTTTAGTACGCCTTGGTCAACGGCAGTTGTGGTTTTAAATTTTTTAATAATTATTTTTTAACACGTTGTATACCCGCCCCACGATATGCCACATGGAGGGAAAGTACCTTGAATATTGTAGATGGAACATTTTACTGCAAGAAGATATTATTTTAATTTAAAAAACAATTTCAACTGCATTCATAGATTTTGAAATAATTACTTGGTTGAACCGGGAGTCGAACCCGCTACACGAGAAAAAAAATATCCTGTAGCTTCATCATACCGATTGAAAGGCTTCATCATAAGGATGATTTTTTGCCAAATAACATAGTGTCAGAAATAAAAGGGGGACCATGAATTTTAACGTGTTGTACCACGATTTCTTGTTGAATTAAACATTGCACAGTGTTTTATGAACCCTGTTTTTGTCTCATCTAGTTTTTTTACAGAATTGAATAACTTTTGTTACTTAAATCACTAAACTGAAAGTCCCTCATTGATATCTCTTCTAGTTTATTAAAAAAAACGCAAAGTTTGGCTTTATCCGGGTTACCCGAAACACAAAAACAATTGAAAAAAATAAACTATGAAATATATTTCAATTTTAATTTCATGGGTAGAATCCACATATAAAGGACATGTTGTAACAATCCGGCCTGAGTCGGTGAACATTAAAGCGGGTCGTGGATTATGAATAATAGGCCCGAGCCGTGAGAAACTTCACTTCGTCCTTATATTTTTATAAGTGGGCGCCTTAGGACGAATTTGTTTACTAACGGAGACACTTAATGATAGTAACTAAACGAGATTGGTCCTTTAATACATTTTATTTACTCCAACGTTCATTTATCACTATACAAATACACTAGACCGTAATCCAGGACTCCCTGGCAACCTTAGAGTTATCTCTTAAATTGAATAACAATAAAATTTACCTATGTATGAACTTTGGACCTTGCAAATTAAATTGATAGAAACATTAGCGTAGAGGATGAGTGTGTGCGTACGTAAAAGAAAAGGTAATTACAGTACCTTCACATGGCCTACAGAACCATGCTCTAAATTAACCGCCGGACGTGATTCAGTACAGCTACCAGCATCTCTCGTCACTGCCCGTAGTCCAGGAAGCCCGTCACCCTTCGAAACCGGCGACACCTTCACCCGCGGAAAACAGACTCCATACAACAGTACCGGAAGACACGGAGTTCCACGCCCGTCCCCGGGGGCCCTGGAATTCGACATACACAGGTTTACATATCACTCACGAACAAAAACGGGTACACGCCCCCTTTTCTTACATTATCGGATAAGTATGACACTCACCTATACGGGCTATAGATAAAAGTTTATTGCGCGTTCGCAAGCCTTCGCGGCTTAAATGACCACATTCCTGTAACAAGAAAAAATAAGGTTCGGTTATAAGTCCTTGACATAACCTCTGAGGTTAGCACTTTGTATGTTAACAAAATAATCTAGTGACTTAGCTGATTGTGGTAACGATCAAGCTAAGGCGCTTTTACGTCAGGCATGCCTAGCGGACGGATTCAGAAAATTAGCAGACGCTTCCTTCGACATACAAATTGATGGCGTTTGCATGTGCTAGCACCGATTTCCGGTAGGCAAAACTTCACTTTTCTTCGATGCACCTTACATTCCGGTAGGCGTCAGCAAACGTTTTCTCAAAGAAAAGATGGCCAATATCTCGGATGTTTATCGATTACATCTTTTTCTTCTCCCAGAGCAACTATCTCCTACGGCCGCCTCTAACTGAATGTCATTCGTCATCTATTTTTTTCTCACCCGCGGTAACTCAACGACCCGGAATCTAGGAAAATTTGCCTATCGCACGGTGTGCGACCACCTTAAGAAAAGGGGCGTCCAGACCATTTTCCCTCCGTACGAGAATAAAGAAAACGATGTTACAGTACGCCTCCTGTTGGCGAAAATAATTTTATTTCTAAAACTCCTCGAAATTTAGGAATAAAATTATTTGTCGGAGACCTCACCTTTACGCTCCTTTACCCTACTCTAAACCCATACACTAGCTACACAAACTTCACCCCCCTCTCAACTAGTGTTTGAAATCAAACTTCTCTACGCAAACGTTGTTCCTACAAACTAACATAGCAAGTAATATAATTCCTATGAACTACACAAGCGACAAAGGATACCTGAAAGCAAAACGGTTCCTTTTATTTACTTGGAAATCTTAAAACATAAAATAACAGCTTCAGGAGGTGCGACACGCAACCAGAAAATCCCAAGTAAGAAAAACTATACACAGAACATTAACCTGAAAGAAAGTTTGCGGGCCGTGACACACAGACAACCGCTTTAACCATACATAGATAGCAAAAAGGCAAAATCGTCACTCCTAACACCACTAACTAGAAGCGAGGCCCACTCTGATTCAGCGCAGAGTGTCCCTTTCAGCGCGTTACAGATACAAACCTTAATATATATTTTTATCTCACATCGCTTAGCAAAGTACCATAAGCGACCAAAATTAACCTACCAACTTATAAAACCATGTAACTTAATTTTACCAGTAAAAACTAATCTTACCCGCTAACATAGACATATAAAATATACCTAACGAGCATTAACCTAACGATCCAGATCCTACAAACTATACCTATAACTATTTCAACCCTCATACTAGTCAACTCTCACACCATGAAAACCTGCCGTCAGGACTAATGTTCTACCATCTTAAAACGCCTGCAGTCCGAACATATGCAATGTATACTTTCTATTCTGAAAACCATTCCTTACCAACAGTCAGGACCAATCTTATACCATCGAAAATACCTACAAGTCCGGACGATTAACATAACATGTTATAACATTCGGCATCACATACTACCATACCTACTCTTCCTTATGAAATAAAATGTAGTGATATCTTATCTCTTAACCAACCGACTTACTTATAAATATCGGACTCATCGAGAACGATATCTATACCTAGCTATACGATTAACTACTAAACCTGGAAACCATAATTCTAGAGTTCAAACAAAACAAACCCGATAAACAGGGTTTTTATGTGGTTCTTTGACTGAAAAATAATCATGAACAACTGAAAAGTAACAAAACACATGGCCGCCGAGACACTCAGGTCGTCCATTCAAGTTATAGGCGGGGCTACCACCCTCCTCAGCGCGTACCAGCAACTAAGGGCATATTACGGGAGTGTAACCGTAGTACTCTCGTAGCGTAAAAAGCAGATTACGGGAGTGTAATAGATGTACACCCCTAGCGTAATTACCTAAAGAGAGTATGTCATTTAAATTACGGCAGCGCAGTATAAGTACATGCACCGCTAGCGTAATCAAATATCATATAAAGCATATTACGGGAGTGTAACAGACGTACACCCCTAGCGTAATTACCTAAAGAGAATATGTCATTTAAATTACGGCAGCGCAGTATAGGTATATGCACCACTAGCGTAATCAATTATCATATAAAGCGTATTACGGGAGTGTCACAGACGTACACCCCTAGCGTAATTAAATATCGTTTCTACCTGGTACCCGGTGTTGTTCCTGGCCGTCTGTACGACAACGCTTTTAGGGGCCCATCTAGCGAGTGGCTAGTCACCGCCTGCCTCGATAGCATCTCACAATGTTATGGCAGGTGTCCGGAACTCTTGCAATAGCACATTCATTTGTCCATCCAAATTTCATCCATAGCCCGTTACTCTTTCCTCTTAACCTACAATAGCCCCAACGCCTGTTGGAACCGGTTCACGGGTATCTACCGACGTACCCGTGAATGGGTTCTAGCAGGTGTATTACATCACATTAAACTTCGTCTCCAAAGGGCCTCTACGTGTTGGATCTATATCCCCACGCACGCCTTCCAAAGGACCGGGCTTTGTCCCGTGAATTTAAACAGGATATACATAATAATAAAACCCGGTGTTGCTCCTGGCCGTCTTTACGACGGCATTTTCAGGGGCCCATCTAATGAGCGGCTAGTCACCGCCTGCCTCGATAACGTTGTGGATAACATTGTTATGGCAGGTGTCCGGATCTTTTTGCAATAGCCCAGTTTCATATTCCACCCAAATCTCATCACCATAGAACCCGTTATCTATCCATATAACCCACAATAGCCCCAACGCCTGTTGGAACCGGTTCACGGGTATCTACCGATGTACCCGTGAATGGGTTCTAGCAGGTGTATTACATCACATTAAACTTCGTCTCCAAAGGGCCTCTACGTGTTGGATCTATATCCCCACGCACGCCTTCCAAAGGACCGGGCTTTGTCCCGTGAATTTAAACAGGAGATACATAATAAAACTAAACATAAAAAAAAAAAACACAATTTTATACTACTCAAAACCATCCAAAATACCCCCGTCAACGCGCCTCCAGTTCACAACCCAAAAGAGCTGATTATTTGAAAGCCCATAATCAACAAACAGTAACTCGCCGTCAGGAAGAGTTACACTCAACCACATACACACATTAGCAAACAACTCCGACCCAGGGTTCACGGGACACATTAAGGGGTGTCCGACGGGTGCTGCAAACACCGCGAAATACTCATCACCGCGCAACGCACAAAAATGGAACCGCACATCAAACATCGCACTAAACTCAGTGCAACGAGAAAAAATTGAAGCAAGCACCGGGTTAAGATCATAAGACAATACTGAACAAATAACCCCATAGACCACCCATAACAACGGTATATAGAAATAAAAACCCGCAACACGAAACCAGTGAAATAACATACATCCCAATCCAAATAGGGACCAATATCATCTAAGAAAATATATCATATTTAAGCACAATAGATAAACAATGTATGTAACAAAACATTCGCAACCTAAGCAATAGATTACGAATAGGAACACCATGCTCGCGCCCATATACAGGACGTTAACAAATAACATTGAAATATTGTAACACTCTTAAAAATTGTATACGAAATAGAAATAAGCAAATTTTAAGTACTTATAGGTATGTAAAACATTATATTGAGATATTTTTAAGCCAAAATTATGTTCCTCATTTTTGTCTACAAAAAACAGGGGGTCATGAGGTGTGGTGCAGTGAGGGGCAAACATGACCAGATGTTTCACGCACGAGTGCACAAGCTTTATCTAATGTATAACCTGATACTGATACTAACTTGATAGTTAAAGTACGTCTAAGTGTGTACTCACACAGATATACCGATACTGTATAAATACCCATGTATTCCATAATAAAGGGTTCATTCTATTCCTGAAGCTCGTCTATCATTTTACCTAGAACCTTACATCAGTTCAAGCCGAAAGACGTCCACTGCTGGACATAGGCCTCCCCCAAACAGTGCCAAAATGACCGGTCCTGCGCCACCCGCATCCAGCGGACTCCCGCGACCTTTACCAGGTCATCAGTCCACCTTGTCACGCCGCGCCTTCCGGTACGTGGTCGCCACTCGAGAACCTTTCCGCCCCAGCGGCCATCGGTTCTACGTGAATGTGCCCCGCCCACTGCCTATGTCTTTATATGTGCATTCTACCCATGAAATTAAAATTGAATTATAAATCATAGTTTATTTTTTTAAATTGTTTTAGTGTTTCGGTTAACCCGGAAAAAGCTAAACTTTGCGATTTTTTTAAAAATAAACTAGGGGACTTTCAGTCTAGTGATTTTGTTATTTAAATATTATATATATAAAAAAAAGCTATTTAATTCTGTTAAAAAAACTAGATGAGACAAAAACAGGAATAATGCATGCCTCTGTGTTGAAACTGTAATCATTATTGTTTGTGGGTTAGGTTAGGGTTCACTTGTGTTCCTTAGAGCGGAAGTAGACGCCCGGCGTGAGCCGGGCGTCGTCGACATGCTGGCGGTCCATCAGAAAAAAGAACTGCTACCAGACGAAGTGCAACTACAACCAAAGATAGTACGAGTACGATGCATAATCAAGCAACATTGAAATCACTGTTTTTTCGTAGCTCACACAACCAATAACACTTTTCGCCTGATTGACGGTTGTTTTCATAACTAAACCCATCAATGTGTAATTTCAGACCTCCTCTTTTAGTTTAAAAAAAATCGCAGTACACTTTATCACGTTCACCTTCGTCCGACATATTTGCAATCCTATAGTGAACTAGCAAAACAAGAAGCCGTATAGATACGTTTGAACCGCGTTACTCCTTACCCACTTTATTTTTGTTCAAGTACCCACTTTAATTATAAAGCAGCATCTGCAAGAACGCGTTCAGTAACATTCTGTAGTTAACTTTTTGTGCGTAGGTATCTATTTAATTTTTCTGAACAATACTTTTATACCTTCCTATAATTATTGACATTATGAAGTCTGACACCACCACGACATTAAATGTTATGCCTAACTAGCCAGGTGACTACCCATCATTATGACCTGCGAAAAACGACCTTACAACAATTATAATAAGCAAGTTTATTGCCTTCAATAATATGAAATGGCATACCATCTGGACATTGCATGTTATGATGACTAACCAATTTTATGACTAACAATAATGATGACTTACAAAAATCGGATCACCAATTTATATTGTTTAATATTATGACTTACGACAATATGACTAATAAAAATTATGCTGGAAAATGTTATGAATGGACTGAGAAAATCGGACCAAAAATTTTATGGGAACCAATAGAGACCCATACCCTGTTTGAGATCAATCATTAAATATCCATGTGCATCTTTTGTTGCATTTTTATAAGCTTCTTCTAGAAAAGTACTGTTTTCTGGATAAACTTGACGTGTTAAATATTTAATTTGCGTTTTATCCCTGGGATTTTTGAAGCAAATAATGTAATTAGCATTCAAGGATATATCACGTTGCCATTTCCCTTGATGAAATAGGTTCTGCGTAATGTAAAAAACGCTTAAATTTCGATGATGACTTCCTTTAGTGAATATATCAACAATGCGACCATCGGATTCCCTCATTAAGTCATCTATTACGAGTAGTTGAGGGTGTTTACCATCAAACATAGTTAAATCTGGAATGCCTTGAGTAGGTATAATTTACGTTCTTTAAATTATGTAACGGCTGCATTTCATCGTAACACCACACTATATTTTGAAATGATTGATTACAAACCGTATTTACATTATTTAAAACACCTGTGACAAAATGCGATTTACCACAACTACTAGGACCAGCAACTATGGCTGTAAATGGATGAATAAAATGAATCATTATTAATATTTATAGAAGTTATACGTCTTCTGTTTGAGGAGGTACGGGGAGGAATAAATGCTTCTTTATAGAAAAAAAACAATTTATTTAATAATCATAAAAAATAATTTGTTGTATATTACATACATTTTTGTTCACAGTTAGAAACATAAATAAATAAATACTTATATTATATCTAACATTTTATAACACATTGGTACAATTATCATATGTAAAACATAGTATTATTACTAACACACTACTTACGTCTACTATATCTATACATATAATAAAGCTGAAGAGGGTCGAAAGTCTGTACATGGCAGATATTCGAAAAAAAATTGGCTAGGGATACTTAAAATCGATAACAGAACACGTTCCAACAGTTTTTAGAATTTTTGTCTGTTTGTCTGTTTGTCTGTTTATCTGTTTATCTGTTTGTCTGTTTATCTGTTTGTCTGTTTATCTGTTTGTCTGTTTATGTGACCGCGCATCACGTGAAAACGGCTGAACCGATTAAGATGAAATTTGGTAAAGAGATAGTTTGAGTCCTGAGGAAGGACTTAGGGTAGTTTTTATCCTGGAAATCAACCCCTAAGGGGATGAAATGGGGGGTGGAAATTGGTATGGAGCTACTTAAACCGCTGCACCGATTTGGATGAAATTTGGTATATAATTAGTTTGAGTCCCGGGGAAAGGTCAAAGGATAGTTTTTATCCCGAAAATCTTCCCTTTAGTGGGTAAAATGGAGGGGTGAAAATTTGGATGTAATCCATTTTGATAAAATTTGGTTTAGAGGTAGTTTAAGTTCTGGGGAAGGACATTGGATAGTTTTTATTCTGGAAATCTTCCCCTAAGGGGGTGAAATGGGGGGGTGAAATTTTGGATGGACTCCGTTTAGACCAAATTTGGATTAGATATAGTTTGAGTCCGAGAATGACAATAGATAGTTTGAATACCGAAATTCATCCCCCAAGGGGATAAAATAGGGATGAAAATGTGGAAAAATCCCATTTAGTTAAAATTTGGTATAGAGATAGAAGGAGTCCCAGGGAAGGACAATGCATAGTTTTTATCCTGAAAAATCATCTCCTGAGGGGGTGAAATGAGGGGAGAAAATTTGGATAGAACCGATTTAGATGAAATTTGGTATGGAGATAGTTAAGAGTCATGGGGAAGGACTTAAAATAATTGTTAGTCCAGAAATCATCTCCTAAGGGGGTCAAATGGGGTATGAAAATTTGGAAGGAACCCATTTACGGTATAGCGAGTTGGAGTCTTGGGGAAGGACATAGGATAGTTTACTCCCGAAAATCATCCCCTAAGGGGGTGTAATTGGGGGTGAAAATTTGTTTGTGACCCATTTTGATGAAATTTGGTTGAATGATAGTTTGAGTCCCAGAGTAAGGCAACGGATAGTTTTAATCCCGAAAATCATCCCCTCAGGGATGAAATAGGGGGTGAAAATTTGGATAAAACCCATTTAGATGAAATTTGGTAAAGATATAGAAGGAGTCCTAGGGAAGGACAATGCATAGTTTTTATCCCGAAAAATCATTTCCTGAGGTGGTGAAATGAGGGTTTAAGATTTCGATAGAACCCATTCAGATGAAATTTGGTATAGAGAGAGGTCTCAGTCCAAGGAAAGAACATAGAATAATTTTTATTCCGGAACACATGAAATGAGGAAATAAGGGGATCACATAAGGGGGTGAGAAATGGTGGATGAAAATTTTGATTGAACCCATTTACATAACGATAGTTAAGGAAGGACATAGGATAGTTTTATCCCGAAAATCATCCCCTAAGAGGGTGTAATTGGGGGTGGAAATTTGTTTGTGAAACATTTTGATAAAATTTGGTTGAAAGATTGTTTGAGTCCTGAAAAAGGACAAATGATAGTTTCTATTCCGGAAATCATACCCTAAGGGGGTGAAATGGGGGTGAAATTTTGGATGTAGCCCATTTAGATGAAATTTGGTATAGAGATAGTTTGAGTCCTGGAGCATTCTCCATGATTTTCGGGATAAAAACTATCCGTTGTCATAACAACGGATAGTTTGTATCCCGAAAATCATCCTCTAAGGAGGTGAAATAGGGGGTGAAAAATTGGATGGAACCCATTTAAGGTATATAGCGGTAGTTGGGAGTCCTGGGGAATAGGAATATTATATACATAGGTAAATATATGTATGTGACGTTCCAAGGGTAAAGGTACCTTATGGCGGTAGTTTGAAAGATGTTTTCTAAAACGGGGTAAAAAATACGTTTTATTATGGTTATTTTGAAAACTATTAGATGTAACATTTTGTTGACGTATCCTTATTTTTAATATAAAATATTTAAATTACAAGTCAGTTAATTTAGTCCTACGGTTTAGTAGAAAAGGTCCTTACGGCCTTGTGAAATGAAAATATGCAAAATAATAATGTAAAAAGCCTACATGCATCTATTATGGTGAGGCGGGTCATAGAAACCAAGTTTGCGGCGGAGTCTATTTTGTAAAAAAAGGCGTTCGGAGTAAGCTAATCTATAAAATCATGCAACTCAGCCATAATGACCCTTTCCTTCATACAATCCATACTAATATTACGCGATTAATATAATGCGAAAGTAACTCCGTCTGTCTGTTAACTTTTCATGCTTAATTTGGTTGAAATTAAATTTGGTGTAGAGATACTTTGAATTCCGGGGCCTTCCCAAAAAATCCTTACTAAAGATAGTTTTTATCTGGAAATTCATCACCTAAGGGGGTGAAAAGGGGGGAGAAAGTTACGATATAAACGAGTTCCGCGCGGACGAAGTCGCGGGCAAAAGCTAGTAGATGAATATGTACAGATAATTTAAAAACGTTAACCTACAAATATGTACAGATGATTTACAAACGCTAACACCTACAAATCATTATCAACTATTTTCTTAAGCTATAATGACTCCATGCTAATATTGCTAATGTATCGGTAGAATTTGGGATAATGTAACGTTTGCTATCGTTGTAAGAGAGGCTGGTTTTGTTTATACATTGCGTGAATATGAAATTTTTTATTGATCTAAATCTATACATCTTAGAGAACTGCCTTGTTTTGTCAAAAAGACAAGTCTTGTAATTCTCCATTTTCATCTTTTTTGTCACAGATTTATTTACACCCTTCGCTTTTGCTACAAATTTATCCTCTACAGTCATGACATACATTTTAGATCGTAATCCTACAAACTCCCTCATTATTTTACCATTATTTTCATCTTTAAAATAGCCTAGCTTCTTTTTGTTTAGTTGCGGAAACTGAAAGATATTGTTTGACGCATAATCAGACGTATTAAAAAACAGCGGTAAGTCAGGTTTTATGGCTAAATATATAGAAGTTTTCTGTAAAATATTGGTAAATCAAGCTGTCAGTATCAGTGTATAATAGTTTAACATTATTTTGAAATTTTTTCTTTATGTAATTATAATGGAAGTCATACATTAATGTTTTTGATATAACTTTTATACACAAGCCTAAATAGATTGGTTTGTTGTAATATAACTTGGTTTTATGCAGCTGGATAGCCACCAAATTTTCTGAAAATATTCACAAACTGTGAAATTCAGGCTTTGCTACTAACGATTGAGCACCTAACACTTTTGACATTTACTCTTTTTTCAATGTTTTCCATGGTTTTACCAAATACAGCATTATTTATCAATTTAAAAAAAACTTTTCAAAGTCAGATTTTGCTTGCGTACGTAATTGTGTATTTAAATCAATATATTTCTGTAACCAAGGACTTTGTTTGAATTTCAGCACTCTATGAATTTTAGTTAATTTTAATCCCAAATTTAAACACTGTTTGAGGTTTCTATAATGAATTACATATTTAGTTTTTTTATTCAGATTTGGGACAAGTTTTCGATCTTTACAGTTACCTATGACAATATTCCCTGGACAAAGAGGTAAATCTAAGTGTGAGTCATGCAAGCAATCAGGGTAATTACAGGATTAAACGAACTTACCTGAAGTGAAGTTCTATCCTGATTATATGAATTATTCAGTTCGTAGTATTACTTGTAGTACTGATGTCGGTCACGCCATTAACGTCGCGAATTCATTGTCTAAAAACTAGATAAAAAAAAATAAAAAATACAGACAGCACCTGGCAATACTACCAGATAAACGTCATTAAGTTTAGAGCTAAATAAAGAAACCGATAAGGGAAATATTAACATGTATCATGATAATGTTTGGGAGGGAGGGAATTTCCTACTACGAACTGAATAATTCATATAATCAGGATAGAACTTCACTTCAGGTAAGTTCGTTTAATCCTGTAATTATATTTCTTATTCAGTTCGTAGTATTACTTGTAGATGTTTAGAGGAATTAAATACACTATTATAAATTTTATACAATTATGCACTTGTTCTTGTACAAAATTTAAAAGTTATTATAAGAATACAAGTTTAGGTACTAAAACCAATCTATTTCCTCTTCCTCTCATCCAGCGGAGGAGGGCTGAGCCCTAATACCGTATGCTTCTGATGGTGATGTGGATCTCATTTGTAATGGCTTACCCATGACAAAAGTTTAGATATATACACTACAGCTATGATGAATTTATGAAGCTGTAGGTCTAAAAAATAAAATAGCATTATGATAAAGTGGAATTTACATAATATGCTGACATGTTGACCCTTTGTTATAAATAGGTATATTGGTATGAATATAAATATGTATATTGGTATGAATATAAATATGTACCTACACCAATAAAGTAATTAATTATAGTAATAATTAATAGTAAGAATACAATATTTCCAGTATGAAATTACACCTTACAGTTTTTTCCATATGTTATCATTAAACTACAGTGAGATCTCTATACAGGGTGGAAAGTTAAAACGGGGCAGTAAGGGCAGCTACTAGATCCCTTGCCGCCACGCAAAAATGGCATTAGGATTTCATTCCTAACTTTTTAAGTGATGACAATCTACATTCACAGATTTTTGAAAAAAAGTACAGTCAGCGAGAAAATCATCACTTTTGACGAAATTTTTTTTAATGCTATTCGATCCCATTCCTATTAAGGATCAAAATACTCTTCGGGACCGACTAAGGTTTGACTACTAGAACGCCCAGAAATCAAAGAAAACTTTTTCCATACAGTTAGTATGGGAATCCCGAAGTGCAATTTTTTTTTAGTGCCATTCGATCCCATTCCTATTAAGGATCAAAATACTCTTTGGGACCGACTAAGGTTTGACTACTAGAACGCCCAGAAATCAAAGAAAACTTTTTCCATACAGTCAGTATGGGAATCCCAAAGTGCAAGTAGCACTTTAGTTAGACAATCATCAAATTGTATTTGTAGAGTAGAGTGAATCATGTCTAGTAGCTGTACCACATTCACCCTTTTATTTATAAATTGTAACCCTGTCCTGAGTAGGTATAATCTGCTTATAGAAGAGGCTTTGAAGAATATTAATTAAAATGACCTATCTTGCAAATAAATATTTTTTAATGTAAGATGTGGTGGTAATCGTTTAGGACAGGTGTTCTGAGCCCTAAATTTCTTACTATATATTAGATACTGTACATCCTCAGAGAAATAATCCTCTCCGTTGTAATGTATTTTGGTTAGTCAACTATTTCTAGTTGTCATTCTGTCCCCTTAGCTAGGAGGTAATCGACTTAACAGAGTTTTTGGACTTCCAACATGTGTAAAATATGGCCCATAAAAATAAATGGGTTAAAAAATTCAAAGAAACCCTACGTTTAGTGGCCATAATACAATTAAAATTCCTTCCCCAAATAAATAACCCTCAGTCATGCCTTCCTTTTGGTGCTATAATATTCCTTTCTTATCAAGCACTTACGGGGATATAAGAAACATCTTTAATAAAATTACATTAAAATTCAAGCATTGAACGACTTTATAATGCAATACAAATAAATAAAATAAATATTCGGTAACATAAGATATGATCTAATTAACTGTAGTCAGTGGTCAGTTCTAACAGCAGAATAATAATTTAGTATGGTTGCTGATTATTCTAATCCAACGCTTAAATGTTAGCTGGAAGAGGTCACCCACAAAAATAAGTTCGCTTCTGAACTTTAATAGTGTGTGGTGCACTTACTTATAAATATTGTATTTAGCTGTTATTGAACAATAAACTGCCTTCAAACATACATTATATATTATTACGATATTCGGAACAAAGTTGGAATAAATATCTGGGGACACGGCGGTGCCCCGCCAAGTCAAGCAAAACAAACAAACAAAGGCATGGGTATGACCGTGCTTTCTTTTTCCGAAGCCATTAATCCTACAGTTTATTAAACTAGGATTATTCTTGGAAATTGGTAAAGTAAGTATGTGTAATTTAAGCACCTAAGTATATATATATATATATATAATATATTATGATATAACTGTTCTGATATTGACTGTGAAGCATAAATACTCTTATATTGTCTTCTATTATTCTTGGATTTAAATGTACCCAACTATGATGCCAACTCGCAAAATATCTTATTTTTAATGTTTTATGTGTAGGTAGTTGTACAGAGATCTGAATATCCAAATGACCGTTTGTACATACGATACTTTGATTAATTTCAAAGATTGCTTTCTGACCTAATAAGATTGTAGTGATCAAAATATCACCAGGACAAAAAACATCCAAAGTTAACTTCATAAGTAAGACTAATAAGGTTAACAAATTAAATGTATGTTCAATAACATATAGAAGGATGGCAATCTGTTGAAGCAACATATAAGTATATGTTGTATTATAAGTATATTCCAAGTATCAATTTCAATAAATCTGCATGATTATTATTTTATATCCATTTTTAGAATACAAACTTGTATCCGATTTCTTATTTAATGTATGATACCAATATCCAATGTTAGTTATTTTTGCCTGACTAGGCACATAATTCCATGGATTGTGATTTAGATAGGTACCTGATACATAAATTCAGGTCTATGTAGATTAGAGCAAACTGCCTAAACAATAAATATAGGTTAGTGTAAAATTGTATATACTTAAATCATTTATTTCTTAATGTTTGTCCTGACACGTTCTGCACAAATTTCCGTTTGCGTTCCTAATCAAACCAAAAGAACCTTTTAGGTTAACACAGTATAAGACTTCACATAATAAGTATGTGTACTTTGCCTCATGTGTTTATACTTAAAAATCCGAAAATATTTGAATGTGAAATTTGTCTACCATATTTATGTATAGCATGACTTTAAATCCATCTTGATTTGTATTATTTTTTCTTCCAAATTAGTTTGTCTATATTAGTAGAACAAACCAAAAAACTATTTATTACTCCTTCATAAAAAATAAATCTTAAATTAAATTATATTTTCATTCACATACTGACTATTATAGGAATCATGTTTCTGGAAAGGACAGTAGAAATAATTGTTAACCTGTCCATAGCATTGATATAATGACACCAGAATCAATAGTTATTTGTTATACAAGGGTGCAAAGTTATATTTTAACCGCGAGTGTGGAATTGAAACACGAGCCAGCAAATGGATTCTAGGGTTGAACCACGAGCTAGCGAATGGATTCTATGGTTGAACCACGAGCGAAGCGAGTGGTTCGAAAATAGAATCCTGAGCGTAGCGAGTGGTTCAAAAATAGAATACTGAGCAAAGCGAGTGTTGCAACACACGAGACGTCAAAATAACTTGCACCCGTGTGTAACACAAATCTTTTCACCTCACTAAACCGAGAAAAATACTACATAAGAAAAACAACTGAAATATGTATAATCAGCCTTTATTTGAACTAGTAATTACACAAATAACACAATTATTAGGTATGCAAAGTTAAATCAGATATTGTGGTTTCACATTTTTGTACGGTTTTTTTACAGTTTTAGGTATTTTACGTACTGATGCAAGTATTTTCTAAATACATTTACCATTATTGGGTGGTAATAGATATAGAATAGGTACATAGATTAATGGGTGATAGAAAATACTTATAAAGGTATTTAAAATACCTACAATTGTACTAAAACCCTACAAAAATCTAAAATCACAAATTCTGTTTTAATTTTGCATATTTGTGTAGTGGCCCCAACCCAGGGGGCCTAGCCAAGGTGACAATTGTTTGCGCAGCGACAATGAAACTAACTCGCTCGGTCACTCTTCCATATTAGACTGATAGAGACACATAGTGTTTCGTTGCCGCAGTGCAAACAATTGTCATCTAGGTTAGGCCGCCTGAAACGTGTTCTCAGTTACAGATTGTGTGTATGTTATTATTTTACATGTACCTATAACGAAACAAAAGACTTGTTGTGGCAATGTTGAACAAGAATTTTTGTCAATAGAGTGGCACAGCTTTACTGAAAATTTCATTAATATGTATTCATAAGTAAAATGTTTTACAACTCGTACACCAAGTGTTATTAAATGGATTTAAAAATTTAAAGTTATACTGTTACAATTAGTGATGTTAATGGTCATATTTTTTTTGGGATCTGATATGGTGTTATTGGTAACTTGAGTGCTATTACTTGCTAAATTAGCATCATTTGAAGTTGATGGACGATTCAATGGATCTGTGGCATCTGTGCATGACTTGTTTAGTGTAATACTGCTCACAATTCCCTTGCATATTTTTGACTTATTTTCTATAGAGTCCTCTAGATACCCTTCAGCAACCGTGTTGGACTTCCATCCACCATGGCGCTTAAGGGTAGTCAAATCAGCACCCGAGTCCGCCAACAGAGTTGCAGAGGTCCTTCTGAAGCAGTCCAGTGTATTGTTCTGGTGATGTTAGCTTGAGAAAAGTGGCAATATCACGTGGCAAGCTGCCAATTTTATTTGGCCCCATGGGTTGTCGAAAACACTTTCCTTTGTGGTATCTTAAAAAGAATCGATCAGTTGCTGTATTCGAAGGCCGAAGGTTTTGATATTGTTTTATAATTTCCACATACTCATTTCGAACCACAAAGTTTTAGTATCTGGTAATTTGATTAGTAATAATGTATCAGAATGCTTTTCAACATTCTTCGTCATGAGGTAGGTGAGATCTTGTGTCCTGCATGCTCCACTTATTCCTATGATGAGGACCACCTGAAACATTGAAAGGATTAGTTTTAAAGTAACCTTTTTGCTCTCTTATTCTTAGAGAAATATTTAAGAAAATAAAGTATTTTACTTACTTTTGCCGCTAGATAATCCACGTCAGGTGCATCATTTAAAAATCTTTCAACATTTGAAGCCGTGAGGATCTTGGATTTCTTTGGTTTGTGACCGGCTGATGTTTTTTTCAGGAATGCCATTAGCTTTGGATAATTTTCTATGTGAACATTCTTCTTTACTTTAAGAGTTGATTTCAGCATTGAGAATGTACTCCAAAGAGTACTAGGCTTTTTTGAATTGGCTAGTTCGAGGAAATATGATAGTAACACCGTTTCGGAGAACGTTTTAGCTCCTTTTTTATGCCTCCATTCATTAAATAAATCGAATGCTTTGACGTACTTTACTCGCGACTTTTCGGGTAACAAATGTAATTCTGCAGTTTGTACGGCTTGCCGCAATTCTGCTGGCGTAAATTCTAATTCCTCTTCGTTATTTGAGTCACTCATATTCAAACAGAAAACTTTATAATTTGCGTGAGTATAATTTGCACATACACTGAACACTGACGCCAGAAAAGTTTTAAACGAAGAATCAAGAAAAATACCTTTCGGTTCGGGTGCGTTCCGTTTTATGACTTTTGAGTTTGCACTGTTACTTACTTGTGGTGCGTTCACAATAATTAAATTGGATGGATCAAAATAAAACTTCTTGTAAGATTTTAAGTATTTTAAGGTGTAATCATTTAATAAAATTGTTTGCACTATATGTTTTTAATTGAATGCAATTCAATATAAAACTATTTTTGCGTCCACACCTCCTGTTTTGATCAGACAAATTAATCAGATGGCCGAAAATTGTCCTGTCTGGACTGGCCTTCACGTGTTTATTATGTTTAAAAAAGTAACTAATAACACGTTCGGATTTCAAATATTCTTTGCACACATGTGGATAAAATGCAGTTTTGCTATCTGTTTTTAAAGAATAAAAAAGGGCTTTCCGAGCTAGTGAGGTGAAAATAATATTTATATTAACCCAACAATTAGTAAATATACATATCCTGTCTGTGTGTGACATATTTATTATGTTCAGTTTTTGAAAATATACCCATGTTATTTGGTTATGAATTATGACCAATTTAACCCAACTGAAGGCATAATTATGTACCTATTATTTATCTTTTCCCATCAAAATCTACTCATCATTTCCTTGCCCTTATCCCATTTACTTGGGGTCGGCGCAGCATGTCTTTTTCTTCCATACTTCTCTGTCAGCCATCAAAATCTACTAAAGAGAGAAATAAACTTTCACTAAAGAGTTGATAAGACTGTCTTTAAAGTATAAATATTACACGCCACCGGCTAGCCAACAATCACAGACTTGTTTAGTCTGTTTTTTTTTTCCTGCAAAAAACTTTATGCATTGTGAGTGGTCATACATAAGGTTAATTGATGTATACCACATATCTTATGGTTCACTTGGATGGCATTTTGTAAATTTTTCCATTCATCTCTATGTGTATGGAATTATTCTTTAATAATAAAGTCTAGAGAAGGAATACTGTGTATTCTCCATGTAAATGTAAACAGGATAGAATATTACATTATCCATTACCTATAAAAAATGTTTAATACTTACAAGTATTTTAGTTGCAAGCTGTAAAAGAAGTTTAGTACAGGTTTGCATACCAAATTCAAGTCAGACAGGTATCCTTGTCTGTATTACCGACCACCACCTGAAAAATTTGCAACCTCTGTCCTGAATGTACAGTCTGGGAATATCTGAGGTTAGGCGATGTCTATGGGAATATATAGATCTTTTATGATAATATAAAATTCTTGGCTTTATTCATTGTTAGACTTGTGTCAAATGACTTGTTCAAAACTATAGAACAAACAATCTTTAGAAAATGTATCCAAATTGTGGTGGTACTGAAAACTCCTTCAGTATTAATGGTATGTGTTTGATGCTTTTATATTAACTTTAGCCACACTCTGCTGCCTTGCATGGTTGAAAATCACCAAATTCTATTCCATATTGTATCTATTGAACACTTCCCGGCAACTATTGTTCCAAGATTTAGTAGGCAATGCTAATCATATCAGTATTATTATTAATATTCGTACATTCATTGTAATATACATTGACTTCCCCCCGCGGGAGACGTGGATCTTTAGTAATCAAAATATTGTAGTTCATAAGTATCTATGACCAACTTTCAGTGTCATTACAATATTAGTAGGATCCAGATTTTCAACATTTTACATTCCAACGGAATATGTGACACCATATCAACATGAACATGTCCTGTTTCGTACACTCTGACGATTTATTCCATTGATTTATACTGGGATTTGAGGTTAAGTTACGAGTGTCATAAGCATATTAATAGTAGGTACTCTCAAGCTCTGCATTATCTCAAAAAGAGATCTTTCTTTTCCAACGGAAAAGAGGGCACACACTATAACATAGTGCGTCAAGATTCATAGTTTTCCAAAACTTGGAAACCGTGTTAAAACATCAGAGTACATACATTACCAACAAAATGTTGAATATATCCAAGAGATCTCTTTCCCAACGGGAGAGATGACATTATATACCATATAATGTCAGTAATAGTTGTATTACATGTGGATATACGAGTATAAGCGGGTTTTAGCGTCTTACCTGCCTTCAATGGTGACTTACCAAAGTCAATTTTAAAAGTATGATTTTCATATTTAATGCTCGTAATTCAAACCACTCTTTCACTTTCTTGACTTCTTTGTTTTTGTTTACCCCTTTGGGTACCTGTGATGTTCCTGAAATCTAAAATTTCACCAAAAACACTTATTTTTTCCCCCGTGACACAACGATTCGTTTCGGCGCGATAAACAACAATGCCGTTTATCTGGTAGTATTGCCTGGTGCTGTCTGTATTTTTTATTTTTTTTATCTAGTTTTTAGACTATGACCCAGGTAGCAATTTCACGTCATCACGACGTCCATTCACAGTCATTTCTGACGTAAATGACGTCGCAATTGTCGTCGCACAGACGTACAAATTGACGGCCTAATGTCATAGCCTCACGACGTCTCTGACGACGTAATCGGACGTCCTCTCAGTAACGTGATATGGACGTCTTCTTACCTCGTTGGTGGGACGTCTTAGAATTAAGTAATATGGACGTCTTCTTACCGCGTTGGTAGGATGTCTTACAGTAACGTACTATGGACGTTTTATTACTGCGTTGGTAGGACGTCTTACAGTAACGTAATATGGACGTCTTCTTACCGCGTTGGTAGGACGTCTTAGAGTTACGTAATATGGACGTCTATTTACCGCGTTGGTAAGACGCCTTAGAGTTACGTAATATGGACGTCTATTTACCGCGTTGGTAGGACGTCTTGTAGTTACGTGATATTGACGTCTTCTTACCGCGTTAGTAGGACGTCTTATAGCTACGTGATATAGACGTCTACTTACCACGTAGTTATGACGTCTTGTAGTTACGTGATATTGACGTCTTCTTACCGCGTTAGTAGGACGTCTTATAGCTACGTCATATGGACGTCTACTTAACACGTTGTTATGACGTCTTATAGTTACGTGATATGGACGTCTATTTACCGCATTGGTAGGACGTCTTGTAGTTACGTGACATTGACGTCTTCTTACCGCGTTGGTAGGACGTCTTATAGTTACGTGATATGGACGTCTACTTACCACGTTGTTATGACGTCTTATAGTTACGTGATATGGACGTCTTCTTACCGCGTTGGTATGACGTCTTAGAGTTACGTAGTATGGACGTCTTATGCTAAACCAATATTGACGTCTCCACGACGTCTTACTAAGTCGACTTTTAAAGTCGTCGGTAAGTAGGTCTGTATTTGGTTACGAGCACATTTTCAACTGCATCTTCCAAAAAACAATGTACCAGACTATCGCGAGTTAGATTATTAACTGACGGTGTTCACAATCTAACGGTGACATATATACGAGTATATATGTTAAATACACGCGACGCGATGATAAACGGTTGGCGAGAAAAATAAAAACCCAAAATTTACATCAAGAATTTAGTTATATAATCAATATAATCATTGTATTGAAATTACAGTGTTACACTACAATCACTACATACACTGTAGTATCTATAAAACATATAGGAAATCATAACTAACGGAGACGCTTCTCGCTTGTTGTGTGTTGTCGCACTTTTTAAGCTTTCTGCAAAGAAAAACAATGTTTTAGACATTTCTTTAATTTTTCGAAGAAACTAAGGATGAAACCAAACAATGTAAGGCACGTTCCTCCTATGTTTAATTTCTAAGCTTAAAACCTCAAATTGTATGGGCAAACATAATAGTTAATCATACAAAATTTCAAGTTTCTATATAAAACACGCCCGGTTAAACACACTGTCGTCACGTCCGCCGCCACACTGTGGGCTGAGAATCGGCTCTCCAAGAACAAAACATTGCCAGTGTGAAAATCACCTAGAGTTTAATTTTTAGGGTTCCACACCCAAGGGTAAAACGGGACACTATTAAGCCTTGGTCAGACACACGGCGCGACGCAAGCGGTTTGTACGGAGATATCGCGCCGGGGTCGCGCACCCGCGCCGCGCGACCGCGGCGCTGCGTCGCGCCATGTGTCTCACCAAGGCTTTACTAAGACTCCTCCGTCCGTCTGTCTGTCCGTCTGTCACCAGGCTGTAAATCATGAACCGTGATAGTTACACAGTTGAAATTTTCACAGATGATGTATTTCTGTTGCCACTATAACACATACACATACTAAAACAGAATAAAATAAATATTTAAGGGAGCTCCCATACAACAAACGTTATTTTTTTGCCGTTTTTATAGGCAATGGTACGGAACCCTTCGTGTGCGAGTCCGACTCGCAATTGGCCGGTATTCTTCCTTTTAAGTGAGGCAAATAGTAAAGCCTTGGTCAGACACACGGCGCGACGCGGTCGTACGGCGCGATATTTCCATACATGGCCTGTTTGACCACGCTAGCGGTTTGTACGGAGATATCGCGCCGCGGTCGCGCGTGGGTCTGACCAAGGCTTAAGTGGATACAAATAGGCAAATACTACTTACCAACAACAGACGCCCGGAGACGAAGGTCAGCAAACGGCTTCTTGTCCGACCTTTTGCCGTAAAAGTTGTACTTGGTAGCTAAAGAGTCGGACAAGGCAGCTCTCATAACTCTCGAAACTTTGTTATTGACGCCCTGTCCACCAAGGCACCTAAAGTACGCTACCTGTAAATAATTTTAATTAAAAAATATTCTGGTGGTTGGGCATTTTCCTAAATGAATGTCGCTGTCCGGGACTTTGGAGTACTTTTTTTCTGTTAAATATTGTTCTACAGAACTAAAAATGGTAAAGTAACTCGTTTACTGCAAAATTATGTTGAATAATCCCTTTAAAACCTACTAAAAGTATTTTTTTGTCAGAAAACTCGAGGAAAGGGTGCCGATTTTTGGGTGTCCCACGTACACTTTGCTAACTTTGAGGCGAATAATAATAGCTAATATAACTTTTGATATTTGTTTTCAGTATGTCTCAAGTTAAGATGATTGTTAAGCTATGATGAAAATCAAAAAGTAACATAATGGAAAGATTTTGTCAAATAACTTTATTGTGACACTTAGTTTTGCACATGTTTTTCATTTCAAGAATATTATTGTGTTAAATGTCATTTAATAAAGACTGGTTTGCAAAGAACCCTCTGAACTTTACTTAAAGCAGCCTAAAGTTCGTATTGTAATGGAATGTCACAGCGGTAAGGTTCAAAGTATAATATTTACCATATAAGCAATTTATATTGAAACAAGTATTATTTTCTTAGAACATCTGAAGAAGGAGAATTCATTAATAAGCGTAGGTATCTAAGGTAAATTTTAGAGGTGTAGAGTGTGTAGGTCATTTTGAGCACTTGACCCGCGTAACTATTTCTGCTGCTGACTGTACCAAAGGTATGATCGCGTCGTCAAACTTAAAACTTACCAAGTTAGCATAATTTTCCTCGACATTTAATAACTTTTCGGCCACCTCCATTTCCTCCAAAGTTTTCAAAGGAAACTTGAAGTCCGGGTTTAATGTGTGTTTGGTATGAGTGTCTCTTTCTTGCAAAATCGACAGAATCGTATCATTTTGAGCCTTTACGTGTGCTAGTAATGACACTATTTTATCTTGAGAACCTGAATAGAAATAACAGACAGTAAGTAACATTAATGTATACTAATAATAATATACCCACAACATGTTCCAACTGCCTGCCTGATACATAAATAATAATGACAATAAGTAACTTTTTAGGGTTCCGTACCCAAAGGGTAAAACGGGACCCTATTACTAAGACTCCGCTGTCCGTCCATCTATCTGTCTGTCCGTCTGCCACCAGGCTGTATCTCATGAACCGTGATAGTTAAACAAATACTAAAAAACAGAATAAAATAAATATTTCAGGGGGCTATCATACAACAAACGTGATTTTTTTCCGTTGTCATAGATAATGGTACGGAACCCTTCGTGCGCGAGTCCGACTTGCACTTGGCCGGTTTTTTTATATACCGCGTCAGTGGCAAACAACAAACGTACGGGCCCGCCTGATGTTAAGCGGTCACCGCAATCTGTGGACGCCTGCAACTCCAAGGGTGTCACATGCGCATTACCGACCCTTTAAGAACGTAGATAGTTATAATAAAAAGAAATAAAGTAGTATTAGGTATATTGTTTAGTTAAAGATATATTAATTGGTACTACTTACCACATTTCGAATTTTTGCAGACATCCATATGTATCCGAGAGCAGGGTTCGGGTGAGCCCAAAGGTGCATTGTCATTATCTGTAAAGGTACAAATTATACAATATTCAATTAATTGTCTTTCAAAACAATCAATGTCAAAAAACATCAATTATAGTAGTCACGCGTAGTGCATGATACTTTGGTAATTAATTTTTACTTACAAAGTGCATCGGTGTCAGTTTCATCATGGTCACCATTTACTGGGTCTATGGACTGTGGCATTTGTGAGTCATGGAGTTTTTCACCGTTGCTTGAGCTTGGAGTGAGATAATCTGCAGAATACCAAATAATTAATAAGGAAATAAGTAAACCTATCCGACTTAAGTTACATTAAATTGGACTGGCTATAAAGGCAAAAGTATTAATAAGTAAGTAAGTTATCATTCAGGCAAGACAAGTTACTTACGGCTAGTTGAAATTAACTTTTTCAATGGTGGGGGTCGTGTGAGACCACTCTCATCTTCACCTTCACTAGAAGAGTTGTTATATTTGTTGTTTTTCTTTATTTTGCGTTTTGTAGTTGTATTGGTTTCTTCGTCCGTCTGGATATCGGATGTTGTTTCCACTAACTTTAACTTTTTCTTAGCCTTCTCCAACTGATCTAAAATACAAGCCAAAACAAACACTAGGCATCTTTATAATAAACACAAGGTCGTACTTATATTTTGTCCTTTTTACAAGCTTTTATATAACTTATTGCAATGTATGACTGTATGTATGTAACTATCTTTGTTCGGGTGGAATCTTGCAACTCAATGCTGAAGCAGATATCTTCAACCGGTTGAGCTAAAATTTTGGGTTTAAGTATAGCTTGGCTGACAATTCAATATTAAGCTACCATCGAGCTGATCTGATGATGATAA
Source organism: Epinotia brunnichana (assembly GCA_963854355.1). Taxonomy (NCBI): domain Eukaryota; kingdom Metazoa; phylum Arthropoda; class Insecta; order Lepidoptera; family Tortricidae; genus Epinotia; species Epinotia brunnichana. Next base: position 25,976,952 of record OY977944.1, read on the forward strand.
AAGCTTGTACCAAAAAATGATTATTTTGTCAGAAACTTGTTTGACTTCGCAAGGAGGGATTTGCATAACATACTTTTAGCAAGGGATCAAGTGACACAATAAATTAAAGGCTAGGTTTCAGTCTTATGGAATTTGTTTCTAAGAAAAAATTAAAACTTTTGAAGTCATGGACGCTTGGAATGTCCGTTAAGGTTAAGTACTATGGTGGTTTTATTTTAATCATTGAAAAACTTACCAGTCTCATAAAACAACCTATCAACTTCATACAGTGACCATCGCTCATTAGGCGATGAGCATCGCTGCAATAATTTGTCGTACACTTTGGGGTCCTTTGTTGGCGGCCAGAATAACTCTTTCTTTTTTGGTGTCAGCCACTTCTTTACGACGACTGCCACATTACCGCCTTCGCTGGCTGCAAATTGGACAATGCAGTAAGACATCCCAATAATCCCGGAAGGATGCCGGGACAATGCCAGGACATCAACTCACAGGACGACGCGACGCCACCGCACAACCACGACACGACACTTACTTTACTTTGCACAAGTCTGAGCCGAGAAGGCGGAAGTCGCACCAACCACTGCTAAACTCTTTTCTTGAAATCGGTAATAAATATTAGCAACGTTATACGTTAAGATATGATATTAAGTAAACCCAAAGCCGAACTGGCGGGAGCATTAGACAATATGGCCGTTGGCGGTTGGCGTCTTTGGTTGTGATTGGGTTAGCGACGTTAGCGTGGCGTCGTTTGATGCAGTGTTGCCAACTCAAACTTATTGGCCTCGATACAACCGTTTTGAAAAACATTTATATGTAATACGTGTTTTTTGTTCATTTCATTTAAAAATATTATTCTGAGATGCTTTAAATTAAAGAATCCTACAAACTTTCCAACGGGTAATAAAATGATACTAATATAAATGAAGCTTTTATCTAGAGGCACGTTAGTGCCCCCGCCACGTCAAGCAAAACAAAGAGACACGGCCGTACCATCCTTTTCTCGAAGCCATTCAGGCCGATTTCTCAATAACATTCAATTTGATATTATTTTGAACTTATAGTTTAAGAACTATTTACACGTCAAAGTTCTTTAGTTTTTTCACTTACACAATACAAAGTAGTGAGATATTTCGTAGAGCCAAGTCAGGCATCCTTATTAATCTTTATTTGCTTGCTAAATAAAATTCTGCAACTTGGGAATCACACATTAACTTTATTGCATTTACTAATTTTTGCATTTTTAAAACTATGTGAGTGTGATTTCCAAGTCACAAAATTTTATTTAGCAAGCATATAAAGATTAATAATAATGCCTGACTTGGCGCTACGAAATATCTCACCACTATTTACTGTGGAAGAATTTCGAGACTGGCCTATTTTTTACATTTCATGTTTTTTATAGGATCTCATGCAATATTTTTAGATTGTTTATGAATTGATAGGCTGAAAAATAATTATGTTTAAAATTTGGAGTGTTGTTCTGCTAGAAGTACCTTATAATTACGTTGGTCATCATTAAGTGAGTGAATACGTCAGTTACAAAACTTAAGGAACTTTGACGGCCAATAGTTCTTAAACTAAAAGTTCAAATTGAATGTTATTGAGAATATATGTAAGCCATATTTATGCCCTATACATTACTGAAAATATATTTTATAGCAAACACAAAATTACAGGATGTTGAAAATGGCCTGAATGGCTTCGAGAAAATAATGGTAATACGGCTGCCTCTTTGTTTTGCTTGACTTGGCGGGGGGCCCACCGTGCCCCCAGATTACAAGGTAGGTACCGTGTAGGTACAGTGCACAATACGAATTAATAACAATGCCTGACTTGGCTCTGCGAAATACCTCACAACTTTTACAGAGGAAAAATTTCGAGATTTGGCCTGTTTTTTACATAATGTTTTTTATGGGATTAACTTTTTTTGTGTGATTTATCTACCTTGAGCATGAGTATTTTTTTTGTATATCGGTCCACAATTGACCGATGAATCAGCGAACATACATAAAAAACATAGGTAATATATGCAGTCCTCCTTTTTTGAAGTCGGTTAAAAAAAAGGGTCTCTTGAAGAAGAGTGATTTAGCGGGAAGTGAACCAATCAGGATTATCAGGAACCGCACGTCACATGTCAAACAGAGTTGCCATTCTCAAAATTAATAAGCGTTTTATTGGTAGGTAGGTAAATTCCCTGACCCCAAATATTTATATTTAGACACCAAGTTTGTGATTCTAAGTGATTTAGAACTAGAGATATTAATAATATACTGTATACTACCTGTTTAGTGTAGTGTAGACACTTAGACAGTGTAGTTCAAAAATTTCAAAATGGCCATCATGCATAAAAATAAAATTGAAGATGGCCGATTGGCCGTATCGTAGCGACTAGCGTAGCGTAGTCTTCACGTATATAACCTTTATACAGTAGACGGAAAACTTCGTGCGCAAATGAGGGGAAGTGGGGGGGCAGCTTGCACGTACAATTCGCCTTTGCGCAGGCAAGGTCATTTGCGCACGAAGTTTGCCGTCTACTGTAACAAACAAAGTACTTTGTGGTCTTACAAGTCAAGTGTCAACGAATATTATGGTCAATGGGTGGACTGGACTGCCCGATAATGCGGCCATGGGATGAGGCAATGCTGCGTGGTGTACCTGCCTAGTATTGACTACTAAGTTCCTTTCTTACTAGCACTAGCCTTGAATATTTTTTTACTAATATACATTAATCATTTTTTGTTACTAACAAATTATGGATCAAACTAGAGTCATTCCTATATTTCAGTTTTTCATATTTATGAGTAAAATCACCCCATTGAGGTTTGTTTTACCCCTCTTATATGCTGTATAAGTTTAGGTAATAAGATAAGAGAATTTATTGATAAAACATTGTTACATCAGAATTTACTATTAGACTAGGAGCTTCTTTTATTATGGTCGGCACACTTGGCGGTGTTTGCCCAAATATTCGTGTTGCATCTTTTTCCTTCCTCCGGCAAATGGAAGAGAGGCAATGAGAGATGAGAGGCAATGACGCAACGCAAACACGAACTCCCAAGTGTGGTGCGACCATTAGAGGCAAATAACACGTGCCTGAGCTAGGATAGGAATAGGAAAAATCATAGCATTATCTATTTACAGAATTAAACAATAAAGGTGCATTATTGCCAATTTATCAAACCAACCATTGTATGAGAAAATACGTAGGTATATTGCTGTTTCAGTAGTGAATTTATTTTTACAGAAGTATTTGATTGGTATCTTTTATTTTACTATTGGACGAAAAAGAAAAAAAATACATTATTTTCAAAATTTTATGTACATCTAATATGATTTTGGTAAAATTTTACTATTTATTATGATATTTTGATGGGTTATATTATAATCTATAGAGAAATGCCAACTAGGGTCATTTCGCCGGTTGGCGACCACCTAATTTCATGTGCTGGTTAGCGACCACTTAGCTGACTTGGTGAACTGAAAGCATATTTTCTCGTTTTTTTTGTAAATTTATGGAATAGGTTCCATAACTACAAACAATAAGGCATACGGCTGACTGTTTCAATAGGCTCTGTAGAATTGATGTTATCTTCAATTGAAAAAACCATGTTCTTCAAGTGGTCGCTAACCGAAGGTGGTCGCGTAACCGGCGAAATGACCCTAATACATTTTAACATGACTGTGTGAAATACCCAATCGTACACTTGGTACTTATTTCAATAATAAATGTTGTATTGAAGCGTTATTCGTTTCTTTCCTAAACCCAAGGGCCTACCGCGAACGGCATTCGAAGTTTTCCCTCTCTGTTGCACTTACGTACGAACTCACAAGTATGACAGAGAGGGAAAACTTCGAATGCCTTTCGCGGTAGGCCCTCCAATTCACCCACCTCCATTTCACGCCCCAAAGACGTCCTTTAGTCGTCTACAAAGACGTCGTTTACAAAGACGAATAATAAACTAGTTTCTCCGGAACTGTTGGTATACCAAATGTTGTACGGTCACCAGCATTAATATCTGCCACAACGAAACGTGCACAAATATCTGACACGTCCCTGGAAATAAGAGTCGTGTCAGATATTTATGCACGCTTTATTAATAAATTGTGGCAGATACCTACAATAAAATGTCACATTGAGGTTCATTTTACGAAGTCACTCGCTTCTTATCGGTGTTCGTCCTATAATATGGCGATTTGTTACGTTTAAAGCGCGATGGTACGTCCAGATACTGACCCTAAACTGACGTCAATAAAACGTCCACTTTAGGATGAATTTGGTATGTCCAGATACTAAGTATAAATAAACGTCAGTAAAAGGTCCACTTTCTGGCGAATATGGTACGTCCAGATACTGACCCCAAATGGACGTAGGAAAAACGTCCACTTTATGGCGAATATGGTACGTCCAGATACTGACCCTAAATTGACGTCAATAAAACGTCCACTTCGTGGCGAATATGGTACGTCCAGATACTGACCCCAAATAGACGTCGGTAAAACGTCCTCTTGGCGGCGTATATCCTACGTCCATATACTGACCCTAAATAGACGTAGGATAAACGTCCACTTTATGGTGAATATGGTACGTCCAGATACGGACCCTAAATTGACGTCAATAAAACGTCCACTTTGTGGCGAATATGGTACGTCCAGATACTGACCCTATATAGACGTCAGTAAAACGTCCTCTTGGCAGCGTATATGGTACGTCCTGATACTGACCCCAAATAAACGTCAGTAAAACGTCCACTTTATGGCGAATTTGGTACGTCCAGATACTGACCCTAAATTGACGTCAATAAAACGTCCACTTTGTGGCGAATATGGTACGTCCATATACTGACCGCAAATAGACGTCAGTAAAACGTCCACTTTATGGCAAACATGGTACGTCCAGATACTGACCCTAAATTGACGTGAATAAAACGTCCAATTTGTGGCGAATATGGTACGTCCAGATACTGACCCCAAATAGACGTCAGTAAAACGTCTTCTTGGCGGCGTATATGGTACGTCCAGATACTGACCCCAAATAGACGTCTGTAAAACGTCCACTTTATGGCGAATATGGTACGTCCAGATACTGACCCTAAATTGACGTCAATGAAACGTCCACATTGTGGCGAATATGGTACGTCCAGATACTGACCCTAAATAGACGTCAGTAAAACGTCCTCTTGGTGGCGTATATGGTACACGTCCAGATACTGACCCTAAATAGACGTCAGTAAAACGTCCTCTTGGTGGCGTATATGGTACGTCCTGATACTGACCCCAAATAAACGTCAGTAAAACGTCCACTTTATGGCGAATTTGGTACGTCCAGATACTGACCCTAAATTGACGTCAATAAAACGTCCACTTTGTGGCGAATATGGTACGTCCATATACTGACCGCAAATAGACGTCAGTAAAACGTCCACTTTATGGCAAACATGGTACGTCCAGATACTGACCCTAAATTGACGTGAATAAAACGTCCAATTTGTGGCGAATATGGTACGTCCAGATACTGACCCCAAATAGACGTCAGTAAAACGTCTTCTTGGCGGCGTATATGGTACGTCCAGATACTGACCCCAAATAGACGTCTGTAAAACGTCCACTTTATGGCGAATATGGTACGTCCAGATACTGACCCTAAATTGACGTCAATGAAACGTCCACATTGTGGCGAATATGGTACGTCCAGATACTGACCCTAAATAGACGTCAGTAAAACGTCCTCTTGGTGGCGTATATGGTACGTCCAGATACTGACCCTAAATAGACGTCAGTAAAACGTCCTCTTGGTGGCGTATATGGTACGTCCTGATACTGACCCCAAATAAACGTCAGTAAAACGTCCACTTTATGGCGAATTTGGTACGTCCAGATACTGACCCTAAATTGACGTCAATAAAACGTCCACTTTGTGGCGAATATGGTACGTCCATATACTGACCGCAAATAGACGTCAGTAAAACGTCCACTTTATGGCAAACATGGTACGTCCAGATACTGACCCTAAATTGACGTGAATAAAACGTCCAATTTGTGGCGAATATGGTACGTCCAGATACTGACCCCAAATAGACGTCAGTAAAACGTCTTCTTGGCGGCGTATATGGTACGTCCAGATACTGACCCCAAATAGACGTCTGTAAAACGTCCACTTTATGGCGAATATGGTACGTCCAGATACTGACCCTAAATTGACGTCAATGAAACGTCCACATTGTGGCGAATATGGTACGTCCAGATACTGACCCTAAATAGACGTCAGTAAAACGTCCTCTTGGTGGCGTATATGGTACGTCCAGATACTGACCCTAAATAGACGTCAGTAAAACGTCCTCTTGGTGGCGTATATGGTACGTCCAGATACTGACCTTTAATTGACGTAATTACGACGTCCTGTTTAACGCCTGACCCTAAACTGACGTCACTTTAACGTCTGATCTCGACGAATAAATGACCGACCTTATTATGACCTATGAGTGACGTCGCTTATACGTCGCTGACGTCAGTTTGCTACCTGGGGAATTCGCGACGTTAATGGCGTGACCGACATCAGTACTACAAGTAATACTACAAGTAATACTACGAACTGAATAAGAAATATAATCAAGGTATTAAAATCGATATCTGTGTGTACCCACTCAAAATCTCCAATTGGTAAATATTGTGACATAGCCCATCCATACAAATTATTATATACGAAGCTGGAGGTCCCGGGTTCAAATCCCGGTCAGGGCATTTATTTGTGTGTTTATCACGAATATTTGTTCCTGAGTTATGGATGTTATATATGTATATAAGTATCTATAATGTATTTATCTATTATATATATCATCGCCTAGTACCCACAACACAAGCCTTACTGAGCTTACCGTGGGCCTAGGTTGATTTGTGTAAGATTGTCCCATAATATTTATTTATTTATTTATTTATTTATTCGCATCAAAAAAAGCTAAACATGATTTAGGTTCATCAGATTCATATTCTTTTATGTATTCGTTATTGGCCTTGGCATATCGATTACTGCATTGAGATACCCCTCCCCTGATTCCTGACTTAATGAATGCGACTTTGTCAAAGTCTGTTAATAATTCTAGTTCAACATTAGTATGTTTAAGCATGACATCCCAACTTAAACCAGGAGCTGTATAGTAATGGGCTGGATTGATTGACCTGGGTCATATGTTAATAAACATTTTTTTCTGAAGTTTTCAAAAATGTCTGTCATTAGCATTACATCTGTCTTTAAATATAAATTTGAGTAATCGAGCATAGTTTTACATTTAAAATGATTCCATACATCTTGAGCATGAGCGTAGTCGTCTCTAGATACAGCGATATCGCATAAAGTATTGTAAAATTCCGCTTGGGTAGGGAGTGATGTTACATTCAATGAGTCATGGGATTTAATGAATTCATATGGAAAAATGCCTTTTCTTATTAATCTCTTAAAGTCTTCTTGGAGAGGGAATTGTTGTTTTAACTCCTCAAATTCATCTAATTTAAGATTTTTAGAAAGATTGTCCAAGCTAGCTGACATAAACTTGAAATAATCCAAAAAGCGTAATCTGATTTCTTGTCCATGTATTTGTATTTTTTTGGAAAAAGAAATGTATCTTTCCTTATTTTGAGGAATGATTTCAACCTCACCTTCCTTAAAGTTTAACGCGTGTATTATAAAATGAGCATCATAGTTACTTAAATTATGTAAAAATATTGGTACAAAACGAGGAGTTTTATACTTTGGACTACATAATGAGTGCGCTAGACCCTCGAAACGACCAGTAGTCCATTCATAATGTTCAACACTGTCTAATTGTAAATCATTACTGCAAATGAAACATTCTTTCGTTTTGTTGATATTTTCATAGTCAGCTGAAGACAGAGAAACCGGGGCTTTTTGAAAACAAATCTTCCGTTGAATATGAGCAATATCTTTACATATATTTTCCATGAAATGCTTAGCACAATGGGGACCGGTATAAGTAAAATATTTTGAAATGCACACGTAAACAAATAGTGACAAACTTGTAGAAATTTTTCTCACATTTTTAGTTCTCGGATGAGACGGTAATTCAAAAGGATTATAACATCGATCACCGTAATAATTCATAGTATTCAAATATTTAATAGTATTGCGACTAATAATACGACTGATTGCAGAAAACAGAACACAACGCGTAGCGGCCTAAGTCTTGCATAGCGTCACTATCTATCTCTTTCTAGCACGTAACGTCGATATGAGGTGATAACTTATTGGTACCAATTATTTAATAATAGATGGCACCACAAGTCTCTACTGAGTACTGATTTGTTTATTTAATTATGTACATGGTGATAAAATATTGCTTCTCATTTTATCTCAAAAGTAAACAAGGCGTTTTTTTTCATTAAAACACTTATAATATATTGCAGTGTTTACCTATGTTTGCGATTTAGACTGCCATATTAAGCAACATTTCCGTACGGAGAGTCGCGTAACCTAGCGCAGTACCTTCATACTTAGATCATGTATCTTCTACGAATTTCAAGATACAACTATATATTTTTTACATAACATTTCCAGGGTATATACTACATTATTATGCTAAAATAAAGAAAATAAAAAATGCGGACTTAGAAAAAAAAATATTTTTAATATTAGCTTCCAGTTTACTATATGTTTTTTTTTAAATTTAACTTTTTTTTTCATTTTCAACAAATACCATTATTATTCTACATAAAAATCATTAAGTTATTTTAAAATGCATCCATGACATTTGAAAAATCCATTCCTTAGATTTTGTATTTTTTTTAAAGTGGTATATAATCGTAACCAAGCAATAAATAAAAAAAGTAAAAATGCCAATTTTTTTAGATCTCATATATGTTTAATTAACCCAGTTATAAACAAAATCCGGATCCTTACCCTTTTTTGGCTGCCCGCTTGACATTTCATACAAGTTTTATAACTCGAAGTACGTGAGATTCCTTGTATTAGAACTTGAACCTACATTTACATCCTGACTATATGGAGGATTGTCGACGAAGTTCCTTCGCTCATTGAATTCTTGGTCCGAATCTTCTGATATCATTGAGTACGGTGGTGATTGTCCCTGACGTACCTTACTTGTCACGTTTTGAGCAGGCCGAGCGTTATTTGCAACCAAGAGGTATTTCTGTTGCGTTTTGAGCAGGCCGAGCGTTATTTGCAACCAGAGGTATTTGTGTTGCGTTTTGAGCAGGCCCAGCGTTATTTGCAACCGGAGGTATTTGTGTTGCGTTTTGAGCAGGCCGAGCGTTATTTGCAACCAGAGGTATTTGTGTTGCGTTTTGAGCAGGCCGAGCGTTATTTGCAACCAGAGGTATTTGTGTTGCGTTTTGAGCAGGCCCAGCGTTATTTGCAACCAGAGGTATTTGTGTTGTGTTTTGAGCAGGCTGAGCGTTATTTGCAACCAGAAGTATTTGTGTTGCGTTTTGAGCAGGCCCAGCGTTATTTGCAACCAGAGGTATTTGTGTTGCGTTTTGAGCAGGCCGAGTGTTATTTGCAACCAGAGGTATTTGTGTTGCGTTTTGAGCAGGCCGAGCGTTATTTGCAACCAGAGGTATTTGTGTTGCGTTTTGAGCAGGCCCAGCGTTATTTGCAACCAGAGGTATTTGTGTTGCGTTTTGAGCAGGCCGAGCGTTATTTGCAACCAGAAGTATTTGTGTTGCGTTTTGAGCAGGCCCAGCGTTATTTTCAACCAGAGGTATTTGTGTTGCGTTTTGAGCAGGCCCAGCGTTATTTGCAAACTCTTTCAATTCTGCGTCAGCAAATAACAGAGCAAGTTTTATTTTCAGTATAGCCTCCAATTTCAGCGAGAGTGATACATTGCCCTGGTCTCGTGAGTTTTAGGGCTACGTGGATGATTGAGGTGTCAAAAGATGCCTCTTGGCAAGGGTTACAAAATGGTAAAAAAAATATTAAAAATATTTAAATCTTCTTTTAAAAGTTGCTAAAATGTCTAAAAATTAAAAATTTGTTTGGTGTCTTGTCGTACTAAATCGGCAATTTCTTGAAAACGAAAAGCGATATGGAAAAAATTAAAAAAAGCCCTCGGGGTATTGAACTGGCCTACATTTTGTAAAAAAAAGAACCTCTCTATCTCTTACGGTCTAGGCAGGAAGGTGCCCTTTATGTAGCGCAATTTCTGGGTGCTGCTCGTTATGTTCTGCAATACGAGTATCGTGTTGTTATTGGAGTGTTTATTTGGGGTTTCAGTGCTTATTCTAAATTATAATATAGGTACATATATAAATTGTGAGCTTTCTGTATTTATTTGTAATTCATTTTTTTTTTTTTTTTTTTATAAATTGTAATATTACTTTGAGTTTAGTTTTTAATGATAATGTAAGTTATTATTTCAAATATTTCAAATATTTATTCGTGACAATAAAAAAATTAAAAAACACATACAAAAGAAATAATACAATACACATTTTGTCACGAAATGGACCCTGCTTAGCATGTTGCTAGCTTTGCAGCCAGCGCTGGTCTTCCGCAGGGTCCATTCGGTGAGAGCACGGTGGGCAACAACAACAGATACACACGCAATATCTTAAAAAAAAAATATTTATATATATATATATACACCGTGTATTTTTTTATAAAGTATTTAGTTATAAAGTAAACAAATAAAATAGTTTCGTATTTCTTTAATTTAAAACATTATTAACAGAATATATAATTAAGCATCTCTATTTCTTACGTGTGGCGCGATTACAGGGCGCACGTTTGTTTTTATTTCAAATTATAATATACTAGGTGTTGGGTGCGAAGAAAAAGTTAAAGGAATTTGGAGGCAAACCTGGTTCCAATATTTGCCCCGCGCGTGCTTGGTGTAATTTGACGTGCTTCTTCTAGTTCTTCTTGAACTTCTTCTGCCCCAGGGCGTATGATCGGCGATAGAGTCGCGCTGATTTTCTTAGTTTTGTCCACTAGCGGTATTTTATTTCGAAGGGAGCGTGGGCTCGACCCGAAGCGCGCAGTAGTAGTGATTGTCATGGTATTTATTTTCCTACCCCTAATTCAGGTGTGTGAATGTATGAAATTAGGATAGGATAAAAAGGGTAGTTTAAAATTACTAGTGATGGGATGAATCGGCATTTGCCATACCGCCTCCCGAAGAGCGGACGTGATCTTGAAAATATCTGAAATCTTGTGTACAGATTAAAAATATAATTCAGGAAAAAATGGATCACTGAGTGTTGACGTTTGCATAGAGCTTACATAACTAGACTAAATATTTGAAACTTAATGAATTGTATAACATGGCTTGATTGTTTAGTAGTTATAATAAGGGGTTAATTTGCGTTAAGCAGCGGACACAATTTGACTACTGGGACACATGAATGTACCAGTGGAGGTTTTAATTTCGACGACTCATACTATTCCGTCTGATCCGGGGCATATTTTTGACACACGAGCTCTGCGCCATTGCAGAGGAGTAGTGTTGGGCTCGATGAGAAGCACCAGCTCTCCGACTTGTAAATTGTGTGTAGGAGTAAGCTTGTGTCGCTGCTGCAAGGTGTGTAGGTATTCGCTATGCCACCTTTTCCACAAATGCTGTGTTATTTGCTGCAGCAGCTGCCAACGACTCAGGCGATTACTAGGGGCTTGCTCAACGTTGTGCTCGGGAACGCAAAGAAGCGGTCGACCAATTAAAAAGTGTGCTGGGGTCAGAACGTCAAAGTTGTTGGGGTCGCTGCTAAGCGGACACAGCGGCCTCGAATTGATAATGGCTTCGACCTTGGTGAAGACGGTAGTTAGCTCTTCGAAGGTGAGAACGCGCTCACCAATGATGCGTGCAAGCAAAGTTTTAGCGGACTTCACTGCGCTCTCCCATAAGCCGCCGAGATGCGGGCCAGAGGGAGGGTTGAAGTGCCATGTGATCTGCTTTGGTGCAAGCTTTTGCTGAAGCTGAGTTTCGTCGAAGTTTTGGTAAATTTGTTTCAGATGATTACGTGCACCTACAAAATTTGTGCCACAGTCCGAAAATATGTCTGACGGCAAACCACGTCTCGAAACGAAACGGTCCAAACACGCCAGGAAAGCGTCAGTAGATAGCGCAGACACGACCTCTAGGTGTACAGCCTTGGAAGCAAAGCAGATCAGGACGCAGATATACGCCTTGTAATTCTTGGGCGTGCGCATATGCGATGCTCTGACTGTGAACGGACCAGCGAAATCAACACCGACCTTCTGAAAAGGTCTAGCCTGCGTAACTCGGCTAGCAGGAAGATTTCCCATGAAGGGGGTTAACGGTTTCGCCTTAAGCCTGTAACACCGCTGGCACTTGAAAATCCTATGCCGGATAACTCTGCGCGCTGATAATATCCAGAACCGCCGGTGAATCACAGTTAATAGCGTATCAGCACCTGCATGGCCGTGAAGCAGATGGTAATGGTCGATCAGAAGATGAGTCAGATGCTGCGTGTGAGGGAGAAGCAAAGGATGCTTGTGGTCGTAAGTTAGCTTTGAGTTCACGAGGCGTCCTCCCACTCTAAGTAGACCATTATCGTCGATGAAAGGATTGAGGCGGATTATCCTAGTCTTGGGTGCGCGTTTCTCGCGCAACGCTTTGATGGTGTCGTGAAAAGCTGCAGATTGAGCGAGCTTTACGATAACTAACAGGGCGGTATTTAACTAGCCGACAGTTATATAGCCTTTGGTTTTCTGTGTAGGCTATCGCACGTTGTTTATAAAGCGCAAACACCAACCGACGGTAGTTTGGAGCTAAAACGCGCGATAAGCCAGGGTTCCTCGACGGAGCGGCAGGCGTTGCTCGACAGCTTGCGCAGTGAACGCAGCAGCTGGAGAATAATCGTGGAGTTGCTCGACGGTTCGGGCAGAATGCGCTGCAACCGGAACAAAATCTTTTTACCATTCAGGTCCCCACCACAGATTGTGATTCAACAGCTCTGAAGGGAGCAATCCTCTGCTGGCTGAGTCTGCAGGGTTAAGAGCCGAAGGTACGTGCATCCATGGAACATCTGGGATCATACCCTGTATCTGGGATACGCGATTGCCTTCGTACGTCTGCAATCTATGCGGTGCCATTTGCACCCAACTCAGAACGATGCTGGAATCGCAGCAAGCTGTGGTAGAGTCGATTTTTATTTTTGCCGTTAAAATCTTTACGACGTGCTCAAGCAATCGTGCCAGGAGTACAGCACCACAGAGTTCCATCCTGGGAATCGTCAGTTTCTGTTTAACCGGGGCTACCCGCGACCTCGACATGATCAAATGCACGTTCGACTCATCCTCTGTTGTGACAAGGAGATATACGCAAGCAGCGTAGCCCCGCTCAGAAGCGTCGCTGAAGCCATGTGTTATATATATATATATATATAAATGAAAGTCACACGTCTGGTCACTTAACAGTTTATTGCGAAACTAACCGTCATACAGAGGGCGCATCGGAACGCACCGCGATAGATAGGAGTAGGTACCTATATAGCTACGTACCTACATACATTACAATACTCTCTTCTTAAAACACTATTATAAGTTACATAGTTCTTTCGGAGCCTATCTTCTCCTTTCGTAGCTACTACGGTGTCTTCAATTATTAACATAAAAAAGTAGCAATAACAATAAGTAAACAATCTTTTCGTATAGCATTAGGTATACCTACCTTGTAAATGTGAATGAGGTAAACCAATAACAGGTTTAAGTACATTTAAACTTTTTTCCTGGGTGTAGGTATACCTAGACAAAAAATTTACTATAAAGAAATAAAAACAATTATATTATCTACTTATTTCACATTACAACAGGCATATCCTGACGTAATACCTACCATAGGTATCTTGGAAAATCTGGCTGATTGCGAACGCACATTCCTAGATGTGTAGGATGGTACATTTATGTTAATTACCTGCTATGAACAAGAGCACATACCGAAAAAAAAACATACAATAAAAAAAAAGAATGCATTAAAAAAAAAACATCTTAATGCTAATCATAATATGTTTCCACAAAAAAAAATATAACTGTTCTACATTTAATTAGCACAGGGGATATTGAACCTTATTGCTTATGCAACTAGATTCTATTTATATAGCTGTCTTGTTGTTATGCAGGTCCTAGGCGATAAGAATAATTATAATGAGGTATGTATAACTGAGGCTACTATGCTTAGACGTAACTTTCTTAGGCAGTACCGATTAACAACTTAATATTTGTATTTAGGTGGGTTTTTCAGTCTACATTCTCTGACATGTCGAGGTAACTGGGGCGGTTTAGTTGGTGGGGTTGGCGTCGTTGTTGGCGACAAAAAGAGGTCACTACCGTCTGACCTCGGTGAGGCATGCGGTGTCCTGTCTTGCGCGTCCGCCGCTCGCGGCGAGCGTCTATTCTCGGGCGCGGAGTGCGGCGCCGGACTCGCCCCGCTCCGAGTGGACGGTCGACATTGTGGCCCGCGCTTCGGCGTGCCTGTATTGTCCTGGATGGCCTGGGCTGTGCCATTAGTGTGGTCCTCGGCCTGTGGTACCTGCAAAGCTGATGGGTCATCTGGGCAGGTTAAAACACTTGATCGCCGCCTTAACTGATCGATGTGCCTATGTGACTCCCTATTCAAGTTATCGCGTACGGTATAGTCCGTGGTACCCGCTCTTTGAATAATATGACCGGGAAGCCACTTCGCTTCCCCCCGATATTGCCTAACCCATATTTTATCCCCTGACTGCAGGACGCGGTTAGCACCGTTCCTAATGTCTGCCTGCTTCCTCTGTATTTTACGAACCTTATCCTCACAATCCGGTCGCAGTACGTTCAATTGGGTACGAACTTGTCTGCTGATCATGAGCGAAGCTGGGCTCTCGCCTATCGTGCAGTGGGGTGTGTTACGGTAATGTAATAAAAAGTTACTAAGAGCTAAATTGACGTTTTGTCTCTGTCGCACGGCTTTCTTTATTACTCGTTTAATCGTTTTGACCGTGTAGTATTCACTTATTTGCCGCTTCTAAGGGTATATCTGTATAGCTTGGCTAGCCAGCTGCACCACCACTCCCGATAACGGTCGGGCCATGACTGCTGTCATCGTGACGTATGCGCACTAGATAAGCACAGATACACTACAGACCGCATTCTCCGCTGCCCCGTTAGAAGCAGCATGATATGGAGCCGAGTGGATATGTTCAATTCGGTTTTTTGTTAAGAACGTTGAGAATTGTTCACTTGTAAATGGAGGCCCATTGTCCGATACTATTTGCCTAGGGAGCCCCCAGCGAGCGTTAACTTCACATAACTTTTCAATTGTGCTATTAGCCGAGGTGCTGGGCACCGGAAATACCTCCAGCCACTTCGTGCGGGCGTCAATCATAACCAAATAAGTTGTTCCAAAAAGCGGTCCTAAAAAATCTAAATGTACTCGTGCCCACTGGCGTGCGGGCCAGGCCCACGGGCATGGCGCGTGGCGCGCGGGCGCGTCAGCCTCGGCGGCGCACACGCTGCACTCGCGGCACGTGCGCTCCACCGCCTCGTCTATGCCCGGCCACCACACGTAGCTCCGGGCAAACGCTTTTGTCTTTACGATCCCCATATGGCTCTCGTGTACCACGCTCAAAACCCTATCTCGGCAACCTTCCGGAATTACTACTCGGTGGCCCCACATTACGCAACCCAATTCTTCGTACAGTTCTAACCTGCGGTTAAAATACGGTTTTAAATTTCGAAGTTCCACATCAGACGGCCAGCTCGATCGTATATAACCTAGAACTCGACTTAAGGTTGGGTCACGTTGTGTTTCTTTTTTAACATCATGGTAGTCTAGTAACAGTTCGTTGTGGGCGAAGTGTAAATAAGTTTGCTCGGGCGGCGGCCCGTCTAGCGAGTAAGCATTTTTAACTGGCACTGGCAGGCGCGATAAGCCGTCCCCGCCATTCACATCTGTGCGTATGTACTCAATGTCATAGGTATATGCGGACAGTTTAATCGCCCAGCGCTGCAACCTGCTCGCTACCATCGCGGGTTTTCCCTGCTTAGGACTAAAAATACTAACGAGGGGTTTATGATCAGTTCGTAATAAAAATTGCCTACCATAAAGAAATTGATGCAGTTTTTCTAAACTGAATACAATTGCCAGTGCTTCTTTGTCTATTTGAGAGTAATTACGCTCTGCATCATTCAAAGAACGCGAGACGTAAGCCACCGGTCGCTCCCGCGCACCGTCTGCGCCCGCGCCACTCCCGGGTTGAGTCAGGACTCCGCTAATGCCGCGACTGCTTGCATCAGTTGTTAAAATCAGCTGTTTGTTCGGGTCGTAATGACTTAACACTTCCGCACTAACTAAAAGTTTTTTCATACTTTTAAATGCCCTTTCGCAGCGTTCATTCCATTTCCACACGGCACCTTTTCTTAGACGATCATACAAAGGAGATAGAATAGTACTTAAATTCGGTACAAAACGGGCATAAAAGTTAACAACCCCTAAAAATGACCTCAACTCTGTTACATTTAGTGGTCGAGGTATCTTAAGGATACCTTCTATCTTTGTAGGATCTACTTTAATTCCATCTTTTGAAATGATATACCCCAAATATTGTACCTCTTCTAATAAGAATGAACATTTACTTTTCTTTAATTTCATTCCATGACTACAAAGCCGTTCCAAAACTTTCTCTAATGTCACTAAATGAGACTTGATGTCAACTGAGCCAATGATGATATCATCTAGGAACACTTCTACCTGAGGAAGGTCTTTCAATAAATTGGACATGATTCTCTGAAAAATACCGGGACTAGACGAAAGGCCGTATACGAGTCTATTATATCTGAATAGTCCCTTATGTGTATTGATGACAGTGTGTAACATCCGTTTTTGAACGCACCCTAAGGCACTCCATATATAGACTAAACATTTGCCTATATTCATTCTTTTCACAACAGGCAACTCTCAAAGAAGTATTTGTTTCGGATTAATTTCATAGTCTCCTCTCATTCATATTAAATATTGTAGGTCTATATTCAACTTGTAAAGAATACCTAAGAAGACTTAAAACAAAATACCAGTCCTTTACAAAATGGTAGAATCATTATATTTATCGGATGGATGCCCGAGATATTATTTTTACACTGGCAACATTCGAGAGAATAAAGAAAAGTGGAGCTGTCAAATGGAGGGATATTGGCTGGCGAGATAGAATGGAGTTTTAATCTTCAAACATCCCGATAAAATCTATATAATACGTCTTGGACTAAAAGGAATAATTAAATGCGCTGTTAGCGGCGACGGCCGAGGCCATTTGTTTTGGCCATGATTATGGGTAAGTGTTTCAAATGAAATAACCATAGTGCCGGCATACATTTTTGCACGATTTGGTTCTTACTTTTTTCCTCTTTGTTTTAGCTTAACACACCAAGCTAACTCCGTCCGCTGATCATGCCTGACGTTAAAGCGATCAAAGCTCTGATATAACTACACTATGGTAAGCTAACTTTATTTTCACAAATACATTTAAAGGTTATAACAAAATGGTACCAAATCCATGTTTACTCAGATATTCAATTCATTTACAGTGTACCTAATAAGCGGAGCCTACGAAAGGCCTACCTTTTGACTATATAACCTACAGGACAGGTTAAAACTCTGCTGTCAGAAACCCTTTACTTAAGGTATGTAGCTATGAATTCCTAAAGGGTAGGTAGAAGTGATTCCTAAAGAAAGGAAATAGTGAATAAACTGAGATAATCTTTATTTCAGGGTTTTTCGTATACCCCGGGTCGTTCCTCAGCGACTCCGGCTGAAGGAAAGGAGGTTCCTCTCGGCAGGGACCGGTGAGATGTTGGTCGTGAAGGTGTAGCCGTTCCGCGGAGCTCTTCCGGCGTTGCAGCGCGCAGACGGGAACGGCGGTACAAGCTGACCTCTATAACAAACGTCCGGGACAGGTCCCGCTTACTGTAAGGCTAGTGCATTGTCAAAGATTTCCTCCGGGTGAGTAATTTTGTATTCACCTCTTCACACATACACACACCTACTGGCTCTTAGTAAGGTTCATGGAATAAGCCAATCTTATATTGTACAACTTAATATCCAGGTCGATATCATATAACAAACTAGATTTATCTATCGGAGGGGACGCCTGACCGATACGGATGCCTATGTGGTATGCTTAGTTTAATGTAATGTAAGGGTTACAACCCTGTAGGGGTAATGCTGGTAAACCAACCATCACGCATGTAAGACCCTGAATATGTAAGAATATATAAATTCCCAGAACCAACCGTTTCTTTGTTCACCACCCCCTTTTTAAGGAACCGTTTGAGAGGGGTTCCCCAAACCCAACCCACCTACTATTTAAATCATAAAGGCGCGCCCACTTTCTTCTCATGACCAAATTTATTAACATCTAATTTGAATGGGTGTTTGTTGGGAATTCTGGAACACGTCCATTGGGTGAATCGCTCCACAGGCTGGGGGACCGCCCCCTAACTTTATTGGAGTCTCAACTGAGCTAGCCCGGGCAAAATAACGTTACAAGTGTATTCCTTAGAGTCATCCAACTCCACCTGATTATACGCCTGTGTCAGGTCAATTTTTGAAAATACGCGGGCCCCGTTTAGCCTAACCAACAGATCATCTATTTTAGGAAGCGGGTACCTGTCGATCAGTAAGGCGTGAACAACATCTAAACAAATACTTAATGAAATACAGATTTCTTCATGCAATTGTCAGTTAAATGCAAAGGGTGTTATCTGCCTATATAGGTAGGTATAGGTCGGCATCGGTCTGTACAAGCTAGCTATCGTACATCGTATCGCATTTAGTATACTATTGCCTTTACAGTCGAATTGGGTGACATGCGTAACCTAGATTAGTAACTTATTATATTTTCAGTGCATTAAAGACATTCATTAACACCAAACGTGTGTTAGTTTATTATGACATTATTCCTGCATCATATCCTGCATTCTCTGACATACAACTGACATACATATTGACATATTGACAGTACGGTCGTACAGGATCGTACATATGGTCCTTCGAACTTATTAGTGTTCAGTGTTTAGTGTGATTTGCGTTTCAACTTGGGTGGCCTCCCACAAGCGGGTCTCACCAGCTAAGTTGAGTACACGCGCCGTCGCACTGGTTCAGCGCGTGGAAGCTAATTTCAAGAAAGATTCCGATGCCAGAAAAACCGAGGAGTATTTGCGGACAAGGATTCAAGCGTTGGAGACGTTATGGGAAGAATTCGAGAAGAACAACTTGAAGCTTCGTGGGGCACCTGTCCAGACTGGCGAATATTTTGTGGAAAACGTCTTTCAACAAATGAGGAATCTTACTGACAAGGTTCGTACGAGTCTTTCGAACTATCGTTTTGGGGAACCGTCCACCCCTAAAGCGAAAGAGGCTGAACAGCAACAGACAAGCAAACTTAACGAGTTTTTTAACGAACAAAAAGCCAATTTTAGAGCACTGCAGAGGCTGTTAAGTTATATTGATGTTGACAATATAAACGAAAAATGGGAATTAGAAGATGAACTTCGTAACTTGCAAACTCGCTGGGAACGTATTGACACCTTGCATTTGAAAATTGACAACCTGCTTCTGGGCTCAGATAAAGATTATGAGGAGAGATATTCGGTGTACGAGAAAAAATATCGGTTGACAAAGAAAGCTCTGAATCAAAAAATATCTGCAACAACTCATCTGTACAAATCTACTCCGCAAATGGAGCTTCCAAACTTTTACGGTGATTACTCACAATGGCCGACATTCCTAGATTTGTACAAATCTGCAATTCACGACAACCCCATGCTGTCAAAAGCGCAAAAAATGCAGCATTTAAAGGGAAAATTAAAAGGAGAAGCGCTACGTCTCGTCCAGCATCTGACTGTTACCGCTGAGAATTATCTTACCGCATGGGATCTCTTGTACCATCGCTACAACAACCACCATTTACTGTTTTCACGGCAGATAGAAATATTTTTAAATCAACCAACGATGAATAAACAATCGTCGCATGAGAGAAACTGCATGACACTACAATGGAGTGCGTGCATGCCATACATAATCTTGGCATCGATACGACTACCTGGGATCCACTACTAGTTCACCTTCTGACGAAAAAATTGGATTCATTGACATTGAGCGACTACAAGGAGTCTCGCAAAGCACCGCGGGACTTGCCTACACTGGAAGATTTTACTGCATTCTTAGAGACAAAATTCATTGCATTGGAGCCTGTAAGCAAGAGAGAACGAGAGCCTGCAGGGTCATCAGCACCCAAACAACTGACATTCAGACCGAAGGATACGGCTTCTTATGCGCCACAAAGGACATCATACAAAAAGCCGAGTTCATTCAACTACATGAGTAATGCACTTTGTGTATTGTGCAATGTAAATCATGCAATATACCAATGCAAGAAATTTGAATCCATGTCACCGGACATCAAATTAAAAACAGTTACAAAACACGGGATGTGCAAAAACTGTCTTTATGTACACGAACGCAATGTGTGTAATTCCACAAAGACGTGCAAAATTTGTCATGGAAAACATAACACACTATTGCATGACGCGGTAAATGAACACGAAACGCAGGAATCGAGGCCGCCGTTCGTACCTAAGCAACAATCGCGTCAGCAGTACAATTGGGAACCGTCAGCAAATCACGTTACAAGTTACAATGGCGAAATTTTATTGACAACTGTACTAGCGCGTGTTAGAGCAAATGACAACACGTATGTGACACTTCGTTGTTTATTGGATCAAGGGTCACAAATTTCCTTGATTACTGAAAACGCTGCACAGCGGCTGGGACTGCCCCGTCGCCCACTGAATGGATCCGTAACTGGCATCGGCGAAAGCATCAAAAAGATCAAGGGGAAGGTTCAACTAAAATGTCAATCAATTCATAGTGACTACAGTTTCACTACCCATGCTCTAGTTATGCCAAAGCTAATAAACAGCTTACCCAGCAACTCATTTGACAAACCAAAATTTGCACATATTCAGCATCTGCAACTCGCTGACCCAGATTGTAACATTTCGAAACCGATTGACATTTTACTAGATGCGAAGGTTTACGCTGACATTATAATGAGCGGGCTCGTCAGAGGAACAGATCGGCAACCTATTGCCCAGCAGACTCAGCTTGGTTGGATAATATCGGGGAACGTTAACCCTTAACATGGCAAGACATGAAGGAATGTAGCCAGCTATCACTCGGAATGTTTTTTGTGATAGTTATTGGATAAAAAGAACTATTGTAAAGAAAAAAAAATTAAAAACATTATGAAAGTAAGTTTTACAGGACGTCCGTTAAAACGGCCATTGCCACGAATCGTATAAATTTAATGCTCTTGATGTTATCCTAAAAAACGGACAATGCTGTCATGGAGTTTAAAAAACAAAATTAAAAAAGTGTTGTAAACTAAAAATAAGCTTGAATAACTGAACAAAATCATCATCAGCATCATCATCACACCAGCCAAAAAACGTCCACTGATGTACATATGCCTCTCCCGAAGAGTGCCACAGTGACCGGTCCTGCGTCACCCGCATCCAGCAGACTCCCGCAACCTTTACCAAATCATCAGTCCACCTTGTCGGGGGTTTAACCACGCTGCATCTTCCGGTACGGGGTCGCCACTTCAAAACCTTTCCGCCCCAACGGCCATCGGTTCTACGTGCAATGTGCCCTGCCCACAGCAACGTAAGCTTAGCGATTCGGAGGGATGTTACCTTGGTTCTGCTGCGGGTAGCCTTATTTCTGATGCGATCACGCAGAGAAAATCCCAGCATAGCACTATCCATTGCCCTTTGGGTGACTTTGGGCCTTCTTATGAGGCTTATAAGCAACCACGTTTCAGTGCCATATGTCATCACTGACTGGCAACACACACTGGTCAAATACTCTCATCTTGAGACACTGCGGAATATTGAACGAAAAGTGAGATGGGTCGGTAGTTCTTCAGCAGGGTGTTGTCACCTTTTTTGAAGAACAGCACCACCACACCTCTATTCCATGCCTTTGGCGTTTTTACTTCCAGTAAGATGGAATCGAACAAATTTTGAAGGGCCGTAAGGACCGGTTTTCCACCTGCCTTCAGGAGTTCGGCTGTTATTCCGTCTTCACTTGGTGCCTTGTTGTTCTTGAGCTGTTTAGAGCCATTACAATCTCGTACAGGCTGTTTTCTGGGATATCGTCGGTATAGTGTGGGGTTAGTCAAGCTCTAGGGTTTTTCGCCAGACTAACCTCCGGTTCGCGAGTTGATGTGCATAGCTGTCCGCATAGCACTCTATCTCAACCAAAAGCTCAGGTTTAGAAGAAAAGATTCTACCTTCTTCAGTTTTCAACTAGCTGAGCTGGCTCTGCCCAATGGACAGATCTCTCGAGAACACTTTAGCGCCCTTATTACGCTGGATGGCGTCTTCAATAGTTTGTATTGAATTGGCACAGATCGTGGGCCTTGAAGAACTTAGACCCACAGGCACGGGCAGCTTCCACAAACCCGTCGTTGAATTCGTCCACATCGCCGTCTAGGCAATGTAAACGGTTTGAAGTTCCAGCTGAAAGCTCGCGGGGTTTCGAATTTGGATTGATGCTGGACGGAGACTTCATCAATCGAGAGCGCGCTTGCATGACACATATATTCAATGTGCCTCTTAACAGACGGTGATTGCTCCCGGGTTTAACTGTATTGATCACAGAGACATCATATAATCTATCATGTATCCTTCCCCGTCGACAGGATGAAGTCAGTCTCGTTTTTAATTGCACCGTGGCCTCAATCTCTTAGCCAGGTCCACTTTCTGTGCTCGCGTTTATTGAAGAAGGAGTTCATCATGTATCGGTCACTCCTTCTCCAAGAAGCCAACTAGTAGTTGGCCCAGGTGGTTTCGAGTTCCAACTCCAAATTGCCCCACTCTCAGCTCTTCACCATCTCTCTTGCCCAGATTTGCGTTGAAGTGCCCCATGACAACGGTGAAATAGGTTTTGGAACTATATATGGACGTCAAAGATGTAAACGGTACCAACATTGATAGTAATGAAGGTGGATTTTGTGTTTGTTGTTGAGGACAAAAGTTACTTGTAGACGGGGTGCTAGAGGTCAGACCGTGATCAGCAGGTCGATCACGTAAGTACCCCTCTGGTCGAGTCATTATATTTTGTGCAAGATTTTTCACTGAACTCTTCCGAGTCAGATGGCGCAAGCATCGCCATTATTTTTTTGTGCGCGCCATACATTTTTCCACGCCATTGTGAAACTAGGATAAAAATAATTTATATATAATTCACAACTCCAAAGCAACAACGTCCTATAAAAGTGACAGTTAATAAATAAACTAATTAAAGGAAATAATGGCAATGTCCGTTTTCTGTCACAATGTAAAACAAACTTTGTATCCACACAAGTCGGCACTGTCCGTTTAATATGACATGCTAAATGGTACGTAGTTACATATACAATCGATAGTGTCACAAAAACAGGACAAGCTATAAATCATCCTTTTTGACTTAGAATCTATTAAATATTTAATGAAGTTTATATTAAAAACAAAAGTTTATCTCATCTGAATGTTAATTCAACAAAATGCAAACAATTTTTTTTATTTCGTTTTTGTTTTATGGGGCCAGAAACAAAAGCCGACGCAAATTCAGAAAATCCTTGACTTCAACTGACGCTCGCGCACAAATTGAACTCTGCATACTGTTGGCGTATTCGACAAAGATAAAGTAATATTCTCGCCCTTTCGTTTGGCGTATTTACTTTTCTAGCCTGCAGGCGCATTCAAACTTTGCCCGGCATTTAGTAACTGTACTAAAAAAGTGACAGGAAAGCTTTAAGGGTTAACCTGTCCCTCAACTGTAACGTCATTGTAAATAACGTCCAAGATATTGCCAACTACTGGGAGATGGAGGAAATCAGCGAGGAAACTACTGCAACACAAGATGACAAATTCTGCGAGCAACTGTACACCGCTACTACGCGACGGTTGCCTGACGGGAAATACGAGGTGCGTCTACCTATGAAAGAAGGATTCGAAGCAAAATTAGGTCAGTCGAAATCTAAGGCACTGGCACAATTTAATCACCTCGAGCAACGCTTGACGAAAAACTGCAAATTACGTGACAGTTACCAGAAATTTATGGAGGAATACCAAGAGTTGGGTCACATGGAAGAGTGCCGAACAAATGAGGATCCTTCATGCTTTCTACCCCACCATGGTATCCAAAAAGCTGATTCGACCACAACCAAGTTAAGGGTCGTCTTCAATGCATCTTCACGCAACTCCTCAGGATACAGCCTGAACGACCTGATGGAATGCGGACCTAAACTGCAACAAGACATTCAGGACCTCCTACTAAGATGGAGGACCTATGAGATTGTATTCACTGCCGACTGTGAAAAAATGTACAGATGTATTTTTATTCAAGAAGATCAACAACACCTGCAAAAGATCGTGTGGAGAAGTCACCCACAAGATTTCCTGAAGGAATATAAGCTCTGCACCTTATCATACCGAACCAAAGCAGCGCCCTTCCTTGCATTGAGGACAATGGCACAACTAGCCGTCGATGAAGCTGACAAATATCCTTTAGGCGCCAAGGTCCTGCAAAAAGATTTTTATGTTGATGATCTGCTAAGTGGATGCAATACCATTGAACAGGCACGAGAAACGCAGCATCAACTAATTGACATGCTCCGAAGCGCGGGGATGAACCTAAGAAAGTGGGCCAGCAACAGGCCACAACTATTATCTGATTTATCACCAAACCAAATAAATCAATGCATTGTTGACATTAAAAATATGACACCTACAAAGGCGCTCGGATTGCAATGGAACCCTATTACTGACACTTTTATATTTCAATACGATGACAAACAACGGAAAACTAATAAAATGACAAAACGGATACTACTATCTGAAATTTCCAAGATCTTCGACCCCCTTGGATGGGTATCGCCGGTCACTATCAGAGCTAAACTATTATTTCAAAAAGTTTTTCTCATTGGCATCGAATGGGACCAGGAAGTGCCGCATGACACCAAACAAGAATGGCTGAAGATTCGGGACGCCTTGCATAACATTGACAAATTAAATATACCCCGATGGATTGGAGACACCACTAAGACGATGACTGTCCACGGATTTTGCGATGCGTCCGAGAAGGTATATGCATGCGTCATATATCTTACATCAACAAATTACAAGGGTGACGTCATCACACGAATGGTTGCTGCAAAGACCAAACTGTCACCGAAAAAGAAAGCCTTGACCTTGCCCCGACTGGAGTTATCCAGCGCAGTCTTACTGTCAAAACTAATGTCAAAGGTCCTTAAAGCTTTGCCGCATAATAATATACCCATTTACGGCTGGACTGACTCATTAATAGTAATGGGCTGGCTACAAGGAAATCCGACTCGCTGGAAGACATTCGTGGCAAACCGTATAGCACAAATTATAGACATTATGCCCTCTAAATGTTGGAGGCATGTAAGCTCGCAAAACAACTCCGCTGATTGCGCAACGCGAGGCTTATCTACAACTCAATTGATATCTCACTCGTTATGGTGGGACGGTCCGAGTTTTATAAAACATGAAATTCCTGACAACGTTGACAAGCTCAAGCTACCCGAATGTGAGCTAAAACTAAAGCCAAATCCATTGACATATGCAGTGCTCATCACATCATCGGTCATCAAAGATTTGCTGCAAAAATACAGCTCATTATCTCGCATAGTGCGAACCACCTGTTATGTATCACGTTTCATAACAAACCTACGCCACCGCAGTGCGACGTATGCGCAGACGGCTAGACGCCAACTTGACACTTTAGGCATTGTGCAATACAAGCCAATGGCCACAAATTACTTGACAACAAAAGAAATTGACAATGCATATAACGTGATTTCGAAAGCAGTGCAAGGGCAAGAATTTGCAAAAGATATTCATGACATTCAGCAGAAAGGTACGGTCAACGCGAAGAGCACCCTGCTGAACTTACGCCCTTATTTAGATGAAGAAAGGAGTATTGAGAGTCGGGGGACGACTTCAACATGCACACCTGACAGAAATAGAGGCGTGCTTAAACTCTAGACCGCTTTACGCGTTGACAGATAGTTCAGAAACCGACTACCTATCACCCGGACATTGCTTGGTTAGTAGGGGTCCAATGTTATCGTTACCTACAAATGGCAATGACACAAAGTGCGGGAGAACAAGATGGCAATTGACAGAAAAGATGCTTCAAAGCTTCTGGAAGAGGTGGTCATCGGAATACTTGCATCATCTGCAGCTGAGACACAAGTGGCAACAACCAACGAAAAACCTGGAAAGGGATGACATCGTTCTAATCAAAGAGGACAACCTACCTCCTGCAAAATGGGCAATGGGACGTGTAGCAGAAACATATCCCGGCAAAGATGGTTATATCCGGGTCTTGACATTACGAACAAAAGGAAAGCTAATTCAACGACCAGTATTCAAATTAGCCCCATTACCTATACAAAAACCGGACCAAAGCATCTCAAGTGATATTCACACGAAACCTGACACCGAGCCCCAGAAGGTACAAAGACGCGCACGAAGAAATAAACAAAGTATTATGACATCCATGTTGCTACTACTTATGACATGTGTGGTACCTGCGGCGACCCAGATACTACATATTGACAAAATGCAAAATAACAGCACGCTATATTTTGACAAAATTTCGGACATTTCGATCATACAGGACGAGTGGAAGATGGTTGCATTCTACAATATGACAATTTATTGGGATAGCATATGTGCAATAGAAAACTATACCGAACTCATAAAGAAAAAATGCAACGATGACTACACATGTGCCCCAGTCATTGCACAATTCGAACACGAGTTGAATGAACTTCGACACTACAACAACTTGCTGACAATGCATCATAATATTAACCGACAGCGAAGAGGTGTAATCAACGGAGTTGGTTATGTAGCTAACATGTTATTTGGCGTTTTGGATGACAAATTTGCAGAAAAATATGAGAAAGACATCGAAACCATTGCAAAACGAGAAGACCACATATTCAACTTATACAAAAATCAAACCTCCATATTAGAAGCACATAACAACATTCTGAAACGAAATGAATTTATTATGAAAGGTCAATTTACATCGATTGCTAGAACTCTCCATAACCTAACGGAAGACATCAACCAAGCACAGACAACCAGTTTACGCATACTAAACTCATTCTCGGTACTATCATCCATGGTGGCCGCGAACGTTATCATCGCTAATCTAAGAAGAATTCAGGATACTGTACTTGACACCATAACTGACATTTATCACGGCCGACTCAATGTGCATTTATTACCTCCAGAACAAATACAACAACAATTAGAATTGATATCGGGACACCTACAGGGTGATCTCACCGTACCTGTTGAAAATATTGGAGATTTATACGGACTACTACATGTTCAAGCCAGAGTGACGCAAAAATTTTTAATAATGGAAATACGGTTACCGCTGCTAAACCGCAATCAGTTCGAGTTAGACGAGATTATCGGCATACCACAAAAAAAATGGAAACAGCACGACCTACACATCAACTGGCACCAAATACATAGCAATCAACGTGAAGAAAGATACCGTAATTCCAATGACGGAAACTGACATATTGGCGTGCATTTCTCACAAAAATAACCACATGTTATGCACATTAAACCATCCTGTATATACAATGAAAGTCGGCGAATCTATATGTGATATGCAATTAATGATAAATGACAATAATAAACCGTATTGCCAAGCTGCCATAAAGGAATGCGCTAATAGATGGATCAAGTTGCATGCTCGTGATACATGGCTATTTACTTATTGCAGCGAGCACCCGATACGAGTGATATGTCCTAACGGCGTCACTACACAACAATTGATCGGAACTGGCCTGGTCGTAATACCATCAGGATGTTCTGTGAGAGGGAAGTCGTTTGCCATACACTCGCAACATTATTATTATTTTTTTTTTTTTGTGGGCCTTAATATGCCGCTTCGACCAGCAAGTGATCTATTGTGGCAGCCCTTGTTTTAGAGTTCACCGTTAAGTCCCGTTGCCTCCAGGAAATTCCAGATTCTTTGGGCGGTGATATGTTGTACTTCTTGAGGGTGCATTATGTGCCGCCCTAGGTAGGTACTTCTTTTATGCATGAGTGGTCCGCAGGAGCAGAGAATGTGCATTGCAGTCTCCTATGTCTCCTGGCAGAACCTGCAAGTTGTGTCCTGCTTCATACCCATTTGAAACAGGTGTTTGTTCAATTTGCAATGTCCTGTCAGGATTCTTGTCACTGCGCAGGTTTTGTGCCTTCTGAATTGTAATAACTCTTTAGACAGCTTACTATTGAACCCTTCGATCAGGGCTTTAGCTTGTTTTTGTCCTTTGGTGAACTTCCACAGCTTGATTGCCTCTGATTTTTCCGCGTTGTTTAGCAGAGAATATGCTTTCCGTTTTGTGATGCCACAGAACGGTTCCGGGCCGACTAGGGCCGTGTCTGCGCCCTGCCTTGCAAGTTCATCTGCTCTTTCGTTTCCTACAATGTCGGAGTGCCCTGGTACCCATCTAAGTATGACTTTGTTGGAGTTCGCCAGGGTGTTTAGATTATTTTTACAATTCTGGACTAGTTTAGAGTAGGACTCTAGTGATTCTAGTGCCAGCAGAGCAGCTTGGCTGTCCGAGTTGATGTAGATATGTTGGTTCCTTAGGTTTCTTTCAAGATTTATCTCCACGCATTTATTTAATGCGAAGAGTTCAGCCTGAAAGATTGAGGCCTCCTTCCCCATGCTGACGCTAGCTTTGAACTTTGGCCTCTCACCGTAGATACCACATCCAACATCATCACCTTTTTTTGATCCATCTGTATACCAAATGTGGCTTCCCTCCTTGAAGTCCATTTGGTCATTTGTCCATTTGTCTCTCGGAGGTATTTCCACTGTATACAGTCTAGTGAATTTGCATTCCACGTATGTGTCGTCAGTGGGCATGCTTAGGTTTTTGTTATCAAAAACAAGGGCCTCAAGTTTGCTTAGCGCTTGAGAGCGCCATTTTGGCCTTGTTAGTGTGCATATCCTGTAGATGCACTGCTTCGCCTCCTTTTGCACTTGCAGGAGGAGTGGCGTTAGATCGAGCAGTGCATCCAAGGCTGCCCCCGGTGTTGAGCATAAAGCTCCTGTTGCTGTTAAGCAAGCTGTACGCTGAAGACTGCTTAACTTTGTGATGGCTGTCTTTTGGTGGACTTTGTTACACCAGACTGCAGAGGCGTATGTGATTATCGGCCTCACTACGGCTGTGTAAAGCCACAAAGCAATTTTGGGTCTTATGCCCCATCTTGCTCCTGCCATTCGACAGCAAGTCCACATGGCCATTTTTGCCTTTTGTATTGTGTTATTCAAATGAGCGTTCCAAGTTAGCCTTTGGTCAAAGGTAACTCCTAGGTACTTGACCTCATTTGAGTAGGGTATTTCCTGTCCATTCAGTTTTAATTTGGCAAGCTTATCTAGTTTCCTTTTCCTAGTAAAATGAACTAGTACTGTTTTGCTCGCATTGATGGACAGGTCATTTTCTTTGCACCATTTGTTTATGGTGTTGAGCGCTCCTTGCATTAGGTTCGAAATTGTGTGGAGGCAGGGACCTTTGATTATGACTACAAGGTCGTCGGCATATTCTATTCTATTTGATAGCATGCTCTGGATCCATCTGATGGTGTTTTCGTCCACACCCTTTGATGCCAATCCCTTAAGGATAGTCTCTGTGGGTGTGTTGTCGAAAGCTCCCTCGACGTCAAGGAATGCACATAGAGCTGTTTGCTTATCCTCTAGGGTTTTTTGCACTTTGTCGACCAGATCTAGTAGTGCAGTTTCCGTAGATTTCCCCTTTTGGTAAGCATGTTGGTTCAGACTCAATGGTCTGACTACCAGGTATTTCGCTCTTATGTGCTGATCAATGACTCTTTCCATCGTTTTCAGTAGGAAAGATGATAGACTAATTGGTCTGAAGGATTTGGGCTGTGAGTAGTCCTTTTTCCCTGCTTTTGGTATGAAGCGTACCTTGACTTTGGTCCATCGTTCTGGTATAGTACCCCAAGCAAAGCTAGCTCGGAATATTCTTACCAGGTGCGGGAGGACTAGATTTTGTCCTTGTTGTAGTAATGCAGGAAAAATACCGTCTTCTCCCGCCGATTTAAATGGTTTGAATTTCTTAAGTGCCCATATAACTTGGTTAGGTCTGAAAATGTTTGCAGCCAAATTCCAGTCGTTGTTATGTGCCCTCCGGTCTTGTGTGCTCCTTTGGGTGCATAACTGGGTATTACTGGTGGGATACGAGCCTGGAAAGTGGACTCGCAACATGACTACAAGAGTCAAATATTTATACAGAACTCATACTTGGAGACTCCAAAAATATCTCCTATCAATGACGTAATTAAGACGTCATTGCCTGAAGAGATCAAGCTATTGACAGAAGATCATAACTATGAATTTTTGGACATAAGCCAGAAAATAAAGGCTATGAACGAACAAAACTTGGAACAACTTCCTAGAAATGACAACACCCATTACATCGTGATCTACGTCATACTGGGCACCGTTTCACTAGCCATTATGACACTTATTATTTGCAAATTGAAACGTCGTTGCCAGTTGAAACTTGTTCAACCCGACACACCACTGCAAGAAATACTATCAGCGGTTGCGCCAGACTGCCCTGGGAGAACGAATGTACAGCAGCAAACTGCACCCAACAAAGACATTCCAATGACGCCTCAACCGCGAAGGAAAGTTAGTTTTAAAGAATTAGGATTAGAATAATATTTTTGACAAGTGTATACATTTTAACATTTTATTACTGGGTTAAGATACAATTTAATGTTTTGTTAGTTACACCACAGGTAATTGGTATTTTGCCTTTTGTGTTTTTCTTTGTAAGTGGCAGTATGTACAAGCTAGCTATCGTACATCGTATCGCATTTAGTATACTATTGCCTTTACAGTCGAATTGGGTGACATGCGTAACCTAGATTAGTAACTTATTATATTTTCAGTGCATTAAAGACATTCATTAACACCAAACGTGTGTTAGTTTATTATGACATTATTCCTGCATCATATCCTGCATTCTCTGACATACAACTGACATACATATTGACATATTGACAGTACGGTCGTACAGGATCGTACACGGTCTTTGATTTTACTTTAACAAAAAACAAAAGGAATGTTAGAGTCGTTAGATACCATCATAAGTCGTGGGGGGTTTTGGAAAAATAGTTTGTGTCAAGTGGTTGTACATGGCGATGGATACACTTGTGTATCTGGATGTGTTCTCGAAATTACGGGCTGGTAATAGGTAAATTAAGTAAAGTTAGTGATTTTAAGTACCTAAGAATTTAATATTTACGAAACCTTGTTTATGAAATGATTGGTTTATCATCACAATCTGTATATCTCTATAATAAAATAAATACTAAACTTCAGATACACCAGTTGCAACAATACAAATGCAAGGAAGTTGTAGCGGAATGGCTTAAAACGCTCACTTATGAGGAAACGGAACTTTTATTGTTCCGAATAACATAAAAGTACTTAAGCAAATTGTAAGTATAAGAATAAGTTATTAAATAAGTAAGGACCCAACGGAAATAAAACTAAAAATTGTTTATGTATCAATATAGTTTATTGTGTACCCTATAGTTATGAGGTAACAAAAGTTAAAATGTAACCCACGAATTTTAGGTATACCACACAAACACACACACACGCGCGCACACACACACACTCTCACACACACATACACATACACACAGGCTGGCGTATTACATACGTGCAGCCTTTCTGATCTAAGTAGCAGGTAAGAAACTGATGATAAGAACTCAATTTGATTTAGCTTACTCTTAACAACAGCATTTAATGGAGGAGCGGGACTTCCTGACACAGGTTTTTTACCTACTAGGAAGCCCCAACCTTGTTATAATTTTGTGACATGTTTTTTCTCAAATAAATTTTCATTTAATTTCATTTTTTCATTTCATTGGATACAGTACGGCGGACTTGCAAACGATGAAAGCGACTCAAAGCGACTTTGACCAATGAATTTAAGTATTTTAACTAATTGAAAACAGGCTGATTATTTGTGATTGGGCGATTACGACACATGCGTATTTTGATAAAATACCAGTTTTATTCGGCAATTTGTTAGTAGGTAGTTGTTTATAGTTTTGTCAGTCGCTGGATGAGAAAGGTAAACATTACCTAATAAATAAGTTAGGTACATGGTTCATGGACACTTTACGCTCGAAGTTGTAGACGATTATGTATACTTAGGACAGACTGCCCAGTTAGGAAGGTCAATCGTCGAATCCGACTCGGCTGGGCCGCATTCGGGAATCTACGACACATCTTTTCGTCCAATATTCCGCAGTGTCTCAAGAGTCTTTGACCAGTGTGTGTTGCCAGTGATGACCAGACCAGTGTGTGTTGCCAGTGATGACATATGGCACGGAAACGTGGTGAGAGCTTCCTTCGAAGACAGGCAGCTTGAAGGATGCTCGTTGCCTAGGCTGTCGGCGCTTCGGGTCCCTCTAGCGTGACGGAGGAAGTTACACAAGCTTCAAGGTCCGCCTGCTGTAAGGCCGCATTCTACAGCAGTAAAGACAGTGTTCGATCCATTTTAATGTTGGTTCCTGCAACAATGATTTAAAACACTAGCTAAAAATTTAATCCCTGGTGCCGACCGCGACCTTGCCGAATTAGGTTTTAGAAAGTTTAAGATAATAACAGTGTAATCTTAGTAGTTACATCATGGGAGAGACTTCAGTCATCAAGACCTATAATTAGCACGACCCTGATCTACCCTGTGCCTTAATCTCAGGTCAGTGTGAATTAAACTTAGTTGTTGACTGAACCTCGCCCCATGATAACATAAGGAATTCAGATTGTAAGTTACCAGTTTATCCAGAGGAATATATAGTTGTTTAGATTTTTATTGTTTTCTTTATCAGACAAAGCTTTATATATACGTCGAGGACCGTTAAGTGTGCAAACTGCAATATAGTTATTTGTGAAGTGCTTGCATATATTCAGAATAAATATGATGTTATGGACAACGAAAGCTTAATTCGAATATGTTCAACGGCGTTCAAAACGGAGGAGGTGGAACTAGCCAAAACTCTGCTTTATGACACAATAAAACCAAAAAGAAAGAAGATATCCAGAAGGAAGGACGGTAAAATAAATCGGGACCTAGAGGACATCATCACGGTACTCAAGGAGGTTGACCCAGAATTATTACCGATCTTTGTTGCAAGGGACCTTAGTAAGTTGCCGTCTGTATCTTTCGATCATGTAGACGTGACCGCCTTACTTAAGGATATTGTGCGATTAAAGACAGAGGTAGATAACATTAAGACTACATTTGCAACAACAAAACAACTAGAGGACTTGGAAAATAAGTGTTATGAAAATAGGTATGGATCGAGGATGGTATCGAGTTATGATAATGTAAACAAAAAGAGGGGTGCTTATTTGCTCGACAGTGACCCAATGGCAATCTTAACGCCGAGTAATTGTCTATCTACAGCTGCTGATAATAACACACTCACAGGACAAGCGTTGAGTCATCATAACTCATTTGAGTTGCAACGGCAGTCGGTGTCGACGTAGGCGCATGCTGTGTGGCGGACGGGGAATGCTCCGTCTCCGTCGCTCGCGAATAATGCCTCATTGTTATCTCACTTGCGCACTGAGCACGAAGATGACGTATCGCGGAGTGAGCCGCG
Source organism: Epinotia brunnichana (assembly GCA_963854355.1). Classification (NCBI taxonomy): domain Eukaryota; kingdom Metazoa; phylum Arthropoda; class Insecta; order Lepidoptera; family Tortricidae; genus Epinotia; species Epinotia brunnichana. The sequence continues at coordinate 26,010,733 of OY977944.1, forward strand.
TGAGGATGCGATGTAAGCAAGCGATTATCACCCGAATGCAGTAGCAATACCGGTGCTATTCCCGTGGACAATCGGGTACAGGTTGACTTGAACGAGATAACTAATATACATGCATCGACGAATGTAAACAAAGCTGATCATTTATCGAAGCGGTTGTTTTTTGCTGAGATGGTGGTTAATGGAAAAGAATGGAAATCAGAGCACAGAGATGAAAAATAGGAATCAGGGCAACGTAGGCGCTTAAGGAATCGTTTTACTGGTGAGCCGGGACGTGCGAAAATTAGCGTTAAAAATAAATTTAAGGCGGCTGAAAGCAAAACTCCTGTGTTTATTTCTAACGTCCACAAAGACGTATCTGAGGATGACATCAAGGAGTACATACTTCAAATGACGTCCGAAAAAGTGTCCCTTATTAAAATTAAAATGCGGCGTCCGAAGGATTATCAATCGTACAAGTTGTTTGTTTGTAATAGTAAACTGGAAACGTTTATGGACAGTTCTCTGTGGCTGGAGGGTGTTACCTTTCGGCGCTTTGTTAACTTTAAAGACTCTAAAGATGGGGTCGTGAGCCCTAATCGAGTGAATGTGGTCTTGTCTGCATAATTCCGTTATAATTGTTGTTCTATATATTTTGTTGCATTGAAATTAATTTAATATCTGTATTAAATAACTGAAATCAGTATAAGAAATAATATATACATAATTCTAAACCTTAATACATACCTACTTAATATGAGTTGCACTACAGCTGATTTGTCAGTGTGTAAATTAATAAGCTTCAATTGTAAATCTTTAAAACGATCCATTGAGGGCGTAAGGTCGTTGTGTGGGACATTATAGCATTACATGAGACCTGGTTGTTACGGGACGACCTGCCGCTGCTTGGCTCGGTTCACAATGACTTTGCGTGTACGGGCACCTCTGCAGTGGACACCGAAGCAGGAGTGCTAACGGGCCGACCACATGGGGGGGGGGTATCGCTATACTATGGAGAAATAGTGCATTTCAGGCGGTCACTGTTCTTAAAAGTGACAATGTACGGTTGTCGGCCATCAAAATATATTTAAATAATAAATGTATGATAATTTTTAGTGCCTACATGCCAGTTAATTTGGTGGATAATTTGCCTATTTTACGGAATGCTTAGGGGAAATAAATGCAATTATGGAAGAAAACGCAGACACGGAAATGGTGTATGTACTTGGCGACTTTAACGCGCATCCGAAAGAGCTATTTTACAATGAGTTAGTGCAAATTTGTGCGGATCAGAACTGGTATTGTATTGACTTAGAGAGGCTAGGTGTGTCATCTGGTACATACACTTTCGTGAGTGAGGCACATGGGTGTAACAGATAAGATAAGATAAGATAAGATAAAATTTATTGGTAACATATAAGTATGTTGGGGTCCCTATGTGGTGACAAATTAAATGCAAAAGTTCGAATACTTCTTTATTTCACTTTTAGTCTGACTCCATAAAAGTTCACATTTTAAATCACAATATATTAGCGTAGAAACAATGTAACAGTAATGACCAGGCGGGGCCGCGGTATAGACTTGTATCAATACGTGTTAATGTCGACGCGCTCTTTAGGTGACTGGCGGGTCCCCGCTCGGTGTTCCTAACGTACACAAAATTGCTGACCTAAACATTGCATATGTCGCTACATCACTTCCCTTCTTTCTTTTTTTTCTCTAAATGCTCTAAAGTTTATATCAAATTACAGTAGTACACAGAAATAACTTATTTGCTACCAGTATACAACACTCCTTAGGTATCGTTCCACACTTACTATGAACGCTGAGTCCGCGTCTTTGCTATGCTACGGTAAACATCCTCAACTGTAACATTATACTTTGTTATCGTAATACATTTGTTATGACGAAACTATGCGGTTGTTTTATTTAACATTTACACTTAATTGAACTACTCTGCAAAACCTTACACTGAATACATAACACTTGATACCTTATTGATAAGTTTGTTGCTGTGGGTTCTGCTGTGGGGTCACAGGACCCCCGTGAATTCTAATAGCCGTGGGTGGCAAATTTCCCACTGTCTTTTGCACCCATGCCTTTGCACATTGCTTGCATCTTGATCTCACGAAGTAACAAATAATTATGCACAAAAATACACCCAATATGATCAATCCAATACCAACATAGTTCAGTTTCGCCTCTACTTGGGTTGATAAATTTTCGACTTTTGCTATAGCAATTGCGTTGTGAGAGTTATCTTCCTCCTGTTTTCCTTGTGACAAACCCATATTCTAGATGAAATTACTTTGACAATAATAACTGGCGTATTACGCGCTACGTCTCACTACGTCGAGAGAATAATGAATACCAAACTTATCTTCCTAGCAGCAATATATAAGTAACAATATGATAAAGTGCTAATTTTCTTTGTCGAAAACATTCGTATATACGTGCCCATTTTAACCTAAAAAATAAACCCTTATGCTTAACATAAGAAAAAATTACACAGTAGTGTAAATTACAGTACGACGACATGGTACAATCAATCTACTCTTAAAAATTAATACTTAACTATTTGCGGAGCATCATGTTTCAGAGTCCGACTTTGTGCTGGTTAAATTACTCTTTTTACTTTACGTATGATAGTTGTCATGTACCTTGTACCATGACATACCAAATGTTGCTACTTTAGGGTATAAACCAAGGTCTAGCTCTATCCCAGAGATACTAAGTTAAAACAAATGTAGCTGACCCGGATGTCGTATTCCTTATGGATTCCTCATATAAAAGTTAAAATACATCTCATCCGCAGGCGTCCCTTCCAACGAAGAGTTAATCTACTGTTATTACCATGATTGTGGTACGAGTTATTTGTCGAGTAAGAATCTGACCGGCCTACTTACGACTCGCCCGCTGCGCGTGGTACGAAGGACGGGCGGTTGCGTTTGGGGCACTGATGGCGTTAGATGCTCATCTGTGTTTTTTCCTGCAACATTATCTTTAGCTTGGCGTCCGGAGTTGTCAATATCCAGCTGTTCATTCAATAAAAATGCTGGTTTAAGCCTGTCAATACTAATCTCTACCTGCCGGTTAGGAAATTGTATCTTAAACGTCTTTGAATTCCTACTCAATACTAGATACGGTCCGTCATAGTTAGGAGTAAGTGGCTTTTTGACCATGTCATTTCTGACAAAAACATGCGAACTTGATCCTAATTCTTTATGAACAAATATTTTTCGCGACCCGCTATCCGCTCGTGACATAGGGCGGAGGCTATCTACTACCGATCTGAGGCGTTCTACATATGAAAATGGATCATTCAAATCTGTCCGTGATTGCACGTAAAAATCACCCGGCAATCTGATAATGTGACCATATAACATTTCCGCTGTACTTACTTGGTTGTCTGTACGGCTCGCTGCTCGGAGTCCTAGTAGTACCGTCGAAATCTCGTCCGCCCATGATGCGTTATCTGCTAAACGGGCTTTGAGAGCGTTCTTAATTACCAGATGGATCCTTTCTATACAGCCATTCGCCTGGGCGTGGTAGGGGGTAGTACGTATCCTGTGTACCCCTAAAAATTTCATTAACTTGTTAAATAGATTACTCTCGAACTGCCGACCCTGGTCTGTCGTAATAATACTCGGACAACCAAATCTGCATATCCAGTTTTCATATATTACCTTAGCTACAGTCTCGGCGGTGATGTCTTCGGTTGGTATTGCCTCCGGCCACCTGGTCCGTCTATCTATCATTGTAACTAGATACCTATAACCTTGAGGTGACGTGGGCAGAGGCCCTACTATGTCTACATGCACGTGTTTAAACCTTTCGGCATCCTGGAAACGCCCTAATTCCGAATGCGTATGTCTATTTATTTTTGCCTTTTGACATTGAATGCATGTTTTTGCCCATAACCCCACATCCTTATTCATGTTCGGCCAGAAATACCTTTGAGCTACCATCCTACGAGACGTTCTGATACCAGGATGGCTAATTGAATGAACCGTTTCAAACGCGATTTTTCTAAATTTTTCTGGTAAATAAGGTCGGATGTTATCGTTTGTAATTTCGCAATATATTTTTCTTTGTGAACCCGGCATACCTAGCAATTTAATTTTCGCTTCGCTCGTAGTAAGTAAACATGCTAACTGCGTGTCATTTTCCTGCTCTTGCGCAACCTTGTCAAAATCAATGACCGTTGGACAATGTATCGATTCTACACGTGACAACGCATCCGCGACCTCATTTTCAGTTCCGCTAATGTGCTCTATCTCACTCGTGAACTCGCTCACGTACATTAGCTGTCTTGCTCTTCTAGGTGTTTCCTTTACTGAATCTACTTTGGACAAAGCTTTTGTAAGGGGCTTATGATCTGTGTATACTATTAATCTCCTCCCCTCTACCATGTTTCTAAAATGGACTATAGACATATATATTGCTGTTAATTCTCTGTCGTATGTGCTATATTTCCTTTGAGCCTCCGAAAAGGCTTTAGAAAAGTATCCCAAAGGTCTCCATGTGGTACCTACCTTCTGCTGCAACACTCCTCCCGCGGAGGTTCCTGACGCATCCGTCATGAGTGCCAGTGGGACGTCCGGCAATGGAAATGACAGAGTAACGGCGCTTTTAAGGCTTTCCTTACTCTGTTCGAACGCTTGCTCTGCTTCACTGTCCCACTCAATCCTCGACTGGTCTCTTTTTTTTGAACCATGCAAATACTTACTCAGATGACGCTGTATGTCTGCTGCTTTACCTAAATGAGCTCTATAGAAATTGACCATGCCCAAAAATCGTCTGAGCTGTTCTACCGTTTGAGGCTTAGGATAATCTGCAATGGCCTTTGTTTTGTCCCCCCGCGGCGTTAAACCTTCCGCTGATACGGTATAGCCTAAAAAATCTACTTGCTCTTGGCCTAATTGACACTTGCTCAATTTAATGGTCAAACCTATCTCATCGAATTTTCTGAAAACCTTCTGTAAATGCTCTTTATGCACTTCCTCGTTATCTGAGGCCACAATAATATCGTCAATATAACAGAATAACGAAGATTTCTCACCTGTCTCGCTAGTGATGTTCTCCAGGTCTTGCAGCTGGACGTTCATGAACCTCTGGAACGTCTGCGCAGCTCCTCGTAAGCCAAACGGAAGCCTAGTGAACTCCCATAGACCAAAAGGCGTGATCACGGCTGTCTTCTCCACGTCCTCAGGTGCAACTTCTATAGCGTGATACGCACGGTTGATATCTAAAGTGGAAAAAATCTTTTTACCTGATAATCCGTATGTAAAATCTTGTAGCCTCGGAATTGGATACCTGTCCGGCTTCGTCACTGCGTTGAGCCTCCTGTAGTCCCCGCACGGCCGGATCTGGCCGTCTTTCTTTGGAACTATGTGAAGTGGACTGGCCCACGGACTCTTGCTGGGTCTGCAAATACCTAAAGATTGCATTTCGCGGAACTCCTGCTTTGCCAGCTCGTACCTATCTCGCGGTAATGGCCTAGCACGCGCATATACCGGAGGACCCGAGGTTTCTATGTAATGCTTGACGCTATGCTTGGCAGGTTCTTTGAATGACGCGGGCTTCGTAATATCCGGATATTGTACAAGGATGTCACGATATCGGTTATCGCCCCTAATACATTTAATATTTACCTGTTCACAATGTACTATGGACCCTATAGACTGTAAATTTGTCACATGATCAATTAATTTCCTATTGTATAGATCTACTACTAACTTGTGTGCCTTTAAAAAGTCCGCACCAAGTATCGATTGGGTTACATCACACACTATAAAGGTCCAGCGAAACGCTCTACGTAACCCCAAATTGAGTTCTATCGACACGGTCCCAAAGGTCTTTATCTCCGTGTTGTTAGCGGCGTAAAGTTTATAATCACTACACTCGCGACGTTCACTCGCACTAAACCGATTTTTCGGCACAATACTCACGTCTGCTCCCGTGTCCACGAGAAAGTACAAACCGCTATTAAAGTCAGTTACACACAGGCGGTTATTTTTCGTCGGAGGTGCACTTGTCCCAGCCGCTTCTAGGTGCACCACACTTAGTTTCCCTGATAGGGTTGCCACTGCGTCGGCGGTGCTGCTCCGTCTGCCGACATCGGTTGCTGCTGCCAGTTACAGGGCTGCCTGCATTTTGTAGCCCTTTCCCGAAACTTATAATGATAGTGGCACAACCAGTTGCTGCGCGGCCTTGATGCCCTGGAACGCGACCGGCTCCTGCTTCTATTTCTGTCATATCGCATTCCTTCGCTCGCACGGGATTTTAGTTCACAGATCTCTCCTCGCAAGTGCTTGACCTCCAGCACCATGTTTCGGAACTCCTGTATCATGTCTGCACCTAGCGTGGATGTTGACGGCGTCGATACTGCTGCGGGAGCCTCCACGGCCGCTACCGCCCCCGTGCTCATTGACTCCATTATTTTGTCCGCAATCGCCACTAAGTCGCTTAACTTGGTGTCCTCGCTCGTAGTCGACAAAATCACTTTAATGGCTGTCGGAAGTCTCTGTACCCACAGTTTCCTTAATGTGGACTCTGACACTCCTGCGTTTCTCGCAGCTTCCGCCATTCTTCTATATAACTGAGATGGACGTTGGTCTCCCAGCTCCATTTCTCGCACCAATCTATTAAATTGGGAGTCTTCGCTCTCCTGGTACGTGCTTATTAATCTATCTTTCAGCGCGGCGTACTCTCGCCCAGTACCGTCCTCCAAAAGATCGGCTACGGCGCTTAGCTCCTCTCTATTTAGCTTTGTAATTACCAGGTCAAATTTTGCTTCTGATGACAGCTTCTGCGGAGCCATGATCGACTCGAACTGTCGAAACCAAAGCTTCGGCATGTCTTTCCAAAATGGTGCGATCCGTGATGCTACCGTCACCGCTGCCATATCAGCTCCAGCCCCCTGCATCGTCGCGGGTGCTGCGCGTGCTGTCTCGTTACTCGCTCCTGCCTGCGGAGGTTGCACTGCCGCTGGCGCACTCGGAACCAACGCCGCTCCTACACCCGGTACACCGAACTGTTGACCGGTGCCTAAACCGTTTGTCATCTCCCGCACTAGAGGTGTCTTGAGCCACACGCGATAACTTGCGATTCACTGCCTACGACCCGCCTGGTCTGTTACAAATCAATCGTCGGGGTCACCACTTGTTGGGGTCCCTATGTGGTGACAAATTAAATGCAAAAGTTCGAATACTTCTTTATTTCACTTTTAGTCTGACTCCATAAAAGTTCACATTTTAAATCACAATATATTAGCGTAGAAACAATGTAACAGTAATGACCAGGCGGGGCCGCGGTATAGACTTGTATCAATACGTGTTAATGTCGACGCGCTCTTTAGGTGACTGGCGGGTCCCCGCTCGGTGTTCCTAACGTACACAAAATTGCTGACCTAAACATTGCATATGTCGCTACAAGTACAAGTCAAGTGTTTTTTTTTTAAAACAGTTACAATTTGAAATGGTACAAGGTATTTCATATGAATACCTAAACACATAATTTATACAATGTATAATGTCGTTATATTAATTAAATAGTCATTGGTAGTTTCATGAACTCACTAAAACTATAAAAATTTTGTATGAGTAACCATTCTTCAAGCTTACTTTTAAAAGAATGAAGAGATGGTGCATCTCTTATGCTGTCTGGGAGGCGGTTGTATACTGCAGGGCCCGTTACGTATACCGACTGCTCTGACCTAGCGAGTTTGTGACAAGGTGGAACTAGGAGGTCCCGGTGCGCATTGCTGCGGAGGCCGTACGACGTGACTATTCCCCTACGTTTAAATTTATTTATGTTCATGTGTGTAAAGCTCGCGATTTGGAGGATAACTATGCCGGATAGGGTTAAAATGCGTAGGTCCTTAAAGTGGTTGCGGGCCGATTCATCGCTACGGATGCCCACGATACCTCGCACTGCGCGCTTCTGCATCCGGAACGCGCGTTCATACTCCGATGCTCGACCCCACAACTCAGCACCATACATTAGTATCTAGTGGACGGTGGCAAAGTAGCACGATCGGACTGTTTTTCTGCTTGCCGTTGATAGCGCATAGCACGCTCGGCTTAGGCGCGCGCATACAAAGTCGATGTGCTCCCTCCAAGAAAGTGCGCTGTCGAGAACGAAACCGAGAAGTTTCGTTGTTGGAACTTGTTGGATTTTTGTGCACCCCGCGCAGATATTTAAATTGGTACTTGGGTGACCATTTAGGCTGATACGTAAAAAGCAGGTTTTTTCTGTGTTGAGTGCTAGTCCGTTCTGCGTAAACCACATGTATAGTCCTTTAACAGTGTCATTGACAGCGATTTCGAGTAGCTGTTCGTTCGGCGCTGCGACCACTACCGTCACATCATCAGCGTACATGAACACTGCTGAATCATCGAGGGCTTCTGGTAGGTCGTTAAGCAATATTGTAAACAGAGTATTAGATAGACAGGAGCCCTGCGGAACTCCCATTACGCTGCTTTTTTCTGCTGATCGTACTCTCCCCTGATCTCCCACCACAACTTGGGTTCTGTTCCTCATAAAAGACACCAGTATGTCGCGAGTGGGTCCGCGTAGGCCGTAATGATCCAGCTTCGCCGCGACGAGGCTGTGGTCTGCGGTGTCGAAGGCGCGCGAGAGGTCGCAGCACAGCACGGCCGCTTGCTGGCCGGCCTCGCGCGCCCTCAGCGTCGCCCACACCACCTCGCGCACCAGATCAGTCGTACACCGCCCTCGCTGATACGCGTACTGCCGGTCCGACATCACATTTTGGGACAGCCAAAAGGACACTATACGCTGGTTGAGACCGACTTCGATGACTTTGCTGAGGGCTGGTACTAGGGATATAGGGCGATAAGACTTACTGGCGCTTTTCTTTCCTTTACCTTTATACACAGGCGATATTTTCACTTTTTTAAGTGTTTCCGGAAAGGTGCCATGCTTCATACTCATGTTGAAAAGACATGCTAGCGGATTGCTAACTATCGGGCTTACAAACTTAAGGATACTAGGTGATAACTCGTATATATCCTGACTTCCCTTGGGTGCTATCTTATCCTGCAACATTTTGGCTACTTCGTGAGGAGTAAAAAGCTTGAGCCGTACGGAGCGGTCCAGAGGCGGTGTGCTGCCCGCGAGCGCGGTCAGCGCGGCACGCACGTCGGCGCGCGGCGCGCCGCACGCTGCCGCCGCGCCTACAAACTCCGCGTTGAGCGCATCAACCACCTCCTGCTTAGACGTTACGGGAAGCCCGTTGCATTCCTTAATCATTTCTGTGAAACCTATCTGTTGGCTGGGCTTTCTGGCCAGCTCTTGGTTAATGACGTTCCACATAGACTTACTTTTATTTAGATGACTACTAATTAGTTGGCTGGATCACTGCACAGGTGGCTGGATCACTGCATCGTCACAGGATCCGCTCGGGATACCGTATTAAATGTTTGGGTGAAACAAGACGTGACCACCTGCCGCTAGTCATTGAATGTGATATAGGTAACGTGCCTATTAAAAATAATAATAAACAAACCCCACCCCATGACGGTGTAATCTGGAGAGATAGGCAGGGTGATCAGGTTGAAATGTATCCTAACATTTGTCATGATCGACTGAAGGGGTTGCACTTTCCCCCTGAGTTAATGTTGTGTGCTGATAGTATGTGTAGTATCTTAGAACATAGATTAGTATTGGACAAATTGTATACTGAAATAATTGATATTATAACCAACGCAGCCAGGCGGTCAAGCAAGAAAAATAAATGTAAAAGGAAGAGGGGATATATTGTGGGGTGGAATAAACACGTAGCTTGTGCTCACAGGGAGGCGCGGCAAAAATACCTAACGTGGGTAGAAGCTGGGAAGCCCTCCTCAGGGCCTATCTATGAAGTCATGTGTCAGAGTAGGCGGCTTATTAAGTCCAAGCTGCAATGGTGTCAGGATAGGCAGGCTCAAATAAAAGCAGACATCCTAGCAATGAACCATGCGGCGAAGGACTTCAAAGGCTTCTGGAAGAACACCAAGAAACTTAACGTAGGACCCGGGGTCCCTGTGAGCATCGGTGGCGTGGTTGATTCGAAGGACATAGCCAACAACTTTAGAGAGCTGTTCACAGTAAAATCACCTCTTGTAAGTGGACAGCAGGAGGTTTTTGATGGTGGGACCATTGTGGGAGGCAGTACCGTTAGAATGTCTGCCAAAGATGTGGCAGTGGTCATTAAGGCTATGCAGCGCGGTAAGTCTCCGGGGCACGATGGTCTCAGCATTGAACATCTTAAATACGCTGGAGTCCATCTTCCTCGCGTGTTGGCTATGTTCTTTACGTTGTGCCTGCGACATGCGTATCTGCCGGATCATCTCATGAGGACGGTTGTTGTACCTTTAGCCAAGAACAGAACGGGGGACGTGTCTGACATCACCAACTATAGACCCATATCACTAGCTACTATTGCCTCTAAGGTGCTCGATAGCCTGCTTAATGAACAGCTTAAAGTTCACATAAAACTGCATGAAGCACAATTTGGGTTTAGACCCAGTTTGTCCACGGAAACGGCGATTGTGTGTCTTAAGCGGGCTGTCGGGTACTACAAGGACAGGAAAACACCGGTTTATGCCTGCTTCTTGGACCTGTCCAAGGCGTTTGACCTGGTTGCCTACCATCTGTTGTGGCAAAAACTAAGCCGTACGATCGTGCCAGCAGAATGTGTTACACTTTTAAAATACTGGTATGGTAACCAGGTCAAACAAGTGAGATGGATGAATACAATGTCCGAGGAGTATAAGCTTCAGTGTGGTGTCGGACAAGGGGGGCTGTCGTCGCCTATTCTGTTCAACATTTATGTTAACCAGTTGATCGAGGAGCTCAGCAGTACGCATGTGGGATGTCATATTGACGGTGTCAGTGTCAATAACATTAGCTACGCTGATGACATGGTGCTGCTGGGCCCCTCCATCAATGCAATAAGGCAGCTGGTTAGCAAATGCGAGAGCTATGCAGAGCAACATGGCCTGAGGTACCACTCTAAAAAGAGTGAAGTTGTTATATTTAAAACAAGTAAATATAACCCGACAGTTGTGCCTCCGGAAGTGTTGGGCGGCGTTGCTCTAAAGGTGGCAGACCAGTTTAAATATCTGCGGCATATGGTCACGCCGGACTTGAGAGATGATACGGATATAGAGAGAGAGAGGAGGGCAGTGGCCGTGCGAGGCAACATGATAGCCCGCAGGTTTGCTCGGTGCACGAAAGAAGTTAAAGTCACATTGTATAGGGCTTATTGCCAGACCTTCTACACCAGCAGCCTGTCGGTGAGTCATACGCAGCGCACGTACAATACGCTCAGGGTCCAATATAATAACATATTCAGGATGCTGATGAAACTGCCGCGACACTGTAGCGCGTCGGGTATGTTCGCAGAAGCGCATACTGATGGCTTCCACGCCATCTGAAGGAAGAGAGTTGCGTCTCTGTTGAGCAGAGTGCGCGGCAGTTCTAACACCATCCTGAATATGTTTGCTGAGCGCCTGGACTGCCCGATGACAAAACACTGGGTAAAGATCATCACTGGCCAAATAAGGTAATGATCTTTGCCCAGTGTTGCAAATAATTAAAGTGTTGCATATAAAAGTAAGTGTTTGTGTCAATCGTTTTATTATTATTATTACTTTTGTTTCCTTATGTAAAAATATGGGTCTTTGCCTGAATTTTTTTTTTTTTTTTTTTTACCTGGGTTTTATCTACAAAGACCGACCATCATTTTGTAATTAATCTTAATGGTTTAATTTCTGTTAAGTGGTGTTTTTATATATTTTTTGTCAGGAACTTAAATAACATCAACTATAAGTGTAATGAACACAAGATTTCCCTAAAGCTAATAATACCTAATCAGTCACCTTTGTAAACTTCAAAAATAATATCAATTGGGTCCTATTAGGGCCTAATTTACATTATTGATACTTTATTCACCATAATAAGAAATAAGCTTTTATAATATGCACATGCATTTATTTATCTAATAAATATCAGTGTTTACTTGAGATCACAATTTGCCAGAAAAATTACTAGTATTTGGAAGGTAACATTTGTCATTTGTTTGTTTGAAATCAGGATCCAAAACCAATTAAAACACAATGTTTATTTTTTCAGGTACTCTGAGAAAGTTAAATATACATTCATACCATACATGCCATAAATGAAGCAGCTACTTTGTACTACATGTAATGAAATCACAACTTCACAAGCTATAAGTATTTTAGTAATTAGGTAACCTAACAGAATTACAATACAAAATTACTTGAGATCACAAATTTACAAATCTAACTTGTGCTATGGTCTGAGATGTGTGGTTTAAAATCAGGATATCATAAATAGAGAGTTGCTTTCATGGCAATCCATGTAAGATATAACAAAACACATGTATTACATGACCTGTAATTTTTGAAACAGAGGTCAGTAGGTTAGGTACATATAAATTATTGTTTTCAGTTTCAACATAAAAATAAATCTTTAATTTCAGTGTATAAATCTAACAACTTTTAGTTCAATAAACAACTGTCTACATTATTAAATATTTACTGGTTTATACCAGTAAATTTCTTTCATAGAAATATAATATATTTTTTGTCAGGAACTTAAATAACATCAACTATAAGTGTACAAGATTTCCCTAAAGCTAATAATACCTAATCAGTCACCTTTGTAAACTTCAAAAATAATATCAATTGGGTCCTATTAGGGCCTAATTTACATTATTGATACTTTATTCACCATAATAAGAAATAAGCTTTTATAATATGCACATGCATTTATTTATCTAATAAATGTCAGTAATATGTCACTGTTTTGAGAAATTAACTTGACATCAACATCAAAAAAATAACTTTAGCTAGAATTTAAGATTTAATCAAACTAAATCTTAAATGCCAGGGATCTGAACTTTGTGATCAGTCAGAGCAACTTGAGGGCTTTCACTTCGCTCTACCTATACAAGCTCTACCTATAGTTTCCATACAAACACATACAAATAAGAACAGGGTGTAACCTTTTTTTTTACTGAGATCAGTAGAAATAGTTTTCAACATTAACATAAATCTAACAAATTTGAATCAATAAATAACTGTTGGTTTAAAATCAGGATATCATAAATAGAGAGTTGCTTTCATGGCAATCCATGTAAAATATAACAAAACACATGTATTACATGGCCTGTAATTTTTGAAACAGAGGTCAGTAGGTTAGGTACATATAAATTATTGTTTTCAGTTTCAACATAAAAATAAATCTTTAATTTTAGTGTATAAATCTAACAACTTTTAGTTCAATAAACAACTGTCTACATTATTAAATATTTACTGGTTTATACCAGTAAATTTCTTTCATAGAAATATAATATATTTTTTGTCAGGAACTTAAATAACATCAACTATAAGTGTAATGAACACAAGATTTCCCTAAAGCTAATAATACCTAATCAGTCACCTTTGTAAACTTCAAAAATAATATCAATTGGATCCTATTAGGGCCTAATTTACATTATTGATACTTTATTCACCATAAAGATTGTCAATAGTATCTAATACCTCAAGTTCACCTTTTTTAAGAATATATTTATTTTCCTTCATTTTCTTTACCATATCTTTAGACACCTGAAATTTGGTACAGCCACCTTGGTCACGTATAGCCTGCCTTGCTAAAAGTGCTCCACTTATTGTAGAAGTCAATAGTTTATTGCGCACTTTGGTCTTCATATTATTCACTGCACTGAACACTCGTTCACAGTCTGCATTGAAATGTGGGAGGCACAGAACACTTAAGGCGAACGATGCCAATGATTTTGCACTGGTTTCGTCCAGGATCTTTGTCCAAAAGGTGTAGGAGTCTAGGGATGCAATTTCTAAGTTTGTGAATTTTTTTGTCAATGGCAGCATCCGCCACTCATCATCAATTTTTTGGATCTCATCCATGTAAAATTGAGGGGCATGTGGCCCGGGTTTCATTACTCATGGCTTCTTCTGGTGTCAAAAATGTTAACTGACTGAGTAAATTCCGCTCTGAGAAATCATATCTTTTTTTTATTTCATTACAGCCTGTTATAAGGAATTCTCTGCATCTAGTGTAAAACTCTTCTATTTCTTCTTTTCTTGAAGAAATATGTGGTTTTTGCAGTTCCACCATAATTTTTGCCCCAAAGTACTTCTGGGGTAGAAATTGCTGACTATTGTTGGGGTCAATTGCCATAATTTCGTTTTGATTTACATAGTCTCTTCTCATATAAATTATTAACAAGTCTTTGAATGTTAGCCGCATTTGCGTGTCTAACTCTATCAGTTTTGGCTCTGCACTTTGGAAGTACTCATTCAGATGAACAAATCGGGGCAGTATCCACTGTAAGAACAGCAAATAAAGTTTGATGAAGTGGCTGTTAATTTCTCTATAAATTAACTCAGCAGCGATGGTCTTCTCCTCCAGCCACTTTTGCGTAAAAAATAATTGCAGGCTGTCCCATTGTTCAAGTAACCTGTTCACTACCGAAAGGAGCGAGAGCCAACGGGTTTGGGATGGGTGCAACATCTTGTGTACTTTTGTATTTGTGAATGCTTGAAATTCAGCATATTGTGCTTGTCGCTTAGAACTGTGCTTGAAAAATGCGGTAATTTCTTACATGCCTCACTCGCACACAGGTGCATCGAGTGGCATATGCACTTCAATATGGTAATTCCAGGTAACTCTTCATTGAGTCGGCTAGCTACTGAATTATGAGCTCCCATCATGGCATTGCACCCATCGGACGCAAATCCGATGACATTTTTCAAGGGAACTGATCTGTCAGTGAACGTCTTTATTATTACTTGATACATTGACGCTGCCGTAGCCCCCTGTGCTGCCATTTCATAGTCTCCAGGTTCAAATAACGGTGTTAGCTCCCACAGAGAACTTACAATTTTTTTGAGGTATCATTGTACCGAATCACAATACACATAGATTTTGTAGACGATACATCCGTGGACTCATCCACTAAAATGCTAAATTTTGAACTTTTAATTATGTCAGTCAAATATTCTTTATGATGCTCGCCGATGACATTTTTTACCGTTGCTGTGCATTTTTTGCGTTTTATGGCGATAGCCGCGGCAATTTGCGAATCCGGGGAACACGATTTCATTAATTCGGATAAATGGTCCATGGCAAGGAAAGAGATGTTGTGTTCAGCTACAAATGCACTTAATTTTATTTCTGCTTCCGACACTTTTATATCAAAATCATTGTCAATTTGTTTTTGAAAAAATTACCTAACGTCTTTAGACGACGTTTTCGATGCCAATGTAGTTTTGTGTTGTTTGTTAGTAACATGCCGCCTCAATGTCGACAATTCACATGATAGTTTTACGTCACAATCTTTGCATTTAGCTTTGTACGGGTCTTTGAAAAGTTCATCACGCTCCCATTGAGTCCTATATTTTTGTTTAACAAGTTTTCTTTTCTTTTTTGGTGTGGAGGGGCCGTCACTGTCATTCTCACTGTCATTGTCGCCCATTGTCCAATTAATTATTTTACAACAACACAACACACTTTTAAAGATGTTATGTTATGTTATAGCCTTTGATCGTGACATCCAAATGTTGTAGTTTCTTCTTTGATTATTAGTTTGGTTTGTTTATTTATTTTGGGTGTCCGCTTGCCAGTACGGCAAAGGCCTCCTCCAGCTAGATCCGGGTAGTCCAGGATTTTTTCTCCTAACCTTCTTATTTCACTCATGCCCAGTATGTCCCATTTTATTCCTTGAAGTGCGTTGGTAAGTTCCATTAAGTTTTCATCTGATTTGAGGGTTAAAACATTCAGTGAGGCTATGTGGAGTTTCGTGTTACTTGAACACGCTGGAGGGTTGTGGTCATATTTCCCCACGGTGACCGGCCGGCTTGGGGAAGGTGGTTTCTTTGTTCTATGTTCATTAGCTGTAGTAGTCTTGTTCATCTTCCGGTGTCTGTTGTGCGTTGATTGTCATTGATTACTGTTACCAGATAATGAGTTTGTCCTAGAACGGCTTGTGAACTCAAGCTTGTTTGTTCTATTAATTTTATTTGGAGCCGTTCGGCTTGCAATTGCTCTTTCTTGATGTCTTGGATATTGGTGTCTTGGATAGAGAACGCTTCCGTTTTTCCTGGCCTTTCTCCTGGATTGGTTTTTCCTTTACTATGAGTTTGTCATACCTGATGATAGCTATCTTGCCCTTTTGTATTTCCTCCTGCTGTATAACTTTCAGCTCTCTTCTGATTTCCATGATATCCTTTGGGAAGTCTTCCGTGGCATATGTATTTTCTGGTAAAAGTTTGTTGTTCCGTAAGATCTCCAGTCTTCTCCAAGCCAGAGTTAATCTTAACCTTATGGGCCTTTGCTTCTTGCTGTCTCTTTTCCCGAGTCTGTACACCTCACTTACTTCACACTTATCAAATTCCTCTATTTTCGCTTCTTTCGCCATGTTATTGAGGGTCACCAGTACCAACTCCAGGAGTTCTCGATAGTTTTCGTCACGTTCCCTCACTCCGTGTAGTATAATGTTGTTTTTTCTGGCACTTTTTTCGAGGGTGTGGATCTTATTTTTCAGTACGGACATTTCATTTTTTAGCTTGTTGTTCTCTTCTACTACTGGGTGCAGTTTGTCATCCATCATAGTAACTATACTTTTAGTGAGATTTTCCGCCAATATGCTGGTTTGTTTCGCGAATTCTTCCTTAATTTCGTTCGTTCTATCATTGAATGCTTGGTTCATTTTCTCTAGTAATATAACCATTTGTTTATCATCCATTTTGCGGTATCGATCGCTAACTACTACTACTTGGTAGTTTTGCTGGCAACACTGTGTGTTTGACACAGAGGCGCTAGCGTTTAGTTGTCAAACGCCGGAAACTGCTATTTCGAGGTTATGTGCACTAGTTATGTTTATGTATAGTCCTTAGATCGTATTTCGACACTTTGATTCCCGGAGTTGATTTTGTTGCAGTTTTGAGGGATATTTATATGCACAAGGTTATGATCCGTGATTATAAGTAGCTTTTTCTTCGAAATAGTTATTTTTGCACTTGAATTCGATTTTAAATACACCCGTGACACACCAAACACCTTCACTTGATAGTTGTCGCACCGGAAGTCTTCTAAAGATGTAGGTAACTAATAAAAACTGAAAACTTGAAAAGATGAAAAGTTTGCTCTCTCTTCCACAGTACCACAACAATGAACAATCAAAAATAAACGTCAAAATTTCAAAAATAAAATAACTTTCTTAAAGTTGGTAGCATTACTATATTTTTCGTTCAGAAATCGAATCGACTCATGGTCCAAACGTGTGTGAAACGGCAGACAGTCCGTGGCGCTTGATGGCGATATTTATCGCTAGCTGCAGCATCGTGAAATTGCCGTGTATTAGGTATTGCCGTATCAGGAACAACGCTGCACACAGGAGTATTTGTGTGAGATAGTTAATCTGTACTGGCGGAATTCGTATTCCGCCTCAGCTGCCTCTCTCTTCCGAAAGCTGTCCTATTGGCAGTATGGCATGAGCTATAACCTTGGCACCATAAAGCTCAACGTACATTTTGCAAGATTCGTGTGCGTACGCAGCAAATTTGTCAGTGTCTATACTGTGGCCACTCGATATCACTTCCAAGAGTATCCGTAATCTTTTATTAAATCTACATTGACGCCCGTGAAAAAACCTTCTTGGTGTGTTCCCATCATTCGTATTTCCGAATCCGGCTTTGGGAATATCTACCAGGAGACCCATTTCTTATTTGAACTCTCTTTGTATTCATTTTTTAGTTTCATCAACGCTTTTTTTCTAATGCATTTCGTGCTTGCCACTTTTTTGAAGGTAGTTTTTACGCCAAATGTAATAAAGATCCAAAAAACCGTATTCTAGTGTGTAAAACTGACAGCCCAAACTGTAGTGCTTCCTCATTTATCTCCTTTTCTTATTTCAATTTATTAAAGTGTTAAGACGTCTGCCCACAAATGTAGCATTTCATGGTAGATGCTGTATCAGTAGCGGCGTTACACACTTTTCCGTCTACCATCGATAATTTCATTATACTGACTGTACCATCATCATTAGTCGAAATCTCGGTTTTTCTCAAGTTTTTCGCTTGATCTTCCACGTAACGTAACGTATTTCGTCTTTTGTGATGTCTTTTGTCTCATGGACAAATCTAATACGAATAGGTCTGCAGATTTTTTTTTCTTCACTATTAATATAGTTGTTATTTTCTAAGCCGTCCGTTCTGCAGTGCGGCGTTCTTTAGTGCGGAACGGACGGCTTAGAAAATAACAACTATAACAACACTCAATCTCAAGGGCACAAGCAAGCTTTGGAATATATTTGCATCACTGTCAGTACATGTTTGAAATTATTGCTCAAACTGACTTTGCTGATCCGTCACAGCCCCATTTGGTAATCGTTTCCAAATAAAATTTTGCCTCAAGTGTACACGTTTTTAGACTTTAGCATTTAAAGGTCGCCCAAAATTAAACAATTGTGTATTAAGAAAATGTATGTAATAAAAAGTACTAATCAAATACAATCAAACTAATGGCTTTGGTTGGCTCGGGAAACTGTTTTCTGTGATTTGCGACTAGACGAAGGATATGCTGCTTCTATTCTTCATCCTTGGTTTGTGATTAATTGTATATTTGGATTAGACTGATACCCCTTTCGGCTGTGTCATTAAAAACTCTCATATTACTACACTTGTCACGTCATGATATAGGTGTATGACCTACAATAGAGGTATTCTACTGTAGGGAGCCGACGAGTATGTGGTCGTGTCGTGAGCACTCACGCGAGCTGCAGTCCTCGTCACTGTGTTGCGCCGCGACTACCCACGCCTCCTTGTTGTAACTCATTTACTTATACTTACCACCCGCTGAGACTTGGTTGTCATCATCTTCAATATATACAATTTCGCAATTTCCGCGGGCATTTTCCCTTAATAAATGCACTACTTCCTTTAAATTTTCTTCTAGTTCAGATTGCTTGTTGTAACCCGTATTCTGAAAAACTACATCAATGCAACGCGGACAATTTGTCTTTTTTGGATCAGAAACAATATCCTTAACCCCTTTTTTCTGTTACTGCATCGTCCTCGGAAATGGTCCAGAAGATATCCTTTTCTTATGACTTGTGCATTGTTGCTAGACGTTCTTGAGCGAAATTGACAACACTTCGTTCCTTGCTTTTAGATTTTTTTTCTTCTTATGTAACACCTTCTTCCTGAAATTTTCTTGCAAACGTATCAGTTTAGTATTACGGCTTTCAACGTAATCTAAGTTTTTTCTGTACTTATAGCTCTTCTGAGACGGTGAATCTTTTTTTGCATTCCTTTGACTTTTTTAGATTCTTCCGTATTTAATACATTCTCGGCGACAACAGCTGGAGCCAGTGCCGGATTAAGCCAGCGCAGGGCATTCGTTTTGTGTGAACCTAAAATCTTGTGACTTTGCTTCTTCTTTTAGTGTATATATAAAATGCAACAAATTTAAATCAGTCCCTATTTGCTTGTTCAGCTTACTGTGCCAACCTTCTACCACATTGGTTGCACGGTGCCGATGGTTGTAGCAGGAAATTAACTCAGTGTTTTTCATAGTGAACCACTGAGTACCTAAATACTCATTGAATTTTTGAATATTTTCAATCGCCTGTGCTTTTGCCTGTATGCTATACCAGCCTTCCAAAATGTTTTAATTAGGCAGATGGGGTAATTGGGCACATTTTCTCACGTAAGTGCAGCCTTCACAAGTGTCACAAATTCCAAACTTATCTGCATTTTCCCGCACTGCTTTTGAAAAATGAAAATAGCAGCCATTAATCTTTGCCGAAGGAAATGTATTTTGTAGGGCATTTATTGCAGCCAGCTCAAAATCTACTTTTATAACCTTTGGATCAAAGTTCGGCATGCATTCTTTTATTGCCTCAAACATGGTTTCGTACGTGTTCTGCCATTTGTCAGGCAATAGTATATACAAAAATGGGACGATTTTTGTATATTCCTGATCGCTTCCAATATCTCCATGAATAGTATATAATTGTTTGTATGGTTTCGGAACTATCTGAAATGTCCCGTCCATGAAAAATGTGTCAATACAAAGGTAAAGGCATCAAAAATGTTATTAAATCGTACCGACCGATAGTGCCCGGCCCTAGCAAGTGCTTTGAGGTAGGGCTGAACAAGAGGCTGCTGTCTTTCTGGTTCCCAAGAAACGTACTGTCAGACAGCCAATACGCATACCGACAGGGCCGGTCTACTACCGACCTCATGCGGGAGGTGCTACTGTAGTTGTCGGGTTGTGAATCGGGCGTAGTCATAAATTATACGTCCAAAGGTTCCAACAATCACTTTAATATTACCACTAAACACGGTACAAAGCAGAAGGAGAAAGTTTATAGCACTAAGCACGATAATTAAATGTTAACATTCGAGTAAGCGTTTGGCGGAGCAAGTACACTAATTTGCAAGCAGGCGGCGTGCTCTCTGCGTCGAAGCGAGATGAGTACTGGCGCGGGCAGTGCTGCAAACTCTAACCTGCAAGAAAACAGGAGGCAATGAGTAAAAAAATCAGGAGACACCAAAAAAAGTCAGAAGACAACAAAAATATACCTTTACGTTCAAAATTAATTATGCGTGTAGTTTAATACGTTAGTATGTTAGTGAAGCAGAACAGAACAATGACATCCAGCCAGCAAAAAAAAAAAAAATTAGAAAAAATTAATATGTACCAAAAATAATTACAGAAGATTAAAAAAAAAAACCTTTTAATAATTATGCATGTAGGATACGTATGTTAGAGAAGCAATACAACACAACACAATAAAACACAATGATGCTTTTTAAAAATATTTCTGTCACTTGGACTCTTGACAGTGTTGCCATTGAACATTCCTCCATGATACTTCAACTTGACGTTTTAGACATTGCCTTGATTCACAACATTCCTTCAGTGATTTAATTGATTTTATTTTATTGATTACTATTTCATAAAAAAATATTTAGGTAGGTATTTAGTGCGTTTCTTCTTCATCCTCATACATATTTTTATTAAAAAGGGACAGCATTTCTTTGCTGACCTTGTGGTCAAAACAGGAACTTTTGGCATACAGTCGTTTGCTGTGCATAATGCCCCTTAAGGTTTTTGTGTTGAGTGAGTTTCTCTGTTTAGTTTTATTCATATTAATATACGATAAAACGCTTTCTACTGCCGCGCTGGAGTGTGGCAACACCATCAGGCAGTTCATAAATTTGGTAAGGGTGGGAAATGCCTGCTCATCCCCTATCATTTCCTTCCCAACATTATGCCAGAACTTTGGGATATCAGTCTCATCGAAATTTATTTCAGTGGCATTTCTCAGTAACCGCCACTGGTCATCTAACTCCTGCCATTTTGTAGTCTTTATAATGTTAGGGAATTGCATGGCTAATGGTGCTAGAGTATTATATTTCTTTTGCTTTATAATTTTTGGGTCTAGGACATCAATTTGCTTCAGCACTGGGCTAGCAAATGGGAATCGTTTGTAAATTTGGCTTACCCCTTCTATATAGAAATTCATTATTTTAAGTTTGAATGCTTTGATGTCTGTTTCTGGGTAATTGTTTTGCCTTAATGCAGCTTCAACTTTTGCTCCCATATATATATCCGTGATATCTAAAAAATTGTTTGGGTTTCGGTAGTTCACCTCTTCAATGTCAGTTGATTGCAAGTAGCTTGGCTTCATGTAAAATTCAAGTATAGTTTTTAAAAGTGAAATTATATTTTTTCTCAGATTGTGTATTTGTATGCATTTCAGACTGCATCAACTTATTCAGGTTGTTGAAATGAGGCAAGATAAAATCTAGAAAAAGCAAATACAGCTTTATATATGGGTTGTTCATATTTTCTAATATATGATGGGCACTTGCCGATGAGCTTGCTTGTGAAACAGCATCAATAAAAAAGAGCTTGAGGGCCTCATATTGTTCAAGCACCCGAGCTACGGCTGCATGTAGCGACAGCCATCTCGTCTGGCTTGGGTGCAGGAGTTTGTGAGGTTTTATTTCTAAGAAAGTCTGAAACATTTTTAACTCCCCAATTATTTTAGGGCTGCTCTGAATATAATTGTATATATCTTTTGTCATGTCTTCTACCATCTGTGGCAGCTTGGCACATGCATAAGATGCACAAAGTGCGAAAGAATGGCATATGCACTTAAAGATAAAAATGCTGGGAACTTGATCCCTGAGCAGGGTGCTGACAGAATGGTTATTACCCATTAAGTTGTTGGCGCCATCTGATGCAAAACCTATCAAATTCTCTTTCCATGGTATGGCATCCTGTTCAAAAGAGTTGACCACATGATTATATAACTATGGCAGATGCCCCTTCTATTGGTATCAGGTCGTAAAAATAGTCACATATTTCTTTGTCGATCATTAGCCTGACCACTATGCACAGGTGTTTCACAACACCCCTGTCTGTTGACTCATCAATAATGATTGAAAATTTTTGTTCTCTCATGTTGGCAATTAACATCTCTTTGCTGTACTTTCCGAGCACATTTTTTGCAATGTATGTTGCCTTAGTGCGGCTCAATTTAATATTTTTTACTACCTCTGAATCCGGACATATAACTGCCAACGATTTTGGCAGATGCTCAATAGCCGTAAAGGGCAAATTATGTTCTAATATATAAGAAACTAAATGGATTTCTGCCTCTTTTACTTAAGTGTTTAATCCCGATCCTGAAGTGGCTGAAGTAGATGCAAATATCTCTGTTAATGTCCGTTGAGATGAGAAGCATTGCGAATTTTCTGTATGTTTTTTTGTGGCTTTATGTTTTTCTACCTCAGGTTTCCCGGAATTTGCCACAGAAAAGTCGCACTTGCACCATTTGCAATATGCGTATGTAGTACCTTTGATGCTGGTGGAAAGCCATCCTTTGAACGCTTCGAATTGAAGCCAGTCCTCCTTAAACTTTTGCATATACTTTTTCTTTTTGGTAGAACTAGCCATTGTGTTATTTATTTGTGTTAGCTAAAGTGCCTGAAATAACCCACACCACAAAGACCACACCATACAAAACTCAATCCATGCAAATGTAAAATGTAATTATAATTATCAATCCCAAACACAACACACCTGGTGTTAATTTTGTTGGTTTTTTACTGATTCTTCGAAATAAAAGGCCAAAATTGTAACAGAAAACCGATGATGCTTTTATTTTATTGACATACCATTTTTTTTTTCTAGTTGTCATCTAAGTAGGTACTTATCTATGGAGTTTGGACATGCCGCCCGCCAAGAACCGCTGTTCTTATATGTGATAATTGGCTTACAAAGGTTACATAAAATTATAACAACTAAACTTAGATGACATAATTTGCATTTGAAATCAACACCCATTAGTTACAGTATTGTGATAAATTATCTCAAACAGATCATAAAATTAAACAGTTCCTTTAACTTGACAAAGGACTGAGTAAAATAATAAAGTTAAATAAATTTCACACTTCCGGTGATGGCTACTCTTGAGTGAAACAAATAACAAAACATTAACTTATTTGACAAATTACTCCGCTAAAGGTAAGACACAAAGTTTAGATACTGGTCGTTTGATAAGGGAATTTTTATAGCGCAAAGTTACAACTCGCGTAACGTTGTCCACTCCAGGATGTTTTTCAACAACCTGACCTAACAACCATCGTGATGGAGGCAAATCAAGTTCTTTAACTAGCACCACGTCTCCAACATTTGGCTCAGGTACAACCTGTGTCCACTTGTGCCTTTGCATGAAATGATTAAGATACTCTTGGGCCCATCGTCGCCAGAAATCTTGTAACATCCGTTGACAGAGTTGCCATCTTCTCAATGAACTTATCGACGAATGTTCGTAATTATTATCCGGAACTGTTAGTAAAGGCTCACCCACGAGAAAATGTCCTGGTGTTAAAGGCATTGGGTCCCCTTGATCCTGGATATATGACATTGGCCTTGAATTTAAGCAGGCTTCAATCTGAGTCAGCACCGTTGTGATTTCTTCGAAAGTAAGAGTTGAATTGCCAATAACTCTCTTTAGATGGAACTTGCAAGACCGCACTCCGGCTTCCCAAAGACCCCCAAAATTGGGTGCTTGCGGAGGAATAAAATGCCATTGTGTTCCATTCGTAGCTAACCAATCTGCAATCTCTGGCAAGAATCTGGATTTTTCTTCATCGAACAAATCCCTCAATTCTCTGGCTGCTCCTACGAAATTCGCTCCATTGTCACTATACAATTCACTACAGTGACCACGACGTGAAACAAAACGTCTAAAAGCAGACAAGAACCCCTGTGAAGTCAAATCACTCACTGCTTCTAAATGTATTCCACGTGTGGCCATACATACGAATAAACATATGTAGCCCTTGTATGATCTATTGCCGCGACCCTTTGATACCCGTATATTTATTGGGCCTGCGTAATCGACACCAGAACGTAGAAACGCTCGGCTCATGGTCACTCTTGGTGAAGGTAACTGACCCATCAGTTGAGGTTTATGTGCTGCTGCATACCTTATACAAGTGACGCATTTCCTGCAATGAAACTTGACAATTGATTTAAGCCCAATGATGTAATATTTATCCCTTATAAAATTCATCATCAACTGTGGCGCTCCGTGAAGGGTAAACTTGTGTGCATTTCTTAAAATGAGAGTCGTCAACAGTGATTGCTTCGGTAAGATTATAGGATGCTTTTGATTCTCACTAATATCAGCGTTATGCAGCCGCCCACCAACTCGGAGTATACCGAACTCGTCTAACTGTGGACTCAGTGAGGTAAGTACACTTCTTGTATTTACAGAGTTTCCTTGTTTAACATCCTTCAATTCCTCAAAGAATGTTTGGGTTTGACACTTTTTTATCATTATTGTAAGTGCCTCGTCAATTTCTTTCTTTAAAAGATACCTATGTTTTGGTTTCTCTGTTTTTAGTATTCTGCGGCAATAAGCTACCACTCGCAATAACTTCGTCAACGACGAGAATTTTGACCACAGTTCTTCGCCATTGACATGATCATCCACCGAAGTAGCAAGGTGAGTTTGAATTTTCCTTTCTTCCAAATTTGTACTAACACCCTTAGAATTAGGATAGTGTATAATATCCTTACTCAACCATGAAGGTCCCCTTAACCACAGTTCAAATCCTACCAACTCGGATGCTAGGATGCCTCGTGAGGCGCAATCCGCCGGATTATGTTCAGATTTGACATGTGCCCACATGTTACGGTCTGTCACAGTTAAAATCTCTGAACATCTATTCCCAATGAATGTTTTCCAACGACTTGGATGACTGCTAAGCCACGCAAGTACTATTTCAGAGTCAGTCCACGCATGAATATTAGATTTTGGTACGCCCAAAACTTCTGACACTTCAATAAGCAGCTTTGCCAATAATACGGCACCTGATAACTCCAACCTTGGAAGGCTAATCTGCTTGATTGGTGCTACTCTGGTTTTTGCTGTGAGCAAACTGACCTGAACGTTCCCCTTTGCATCTATCACCCGTACGTATATCACTGCTGCGTACGCAGATTTTGAAGCATCACTAAAACCGTGGAGTTCTACTAACTTCGCGTCACTTCTGAAGTGCGTCCAACGTTTCAACCGAAATTGTGTAAGGTCTGATAGACCCTCTCGATACTTAGCCCATTCTTCTAATAACGGTTGTGATAGTTCCTCGTCCCAACTAATGCCTGCTAGCCATAATTTCTGTATGAATATTTTTGCTTTTATTATGCTCGGTGCTATCCATCCTTGTGGATCATATAACTTTGAAATATCCGAGATAACTTTCCGCTTTGTTACAGGTGCAGTCATCGGTGGCAACAAGACAGCATACACGAACTCGTCGGAACCGCGACTCCATGTAAGTCCAAGTATTTTGTTTATCGCATCTAGTTTGACGTCTATTTTCTTATCCTTTTGCTTGTCTAAGTTCCCTTGCTGTATTTGATTTAACATAGCTTCGCTATTACTGGACCATTTTTGCAATTCGAATCCACCCCTTTTTAACATTTCATTCATTTGCTTATAGATTTCAATTGCTTCTTCGTTACTCTCACAGCCCGACATCAAATCATCCATATAAAATTCATGTTTTACTCTTTCAGCTGCTAAAGGAAAGTCTTTTCCTTCGTCCTTTGCGATCTGTATCAGGCTTTTTACTGCCAGATATGGGGCTGAAGAAGTTCCAAATGTTACTCTGAGCATCTTGTATTCTTTGACGTCTTCCTCTGGAGTTTCACGCCACAAAATACGTTGATATTCCGAATCTTCATCGCTGACCTTTATTTGGCGGTACATTTTAACTATATCTGCAATGAAGCAGATTGGGTACGTACGCCACCGCATTATTATGTGACGTAATTCCGGCTGTAAGGTTGGTCCTACCATTAAATCATCGTTTAAGGATACCCCATTCGTACCCTTGCAGGAAGCATCGAAGACAACACGAAATTTCGTCGTCTGTCTGTCTTCGCGTATCACTGCGTGATAAGGTATGTATAAACTCTTTGCTTTGTTGTCATGAACTTCCGCCATGTGGTTTAATTCTAAGTATTCATCAAATACTTTTTGTATTCCTGTTTCAGATGCTCGTCCCTTTGAAACTTCCTCTCGAGATATTGAAACCTTTTCAATGCTATATCCCGTGAATGACTATCCGCGCAGGCTGGTTCACTGTCTCGAAATGGTAGTTTCACCACATAGCGACCATATTCGTCACGTGTGGTGGTCGCATGGAAGATATCTTCACATCGTTGCTCTTCGACTGACATAATCTTCTGTTTGTTGGATGGTTCTGCTTCAATTTCCCAGAAGGATTTTAGCAATTCTTCAACAGGCTCCATTTGTGTATGCATGGTGATGAATTTATTGATAGTTGTGTCTTGTTTCACTTGCCCACTTAATATCCATCCCAGGGTGGTATTTTGTGCTACTAAAGAACCTGAGGGATATTTGATGACACCATGATCAATAATCCTACTATAAACCTCCGCCCCTAATAAGATATCTATCTTATTCGGAGTGTGATATTCCGGGTCAGCTAGAGTCACTAGTTCTAGCTCCGGCCATGAGGTGATTGACACTGCAGTCGCAGGTAAGTACGCAGTTAGCTTGTCGAGCACATACGCTGAGACATGCATCACACAACCTGGATCGAGACGTGAACTGATTTCTATTTCTACCATGGACCTTGCGACAAGGTTCTGTTCACCTCCCAACCCTGATATAAATCCCTTGGTTGGTGTGGTTTTCAATCCAAGTAATTGGACTGCCGCTTTGGTGATAAAAGAGGCCTGAGACCCCTGATCTAAGAGAGCTCGTAAGAGCTGATGGTCTCCACCATTTTGTGACTCAGCTTTCACTATTGCTGTGGCTAATAGCACTTGATGTGCCACCCCTTTCACAAAATGGCTTGTGATGTTGTTAGACGTCGCTGGACGGCTCCTGTGATGTGACTTGATTATCAAGTGTATGATTAGCGACTGTTGCTTGTGCTTCTCCCTTTGAATGTAATAATGAATGATGTCTCCTGTTACAAATTTGGCATGACGTGGTGTTTCTGCAGTGTTTGACTGAATGATTGTTTCCTAAGAAATTGAAACATAATCCGTGAGACTGGACAAAGTTACGCTTGTTGTCAAGATCGATGTTTATAAACTCCTTACAACTCCTAATGTGATGATCCTTTTTACAATAAACGCAAGTCTGAGTCTGAGCTACGTGAAACATGTGAAGCGGGTTTTGTTTGCTATTTATATTACTGTGAGCTTGAATAAAATTGCGCTGTTTCTGAACTAATGGAGTATTGGGGTTTGAATCTAAAAATTCCAAGGAGTGGTATTTCGTTTCCAAAAACTCTTGAAATTGTGTAAATGTAGGCAATTTATCTGAACGAGATACCAACTCGCTTACCTTAGACTCCCATTGCTTCCTACTTTCAGTATCTAATCTCTGGCTTACGATATAAATTATAATGACATCCCACGAACCAGTGTCAATTCCTAACCCCTTTAATGCATTTAAAGTTTCTGTTGATACATCTAACAATTGCTTGATTGCACTGCAGGACTCTGATGAAATGCTCTTTTGTCCGAAAAACCGTTGTAATATGCAATTAACCAGGTAATGTTTATTATTATACCGGCTTTTCAGAAGAGTCCAGCATTGCTCGTAACTATCATTGGTTATGGGTATATGCCGTAATAATTGTTCAGCTTCTCCTTTGAGATGACCCTTCAAGTAATGTAATTTCTGGACATCATCAAGTTCATCGTTTTCGTGAATGAGTGATACGAACAGGTCCCTGAAGCTCATCCACTCTGTATAAATCCCAGAAAATATAGGGATCGTGATCTTAGGTAACTGGACATGATTCGTCTTTGATGCTTTGTGGACCGGTATAGGGTGATTTAAACTACTTGGATTTGGATTCAATTTCTTGAGTGCATCTTTCAGTTCACATTTGTAATCTATGTAATTTTCTTCCGTAATGTCATATACCGCTTCTTTGCCATATACCGAATTTTCTATCTCTGCAGTTGTATAACTTCTAAACAAGCAGTCATGTCCAGTCGATAACTTCTCCCATAATGATTCCAACTGTTCTAACCGAGTCTCCACGTATGACAAGGTCACTCTATCCTTTGGTGACTTTCTGAAGTTGGTGTGTGCCTTTGTTATTCTTACAGAAACGTCAATGAGACCGTTTATTTCAGCTTCCATTTTGTCCAGAGATTGATGAAAATGTTGATGTCTAAGTCCGATAACAAATTACAAGTCCTAATTGTATTAGTCCAGTTTAAAATTTATTCCAATTAGAAAGTGTTACTTCACCGGGGAACAACTGTACCGAATTTCCCCTATTTCAATAAATTTCCCCTTTTTCAATATTTCTGGTGGGTACAATCACACTTGGTCTCCCCTTTCGAATAATTTCCGGAATAATTATGTTTAATTTCTCAGGACTTCGTAATGGTTATATTGCTAAATTAGCGTGGTTTCACAACACTACAAAGAACTTGAATGTACTCACAGTTTTATCTTCATAAATATGTTATTTGTATAAACACTGCACTTATCATTCGCCGGTTTCGACTATACTCCCAATAAACAGGAACAGTGACTGCCGCCTCGGGCTCCGCCGTCGCTCCTGATGATGTTTCTTTGTCCAAGAAACCTTGCCGAATTTTCCGACGAATATGTAACACGCCGTGCACTAAAACTACATAATATTCATCCGATTCGATAGGACCATGTTAATTTTGTTGGTTTTTTACTGATTCTTCGAAATAAAAGGCCAAAATTGTAACAGAAAACCGATGATGCTTTTATTTTATTGACATACCATTTTTTTTTTCTAGTTGTCATCTAAGTAGGTACTTATCTATGGAGTTTGGACACCTGGTACACAACACGAACACAAACAACTCGCTCACTTTCGTGTAAAAGTTTAAGCTAAACTAAGGAAATATTTTTGTTTTAATAAATACCAAATAACATAAGAACAGTAACAAGCACTGTAACAACTACGCTACGCGGCAAAATTGACAGTTGACACTATTGACAGACTTCACTTCACTTCACAGATTACACAGATAACTAATAGTTAAAACCAAAAACTCACCCGCCCGAGATGTCAAAAATGACAAACGTTCCGTTCCATTCGTTTGATTGTATAGAAATTGCAACGATAATAAACGTTGCCAACCTTTTTTTTTTTTTTTTTTTTTTTTTTTTTTTTTTTTTTTTTTTTTTTTTTTTTTTACGTGGGGAAATGCCTTTGCGCATCTCGCCCGGCCAGGGGAGCCAGGGCAGGTATGTCGGACTCCCGGGAACTGCCCGAACTACCGACTAAAACCCCACGGTGTTCCATCTCGTCACCAAGGTGCCGGGTTACGGGCACGCCGAAGCACTCTTCCGCGACCCGACGGTGACTGGCCTTGTTAGGGGCCCCAAACTCTGTATCAGGTGTTAACCTGGACCAACTCAACGAGTGGCGCGCGGGAACACGCGCGACGCCATCTCGGGCCAGTTAGTGACGCGGCTGACAGACTTCCCCAAGCCTGCCGGCCCTGGCCACAGTTAGGGGGGAATGTGGCGAGCGTAGGCTCGCCGCCTTCGCCCAATTCGCCGCTGGCGACGGGGATCCACAGATGTGGCTTCCCTTTCGCGTTCAGCGGCTTCTTTGGCCTCCATTACGGCCTCGCAGAAGGCAAGGACCGCTTTCCATGCCCTGTCGCTGTCCACCATTGTGTGAACTATGGTAGACAGCGAGAGGTCATGGCCTATCGTTGCGCAGAGAGTTTGGCGCTCATCTCTCCAGGCTGAGCACACCTCCAGCGTGTGCTGGGCCGTCTCCTCTGGGCAGTTGTCACAGTGGTGGCACGCTGCGGTCGGTTCTCGTCCTATGCGGTGCAGATACTTCCCGAAACACCCGTGATCCGAGAGGATCTGCGTCAGCCGGAATGTCAGTGTGCCATGGTGACGGTCCAACCACTGTTCAAAGACAGGACGAACTGCCAGGATCGTTCTGAGGCCTGCACTAGGTTGCGCCAGCCTCTCCTTCCATATGGCCACCATTTCCATGCGCGCCCCGTTGCGCCGTGCCTCCACCTCCCTTGGTGCTGGTGAGTCGCCCCGACCCTCCACCTCTTTGCGCCAGCTATAAACCGCTGCAAGGGCCTTCGCGTCCAGGTCCCAGGGGAGCGACCCAGACAGCACGCATGCTGCTTCGTTGGAGATCGTCCGATACCCCCGTATCATCCTGTTTGCCATCATCCTCTGTGGCCTTCGCAGCAGGGCGATTTCCCGGCCATGCAGGATGTCCGCCCATACAGGGGCACCATAAAGGGCCATGGATCGGACGACCCCCATGTACAGCTGCCTGCACGACGCCTTAGGCCCCCCCGTGTTCGGGAGTATACGCCCTAGAGCACCGGCAGCTCCCAGCAGCTTTGGCATCAGGCGCTTGAAGTGAGCGTTGAAGGTCCATCGGCAGTCTAATGTGAGGCCCAGGTACCTCATAGAAGACGCGATCTCTATCCGGGTTCCACCCACAACAATATGCGCGTCCGGCGGAGGCGCCTTTCGGGGCCCATGGAATACTAAGGCCTCTGACTTTTGGAGAGCCACCTCCAGACCGAGTAACCGTATCCGTCGGACCACGTGTGCCACACCTGCCGTGGCCAGTATGCAGGCGTGTCGGCTTGTTTTGCCCTGGGCTGTGACCAGCGTGTCGTCAGCGTAGCATGTGAGGTTTACGCCTGGCAGGTAAGCACCCCGCGAGACCCAGTCGTAGCCAATGTTCCACAGGAGTGGGCCCAGGACCGACCCCTGTGGAACACCGCAAGTCATTTGGTGTCTCCCCCATTCTTCCCGGTTGCCAACCTAACCTAAAAAGCCACAACGAGTGGGTGGAGTAAGAGTGGAGTTTTTGCATGTGGTACACATAGCTGTAATAATTCAAATACATAGTCATCAAAATTCAATGTTTGAAAGAAAAAACTGAATCAATTGGACAATGATACGCCATCTTACATTATTTACGAAGCGCCCTCGAGGCATCCACTCTCCGCAACTATGGCAATGTTTGCCAAATCCGTGATTCTCAATCTAAACAATAATAAAACTCAATTAAAACTTGTAAATCAAAAGACAAATTACGAATATTTAGTGTTATACTTACAATTCTAGGCATCACAGCACAGTTTAGTGTTGAGTGATTAACACGTTGCCTGTGCTGTATAGCTGGTAACCAGCAATCGACTCGACTCCACACACGTAGTTTCGTAGCCAGTTCCAGCTCACACTTGTAAATTTTGGGAATGCTTTTAGCCTTTAAGTTTATAAATAATCTTGCATCATCCGTAGGGAATGTGCTAAAAAGCAACAGACAAAAAAGAGACACAGTTCCTTCCACAGAGAACATAATTACTCTCTTCGGACCACAGACTAATAATGGGGTATCCACATTATATGATCACCACAATTTGTCAGTACAA
Source organism: Epinotia brunnichana (assembly GCA_963854355.1). Lineage (NCBI taxonomy): Eukaryota > Metazoa > Arthropoda > Insecta > Lepidoptera > Tortricidae > Epinotia > Epinotia brunnichana. Next base: position 26,042,761 of record OY977944.1, read on the forward strand.
CATGTCGGAGTCATAATTGGGTGTGTTGCAACTTAACAGCAAGAAAGCGAATATCAAAACTAATAATGGCTCCGGCTTTGTGTAAAAAACAATATTCTTTGATATATATTTTAAAATTTACAATTAAATTAATTTGTATGAATTTTGTGGGTACAAAAACACTTGGCAGATGGTTTATCATCAAATTGTCGACACTCATTTCGTCGAATTTCACTTCAAAGTCAACGTTTCATGTATTTTCATTTCGTCGACAATTCATTTCGTGGAATGGTCATTACAAGTAATTTTAAATCGTGTATTTTTACTTGTCGGCTGATTCATTAAATAGTAGTATTATGTCATGGAAAATGTTTTGTGATTTATTGTTTCAAATATTTTTAATTAACATACAAATTATTACATATTTAAATTTAAGATAAATATTTGGCATTACACAGTTATCTATGGCATTACGTTGAGAACGGAACGCAATGCAATGGCTTTAGTAACACCCAGGGGACACTTGCAAGGTTGTTGTAGGTAGCTCCTGCGGACGCAAGTGACAGTTGTCCCCCCTGTGTCAAGTGAGTGGGCAACACGACTGCCAGAGGTTCTTAAGCCGCCTAAAGGCCTCTAAATCGGCTTAACGACTATTTACTGTCATAAGCAGCAGCCGGGATGAACTCCTTAGCGTGCCTTCCAAAGCACGGCATTTTAACCTAAACTATACCTAACCTAACCGCCAGCGTGTCGACGTCACCCCGTTTCGCGGGGTTCCTATTTCCGCTCTGAGGGACACAGGTGAACCTAACCTAACCTACTTATAATACAATTGTTACGGTTGCTTGTTTTTTTACTGCGGGGGGCTCCGCTCCCCGTTCCCCCTTTTTCTGGCTGCCCTAACCTAGTTAATCCCCTGTAATCAGTTTATTTTGATTATTTTGTAATGCTGTAATACAATTTCAAACAAATGAAATTCGTTGGTTTGTTATTCTGTACTGCCATTTAAAATTCATACATAAGGAATAATTTGCCAAATAATATTCCCTGAACAGTTATTCTATAAAATAATAAAAATTTGAATGATCTGGTCATGAAATAAAATTACACCAAATAATAATTCGTGAAGTAAATGTTACTTGAAACGTTTTCGATGAAATTAAATTCGTTGAAAAGTTTGTCGACAAAACAAGGGACACCCAAGAATAATATGGTCATAACAGGATAACTGGTTTGGACTGTTGGATCAGCAGCGCAACATGCATTCAGACGATAGCAATTAGGGCTGACAAATCACTACATGTATATACCCCATACATTTCTCTTTAATCACAAACCGTGGTTTTACAGTCTAAACAGGGCTTAAGGTATTATTAAAGACCAAATGCGTCTACTCAAACGTAAGGTATTAAGCGAGACCGGTCCGAACGTTAGCCGAACATTTCCGAACAATGGCCGACGATTCAAATTGTCAATATTATCGAAATGTCATTAAGTGATTGTAGAAAAAATACGCAACAGAACCGGGAGCCTTTGTGCTCTTATTCTATGGTAATATCCAGAAAATTGATTTTAACATTTATTTCTCGTGTTACTTGCGTTGTTTTTGAGAAACGTGTCCCCGGAGATCGTGTTTTTTGTAAGGCGCTATCTCGCTCGTTCCTTCGTGTTTTATCCCGTTCTGGTTTTTCGATTTTATATAATGATGACGTATTGAATGTTATTGAATTGACGTATTTTTTTTTTTTTTATTAATTTGTGTTAATTTTAAATTGTAAAATAAATAATAATATACTTTATTGACGTAATATCTATTAGAGCTGAAGCTGCAGTTGCAGAGTTGCACGTGGTTCCTACTATTGGATGCAGCGTGGAGCGGAGAAAATAAACAGCATATATATCTTCTTCATGTGGTTTATATATTATGACACACGAGTTACTAAACAAATACTAAGTATCTTGTTATTAGGATTACTAGGATATGCACAGGCTATTATAACTTATATCAGATCACATCTATTCGCGACAACGGGCTGGTACAGAAAGGAAAGCTGAAAAAGCATTGACAGCTTAGGTGTTGTCATTCACTAATGCAAACAACCATTCACGAACATAAGAGTAATGCATAGCATTCACTATCATTCTTAATACTTCCCCTTATGCATTACAATCTCATGCTAAAACCATGCTAACATATGCATAATAACTATTCAGTTAACTTAAATGCGACTCTACATATCTAAACATGGCTCTTTATTCATTAAAATATGACCCTACATTTCATAAAAATGTGACTCTACATTACACAAAGGCAAGTCTCTACATTCACATTCAAAACATGACTATAATACAAACATAGTATGTTCAAAATTTAAACACATTTAACAAGGCTTTAAACACATTGCATCCATAAACATGCAATTTTTCTTTCTATTTAACACTTTAGTTAAAGCATCTGCAATCATATTTTCTGAGCATAAGTACTTAACTACCATGAACCCTTTTTCAACCAAATCTTTAATAAAATGATATCGTACATCTATATGTTTAGTGCGTTTATGACACATTTCCTTTTTGTCAACAAGTTTAAGTGCACTCTGATTATCATTGTATACAATTACGTTTACTCTGGTTTCTGGCAGTACCTCTGACATCAGCTGTTTAACAAAACATAAATCCTTAGACACATCAGCTATAGCAACATATTCAGCTTCACAAGAACTGAGTGAAATTGACCGTTGCTTCCTGGATTCCCAATTTATTGTATTGTTTCCAAACTTAATTATGTAACCAGTATATGATTTTCTATCCAGACAGTCATTGGCCCAGTCAGCATCGGTATATGCATTCAATAACAATTCCTTACTTTTTATATAAAATAAACCGTAATTAATTGTGCCCGCTAAATACCTTAATAAACGCTTAGCAGTAAGCCAATGAGATTTACCAAAACAGTTGTTAAACTGGCTAAGTTGACTGCAGGTGAAAGAGATATCAGGACGAGTCGAAACACTAAGATACATCAGCATGCCAATCAGCTGTCTGTATTTATATGTATCATCATTTAAACACTCATTATCTTTCACCAATTGAGTCCCCGGAAGCATAGGTGTGAACACTGCTTTACAATCATCCATGTTATACTTTTTCAAAATACTTTGAATGTACACTGATTGATCCAAAGACAAAGTTCTATTCTGTCTATCTCTAGTTACACGTATACCCAAATAACTCTGTATGGGACCCAAATCTTTAACTTGAAAATCTTTCTCTAGTGCTTGCAATAACTTATTTTTACATAAACTATTTTTAGAGTAGAACAAGAATATATCATCCACATACAATGTTAAAATTATAAAATCAGTTTTAGACCTTAAATAATACACACAAGGTTCACTCTTGCTCTGAACAAAACCTATGTTACATAAGACATTATGGATTCGTAAGTTCCACATGCGACTAGACTGTTTTAAGCCATAAATGCTTTTCTTAAGTAAACATACTTTATTTTTATCATAATTGAAACCTTTAGGTTGTTCCATGTAAATTGTTTCATTTAAGTTTCCATTAAGAAAAGCAGTAGTCACGTCTATATGATCTATGTTCATATCATACTCATTTGCTAAACAAAACAATAATCTCATGGTTGAATGACGAACAACAGGTGAGTATGTATCATTGTAATCAATGCCCTCTTGCTGAGAAAACCCTCTAGCGACCAGTCGCGCCTTGTGGCATATAAAATTTCCTGAAGCGTCATTCTTTATTTTATAAACCCACTTGATTTTGACTACGTTTACATTCTTAGGCCGATCAACAATAGTCCAAACTTGATTACTGATTAGAGAGTCGTACTCTTGACGCATAGCGTCCCGCCAATCATCAGCATTTACGCTGGACATGGCGTCCTCATAAGTAGATGGTTCAAGTGTACAACTGCTAGCCATTAGAGACATGTCATAGTCACCATACCTCTTTGGTGGAATGGAACGTGTAGTACGTACTGTACGCTCTACAGGCGATGACGGATGAACATGCAGATCTGCCAGGACTTCCCCTGAAGCGCACTCTGCACCCGGAGACCTCTCAGCCTCCTCGGCTGAACCACCATGGAGCGAGTTGCTGTCACTGGCTGAACAGTACTCGTCATCGTTACCAGACCCTGAAAAATTCATAGAATAATTATGATCGTTTCTAACATTATCCATGATGATGTTAATATCATTCACACCATTAGAGTCGTTACTCTCATCCATGCTTGCTGTAATGCCATTCCTGCCGCTGCCGCAAATAGTGTTACTGTCATTCACACTTACATTGGTGCGTGTAGTACTGTCATTCCTACAGCTCCCTACAGTGCTACTCTCTTTCACATCTTCCATAGTGCTGCTAGTAGTACTGTCGTTCCTACAGCTCTCTACCGTGTTACTTTCATTCACACTTTGTACCTTGCTGCTTGTAGTACTGTCATTCCTACAGCTGCCTGTGTTACTGTCATTCACACACTGTTCATATGAAATCACATTACTCTCATTCATGTCAATTATTCTAGTTTTATTCTCATTTGCACTAATACCATTCATGTCTATAATAAAATAATTATCTATCAAATTGTTTAAAAATTCATAATTAAAATGATTATCATTATTATTTACATGTCCAAAATTATAAAATTCCCTTTCTAAAAACTCAACGTCTCTTGATAAAACAACTTTCCTGGGGTCAGAACAATCAGCCAACCTATACCCTTTGGTTGTTTCTGAATAACCCACAAATACAAACGGTTTACATTTTGCATCCAATTTCGTTCTCTTAGAACTTGGCACCTTCGAATATGCCAGACAGCCAAAAACTCGGAGGTGACTGAGATCAAGCTTTGACGCCGTCCATAGCTCCTCTGGGATTCTGCCACCTAAAGTTGCTGTGGGGGACCTATTTTTTAAATAAACGGCCGCCATCACCGCCTCGCCCCAGAATCTCCTGTCGAGTCCTGAATGCTGCAGTACACATCTTACTTTATTCATTAATGTTCTGTTAAGACGTTCAGAAACGGCGCTTTGCATTGGGCAATATGGAACTGTAGTCTGATGCAAGATACCTTTGTCCTTAAGAAACTGTGAAAGTTGCTTGCTGGAGTATTCACCTCCTCCATCGCTGCGTAGACATTTGACAGGAAGACCAGTCTGCTTTTCTACCATATTAACACATTCTATAAAACGGTCACATACCTCAGATTTTCGCTTAAGTAAGTAAGCAAAGGATTTCCTAGTGCTGTTGTCAGTAAAGGTGAGTACGTATCTTGCGCCACCCCAGCTACTCGGCAAGGGACCACACACATCACTATGGATTAGCGACAGCTTGTCACCAGCCGGTGTTTTGCTCGCTTTGGGAAAAGGCTTCATAGACAGTTTTCCCTCCAGGCATGGAATGCACTGCCCATCCTGTTTCTGGTTGCTGTCCTGTAACATAAAATTTTTAGGAAACCTATCCCTAATCGCATGTAAATCTCCATAGTTTATGTGCCCCAGCCTTTGGTGCAAAACTTCAATGGGCACCTGAGTAGCGACTGCGGAGCTTGACATCTCTCGCCCTGGCGAAAGATTGCAGCTCTCCCCATTGCGCAAAGGCTCACCAGTGTGCAACCTGTATACCCCGTTTTCTAAACAAGCAGACCCCACTTTACAGTCGTTCCCGTCTACAATTGTACATCCCCGCCTGTCGAATTTTAAACTAAATCCATTACTGATAAGTTTACTAACAGATATCAAATTCGTGGATAAATCAGGTACATATAAAACATCTTTTAATTTACGTTTAACACCGTTGAGCATTATAAGGACATTACCAATACCTACACATATTAATTTGTCATTGTTTGCAATGGTCACTTTGACGTTTTGTTTTTTAAAATTAACTAAAATGTCTCTATTATTCGTCATGTGTGACGTGCAGCCGGAGTCCACCAGCCACTGCTGCTCCTGGTGTGCCACTAGCAAAGCCACCATTGCCTGGTCCTCCCTATTTGACTTGGTCTTCTTAAACTTGTAGCATTGTGCCTTCATGTGCCCTTGCTTCTTACAGTAATGACACTTTCCCCGGAACGGTGTCTTGTTCCTTGATATAAAAGCGGTGCTGGATTCCGTATCAGTCTTCCTAGTTTATTCCTGTATAAGCCGCCCTCTGACCACTTCGCTGGATAGCGCATTGGTCATGCTAGCGGTCTCTAAATTAGATACAAGAGAATCATACTCGGAGGGTAAACCGCTGAGAAGAATTTCCGCTACTTCAGTGTCATCAATTGTCTTACCGATGTCAGCTAATTGCTGAACCAGAGTCATCACTCCTTCAATATACTCAGACATAGAACTATATGAGTTATATTCTATTCTGTGCAACTGCCTGAGTAATAGCACACGTCTGACAAGACCTGCATTTTCAAAAACATCAGCCAGGCTTTTCCATGCCTCTTTGGCTGTTTTCGCTGACCTAACGTATTGGTATAAACTACTCCTTAAGCTCAAACAAATCCTGGCGAGTGCTCGCTGACCGCGTGCGTCACTCTCCTCCGCACCTGATATTATCGTGTCGTATAAGCCGTCGTGCATTAGTGACATCCTCATTTATTATGATTCATCAACTTCTTTGTACTTAATCTTGTTCCATGACCTGGAGCCCCACTTCTGACAGGCTAAGCCCTCAGCTTTTATCACTGGCAAGGGCTCTGGAACAGGGGGCTCTTCTTCTCTCACTTCAGGTAGCAAAGTCTTCTTCTATATCTTCCGACCCCGGAGCGCACCACGAAACCGTTTGGTCCCAGCCAGCTAACGATGCAGTCACAGACGACGTGTCTTAGTCATCTTCTTGTATGTAACGACGTTCATCGCTGGCGAAACGCCCTGATGACTCTTTTTTACTCTCAAGTCGGCTGCGCCTGCATCCACCTTTTCTTCCAAGAGGTCGAACTTAGACTTTTTGGAGGGAACGCTCGTACACGACACGTTGCGCCTCTTGCGGCTCGATGTTGAACTAAGGTCCCCGGAATCCGAATCAATGTGAGAGCTCAGAATCTTCAGAGCCTCCTTCCGAGATACAAACGTCGCCTTTAATTTTGCAATAGCATTAGTAAATAACTCGGTCTTTGCCGCTGATCCCCTTATTCTTTTTGCTAGCGCCGGAGGTCCCATAACTAGCGCCCTCGTGAATGGCCATCGCCGCATTTTCATCATGTCTCTTAAGGTCTTTTCCGATACGTGCTGGGCGTCAGGATTTAAGGCCGTCATTACATCAATCGTCGGCAACGTGAACCTTAATTTATTTAATATTTGAGGGTCCATATTCATGGTGTCTTTGCTTGTAGGATTATGCTTGACTACAAGCCACTCCTGCCAGCCTGCCGGGTAATGTTCCTGCACGACGAACTTTAATCTTTCTAGGATTGCGTCCTCCGATGACACATCAGGCATCTCCCAAGGCCTCGAATTCCTTCCGAATTGACATATTCAATTCCTCGCACACCAATGCCATGTAATTTGTTCAGTAAAACATCATAAGAGACCCGGTCATACGCCTTGCTCATATCCAGTAATATACCTATAGCATATTGTTTGTTATTTATTATTTTTAGTATTTGATCGATGTATTTATAAACTACCAAAGTTGTAGAGTGGTTTTTCCGGAATTCATTTTGATTTTGGTTGAAAATTGAATATTTTTCGCAAAATGCGTAGAGTCGTTTAGACATAACTGTTTCAATTGTTTTAGAGAATGTTGGTAAGGGGACGGTAATTAAATATTACAGTCGATTTGGTTTCCTTTTTTATGTACGTACGGTATGATAGAATGTTTTAGTGGATCCGGGACTATACCTTGAATAAAGGATTGATTTATTAGGAAAGTTAAGGGTTGGGTCAATTCGTCTGCGCATATTTTAATAAGGACTGGTGGTAATTCATTGTAACCAAAGCTTTGTTTATTTTTCAAGTTACATATAATGCTGTGTATTTCTATTATAGTAACCGGTTGTACGTAGAAAGAATTGGGAGTGGGGGTAGCCACAGGGCGGCCGATAGCACGTGTACTCGGTGCGCCGGCGTCGCCGTCCGCGCAGGTACCTTTTTGCGCGCTTACCGATATAAAAGTCATTAAAGTGGTTAGCAAAGTTTGCAACGGCATAAGGGTTTTCAGTCATAGAATTTCTAATATTTAATTTAATATTTCGCATATTCCTTAATGGAAGTTTATTTGTACGTTCCTTAACTATTTCCCACATAGTTTCTGTAATATTATCAGAAGATTTAATTTTATTAATATACCGTAGTTTTTTTTGATTTTCTTACTAACTTTTTTAGCCATTTTTCGTAACTCCTGCCAAGCTGTTATATTTTTTTGCTGGATTAATTTTGGATCAATCCAGTCCGTTTGTTTTAAAACTGGATTGGTAAATGTTTTTTTTTATATACATAGACATCCTTTATTGGATAGAGGTATTACAAGTCATCGTTTACAATTAAATTGTGCATACATTTATAAATTAAATAAATAATTGTATTATTAATTAAATAGTCTCCCCCCCCCCCCCCCCCCTCTAGCTAAATAACTGCTTTTTATATTCCAAAATGATCTTTACATGGCTGATTATGTTTTTCCTCAAGTTATGTATTTGAATACTCTCCGACTGCATCAATTTATTTTATTAAAATGCGGTAATTTAAAATCCAAGAAAAGTAGGTAAAGCTTTATGTATGGATTATTAAGATACTCGTATGTCAATATGTTTCTGGCTGTGAAAGAATTTTCATTCGAAGCAACTGCGTTGATGAAAAATAATCTTAGTGCTTCATACTGCTGTAGTATTCGTGCTACCGCAGAATGGAGTGACAACCATCTGTGCTGGATGCAGTATTTTATGCGGCATTTTCAGCTCCCCGATTCATGTTGGACTATTTTGGAAGGTCTTCTGCCATTTGTGGAAGTTTATTGCAAACATATGATGCACACAGTGCAAATGAGTGACGTGGTTGTTATGTCCATGCAAATGAAGTCGTCATATTCACTTGGACAGAGGAAGTGGAGGAAGGCGATGTTGGTAGCAAGCAAGCAAGTGCCAGTGAACCGAGGGACTGTAGAAAGTTTAGATTTCAATGATAGTATTTTCGCTTCTGTTAGGCCTAGATAAACTCGGTATTGCGCAATCATGATAGGTACGCGCAAACGCGCATCTCGTTCCTATTCTGGCAGTGTAAGCCAGCTGGGTTGTTGCCATTCCAATACCTCGTGTAGTAACGGGCATCATTATAGGTTGGATGGCCCGCGGCTCAGCTAATTTGCTAAGCGCATCTTCGTCAAGTCTTCCGAAGAGTTATTTCTTGATTTCTTCTTGCGTGGCAGCTCTATTGATGGTATCAGTCTTTACCCTGAAATAATCCATTTACTTCTTACTGTGGGCCTGGTGGCCAGGGTTTCTTCTTGGACGATTATGGCGCTCCTCCTGCGGAGGCTCATCGTCATAACGACTTTCGCGTTCTTTACGGCGGTGCCGTGGACGTTGGCTGTTGTTAAAAGTTCGCGCGGTAGTGCTAAAGGAGTTCATTTTGGCTCCTGGGCCGGACAATCCAAATCCTAAAAGCGAAAGTCGATGGAGGTGAGTAGAGGTGATGCTTCGTTGGTGTAAAATTGTAGTAAAAAAGGGGGGGGGGGCACATCAAATGCAAAACCGGCCAAGTTTGAGTCGGACTCGCGCACGAGGGGTTCCGTACCATTATCTATAAAAACGGTTAAAAAATCACGTTTGTTGTATGAGAGCCCCTTTTGGATATTTATTTTATTTTGTTTTTAGTATTTGTTGTTATAGCGGCAACAGAAATATATAATCTGTGAAAATTTCAACTCTCGAGCTATCACGGTTCTTGAGATGCAGCCTGGTAACAGACAGACGGACGGACGGACATCGAAGTCTTAGTAATAGGGTCCCGTTTTACTCTTTGAGTACGGAACCCTAAAAATTGTCACTCTTCCGCTAAGCATGGCTGAAATGTAACGCGAATTTCAATTTTATTTCTGCGTATTTAGGTCTAGTTTATACTGTACGCACTGACCAATATATGCGAAGTTAGCTTCGAAAAGGTTAAAACAAAACAAAATTGTTAAACATAGGTTCGTTACATGTTGATTCGTTAGGTACCGACATTCACGTTTTGTTTAATAAGCCACCTGATTATATCCTTTATATTCATTCATAAAAGCAAGTTTCATATCTACATTAAAAAAAATATCAATCACTATCATAATCATGAAGTATAGCCGTTATTGTGGATAACCACATATTTGGTTAAAATGTCGTTAACAGGTATCAATTTAAAATGAAAATATTTTTTTACCACCAAAACATCGATAGCTACTGAATTAAAAGGATACTCAAAGAACGGCTGATAGTTTACAAACTCCTTTCCATAAATGAATAAAGTATGATTTTTAAGGATGTTGTGTATCTTAAACACCTTCCTATCCTTAGTAAGACAATAACAATCAGCTTCACGAGATTCTGCTACATATAACGTATATTTTTAATAATATGTTAGTTTTTTATAGCATTCATATACATTTACCTCAGGTAGGGGTCCATTATAAAACTGATCAGAAACAGTTATTTTCGATGAGGAGCTGTATAATTTTGAAGATTCCATTTCTTTCAATCTTCTTACAATTTGTTGTAATGGCTTATTAGGCGATCGTACTAATTTCTTTACACTCTTTAAATGATTTTCATGGGAATGCTGAATATTTATCTAGTGTACCAAAGAGGCGTACATCATCGCATATATGACATAGCACGTAAACATTATATACCAAAAATTTTAATCCATAAAAACCAGAAGTAATTCCTGAGCCAAATCTATACCAAGTAATAGCTGAATGAAATGGTAGAAAGTTTTCGTAAAGTGAACGTGGCAAGATGTCCTTTAACACCATTGGACCTACATATAATAAAAACAATCGATATTCAGTCGCTTTCCATCGAGCTAACTCTGATAAACTCCGCGGGTTTCTATTAAATTCAACTGGTATAAATTTTGAACAATAGATTAGTTTTTCAGATATTATTTTAATGAAGTGACTTTGTATACGAACATTTAAATCGCCACTAATCCACACATTTAACAGCTGTTAAATGCGCTGCTGTGTACAGCAGCACAATTACCCCCAAATAAACATCATGCATATATTCAGTGGGGAATAAAGATATCAAATCTATAGGGAGCCGTAAAAGTGGTGACTCTCCAACATGATGGTCTTCATCAAGCTGCAAACGAAATGATTCATTGGTCCTCTTGGGTGCTGACACACTTTCATAGATCACGCGGCCGCGGTATTCGCCTGCCTCTAAACACTTGTCGCAAGCTGAATAACCACCATGTTGTTTAGTACACTTGATAAATGCTCGTGCTGGAGCGTCACAAATAAAGCTATGGATTTTAACAGTGTAATGATTAATTTCAAGATCAAAACCATTTCTAAGTAATATTTCTAATTCGTCGACAAACTACTTTAGATAAACATCTAATGGTGAAGGTTTAGCTCGACCACAGAATAGGAATATTTTTTAGCAATCCTAATATGGGCCACAATTGTGTATTGGTAATACTTTTGAATAAGGGAAGCCCATCAATGTTAAAAGAAACTTTAATTTCTCTAGTCCCTACATTATTATCATTATCGCCAAATAGTTTTATTTGTTTTTGAATTTGTGAAAGAAGACCTAAATATACTAATTCTCCAGTATCTAACGTAGTAATATCTTGTTGTAAAGGGGTTCTCAACAATGTTCTGCTATCTTTTGGTAATCCAGGGCATAAAGGAGTCACAATTTTAAGAAGACTATTTAAGGCATTATGTGGTATTTGATATTCAGTGGCCCAATGTTTTAACTCTGTTTTGAAATCATCATCTTTTATAGACTTAACAGAATCTGAATCAGATTATGAATTTCATGAGAAATGTCAAGATGCATCAAAAATTTGAATGATTACTAGAATTATTATATAAAATAGGTACATGGCAAATTAACTAAGGAAGATGACGCACTTACAGCTGTAGTACTCTCTTGTAAATTTTAAATTACACTTAACTCTGCTTCCTTCGCTCTTCTTAATAATTGACGTTTGCCACCTATAGCCTTTTTAGAGTATTTTATTTTCTCTATCATGTTCATTTTTTTTTACTCTTTATTCTGTCAGGGGCATGCTTTAGCTAAATTTTGATTAAATCTTCTACCTCCTTAGATGTAGCCCCAGAACCCCAGATGTTGTGGTGACAACTCCTTCTATATAGATATATATAATACATTTGTTAATGTTATAACTACGCAAAATTTAAACTTTGTACTTCATCTCCAGCATACAATATGCCCCACTACTGGGCGCAGGCCACCTCTCAAATTGATAGGGCTTGGGATGGGCTATATTTCTCACGCGGGCCCAGTGCGGCTTTGGAACTTCACACACAACATTGTACAGCTGATATGTGCAGGTTTCCTCCCGATGTTTTCTATCAACGAAAAGCTTACGATAAATTACAAAATAAATTGAGACATTACGCACATAGTTTGGGGTTCCAACCCATGACCTTCTGCTTGAGAGGCTGCAGGTCAAACCACGAAGCTGACATGGCTTTTAAACTCTGAACTGACCTTCAACATACAAGTCGAATATCTTAAAAACAACTGAACCGATTTTCACCAAAAAAAACTAAAAACCGCTTAATCTTTTCGGAGCTACAAAGCCGTAAACAGACGTTTGCGTCAAGGGTTAAAATAGACCAATACAAATTTAAAAAAATTAGCTTTTAGAACTAGAGGCTGTGTCCTCATTAGGCGAACAGTGAGCGGCTAACTGTTTGTTTCCAGTTTGCCTCCCTATAATTTTGAAATGGAGTTTTAATACAGCGTGTAATGTACGTATTTAGTTGGTGCTTTCGCTTGCTGACTCATTCAATTAGTGGCCGATTCGCAGCGAACGATGTGCCTGGTAGGCGTATACGGCACAGTTCGCTCAGTCGACATTGAGTTAGCGACCGAAACGCCGCTCAGAGTTTACCAGCCGCTCACAGCTCGCCTACTGGAGACACGGCCTTACAGTTACGTGTTATGTAAACTTACCCACGACACACTCTCGCAGGCGCAATTGGCAGAAAGGCTTTTTGTTCGATCTCTTGCCATAGAAGTTGTACTGTTCGGTTAGCTGGTCAGCGAAACAAAATTTCATTATTCGAGACACTTTGCTGGAAATATCCCTGCCTGCAAAAGTCCTCATGTATGAAAACTGTAACAAATAAAATAATGTATATTTGTAAAATAGCTAATAAATTGCTGATCAGACCAAATTAATAAAGATTAGAAATAACTTTTTACATAATGTTGTATGTGTGTAGGTATTGTATGCGTGTTTATTTAATGTATTTTTTTATTACTACTAAATGAACATGAACATGAACATAGGTACCGCACCCAGCCAGGAAGCAAGCCTGACCCGGACGAGCCGGATATACCAGGGGGCACAAGTTTATTAGGAGTGACACGCTCTGGGATGTGAGGGGAAGACCGACCAGCCGCAACCAGTCGGCCACAATCAACCGGCTATGCAGCCTTTAGCCAATATTGGAAAAGAGGAGAGAAAGGATACTTCGTCGGGGGATGAGCGTTGGTGAAATGATGCACGTTGCTTCGTATAAAGTCTTCTCATGTTGAAGGTGTCCTTGGGGATCAGGTCCAGCTCGCTATTTCGAGATCATTCAACCTGTAGCCAATATTGGAAATGAGGAGAGGCTGGAGATGTTGTTAAAAGATGAGCGTTGGTGTACGTTGCTGTAAGCTCCTTCTTCTTGTGTTGAAGGTGGCTTTTCTAGGAGGCTGTTACGTCAGACTCGTTATTTCGGAATGATTCCTCCTCCTCTTCTGATTCGCTATCAGTCTCTTGCATCTCGTAAATACCGCGGGCAGCTTTATTGATTGTATCCTTGTCCGATGCCATGTTAGGCCATTCGTTGGGGCTAATGGGGTAGTACATCATGTCCTGTGTCAGGGAATCTTCCCATGTAAATATGGGTCGACCTACCTTTAGTTTCTTTGCCTTGTATCTGTATGCTGCATTTAAGAATGCACACCGCATTAGGGCGTCTGAGGATGTGTCCAAAATAGCACATTCGAAGGCATTTTATCCGCTTAGTTATCGTTTTTCCGTCCAATATGTCGTGTATTTTGCTAAGGCTGGGTGATGTGCCTGAGTTGTTGATCATGTCTCTCAGTATTATTCGCTCGTACCTCCTCAGTTTTCGTCTGTTGACCTTGGTGAGGGCTGCGTAAGCCATTTTGTATAGTAACCTTGTGATTTGCCACTGCATACGTGATTCTTTAATAAAGTTCGTAAGAGATTTTGCATTTTTAACACCCTGTTTGCAACGCGAATTTACGGTGTCTGTTCTGCTTAGTGAGGAGGTAATATACGTTCCTAAGTATTTGATTTCAGTGGTAGGGCTAACCGTTGTGCCATCGAGTGTAATGAAGTTCCTATGACTCTTGTGTATTGGGTCGCGAACTAATACTTTAGTCTTCGTTTCATTAACTTTTAGTCCTACAGTGGCGAATAAGGCGTTGGCCTTTGAGTAAATTGCGTTCATCTGTTGAAGGCAGTTGGACACTATAATTACGTCGTCCGCAAAGGTCAAAATTAGTGGTAGTTGTATTTGGTCATCCTTCTTTAGTTTAACAAAAGGAAGTTCATCCTCGAGGGTTTGAAAAACATCGTCCATCAGTATGGTAAACAGTCGTGGTGAAAGTGGGCAGCCCTGTTTGACTCCTTTGCCTTTTTTAATCCATTTTGTTTGTTGCCCCCACCATTTAATACAGGTAGATTCGTTCATTGTGGCTTTGACTATCCGATTCGTCATAGCTCTGTTAGTTCTCGATAGTATTATATCTCTCAGGGCATTTAGGTCCACCGTGTCAAAGGCTTTTTCTAAGTCCACTGCTAGGACATATCGACGGTGGAAAGGAATAACCCCTTAAGCGACATTTAGTGAATTGTACAGGAGAGTGTTTCAAAGTTTTCTTTTTGAGAAAAAAATCATAACTTTTTTCCTATTTGAAATAGGTAAATGAGTTCTTAAGACGATAATCTTATTTAATTTTTCTCTATTTTATGAAATAAACATTTACCCCAAAATCTTACAGGATCCTGAAAATGTTGTCGCTTAATTGAAAAGGTCCTCAAAATATTCCCGGAAGAACCATTTAAGCGACATCATCATACTACTATAAAACTCACTGAAGCCACTTACCTTCTTTAACTTGTCTCTAAGATATTCAATTAAGCAACAGTCGTATGGGCAGTTATTACGTGCCAATTTGAAGTGGTATACCAGAAATTTGAAACTAAATCGACACTTTTTTGTGAATTATAACGCTAGCTTTAATATTTTTTTAAACTATTTCATATTATTGAAAAATTTAGAATATCTTTGCGGTTAAAAACGCTATATTGTGCGTTTTTAAGGAGAAAAATAAAATACTTATACGAAATTAACGTGTATTTTTATTTTAATAAAATAAATCTACTTCTAACAAATAACCTGCTAATAATTCTGCTTTGTTTGTGTGAGGTGTGCAATAAAGAGTATTTGTATTGTATTGTATTGTAACTCTCAATTAAGTATGCACTTTTTTGAGATCACAATCATTTTGAGTTTATAAATTATTAAGAATAAGTAGCTAGCTTACTTATTTACTTTTTGGTAAGTGTATAAATATACAGATTACAATTATCACAATGTTTTAATAGTAACACTTAGCTTGTTAATAATTAAGTACTCAGGCACTTTTTTGAGATCACAGTAGTTTTGTGTTTATAAATTGTTAAGAATACTTAATTAGCTAGCTTACTTATTTACTTTTTGGTAAGTGTATAAATATACAAATTACAATGATCACAATGTTTTCATGGTAACACTTAACTAGTTAATAATTAAGCACTTAGGCAGTTTTTGATATCACAATCACGAGCAATGGAGAGCGGGCGAGCAAACATATTATGTTTTCTCGCCCGCTCTCCATTGCTCGTCAAGAATTCGTCGCAGGGTAAACATATGGTCATCCGTCGACCGGTTTTGTAGGAATGCTGCCTGGTAGTTTCCTAATTCTTCGGTCATTTCGTCCAGCCTAAGGAGGAGGAAGTTGGCATATATTCGGTAAGCTGTGCTGCATATAGAGATGCGTCTGTAATCGTTGACACCCTTCGGATAAGCCGTTTTTGGCAGAGGTACTTGGATTGATTGTGTCCAGTTGGGCGGTACAATATTTTTTGTCCAGGCTTTTCTCATATGTTCAAGAATTTTGGCTTTTAATTCTTGCGTGAAATGAAATGTCGTTGTCGCATTTGAGTCGTGATTTTCTCGATGTCGTCCATTGAAGGAGGCTGTCCCAGCTTGCTCGGGTCCTCATCACTTATTTTATCGACCCAAGGCCCTTCTGTTTTGTTCAATTCTTCTTCCCATTTAGACATGGGGATAAAGGTGTTTTTGATCCGTCGCCTTTCCTTTTGCCTGTGTCTTCTGTAAAAGTCGTAGGTAATCTTCATTCTCATTGACGGATGGGTTTTTGCTAGGCCTCTAAAAAAGGCGCGGCATTCTTGTTGGTCCTCCGCTGATTCGAGATTGTGTAAAAGGCGTCTGCATTCCTTTAACTTGTTTTTGGTAGATTGGTCTAGCGGTCGGCGTTTCTGTTGGAATTTTGCTTTTTGCAGGTTCGCTAATGCTATTCTCCGTTCCTTGGAGTAATTCGGCTGATACTTGAGCACTTTGTGGGCCGCCTTTTTCATAATGCCTGTTATCGTTTCCCATGGCAATGGCATTTTTCGTTCTCTGGTTTTCTGTTCTCTCTGATCAGTTCACTTAAAGACTTTCCGTATTCTTTTACTGTGGTGGTGTTTTGCAGTTGTTCGTAGTTTAGAGTTTTGTAGTTAAATGAGTGTGTTGTTTTGTTTTTGTTTTTAAGTGATCGAGTGGGGGCCGTCTTATTAGATATGGTTCCTAGGGGTTTTAGTTTGCCCCATACGAGTTTGTGATCTGACAGGTTTGAGTGTTCGCCTTTGATGTAATTGAATAGTGGTTTGCCATTAGCCTGTGTCATAAAGTGGTCAATCTGGGAGGTTTTATTGCCAGCTCTCCAGGTGACTTTGCAACTTCTTCGGTCGTGCGACGTTTCTAATCGGAGTTTTTCTCTTGAAATCAGATCTAATACGATTTCTCCGTTATAGTTGGTTTTTGGGTGGAAAAGGTTGTTACCTATTTGGTTTTTCTGATGGCTCTTGCCCGATTCTTTGTAGCCAATGTGCGCATTGAAATCTCCTAAAATTATTGTAGCGGACTTCTTTGGCTTCTCTTTTAATAGTTGTAGCAGGCGCGTTACGTCGTTTGTTGCTGCTGACGCAGTGTTGGACCAGTGAGTTGTGATAACGAATATGTCTATTTTCTCGCCTATTTCAATAGAGGCTGCCATATTATTTGTGTTTGCCTTTGTCCAGTTTAGCGTGAGTCCGCTGTTTTTTCTTATAAGGATGGCTAGACCTCTTCTTCTGTTATTTCCACTTAGATTCCATGTGTAATGTTTGGATTGGTACGTTCCGGTTTTTAAGTGAGTTTCTTGTAAACATGCAATGTGTATTGATTTCGATTCTAGATATAAATCATTGTCGTTTTTTTTCCCCTGTGTGGCGGCGCCTCTTATGTTCCATGTGGCAATATTGAACAAAACTCACTCACTGAACAAAACCTCATCAATAATAATTGATGAGGTTTTGTTCAGTGAGATGTGGCCTTGGTATGGTTAGTCTATATCCCGTATCGTCTGGTAGCTCTTCTGGGCTGCCTGCACTCATGTTCGTTTCGTCTTGGGTGGCATTTGTCGTGAGTGTTCCCAAATGGGTTTCGAAACAATCGTAGTGGTTAATGCTGAAAATGAGGCCTATACAGCCCACCGCGTCGCTGGGTACCATAGGGGTAAAACATGCTGTTTCTCGTAAAGGGGCCCTTTGGAATACTTTTACATTAATGCCATAATATTCCGCCGCCGCTATCAGAATGTCGGTGCCGCCCCATGTACCGTCATGGTATTGTGATTGTATGTAATTTTGGATTTCGCTGTCTTGGGCTATCACGTCAAGGTTACTTTTAATAGCAAGGCGCATATTCTTGTCGTTTTGGTTTTCGTCAACGTAACGAGCAAGGTCCCAAAGGATTGCATGGTGGTCAAACGTAAAATCATATAAGTCGTTAATTTGATACGCTATCGCGCGGTATAGACAGTTTCCATCTCCTGGTATCTTGACGATAGGGTTGTCGCTATCCATGTTTAGTCCTTTGTTGAGTATTGGTGGTGGGCTGTGGAAAGGGCTTACAATCTATTTTTATATTAGCGACTAATCTAAGTTGGCCTGTAATTGGCCTTAGTAGACGATTGGTCCGATACGGGGCGATTGGGTGTTGGTGAGATAGTAATTAACTCGTTGACCAAGCTGTATTCGTCCCGCGTGGGGACCGACTTGACTTGGCTCAATCGTTTCTGACAATGGTGTATGCTAGGTTATGTCGTTTTCGGCGTTTGATATTTAACTAAAAAGTCTAAGCTAAGTAAGCCTAAGTTTTGAGGTAAGGATATGCATGCGGCACTATTGTTACGGCATGATCTATTGTAGGTAGGCCGTGGCTAACTATGCGGGGTTTCTAAATTGCGTTGTGAGGGTGGGTAATGGCCAGCCAGATATTGGGCCACTGGAACTCTTACGTATTGTGTGAGATTTATTTTAGTTGGTTTGTCGAATTTAAAACACAAGCTTTTATGATGGGGGTTTTGACGCCATTTTATTTTTTTAAACCAAGGACAATGCCTTTATTTTGTTTTATGGTGTCTATTCCGGAGAAACCTGAAAGCTTTGGGTAGGTACCATATGGCTGACGCGTGACTCGTTCGAGGTAAGGAGTTTCCGAGAAGTTATTTTTTATCTGCCCGGAATTGATTTAGGTTGTTTGATTGTTAATGAGATGAATTTGATTTGGGGTTTTTCTGTATGATGACGGCTTTTGGTTAACAGTTTGTTTATACCTGTTTTGTGAGAGCCGTAGATTGGGGAGGTATCGCGCTATTGATTTGAGAGTTTTAGGGGCTTGGTAATTTTGAGGTTTTGTTCGTTACTTCGGTCAATACCTAACCTAGGGATAGGGCCGTTATATAGCAATATTTTAGTGATTTCCTTGATGAGCCGTTTGTATTAGAGGAAACAGTATCGCGACGGAGCTTGAACCTCGCTCTTTTTGCTTATGAGGGCTTAACACTAATTATGGTGGTAGCCGGATAGAATTATATATATATTAAAGTTGGTAGGACATAAATAAATATGAGTCGATTATTTAGCGAGGAACTACGTACAGGACGTGTGCGCGTGCAGTGGTCACATATCCCAGTTCCCAGAGGTGTTGTGTCACTTGAGGATCAGGCCTTGTCCTACAGGTGCAGAATATTTGGCGTAGGTGGACAAAGCTAGCTGGCCTAGTATAGTTAAGTCGGCGTAAGAGATAAGAGTGGATGGTCTAGACGGGCTGGGGGATTCCCGAGACTATGAGGCTAGTTGTAGTACTTGTAGTTTGATTGGGTATAATGTGGGTTAAGGGTTAGATATAGGTCTCGTATTTGTAGCCCTTAGAGTAAGGGCCTAGAAAATTACAACTTGAGCCCCCACAATAAAAATGGAATAATATCACCGGCTTCGCCTCGACGACGGTTGCGGGCTGCGGGCGGTTGCCGCCACGCGTAAGGTGTGGTCGTAACCGCGGTTGGCGGGGTTTCGGATTGCCCGACACTGATTGCACTCACTATTAGGACCTTATGATATGTGAACACACTGCACGTTTCTATAAACCGGCACTTATGAAACGATGGAATATGCAATAAACATATATGAATATGACTAAACTGTAACAGAAAACCGATGATGCTTTTATTTTATTGACATACCATTTTTTTTTTTCTAGTTGTCATCTAAGTAGGTACTTATCTATGGAGTTTGGACATGCCGCCCGCCAAGAACCGCTGTTCTTATATGTGATAATTGGCTTACAAAGGTTACATAAAATTATAACAACTAAACTTAGATGACATAATTTGCATTTGAAATCAACACCCATTAGTTACAGTATTGTGATAAATTATCTCAAACAGATCATAAAATTAAACAGTTCCTTTAACTTGACAAAGGACTGAGTAAAATAATAAAGTTAAATAAATTTCACACTTCCGGTGATGGCTACTCTTGAGTGAAACAAATAACAAAACATTAACTTATTTGACAAATTACTCCGCTAAAGGTAAGACACAAAGTTTAGATACTGGTCGTTTGATAAGGGAATTTTTATAGCGCAAAGTTACAACTCGCGTAACGTTGTCCACTCCAGGATGTTTTTCAACAACCTGACCTAACAACCATCGTGATGGAGGCAAATCAAGTTCTTTAACTAGCACCACGTCTCCAACATTTGGCTCAGGTACAACCTGTGTCCACTTGTGCCTTTGCATGAAATGATTAAGATACTCTTGGGCCCATCGTCGCCAGAAATCTTGTAACATCCGTTGACAGAGTTGCCATCTTCTCAATGAACTTATCGACGAATGTTCGTAATTATTATCCGGAACTGTTAGTAAAGGCTCACCCACGAGAAAATGTCCTGGTGTTAAAGGCATTGGGTCCCCTTGATCCTGGATATATGACATTGGCCTTGAATTTAAGCAGGCTTCAATCTGAGTCAGCACCGTTGTGATTTCTTCGAAAGTAAGAGTTGAATTGCCAATAACTCTCTTTAGATGGAACTTGCAAGACCGCACTCCGGCTTCCCAAAGACCCCCAAAATTGGGTGCTTGCGGAGGAATAAAATGCCATTGTGTTCCATTCGTAGCTAACCAATCTGCAATCTCTGGCAAGAATCTGGATTTTTCTTCATCGAACAAATCCCTCAATTCTCTGGCTGCTCCTACGAAATTCGCTCCATTGTCACTATACAATTCACTACAGTGACCACGACGTGAAACAAAACGTCTAAAAGCAGACAAGAACCCCTGTGAAGTCAAATCACTCACTGCTTCTAAATGTATTCCACGTGTGGCCATACATACGAATAAACATATGTAGCCCTTGTATGATCTATTGCCGCGACCCTTTGATACCCGTATATTTATTGGGCCTGCGTAATCGACACCAGAACGTAGAAACGCTCGGCTCATGGTCACTCTTGGTGAAGGTAACTGACCCATCAGTTGAGGTTTATGTGCTGCTGCATACCTTATACAAGTGACGCATTTCCTGCAATGAAACTTGACAATTGATTTAAGCCCAATGATGTAATATTTATCCCTTATAAAATTCATCATCAACTGTGGCGCTCCGTGAAGGGTAAACTTGTGTGCATTTCTTAAAATGAGAGTCGTCAACAGTGATTGCTTCGGTAAGATTATAGGATGCTTTTGATTCTCACTAATATCAGCGTTATGCAGCCGCCCACCAACTCGGAGTATACCGAACTCGTCTAACTGTGGACTCAGTGAGGTAAGTACACTTCTTGTATTTACAGAGTTTCCTTGTTTAACATCCTTCAATTCCTCAAAGAATGTTTGGGTTTGACACTTTTTTATCATTATTGTAAGTGCCTCGTCAATTTCTTTCTTTAAAAGATACCTATGTTTTGGTTTCTCTGTTTTTAGTATTCTGCGGCAATAAGCTACCACTCGCAATAACTTCGTCAACGACGAGAATTTTGACCACAGTTCTTCGCCATTGACATGATCATCCACCGAAGTAGCAAGGTGAGTTTGAATTTTCCTTTCTTCCAAATTTGTACTAACACCCTTAGAATTAGGATAGTGTATAATATCCTTACTCAACCATGAAGGTCCCCTTAACCACAGTTCAAATCCTACCAACTCGGATGCTAGGATGCCTCGTGAGGCGCAATCCGCCGGATTATGTTCAGATTTGACATGTGCCCACATGTTACGGTCTGTCACAGTTAAAATCTCTGAACATCTATTCCCAATGAATGTTTTCCAACGACTTGGATGACTGCTAAGCCACGCAAGTACTATTTCAGAGTCAGTCCACGCATGAATATTAGATTTTGGTACGCCCAAAACTTCTGACACTTCAATAAGCAGCTTTGCCAATAATACGGCACCTGATAACTCCAACCTTGGAAGGCTAATCTGCTTGATTGGTGCTACTCTGGTTTTTGCTGTGAGCAAACTGACCTGAACGTTCCCCTTTGCATCTATCACCCGTACGTATATCACTGCTGCGTACGCAGATTTTGAAGCATCACTAAAACCGTGGAGTTCTACTAACTTCGCGTCACTTCTGAAGTGCGTCCAACGTTTCAACCGAAATTGTGTAAGGTCTGATAGACCCTCTCGATACTTAGCCCATTCTTCTAATAACGGTTGTGATAGTTCCTCGTCCCAACTAATGCCTGCTAGCCATAATTTCTGTATGAATATTTTTGCTTTTATTATGCTCGGTGCTATCCATCCTTGTGGATCATATAACTTTGAAATATCCGAGATAACTTTCCGCTTTGTTACAGGTGCAGTCATCGGTGGCAACAAGACAGCATACACGAACTCGTCGGAACCGCGACTCCATGTAAGTCCAAGTATTTTGTTTATCGCATCTAGTTTGACGTCTATTTTCTTATCCTTTTGCTTGTCTAAGTTCCCTTGCTGTATTTGATTTAACATAGCTTCGCTATTACTGGACCATTTTTGCAATTCGAATCCACCCCTTTTTAACATTTCATTCATTTGCTTATAGATTTCAATTGCTTCTTCGTTACTCTCACAGCCCGACATCAAATCATCCATATAAAATTCATGTTTTACTCTTTCAGCTGCTAAAGGAAAGTCTTTTCCTTCGTCCTTTGCGATCTGTATCAGGCTTTTTACTGCCAGATATGGGGCTGAAGAAGTTCCAAATGTTACTCTGAGCATCTTGTATTCTTTGACGTCTTCCTCTGGAGTTTCACGCCACAAAATACGTTGATATTCCGAATCTTCATCGCTGACCTTTATTTGGCGGTACATTTTAACTATATCTGCAATGAAGCAGATTGGGTACGTACGCCACCGCATTATTATGTGACGTAATTCCGGCTGTAAGGTTGGTCCTACCATTAAATCATCGTTTAAGGATACCCCATTCGTACCCTTGCAGGAAGCATCGAAGACAACACGAAATTTCGTCGTCTGTCTGTCTTCGCGTATCACTGCGTGATAAGGTATGTATAAACTCTTTGCTTTGTTGTCATGAACTTCCGCCATGTGGTTTAATTCTAAGTATTCATCAAATACTTTTTGTATTCCTGTTTCAGATGCTCGTCCCTTTGAAACTTCCTCTCGAGATATTGAAACCTTTTCAATGCTATATCCCGTGAATGACTATCCGCGCAGGCTGGTTCACTGTCTCGAAATGGTAGTTTCACCACATAGCGACCATATTCGTCACGTGTGGTGGTCGCATGGAAGATATCTTCACATCGTTGCTCTTCGACTGACATAATCTTCTGTTTGTTGGATGGTTCTGCTTCAATTTCCCAGAAGGATTTTAGCAATTCTTCAACAGGCTCCATTTGTGTATGCATGGTGATGAATTTATTGATAGTTGTGTCTTGTTTCACTTGCCCACTTAATATCCATCCCAGGGTGGTATTTTGTGCTACTAAAGAACCTGAGGGATATTTGATGACACCATGATCAATAATCCTACTATAAACCTCCGCCCCTAATAAGATATCTATCTTATTCGGAGTGTGATATTCCGGGTCAGCTAGAGTCACTAGTTCTAGCTCCGGCCATGAGGTGATTGACACTGCAGTCGCAGGTAAGTACGCAGTTAGCTTGTCGAGCACATACGCTGAGACATGCATCACACAACCTGGATCGAGACGTGAACTGATTTCTATTTCTACCATGGACCTTGCGACAAGGTTCTGTTCACCTCCCAACCTTGATATAAATCCCTTGGTTGGTGTGGTTTTCAATCCAAGTAATTGGACTGCCGCTTTGGTGATAAAAGAGGCCTGAGACCCCTGATCTAAGAGAGCTCGTAAGAGCTGATGGTCTCCACCATTTTGTGACTCAGCTTTCACTATTGCTGTGGCTAATAGCACTTGATGTGCCACCCCTTTCACAAAATGGCTTGTGATGTTGTTAGACGTCGCTGGACGGCTCCTGTGATGTGACTTGATTATCAAGTGTATGATTAGCGACTGTTGCTTGTGCTTCTCCCTTTGAATGTAATAATGAATGATGTCTCCTGTTACAAATTTGGCATGACGTGGTGTTTCTGCAGTGTTTGACTGAATGATTGTTTCCTAAGAAATTGAAACATAATCCGTGAGACTGGACAAAGTTACGCTTGTTGTCAAGATCGATGTTTATAAACTCCTTACAACTCCTAATGTGATGATCCTTTTTACAATAAACGCAAGTCTGAGTCTGAGCTACGTGAAACATGTGAAGCGGGTTTTGTTTGCTATTTATATTACTGTGAGCTTGAATAAAATTGCGCTGTTTCTGAACTAATGGAGTATTGGGGTTTGAATCTAAAAATTCCAAGGAGTGGTATTTCGTTTCCAAAAACTCTTGAAATTGTGTAAATGTAGGCAATTTATCTGAACGAGATACCAACTCGCTTACCTTAGACTCCCATTGCTTCCTACTTTCAGTATCTAATCTCTGGCTTACGATATAAATTATAATGACATCCCACGAACCAGTGTCAATTCCTAACCCCTTTAATGCATTTAAAGTTTCTGTTGATACATCTAACAATTGCTTGATTGCACTGCAGGACTCTGATGAAATGCTCTTTTGTCCGAAAAACCGTTGTAATATGCAATTAACCAGGTAATGTTTATTATTATACCGGCTTTTCAGAAGAGTCCAGCATTGCTCGTAACTATCATTGGTTATGGGTATATGCCGTAATAATTGTTCAGCTTCTCCTTTGAGATGACCCTTCAAGTAATGTAATTTCTGGACATCATCAAGTTCATCGTTTTCGTGAATGAGTGATACGAACAGGTCCCTGAAGCTCATCCACTCTGTATAAATCCCAGAAAATATAGGGATCGTGATCTTAGGTAACTGGACATGATTCGTCTTTGATGCTTTGTGGACCGGTATAGGGTGATTTAAACTACTTGGATTTGGATTCAATTTCTTGAGTGCATCTTTCAGTTCACATTTGTAATCTATGTAATTTTCTTCCGTAATGTCATATACCGCTTCTTTGCCATATACCGAATTTTCTATCTCTGCAGTTGTATAACTTCTAAACAAGCAGTCATGTCCAGTCGATAACTTCTCCCATAATGATTCCAACTGTTCTAACCGAGTCTCCACGTATGACAAGGTCACTCTATCCTTTGGTGACTTTCTGAAGTTGGTGTGTGCCTTTGTTATTCTTACAGAAACGTCAATGAGACCGTTTATTTCAGCTTCCATTTTGTCCAGAGATTGATGAAAATGTTGATGTCTAAGTCCGATAACAAATTACAAGTCCTAATTGTATTAGTCCAGTTTAAAATTTATTCCAATTAGAAAGTGTTACTTCACCGGGGAACAACTGTACCGAATTTCCCCTATTTCAATAAATTTCC
Source organism: Epinotia brunnichana (assembly GCA_963854355.1). NCBI lineage: Eukaryota > Metazoa > Arthropoda > Insecta > Lepidoptera > Tortricidae > Epinotia > Epinotia brunnichana. The sequence goes on from OY977944.1 coordinate 26,068,483, forward strand.
CCTTTTTCAATATTTCTGGTGGGTACAATCACACTTGGTCTCCCCTTTCGAATAATTTCCGGAATAATTATGTTTAATTTCTCAGGACTTCGTAATGGTTATATTGCTAAATTAGCGTGGTTTCACAACACTACAAAGAACTTGAATGTACTCACAGTTTTATCTTCATAAATATGTTATTTGTATAAACACTGCACTTATCATTCGCCGGTTTCGACTATACTCCCAATAAACAGGAACAGTGACTGCCGCCTCGGGCTCCGCCGTCGCTCCTGATGATGTTTCTTTGTCCAAGAAACCTTGCCGAATTTTCCGACGAATATGTAACACGCCGTGCACTAAAACTACATAATATTCATCCGATTCGATAGGACCATGTTAATTTTGTTGGTTTTTTACTGATTCTTCGAAATAAAAGGCCAAAATTGTAACAGAAAACCGATGATGCTTTTATTTTATTGACATACCATTTTTTTTTTCTAGTTGTCATCTAAGTAGGTACTTATCTATGGAGTTTGGACACCTGGTACACAACACGAACACAAACAACTCGCTCACTTTCGTGTAAAAGTTTAAGCTAAACTAAGGAAATATTTTTGTTTTAATAAATACCAAATAACATAAGAACAGTAACAAGCACTGTAACAACTACGCTACGCGGCAAAATTGACAGTTGACACTATTGACAGACTTCACTTCACTTCACAGATTGCACAGATAACTAATAGTTAAAACCAAAAACTCACCCGCCCGAGATGTCAAAAATGACAAACGTTCCGTTCCATTCGTTTGATTGTATAGAAATTGCAACGATAATAAACGTTGCCAACCTAACCTAAAAAGCCACAACGAGTGGGTGGAGTAAGAGTGGAGTTTTTGCATGTGGTACACATAGCTGTAATAATTCAAATACATAGTCATCAAAATTCAATGTTTGAAAGAAAAAACTGAATCAATTGGACAATGATACGCCATCTTACATTATTTACGAAGCGCCCTCGAGGGTTTATCATCAAATTGTCGACACTCATTTCGTCGAATTTCACTTCAAAGTCAACGTTTCATGTATTTTCATTTCGTCGACAATTCATTTCGTGGAATGGTCATTACAAGTAATTTTAAATCGTGTATTTTTACTTGTCGGCTGATTCATTAAATAGTAGTATTATGTCATGGAAAATGTTTTGTGATTTATTGTTTCAAATATTTTTAATTAACATACAAATTATTACATATTTAAATTTAAGATAAATATTTGGCATTACACAGTTATCTATGGCATTACGTTGAGAACGGAACGCAATGCAATGGCTTTAGTAACACCCAGGGGACACTTGCAAGGTTGTTGTAGGTAGCTCCTGCGGACGCAAGTGACAGTTGTCCCCCCTGTGTCAAGTGAGTGGGCAACACGACTGCCAGAGGTTCTTAAGCCGCCTAAAGGCCTCTAAATCGGCTTAACGACTATTTACTGTCATAAGCAGCAGCCGGGATGAACTCCTTAGCGTGCCTTCCAAAGCACGGCATTTTAACCTAAACTATACCTAACCTAACCGCCAGCGTGTCGACGTCACCCCGTTTCGCGGGGTTCCTATTTCCGCTCTGAGGGACACAGGTGAACCTAACCTAACCTACTTATAATACAATTGTTACGGTTGCTTGTTTTTTTACTGCGGGGGGCTCCGCTCCCCGTTCCCCCTTTTTCTGGCTGCCCTAACCTAGTTAATCCCCTGTAATCAGTTTATTTTGATTATTTTGTAATGCTGTAATACAATTTCAAACAAATGAAATTCGTTGGTTTGTTATTCTGTACTGCCATTTAAAATTCATACATAAGGAATAATTTGCCAAATAATATTCCCTGAACAGTTATTCTATAAAATAATAAAAATTTGAATGATCTGGTCATGAAATAAAATTACACCAAATAATAATTCGTGAAGTAAATGTTACTTGAAACGTTTTCGATGAAATTAAATTCGTTGAAAAGTTTGTCGACAAAACAAGGGACACCCCTAGTTACCGATTAATACGAGTAGTTGACCATCTTAATGTTCACTTGGAAACGCCAACTTTCGTACAAATTCGCCCGACGCAACCGCACCATTTAGTTTGCGCGCGCGTCTCGATGTAACAATGACAGACAGGCAACTACGGAACCCTACACTGCGCGTGGTCCAACACGCACTTGGCCGGTTTTTTGGTGTGTAAGTACATATTCAACTATTTTTTTTTTCCTTACGAACAATATTTAATAGTTATTGATTGGTTTACGTATAATTTTATTGAGGCATTCAACTTATTTTTCCGGCAAAATTACAGTGGCTATTCGAATTTACTGAATAACTGCCGTGTGGCATGTTTCAAACAGATAAGCTTCATCTGTCTTGTTTGCTTTTTTCGAGAAACTCCCCTTTAGTAACACGTCTCGGGGAAGAAGCCGTCAGCGCGTAATTTGTTTGATAACTCCCCGACATCCTTCTGTTGCTTTCCGAGGAAGTTTCCGCTATTCAGACACGAAATGCTGGAATAATGTCCCGCCGCCACTTAGAAGCCTGCCGAACGTTAAAATATTTAGAATTAAGCTCAAAAAGTTCATGCAAGAACATCAGTTTAAACAGGAGGATCTGTGTCTGGAAACTAGTTGCATTTAACACTTCCTCACGTGTTGGTTTTGCTCCATATTCATTTCCATGCATTGCTATACGTTTGAAGGTCACGTTAATTTAATTTAATATGTATTGTGATATTTAGTCATTATTAACTATTTTTGTGAGCTCAATTCCATCGTTTTATTTGACGTTTAGTGTTTAGTTTGTTTTCTGTTCTGTTTCGTTGTAATCCCGCTGGCGCTATTAGTAACGGTTGTCTTGTGTAACTTGTGCATGGGCTGCGTTCACTGTTACCTTAAAGGCTTATACACACCTTTGTGGGATGCAACTTTTCTAAGTTAGTATTTTAAACGTTTCTCATTCTTTCCTTTTTTGTGTATTTTTATTATTTAGTGTGTATTTTAGTTATATAATAGTTCCTTTTTATACGTTTAAATGTCTTTGTTTCATGTCATTGTGCATCTGTCGATGTTGCCCCCCGTAATCTCACCGAATGGGCCCTGCGGAAGTCTTGCAATGTGCTGAGCAGGGTCCCTGTCGTGACAAAGTGTTATTTTTACATTATTTATTTTGTATGTGTTATTATTATTATTGTTTGTCAAGATCAATACTTGAATTTGAAACATACGTATATAGTAGATGTAGTTCAACAAATTAAATTTGAAGTAACAAGATGTAGACTAAATAATCATTAGGTATTGTCAGTATCTTGCATTTTTTTTGGTAAATCCGAAACTCTTACTGAGTATTCTATTGATAAATAAGTCGTTGGGTTCCAATCAATATAAAGCCTTTGCAATAAAGTAAAAAATGTTAACATAAAAAGGAAGCTATCACTTACGACCTAAGTCTCTTTTGTTTTTTTTTTAATAAACATAAATGGTTTTTGGCGTTTTTCATCCCTTGACGGGTGAAATGGCCTCTTCGTCCTTGGAGCTTTACGAGCGTCTTTCTGGCTATGGCGCGCCTTGGGGTAATATTTACGAGGACGATCCCTTGTCTCCTGCTGGTTGCCTGCTGTAGGTCTAGATACAGACTTCCCTCGTTTCTGGGGGAAAAAATTGTGGATCCCTCCTTGTTCCTTGACAGCATCTGTGAAGGCTTTTTCCTCAACAAGGTGTGTATCCGAAGCAGGGATGTCTCGTAGTAGTCGTAGTATGCCCCTTAGTGCAGAGTTTCGAGGTTTGTATAATTCCCTACTTTCTTTTAGAACTTCTGCACGTCGTCCACACGTGTATTGAATTAGTGCATCAGTGTTTTTTCTAAAATCGGAATTGTTTGCCAGACTGTCTAGGAGCTTTTGGAAGATCAGTAGATGTAGTGATATGAACACCGGCGTGGCTTGGAATTGCTTCTGGATGTCGGCGAAGCGTACATTGTACCAACCACTCTGGCCAAGTCTCTGACAGTCTCTACCGATTTTTACTGCCTTTGCGATTTTGGGCTCCCGTTCAGTTATATAGGGAGTGAAATAGAAGGAGAGCTCCGCACCCTGCATTTCTGCCAGTTCCCGCTGTGCTTCCGCTATTTTCGTCCGAAGTACCTCTTCTCGGTCATTCCGTTTGTCTGAGCCTGGGGTGTTCTCGGGAGGTGTCGCTTCTTCTTCGGTCCAAGAGTCTGTGCTGTCTGGTTGGGACTCAAAGGAGCTGTCCGGGTCCACTTGTTGTACTAGTCCAGGAGTTGGGTTCCCAGCAGCATTCCGGATTAAATTCTTGATGTTCTCGTTCTGCTCCGCGTGCATGTTGATAATTTTATGATGCCAATAGGTGTGCGCTGCTACCTTCGGTTATGTTGGGTGTGGTTTCCCTAATACCCCCTCTACAGCGTTTGCTTGCCTGGAATGAAGGCCTTTTCCTGCTCGTGCCAGCCACAGGGATTGTCTGGGATGTTGGCGAATCGCCAGCCCTTTTCTTGCTCGTGCCAGCCCTTCGTCTGAGCATGATCGGCTTGATCCTTTGTACGGTATCCATAAAATCGTCAACATTATGTTGGTGATTTCTATATTTTCAGTAATAATGATAATAAAGAACTTTTATCTTTGCTTCAAAACCATTTTAATGTTAATGATTTAGGTATACTTACTAGCTGTTTCGACTTAATTATAAGTAGAAATAGAACTGAACATTTTATTAAGCTTATGACAAGTCACATTGGGAGGCAGCTAGGCGTGTCCTGAGATATTTAGCGGGAACACTAAATTATTGTGTCTATTTTCGTAGATCTGGTAATTTAGATTTAACTGCATACTCGGACGTGGATTGGGCTAACGACATTGTCGATCGTAAGTCTAAACAGGTTTCTTGGTTAAACTTGGTAATAACATTATAAATTGGGAATCGCGTAAAAAGCGATGCATAAAGTCAAAGTCAAAGTCAAAATATTCTTTATTCAGGTAGGCCTAAATAGTACAAGCACTTTTGAATCGTCAATTTTTTGAAACATAATCTTAAACAAATTGTTTAGAGCTATTGATTGTAATGCGTCAAATATTTTCAATTGATATGCACAGTGTAGGTGCCAAAATAATTAATAAAAATTTCACAATAAGATCGTCACAATGTAAAAAAGAAATTAAACGAAATACTAGTCTAGAATGTTTCTAGGAAAAAAAAACGAATGTCAAAACGAAATACAACCAAATTAATACTTAAATTAAAAACTCAAATGTCATAATCAATTCCAAATAAAGAATAAAAATCTGTTACAATTAATCCCACGCTGTTTTATCATTCATGTAGTCTTGTGTGCCATAATAAGCTTTCGAAATAAGTTTACACTTCACATGGTTCTTGAATTTATTAGCATAGCCCTTAGCACATAGGAGATGTTTGTAAAGATCTTTGTTTTCTTAAAATCTTTATGTATTAAGATAATCAAAAGGATATTGAATAACTATTGAACGTAATTGAAGTAAATATTGAACAACACATTATCCGCATCCGCCGTAGAATTTAATTTCTTTCCTCCAGCCATACCTTTTTTTTTTTGCTTGGGGAAATGCCTTTACGCATTCCACCTAGCCGAGGAACTAGGATGGGTATGACGGGCTCCCGGGAACTCCCCGGACTACCGTCTAAAACCACCAAGGTATGCCCTCTCTGCCGTGTAGTAGGGGCGTCATGGGATCGCGAACATTTCACCACGACGCCCTTGGGCAACAGCCGCAGCTGCCCTCACTGCTGAGGCAAAAGCCCCCCTTCCGTCGTAAGCGTGCAGGGCAACACCACACGCTTCCCGACCCGACCAAAGGACCTCTACGCCGGGAGAGGGTGATAGACCTCGGATTCACCCTCTCAGGTCCCCTTGTAACTTTTTATAGAGGTTATCTCCCTCGCAGCCACAACTCGGCCCCGGCCTGACGGTCGTAGCCCCCGCGCCTAACATGAATCCTCTGATAGCAGAGGATTTGTCAGGGTTCCGGTCCGTTATTTATTATAGAGGCAAACGGCAATGGCCTCTCCCTCCAGCCGCACCTGGGGAATCTTGCGATTTCCTGGGCGGAATACCCCACCCCTCCGTTTCGGAGTTATTGGTGACACCAGCAAGCGATCACTTAGGGTTCACTAAATTATCACTTGCCGTTGTCTCCAGGGCGCACCGGCCAAGACACTACCCATTCCTGCGTGTGAAGTATGGTCAACTAGCAACTCTGTGGTTCGTTGCCATGGATGCTTCTCTTGTTAGAAAAAATATATGTCAATCACGAATGTACATATACAAACAATGTCTTACGTATTTTTAACATAAATAAAACAACACTCTAACTTAAAGATATTCTGTGTATTCTTGTCACACATGGTGATCATACAGATCCACACAAAACACAAGTTCAATACTAGAACTTTACATGGTAGCAGAGCTTTGATGTTGCAAGAATACCAAACGTAAGTACCCATATAAAAATGTCGAGCGCAAAAATAGACGCACTCACGAAAGACAACTATGATACATGGGTAATACAAGCAGAAGCTGTCCTAGTGAGACAAAAACTTTGGAAATACGTTGAGACACCCTTGTCCACGAACGCAACCGCCGACGACGTCGATAAAGACAGATTAGCGAAATCTGAGCTCGTCCTTATTATCGCTCCATCCGAGCTTAAACAAATTAAAAACTGCGGAACTGCCAAAGATGTTTGGGACAAACTGAAAAATACCTATGCCAGTAAGGGACCTGCACGAAAGGCGTCTCTACTAAAACAACTGATCCTAACGAAACTTGTAATGAGTTTTTTTTGTGCTAGGGCAAATGAAAGAAGGTCTGAAGGTAACCCAAAGCTTTTATTTCGTTCGAGGTCCTCACTAAAAGCTAACTAGGTATAAAAACAAATGTTAAGGTTAGGATTTTGATGACGCTTTGGTCGATTGCGCTAGAACCATTTGGTAATGTTAAAATAATAGGCTATGAGCTTAGCTGCATCTCCATCGCAGGCGGTGCTACGGAGCGTTCCCGACAACGGGAGTACTGGCTCGGCTGGCGCGGGTGGCTTCGGGCACGATCAGGCCCCTACCAAACACCTCCTGGAATTTCCATCAAGCGATGAGACGGTTAGCCAAGAATAGCAAGTACAAACTGGGCGGGCACGGGGCTAGATAGCGTGCCGGGGCTCAAGAGTAGTCTGTGGGCCGGCAATCAATAATCAAGGGAATAAAACGGTCCATGGTACAGTACAAAACTAACCTGTCGGAGGAAAATTGTCCCACGTCGATGGGTATTGACAAATGTCAACTCCGCCACCAATGGCCCTGGCCCTGCTTCCCGTGGCTCGCCGATTTAACCGCAACACGGTGGTATTCAGCCAGGTCAAGTCGTGTGGGAGAGCACCACGGCCTCAACTTGCCTGTAAGGCTTGATTACACCGGCAAACTGAAAATTGACAACATGTCTATGCAATTACTGCTTTTCCAAGAAGTTAACACGGCTTCTAAACAATACTTACGAGGAAAATACTGCAATCGCCCAGAAAACGTGTTCCGGCACACGAAAATAAAAGAGGAAGTCGCTATCTCACACTTCGACATTGCCAGCTCTCTCAAACCCGGTCCCCGAAGTTCAAGTAGACTCGCCAACTTGTTGCAACAATCTGTCGTGTTGATTTGTAAACAAGAAAACATCTAGTCATCCGCTACAGTAGAAATGCAATAAATTATGTGGATTATGAATTATGAAATGGAAACCCGTGACGAACAAAACATCTAATCATTGATTCGTAAATGTTCAACGCGATATTCCTTTTTTTTCTCCTTGTCGCTGGTCAGCGGGCGCGAACTCTGGCAACACTGGAGTCCACAGATAAGCTATCCAATACAACAGGGGTTCCTTCCTGACAGAATATTACACGAAAAGAACAGTTAGCCAACTTGACAAATAACTTTGGAAGGTTTAAAACGATAATAAACCCAGCATACGGGTTTATATATTACACCCCCTCACCTAGGAGAATTTTTCGAGGGAAAAGAGTTGAGGGAGTAAAATTCCAGCTCGCCCTCGAGCTGCAACTTAAATTAGACATGATCTCCATTCCTGAAAGAGAAAACTAAACTAAGACAGGGATTCTCGGCCCAGAATCACAAGTCCTGCAGCACCTTGGCATCAATAGAATCCGCGTGGCCGGCGCTGGAAACGATCGCGTAATGGCCTGCGGTACTACAGAAAAGAAAATAGGAATCTTACCTAAGATATAGCAAAAGGTGCCAAATTAGGCACATTAAGAAAATAAACGTAATCATTCAAATGGCATTTGGGGACACTGGCTTGCAGTCTTTTACATGCCACTTTCCTAAGCGCTTGCCGTTTTCGTCTTCCAGTTCGTAAACTAAACGTGATACTTTCCGTATGACGCGGCATTTTTCATACTTGGGTGCTAGTTTGGCCGCAAAATACTTGCTGGCCTTACTTTGTTTAAAGGTGCGTTTCCATATTTCATCTCCAACCTCGAATTCAATGTCGCGGCGTTTATCATTGTAGTACTTGATGTTGCGATCGTGAGATTTCTGTAACAGCTCTCTCACGGTGGAATAGACATCTCTTAAGGTATTGATTTTATCCAGGTAATTTCGTCTAGATGAAAAAACAATCTCGTCAACCTCCTCTGGTTCACCATAGATTGTACCATCTGGAACTGCCTCCCGTCCATGTACTAGTAAGAACGGGGTATATGATGTAGAATCGTTCACTGAGGTATTCATCGCAAACTGAATACGCGAAATGTTAACATCCCACATGCGGTGGTCTGATTCGATGAACGTGGAAATGGCTATAACGAGGGTCTTGTTGTATCGCTCTACTGTGTTGACCTGTGGGCAATACACAGGCGTGTAATGCAGCTGTGGTATGTTATACTTCGTGAACAACCTTTGAACGTCGCCGCCAGAGAAATAGGAAGCGTTATCTGCAATAATTGTTTGAGGTATTCCGTGGATCATGAATACGTGGTCCTCCAACCTTTGGGAAATGACTGCCCCGGTGGCGCGTCGCATGGGAAACAGCATACAATACTTGGTGAAACAGCACACAACCACCAATATATAAGTGTTTAACTTCCGCGAAGGGGGTAAAGGACCAACGAGGTCCAAGCTCAGACATTGGAATGGGCGGCAACAAACCTTCGCGCTTCCCATGAAGCTCGGGGTGGGAAGCTGGCTATGCTTATGTGCCGCACACGCAGAGCAATGTGCAACGTACCGGACGACGTCCTGATACATACCCGGCCAAAAGTAGCGCAATTTTAGTCTATTATACGTTTTTGCTGTGCCCAAATGCGCAGCGGTCGGAACCGAATGGTTATCCTTCATGATCTCTAATCGGAAGTCTTGAGGTATAACTTCCTTCCATTCAAAATCCGACGACAACGCGTTTTTTGGTTTAGTGTAGCGGTACAAGCGACCGTTCATTAACTGTAAATTGGGAACGGAGCCTGGTCTAGACTCACACCTCTTATATAATTGTAAGTACCAATTATCATTAATCGCGTTAGTATCGATCAAGTATACTGGGACGGCTCTGGACAAGGCGTCTGGCACGATATTTTCCGAGCCTCGACGGTGCTCGACCACAAAGTTGTAAGGCGACAGTCGGCAACCCCATCTCTCGAGGCGGCCTGTTGGGTTCTTAAGGTTGAGGAATTTCAAGCTGGAGTGATCTGTTATAATTTGAAATTGGCGATCACCTTCCAAATACGGTCTAAAATGCTCAACAACATTTACCACAGCTAATGCCTCCCGCTCTGTGGCCGAGTAGTTCCTCTCCTGGGGCGTGAGGGAACGACTGTAGTACGCTAAGGGGTGTTCTTCCCCCTCGAACGTTTGGGTTAGGGTTCCGCCAATCCCAAAATCTGAGGCATTGCAATGCACCGCGAATGGTTTGGTAAAGTCGGGACAGGCTAGGACCGGTGCCGTACCGGAGGTGGAATTTCGGGGAGCATTTCCGCCAACTTGCTCCCCGAATAGTGAGTGCGGCTTCAGCGTTGGGGCGGCTGCTGCCCAACGTAGGGGGGCCATCAGTCGCGTGCCGCCGCCTCTATGCCGGTGTCGCCCGAAGCATGGCCCTGTACGGGGCCCCGATTTGGGCGGATCGGCTCAGCGCGACAAACAAGGCCCTGCTTCGTAGGCCACAGAGGGTGGTGGCCATACGGATCTGCAGGGCATACGTGACGGTCGCCTGGGCGGCGGCGTGTGCCTTGGCTGGCACACCTCCGTGGGAGCTAGATGCGGAGGCGCTGGCTGAGGCGCACAGGGAGCGGGTGCGGTGGAAAGCCACCGGGGAGTATCCTGCTCCCGAGGAGGTGAGGGAGGCCAGGAGGCAGACGCAGAGGAGGTTGAGGGAGAGGTGGAAAGGTGACCTCGAGGGCTCCCCCTATGGAGTCCGCACCATAGGGGCACTCCTCGGGTCGTTGGACAGTTGGCTGGAGAGGGCCCATGGCAAGGTGGGGTTCAGACTTGCGCAGGTGATGACCGGACATGGCTGTTTCGGTCATTACCTGTACAGGATTAAAAGAGAGGGTAGCCCCGCCTGCCATGAGTGCGGCGCGGAGGACGATACGGCCCAGCACCAGGGATTGTAACCGGTTACAAATTTACCGGTTACAGAACCGGTTAATTGATTAGGTTCCGTTCGAACTATTTGATTTGGGAGCCTTATTTCGGAGCGCTCTCTAACCGTTCACTCCGTGCTGCGAAACGGGATCAATGACCGCCGCTTCGTTGCGGGGCGCTGCGTAGGTACCTAGCTACAGTGTAGCTACCTACTCTGTTTATTCGATGAATTCGTTCGTGTTCCGCCGATGCTGACGCCCTAGTTTTCTGCTCGCCGCTCCTACTTTCGACGATAAAAATATTGAAATAAAATTTTCACACCTCTCATTCAGAAAAGTAAGTTTTGGTCCCCGAAGCAAAATGCTACTTTTCTGTTCAAGCTACTTTTTTAATTTATTCACTGGCTTGTAGCATTTACTCGTACGCGATGTGCCAATAGAATCTTAATAAAATAATCGACTTAATAAGTAATTTTTTGTTTGTTTTTTTTGTTCTTTTTGTTTGTTTTTTCTTGTTTTGTTTTGTTCTTTTTTTAGTTTTGTTTGTTTTGTTTTGTTTCGATTGTTTTTTTGTTTCGTTTTTCTTGTTTTTTTGTTATTTTTTGTATTTTTGTTATTTTTTGTTTCGTTTGTTCGCTGTTTTTAGGAATTTTGTTTTTTGGTGTTTTTTGTTGTTTTTTTTTTTTATTTTTGTTCGTTTTTTTGTTGTTTTTTTTTAGTTATGGTTCATTTTTAGTTTTTTTTTATTTCGTTTGTTTGTTCGTTTTTAGTTTGTTTTTTGTACATTTTTTTTTGCATTTTTTTTTTTGTATTTTTGTTGTTTTTTTTTGTTTCGTTTGTTGTTTTTGTTCGCTTTTTTTAGGATGTTTTTTTTTTGTTTTTTTAGTTTTTTTTGGTTTTTTTAGTTATGGTTCATTTTAAGTTTTTTTGTTTCGATGGATTTTTTGTTAGTTTTTTTTTTGTATTTTTTCGTTTTTGTTGTATTGTTCTGTTTTTGCTTTGTTTTTGTTTTCTTTTTGTTTTTTATTTAGTTTTTTTTTGTTTTTTGATGTTTTTTTTTGTATTTACTGTTGTTTTTTTTTGTTTTTTGGTGTTTTTATTGTTTTATTTTTGTTCTATTTTTTTGGTTAATTTTTTTTTGTTGTTCGTTTTTTTGTTTTTTTTTCGTTCCTTGTTTCGTTATTTTTTTCGTGTTTGTTGTTTTTTTGTTCTTTTTTGTTTTGCTTTTCTTTTGTTTTTGTTTTGTTTGTTAGTTTTTTGCTGTTTTAGTTTTTTTTGTTTTGTTTTTATTTTGCTTTTCTTTTGTTTTTGTTTTGTTTGTAATTTTTTTGCTTTTTTGTTTTGTTTTTGTTTTTTTTTTGTTTTTTTTGCAAAGTATTTCCTCATAGTCGGTGTGAAAAGTTACATGTGTCACTCAGGAGCAAAATTATTTTCGTCTTGGGCGTTAACACTTGAATCCCTCAACACGCTCAGGATTCAATACACCGCCCTCGCAGTAAATATACTATTTTTTGGATAAGGTAGGTACCTACCTACTACCTATGCACGTTAGGTTTGCGATAGGGCATTTTACCATTTTGTCGAACAAATTGGTGTAAAGCCCCTGCTAGACGGTCGCCAACACGCCCCTCCGACCGGGTGACCTTGGTCCGCACCGACCGTGTAGACAGTTGTTTGGAGCTAAATTTCTTAAGCCCCTGATAGACGGTCGCCAACACGCCCCTACGACCGGGCGACCTTGGTCCGCACCGACTGTGTAGACAGTTGTTTGGAGCTAAATTTCTTAAGCCCCTGATAGATAGTCGCCAACATGCCCCTCCGACCGGGCGACCTTGGTCCGCACCGACCGTGTAGACAGTTGTTTGGAGCTAAATTTCTTAAGCCCCTGATAGATGGTCGCCAACATGCCCCTCCGACCGGGCGACCTTGGTCCGCACCGACCGTGTAGACAGTTGTTTGGAGCTAAATTTCTTAAGCCCCTGATAGACGGTCGCCAACATGCCCCTCCGACCGGGCGACCTTGGTCCGCACCGACCGTGTAGACAGTTGTTTGGAGCTAAATTTCTTAAGCCCCTGATAGACGGTCGCCAACACGCCCCTTCGACCGGGCGACCTTGGTCCGCACCGACCGTGTAGACAGTTGTTTGGAGCTAAATTTCTTAAGCCCCTGATAGACGGTCACCAACACGCCCCTCCGACCGGGCGACCTTGTTCCGCACCAACCGTGTAGACAGTTGTTTGGAGCTAAATTTCATACTACAGCGGTCGGTGCCGACCAAGGTCGCTCGGTCGGAGTGGCGTGTTGGCGACCGTCTAGCAGGGGCTTAAGTACTTATACAATGTTTCGCGAATCATACTTGATGTTTTATGTAAGTCCTTACCTACCAGTGGCGGCGCGTGAAAATTTCCGATGGGCAACCCGGAACAAAATAAGTTATGAATGAGTTAAGAGTTTTTAACTATAGGCTTGCCTAAAAATAAATTTTAGGAAGGCCGGTGGGAATCGGCTTGGACGGGCGCTCCGCCACTATTACTTACTACAGTACAATGTCAATATATGAACAGTATAAATACTTAGGTAAATTTGGGTACTTACTTAGTAAAATCGAATCTAATACTAATAATTTAAATGCCTGCACCAAATGTTTATATTAGCCCAATGGTTGAATGGTAGAGAATGCCTTATGGCATTAAGTCCGCCATTTACTTTTTTATATTGGGCAATAAAGTATAAATAAATAGTAATAATACTCAAGCGTCTATATATATAGCCAACTAATCCTGTATAAGCTTGCGACTCTAGCGAGCCAGCGAGCGGTCGTTCACCCGTACACGGAGAGAGCGCTCTCTAACCGGTAAATGGTACTTCGTTCCCTGTTTGCGCTCCGACATACGCTCCGGGGAGAGCGGTGTTCTTGCGAGCGTAACCTTTATTATGGGTTAGGCTCTCAAAATCTGGCTCTAACCGCTACGGCAAAATTAACCGGGTTACAATCCCTGCCCAGCACACCTTGGAGTGGTGCACTCGCTGGGCCGAAGAGCGCCGCACAATGGTGTTGGCCCTCGGAGTGGATGACCTCTCGCTGTCCAACGTGGTGGCGGCCATGTTGAGGAGCGAGAGATCTTGGGAGGCGGTGGCCGCCTTCTGCGAAGTCGTCATATCGCAGAAGGAGGCCGCGGAGCGGGAGCGCGAGGAAAGTGCGGACGCACTCCCGCTCCGGCGCAGACGGAGGGGTCGAAGGCGTGCGCGGTTTGCTGCCGCGGGCCGCGTCTTCCCCCAGTAGGGCCAGTGGGTTGGGGGCCCACATTGCACATGGCCCTACACGTCTGGGGGGAAGGTCAAGCGTCTCTGACCTTCCCCTCCCTTGGCGCGGGTGTCCTGGCGTAGCAGCCAGGGCCGCCGGGGGTCGTCGTGGTAAGAAATGCTGCATCCCATGACGGTCCCCTTAACGGCAGGAGAGGATGACGCCGCTGGGGTTTTAGTGGGTAGGCTCCTCCCCTCCCTCCACCTTATGCGGAGGGGGTTGCGGAAGGAGAGATCCCCACATAACCCCCCACTATGGCCTTCCCCGGGCCGGGGGGTATGTGCAAACACATTTCCCCAGCGTCAAAAAAAAAAAAAAAAAAAAAAAAAAAAGGACCGGTGCCGTAGTTAGGGCAACCTTGAGCTCTCCGAAAGCTGTATCCACCTCCGGGGACCAGCGAAAGGGTGGAGCACCCCTTCGGGTAGACGTTAACTGGTTAAGAGGTCCTGCTATGTTGCTAAAATTCTTTATGAATCGGCGGTAATATGACGCCGTGCCGAGAAAGCGTTTGACGTCCTTCCGACACGTCGGAGTTGGGAAATCAATAATTGCCTTGACCTTGTCTGGGTCTGTACGTAAACCGTATTCATCCACAACAAAACCCAAGTACTTGAGTTGTCTGCGGAAGAATTTACATTTAGATAAGTTAATAGTCAAGTCAGCGTGACGTAGTCGCTCAAACACCGTACGTAGTAGGGCCAAATGCTCAGTAAACGATTCTGAGACAACAATAATATCATCCAGGTAGATAAAAATACGTCCGTTGTGCTCTGGGCCAAACAGGACGTCCATCAGACGTTGTTGCGTCGCTGGAGCCGACGTTAGACCGAAACACATTACCTTAAAATGGAACAAACCACGGCCTGGCACCGTAAAAGCAGTCTTCTCCCTAGACGCCTGTGAGTCTAGTCCAATTTGCCAGAAGGCTGATTTTAAATCTAAAGACGACAAGAATTTGGCGTTCCCGAGCTGATCTAAAATCTGGTTAATTAGTGGCAGTGGATAAGCATCGTGTTTTGAAATCTCGTTTAGCTTCCTGCTGTCCAGGCAGAATCGGAGGGTTCCGTCTGATTTCGGTGCCATTGTTACGGGGTTGTTCCATGGGCTGCTACTTGGTTCCACCACATCCAGCTCGAGCATTTCGTCTAACTGCCTGTTTAGCTCGGCGAGCTTCGAGGGAGATAACATATAATGGCGTTGCTTAATTGGTCTCGCATCACCAGTATCGATAGCGTGAGTGAGTAGACGAGTTCGTCCTAAACCCTTCCGCTCTGAGGATATGGTTTCGAATTCCTTTAATATATTCTCCGCTTGGCGCTGTTCCTCCGATGACAGAGACTCAAAGCCTTGTATAAACCTAACTTCCGACGCAACGGTATTGATATGTTCTTCATCCGACAAGGAACATTCGTTTGGTAATAAAGACAGCACATCCGGGCCAATATTAAATGCCTTCCAAAAATTAATACCAAATAATAGCTTAGTTGGTACCTCTGGTATTACGTAGAATTTGATTATCGCAGTCTTACCGTCGACTGTGACTGGCAAGAATATATGGCCCATGATAGGGGAAGAGGAGCCGTTTGCCGTTACTATCCGACTCAAGTCGTGTGATTTATGAAGGGTAACCTGGTCTTCAAAATGTTTCCAAGTATCGCCACCAATAATAGGTAGATAACTCCGATCCGGAATCCAAAAGGCCCGTATAAGACAGACTGTAAATTTGTATCGTAAGGTAAGGACGCAAGTCCGACCCGTCTATGTAACTGTTTAATTTTTTAGCAGTTCGGCCGCATTCGAAAAACGCGCCAATCGTCGCCAGCCAGGACCGCCACTCTTCCCCGTCAAAATTTGATGGTAATTGGTCTGCCGCACCACGTTGGCATGTCTTCCGCCTGCTCCCAGTACTATGTAATTTAACTGGGACTTGTAACTCATGAGGGCAATCAATTGAGATGGGTGCTTTGTTTTCAGTTACTGGGTCGTTGATAACGAGTAAGGCAGCAGCATCGTTGGTGGTTACCGGAATCGCGTGTGTTGGGCTAACTGGGTCGTTCGGGTAAACGGCGTCAATCGGGTAAATAGTAGTAGGGGAAGGTATTGTAGTTGGGTCCGAACCAGGATACACGTTTTGGTGGTTTTCGGTGAACCGGTTATTTGGGTAAACTTCGTTAATCGGGTAAGTAATAGTAGTGGAAGGTATTGTAGTTGGTTCCGGACAAGAATACACGTTTTGGTAATTTTCGGTGAACCGGTTATTTGGGTAAAATTCGTTAATTGGGTAAGTAACAGTTGTGGAAGGTATTGTAGTTGGTTCCGGACGAGAATACACGTTTTGGTAATTTTCGGTGAACCGGTTATTTGGGTAAACTGCGTTAATTGGGCATACAGTAGTCGCGGTAGGCATTGTAGTTGGTTCCGGACGAAAATACACGTTTTGGTGATTTTCGGTGAACCGGTTATTTGGGTAAAATTCGTTAATTGGGTAAGTAATAGTAGTGGAAGGTATTGTAGTTGGTTCCGGACAAGAATACACGTTTTGGTGATGTTCGGTGAACCGGTTATTTGGGTAAAATTCGTTAATTGGATAAGTAATAGTAGTGGAAGGTATTGTAGTTGGTTCCGGACAAGAATACACGTTTTGGTAATTTTCGGTGAACCGGTTATTTGGGTAAAATTCGTTAATTGGGTAAGTAACAGTTGTGGAAGGTATTGTAGTTGGTGCCGGACAAGAATACACGTTTTGGTGATTTTCGGTAAACCGGTTATTTGAGTAAACTGCGTTAATTGGGTATGCAGTAGTCGCAGTAGGTGTTGTAGTTGGTTCCGGACGAAAATACACGTTTTGGTGATTTTCGGTGAACCGGTTATTTGGGTAAAATTCGTTAATTGGGTAAGTAATAGTAGTGGAAGGTATGCAGTAGTCGCGGTAGGTATTGTAGTTGATTCCGGACGAAAATACACGTTTTGGTGATTTTCGGTGAACCGGTTATTTGGGTAAAATTCGTTAATTGGGTAAGTAATAGTAGTGGAAGGTATTGTAGTTGGTTCCGGACAAGAATACACGTTTTGGTAATTTTCGGTGAACCGGTTATTTGGGTATGTTCGGTTATTATACACATTAGTGATTGTGTTAGTATGGGTCAGGGAGGTGGGGCGGGAGCAAGCAGGCAGGGGAGGGGTGTTGTACTTGTTAGTAGTGTGGAATAAAGCGTTAATAAGCGGGGAAGAGAGGGTGTTATCTTTGTTAGTTAGGACGGGGATAGGATGCAGGGTATTAGGTATGTTTGGTTTACTAATTTCGTTGTTGTTGTGTGTCAGGGATGTATGGTTTTGATATATTGTAAGTTTTTGTTTTTTATTTTTAGGAGTTGGTATGAATATTCTTCTGTTATATACTTTATTGGTTTTGATTGAAACCGGATCAGCCATGCCCTGATTCGGTATCACTCGTTTTTTGAAGTACTTGGTACAGGGGTGCAGTTGGGACAATTTCGTGCCGTTACGTTATTCTCGCCACAGCGGTAACAGACCAGTTTGGGTGCCGCCTTACATGCCTTCAACGAATGTCCCTCTACTCAGGGATTGTAACCGGTTATTTTTTGTATGGGAACTGTAACCGGTTTTTTTCGTTCTTTGTTAATTATTTCATTTTCTAATTGGGCAATCTAATAACACGCACTCGTTACCTCAAAACACAACTGGGTCCTACATACGAAGTATAAAATAGTTCGAGATATGTGGTTATTTCAAGGTTTTTGAAAAAAACCGGTTACAATCCCTGCCTCTACTCGACACCGTACGCAAAAATCAATAGGGGTTTGTACCGCCGATACCGGTTTTGTAGTCATAGGTTTATACACCAAGTCTTGAGCAAGAGACTTGGACAAGTCTCTATTTGGCTCCGCGAAGCGTTTTGCACGTTGAGTTGCAGCCTCCAGCTGGCGACAGCGGTCTTTAAGGTCATTGATGGAGTCGATAGTAAACAAAGCTAATTGTTTTGAAAAAAACGGTCTAATGTTTTGCATTAAAATACTCAACTTTTCCGCTTCGGGTAGTGGGGACTCTAAGCGTGAGTAGTAATTAAGCATTACACTGACATAATTTACTATTGATTCGTCAAATCCTTGCGTCCTCGCCCTTATTTCGCATAGTAGGCGCTCGTTGTAATCTACCGGCAAGTAATCGCGGAGCATCATACCCTTGAAGTCCGTCCAGCAGTGTATCTGATCACAAACGCCAACGAACCATGAGGATGCCTCGTCAGTGAAGAGCTCACATGCCGAGCGGAACAGTGTTGAGTCAGGGATCTCCCGGGAGACACGCACCTGCTCTAGTTTGTGTAGGTAGGCCTTTACGCAGGTTTTACCGGAGTATTTTAAGTTCAATTTTTGCACTGCATTATTGTTATGTGGCGCTGCGCAGGTAGGTGCAGCAACGGTAGTGTCTTGCTTCTTTGTCAACGAACTTGTAAATGTGAGCAATATTGTATCTAACCGCACCAGTATCCCATCTAGCTGGTCGCTTAGCTCGCTGTGGCTGCTCATCTCCGACCCTGAAGGTGAGAGTCGAGTCAGTCGGTGGTACAGGTGGTGTGCAGCAGCTTGAACACGATTGAGTACCTTTAACGAGGTGCGAGGTTGTGTTGACCCTTGCAGCAGCTTGCGCAGGTCGTCCATTTTTGACGAGATTATGCCCAGCTCGGCGGCGACATCTCCCTCGTAGTCCGCGACCTCATCTGTAGGTATGTCCTGGTTCAGCTTCCGCAGCTGGCTCCTAAGTTCCATCACTGTAGGTAGTGGCGCCGCCTGGCGCACCCTGACCTCGTACTGGAGCTCATCCTTCTTAAGGAGATTGAAGGCTATTGGGCGCTCCTCTAATCCGGTTGTTGACGACATTGTCACGTACACGTATGTTTAATCGTTGTAATATTTCGATAAAAATATCAGCCCGGTAATTACCACTAATCAGCCCGAGCACACTATGCCTGTGTGGCAGAAGTCTAAATGTTCAGTAAGAGTAGGACAGTAAGTATGAGCTCTAAGCCACCCGGTTCAATGTCCTTTAAGAGCTAATCGATGCTTATGATTAAAGCGCGATCGACCAATCACATAAAAGCGTTTGTATTTCGTGTTACTATGACACTGCAGCAATTGCAATTGTATTATGGTCTCCTAGTTAGTCACTGAGTTTATTAATACATCGTCGTTAGCGCTTAAGGCAATTGTAGGTATATTAAATATTTAAACAATATTACTGGATGTGTAACACCTGTCCTGTATATAAAACTCACAGTAATTCCTATAGTCCTGTGTTCACAGTCACAGGGGTCACTGAGTTCAAATAACTACAAAGTAAATATTTTGTGTAAAACATAAATGTAAAAATGTAAAAATATAAAAAATATAAAAAAATCCAAAGGATGTGGATTATGGTATGCAATATTTTACTCTTTGCCAGTTCAACACAATGGTAAACAATGCTTATAGTAGTAATTTCTTTTATGAATACTGTTCTTAGTACCTTAAAAGGTTATTTGTAATTTATAAAGCTTAACTATAGGTAGTACTTAGGTAATCACTTGCCAAACCAAGTGCTATAATTGACCGTATGTTGTAGGTAAGTAACTATAAGTAATGTAGGTCAATGTCCAAACTATTCAATGTACTAAAGTGTGACATTAACACTATTATGGCGGAAAATCTGCATTCAGATACTTAGGTATAGCGCAAGCGACCAGACTCAGACCTTCACAATAAATGGAGTTGTAAGGAGGGAAATGAGTTTAAGCGTCATCAACCTGTTCGGGGCGCCATGTAATGAGTTTTTTTTGTGCTAGGGCAAATGAAAGAAGGTCTGAAGGTAACCCAAAGCTTTTATTTCGTTCGAGGTCCTCACTAAAAGCTAACTAGGTATAAAAACAAATGTTAAGGTTAGGATTTTAATGACGCTTTGGTCGATTGCGCTAGAACCATTTGGTAATGTTAAAATAATAGGCTATGAGCTTAGCTGCATCTCCATCGCAGGCGGTGCTACGGAGCGTTCCCGACAACGGGAGTACTGGCTCGGCTGGCGCGGGTGGCTTCGGGCACGATCAGGCCCCTACCAAACACCTCCTGGAATTTCCATCAAGCGATGAGACGGTTAGCCAAGAATAGCAAGTACAAACTGGGCGGGCACGGGGCTAGATAGCGTGCCGGGGCTCAAGAGTAGGCTGTGGGCCGGCAATCAATAATCAAGGGAATAAAACGGTCCATGGTACAGTACAAAACTAACCTGTCGGAGGAAAATTGTCCCACGTCGATGGGTATTGACAAATGTCAACTCCGCCACCAATGGCCCTGGCCCTGCTTCCCGTGGCTCGCCGATTTAACCGCAACACGGTGGTATTCAGCCAGGTCAAGTCGCGTGGGAGAGCACCACGGCCTCAACTTGCCTGTAAGGCTTGATTACACCGGCAAACTGAAAATTGACAACATGTCTATGCAATTACTGCTTTTCCAAGAAGTTAACACGGCTTCTAAACAATACTTACGAGGAAAATACTGCAATCGCCCAGAAAACGTGTTCCGGCACACGAAAATAAAAGAGGAAGTCGCTATCTCACACTTCGACATTGCCAGCTCTCTCAAACCCGGTCCCCGAAGTTCAAGTAGACGCGCCAACTTGTTGCAACAATCTGTCGTGTTGATTTGTAAACAAGAAAACATCTAGTCATCCGCTACAGTAGAAATGCAATAAATTATGTGGATTATGAATTATGAAATGGAAACCCGTGACGAACAAAACATCTAATCATTGATTCGTAAATGTTCAACGCGATATTCCTTTTTTTTTCTCCTTGTCGCTGGTCAGCGGGCGCGAACTCTGGCAACACTGGAGTCCACAGATAAGCTATCCAATACAACAGGGGTTCCTTCTGACAGAATATTACACGAAAAGAACAGTTAGCCAACTTGACAAATAACTTTGGAAGGTTTAAAACGATAATAAACCCAGCATACGGGTTTATATATTACAAACTAGAAGGACACGACGTACGCAGTCACCTGAACAAGTTTATGGATACAGTGGACAAACTGGCTGACATGGACGTTATCATCAACGACGACTTGTTAACAATCATGATGTTATACAGTCTCTCTCCTGATTATGAAAACTTCAGCGTTGCTATTGAAACGCGCGACAGTCTTCCGAAGCCAGAAGAGCTTAAAACCAAAATATTTGAAGAATTTGAAGCACGTCATAACCAAAACATGACCAATACCGACGAACCTGAATCCTCATATGGAGAAGAAGCATTATACGCGTCCTACCGAATTTGCAAACGAAGAGGTAACATTTTCAAACGCAAGAATCACAAAGTATGTACAAACTGCTGGAAGAAAAACAATGAGAAATCCAAGAAACTAAACACTGACTCTCATCGGAACAATTATGCTAATCAGTGCCTTCTTACACGCAACAAGAAGACTGAGAACATTATTTGGGTCCTGGACAGCGGCTGCACATCACATATGACCTATCGACGAGACCTATTTAAAAATATCGAGAAAACATCCAGAAAACTTAACTTCGCAACTGAAGACTGCACTGCAGAGATTGAAGGAAAAGGTACAGTCTCTTTCATTTCGAAAAATGGAGACGGTGAAGCACTCACTCACCTGAAGGACACGCTGTACGTCCCTAGTCTGTGCACTAACCTACTGTCAGTTAGCAAGATGACAGATGCCGGCTGTTCTGTCCTCTTCACAAAGAACAAAGCGACAGTCAGCAACCCAAAAGCTGGAATAACTCTCACTGCTCACAAAGAAGAAGATGGTCTCTACCACATCAAACCAAGCAAGCATGAGTGCAACAACCTGGCCAATGATAAAGATGACATAGCTCCGACATCCTCAATGAATACGGACTCGGCAAACATGAATATCTATGACTGGCACAGAAAACTTGGGCACATGAACGCCAACGATTAAAAACATGCACTCCAAAACCAAACTCTACTCGGTTTGAACTTCGATGCATCAGAAACATTACCAGAATGTGATACCTGCATTCTAGCTAAAATGCACCGAGTACCAGCTCCCCGTGAGAAAACAACACAACGTACATCTGAACTCATAGAAATCGTTCACACCGACATCTGTGGACCTATCCGAACGCCCACGTTAAGCGGAAACAAATACTTCGTCACCTTTATTGATGACTACAGTCGCTACAGTCGCGTGTACATGCTGAAAAACAAGAGCGATGTCTTAGAGAAATTTAAAGAGTTCAAACAGATGGCAGAAACCCACACAGGGAAGAAAATAAAAGCCGTACAATCGGATAATGGCACCGAATATGTGAACAAAGAATTCGATGCTTACCTGAAACGCTGCGGGATACAACGAAGGCTTAGTGCGCCTTACACTTCGCACCAAAACGGAGTAGCTGAAAGAAAAAACCGCACTCTGATCGAGAAAGCAAGAGCCTTACTCATCGACGCGAAAGCACCTTTAAAATGCTGGGGCGAAGCTGTTATGACTGCAAACTACCTATCCAACAGGAGTCAGAACAGTGCCATCCAGAACAAAACGCCATTTGAAGCATGGGTTGGCAGAAAGCCGTGCATTAATCACCTTTATATCTTTGGCTCCAAAACGTTTGTTCTTATTAAAGGCACTAGTGGTCACAAATTCGCACCAAAAGCAATTTCTGGCATGTTTATTGGATACTCTGAAACCTCAAAAGCGTTCAGAATCCTACTACCTTCCAAAAATAAAGTGGTTACATCAAAATATATCCGCGTGATGAAATCAATGTTCTACGACGAAACACACAAACATGATATCACCGATCTCTTCAACGATGAACGTCCAAAACCTTTGAAAACGTCAAAACCTGAACGTAAACAAGCAACAATACACTTTGACGATATTGAAGATGGAGACGGCTTACCACTTGCCAGCATTACCGAAACTGACACCGAAAACCTTGACACCACGTTGCAACAAAATTTGGTAAACAGCACTGAAGATGTTGAACTAGCGGAACAACTGCAACATGTAAACAACGAAAGCGACTACGAGTCTCACTACGAGTCCCTTTCCAGTTCCAACCAAGTCGATGATGACGAACTTGTCAATATAGATGCTGAGGAAACCATAACAAGATCTTTGAGAGACAGGTCAGCAATCCCAGCTCCTAAGCGATATGATGATTTTATCATGGCTGCTGCTGAAGAGATTGAAAACCTGCACAAGCCCAAAGAACCTGACACTTACAAAGAAGCGATGGAATCTCCAGATAAATACAAGTGGCAGGAAGCCATGAAAAACGAGATGACGTCATTAAAGGACAATCACACCTGGGACCTAATCGATCTACCTAAGGGACGCAAAGCCCTACCAAGCAAATGGGTGTACAAAATAAAAATGAACCCTGATGGTTCCGTCGAAAGGTATAAGGCCAGAATGGTCATTAAGGGTTATTCCCAGATACCAGGAGTGGACTATGACAGGACGTTCAGTCCAGTGGTTCAACTGAGCACCGTGCGGTCGCTACTATCAGTGGCTGTTCGTGAAAACCTAAAACTGACTCAGTTCGACGTAACCACCGCCTTCCTTAACGGCGAAGTAAAGGAAGAAATCTATATGAAACAGCCCGAAGGCTATCGAGATGGGACGAAACGGGTCTGTAAGTTAAAACGCAGTCTGTATGGCTTAAAGCAGGCACCACGCTGCTGGAACACATGCATCGCAGAGTTCCTGCTAAAATCTGGTTTTAAACAGAGCGACGCGGATCCGTGTTTATATGTCCGAACGAAAGACCGATCAAAAGTCATTGTAGCTCTCTAGGTAGACGATGGGCTTGTAGCGCACAACTCGACAACAGCAGGCGAAGAGTTTTTGAATGAACTTAGAGGAAGATTCAAAATTACTACCAAACCTGCGTCGTACTTCCTTGGAATGGAAATAAACGTACGAAAGGATAGCACCATATCCTTGTGCCAAAAGGCATACACAAAGAAAGTCCTAGAAAAATATGGAATGTCCAAGTGCAAGCCAGCTCCGTCACCCATCATAAAAGAAAATGAAACGGGATTAGATGAAGGTATTAAGACGAACTTTCCTTACAGACAAGCTGTGGGTGCTTTAGCTTACCTATCAGTAGGTACGAGACCTGACATCTCATACGCTGTTGGAGTCGCATCCAGAAACCTAGCAGCACCTACTAAGGAGGACGTCATGCTTGTCAAGCGCATCTTCCGCTATTTAAAAGGGACGTTAGATAAGGGCCTGACATTCTCGAAGAACTCACCATCACATTTGGTCTGCTACAGCGACGCAGATCATGGAGGAGACCAGACAACTGGAAGATCAACATCCGGTATAGTGTGCCTATTCTCTGGTGGCGCTGTAAGCTGGAGAAGCCAGATACAACCTACAGTGTCGATATCTTCAACGGAAGCGGAGATAATAGCAGCGAGTGAATCTGCTCAGGAAATTTTATGGCTGAATCGATTATTCAATGATCTGACCAATATAGAGAAACCTGTCTTGAACTTAGACAACAAGTCAGCCGTTTATCTCGCACACAACCCAAAGTACGAATACCACAAGCGTACGAAACATATTAAGCTGAAACACTTCTTCGTTCGGGAATGTGTCGCCAATGGAGATTTTGATGTCAATCAAGTTCCATCTGAGGTTCAATTAGCTGACATGCTTACAAAGCCTCTGTTCGGGCCCAGACTAACAGATTTAAGTTTCAGAATGGGACTGAAGAATTTATCTTTAAATTCTTAAAACTTCCGAGGATGTGAAGTATGGTGAACCAACTAGCAACTCTGTGGTTCGTTGCCATGGATGCTTCTCTTGTTAGAAAAAATATATGTCAATCACGAATGTACATATACAAACAATGTCTTACGTATTTTTAACATAAATAAAACAACACTCTAACTTAAAGATATTCTGTGTATTCTTGTCACACATGGTGATCATACAGATCCACACAAAACACAAGTTCAATACTAGAACTTTACACTGCGGATCAACCGAACCAAGAGGAATCGGTAGAGTCCAGACACTCGAAGAGGTTATCCGACATAGCGCCCCCCTCCAGCCATACCTGACACCACTGCCGTCAACATATTCCATCAGAATTAAATAAGTACCACTTGTTTGTGTATACACTAGTAGGTACTACGTCGAATGCCCACTGAATTGAAAGAATAACAACATTTAACAATCAAATTACCAGAAATTTCTGACCTTTTTCCACTTATCTACAGTTTTAGTATCGCTTGCTGGATCGCTGTTTAACAGGTTACACAGACTTTCCCACTTTTGGATACACTGTATCCTGCCTGCCGCTTCCTTGGTAGGTTTATTTAGGTCACCATTTCTGAAACCACCAAAACAACATTTAACGTTTTCCGATTGCCCAAGTATGTAACGTGGACTGTTTGTAAGTATATATATATATATTATTTATGTGTTTAATTCCATGATTATATTGTTTAATTTTCATTGATTTCATTTTATTATTTTTATTTTATTGATATTAATTTTTATGAACGAACTCGACGAGTATAGGCCTCCTCCATTTTTTCCATTTTTGTCCAGTCTTCGCCAGTAATCTTTTTAATTTCGTCTATCCATCTTACTGGTGATCTTCCTCTCTTTCTTTTTCCGGGAGGGCCAGCCCATGTAGTGACTCTCTTTGTCCATTTCTCATTATTTAGGCGCGCAATGTGCCACCCACTTCCATTTAAGACTCTTGCAGTGCGTTAGAGAGTCGATGACTTTTGTCCTTCGTCTTACGTCCGTGTTTCGTTGCTTATCACTAAACTAAGTTTAAAATGGCCCGTTCCATGGCTCTCTGGCAGGTTTCAATTTTTGATTTCGTATATGAAAGAAATAAAGAAAGAAAGAAATATGCATTTATTCACTAACACACAGGACACACATATTAAGCAAAAATAAATAAAAATAACAGTAAAAAACATGTAACAAGTGCGGCAGTGAACCGGACCCTGGCTTAGCATTATGCTGAGGTGTCGGTCAGACACCTACAGCGCTGATTTTCAGCCAGCACCGTTGGTGACTCACGGAATCGTCATACAATTATAATTACAAATTATATAATTAATTGTGAAAGGCGAGAGAGAAATAAACATAAATACATAGTGAGATAATACATACAGCACTACCTACATGCAGCTTTAATAAAATAATAACTACGTTACACATTAAAGTAAATTTTACTATTAAACTAAAACCAAAAACTAGATAAAAATTTGCAATTGGCATATTTTTTGCTGTCAAAAGTGCAGGATTAGGATTAGGATTTTTGGAGCGTCAACAAATAGCCTTTAAGCTTACGCTTAAAGGTGTATCTGCTAAGCGCCCCTTGGATGGGGGGAGGGATATCATTCCAGCACTTAGACGCATAGGTATTATGGCCATTACCTTGAATCTGCGCTCACTCTTTGACCATACCAGTTTATGGAAAAGGTAAGATGGGGTTTCGTGCCTTACCACCCCGAAAAGCAGAGTGGCGAGGTGCAGGCGTCGGCGTGCAGACATGTTAAGCAAGTTAGCGGCGTTCAAGTCTTCAAGTATGGTGTGATGTGGGACCGGGGAGGGACTCGGAAACAAAAACGAGCGTTCTGCACTCGTTATATGAGCCTCTTGGAACGACCAGTAATGCACCCGTCATACACGACATCACAATAGTTTAACCTAGATAATATAAGCGATTCACATAGGTCGACACGCAAATCGACACTAAGGTAATCACGTATATTATATAGGACTTTAAGGCGATAGAAGCAGTTACTCACAACATTTAGTATGTGGTTCTCAAAGCGCAAATTCTCGTCCATAAGAAGGCCGAGGTTGGTTGCTTCTACCACCTGCTCTATTGGTTCACCCATGACGGCGACATTCCCGGAAGTCCGAGCATCAAGGGTATTACGGATTTGATGTTTTGATCCGAAAACCACATACTTCGACTTGCCAGGATTAAGAACCAAACAGCTCTTCTCCGACCAAGAGGAAATACGATCAAGGTCCGCATTTATCGTGTTAATGGCAGCAGATGTGTCTGACGGCGCACTAGACAAATAAAGTTGCACGTCGTCCGCGTAAAGGTGATACTTCCCCTCTTAACACATACACATACGGCTCTTTATACTGTTAGTGATGTCAGCGCTATACAGTATAAAGAGCAGGGCTCCAAGTATTGAACCCTGCGGTACTCCTCTTGTCACAGGACAAACAGAGGACCGCAGAGCACCACCATCCACCCTACGCAACGAAACTGCCTGCGTACGGCCAGACAAATAGCTACTGAACTCTTTGGGGGAGGCCTATGTCCAGCAGTGGATGTCTTTCGGCTGATATGATGATGATGATGATGACATGCACCTATGAATGTCGATAAACTATTTACTACCGATTCTGAAAGAAACCTCTGCCTCGAGAAGAACCGGCGTACAAAACTCGGCGAGGTATAATTTTTTCAAAACAGTATACAATATATGTCAGTATTAGAGTATGAGAAAATTATATAGCTACATTAGAAAGTCTATTTATTAATATTATATTTTACAGTTAACAATAAAAGCTTGTACCAAAAATAAAATTTATTATTTTGTAAACTTCATGACCAGGATAGGATAATGAGCAAACTACCTACTAGGCTAAACCATGGCTAAACTGTTCATAATATGATAGGTAAATAAATTAACCTTGTAATATAACACGTTATTCCAATAAGGTCTAGTTTTCCCTGTGGGTTGGAAGGTCAGATGTAAAATGAGTGCCTGCGCCAAATCTTGAGATTAGGTGTCAAGGCGGAACCCGGGCTCTTTTAGGGGCACCGAACCAACCAACCGAGAATAATGCTAGGAAGATGATGATGACACTATCTCTCCTGGGTTTTGGTTTAATTAAATCGTTAAAAAGAAGTTAAAATTACTTGAATCTTCATTTGACCTTTTTTTTCCAGTTGCTTGAAAGTGTATTGCGCAAGTCACTGGAGGCGTCTTCATTGTTGCTATATAAAGGTGGAACTCTAGATGGAGATGCTGCGAGAAATTTATTGGTTTCTGTAGTGTATCTGTGCTTATCTAGTGCGCATACGTCACGATGACAGCAGTCGTGGTCATGCTTTGGTATCTTAAAAGAGCGCTCGAAAAATTAATTTTGAGGCCATCTACGGTACACATGGAAAAGTTAAACACAGTTTATCTTATAGTCTTCATAATACACACTAGATGGCTCTGTAAAACATTCTTGTTAGTGTGGCTGTATTAAAATATATAGTAGTTTTATAAAATCGTATTTTAGTAGATTTTCTATCAATCTTTTTTTCTTTTTATTGTTTACTTGTACCGATAATAATAAAATAATTATTTTTATTGTGTGTTCATGAAAAACATCGAAAACCACTTTATTTCAACCATAATAATTAAGATCCTAAAATATCAGTAGAATTTAGTAGTTATTGTGGCAACAATTTGAAAAAAATGGCCGGTGTTCATCCTTCATTTCAATTTGAATTCGTCGGTCCTTACGTATGCGCTTCTCGTGTATTGTATTGATTTGTTCGGTTATATTCAGTGCTTCTGTATGTAATTAATGTTGAGTGCAGCTCCTTAGCGCCTCCATTAATTGCCGCGCTGTGAAAAACTTTAGTGGTGATAACATTTGTGTTAAGTTCAGTGTTGTGGTTGTGCGGCTGTTCTTAATCAAATCAATCACCACGACCCTTCGTGATGTCCTCACGATATCGGCGATGTTGTTTGCCGTCCTGCAAAGTTACTGCAGCAGACAGTAAGTTATATTGTATAAAGTTACCTCTACACATTCGATGGCACCTAACTTCACTTAAAAAAACAGATTCCATAAAGTATCTATAAACTTTTCAGATGTAACATTGCTGTGGCCGACGCGTGGCGCCGACAGGGTCGATGTGCGACAGGCCTGGGTTTGACCTTCGCGACCTCACAGTCACCTAACAAGGGGCGTTTAAAAACCGCGGCGGGCGAACCGCTCAGCGTGTTTTTAAACGGCCGTAACGCGCTTTGATAGCGCAGGTGCTCTAAGGGAGCACTAATCCCGCAGACTGAGCTGCACTGTTGAAGGATGGGGTGGCGGTGACGATAAAATAATACTTGGCGAAAATAAATGAAACGGTATAATAAAAGAATGAGACACAAACTACTGGTTTAACTTTCCCTATTTTTCTTTCACAATTTCCTACTTCCTATCACAATTTCCCTACTTCTTCCTTTCTTCTGCTTCCTAGGAGCTCCCACTGGTGGGGCTGAGCGAACAAAAAAATAATTGGCGATTATAGCCTCTTTTAAACCCCTAAGACATCAAAAGTGGTGGGGATACAATTTTAAGGACCTCGCCCACTTTCACTATAGAAAAGCTAGTTTTTACGTTTTTATGATTTTCAGGGAAACCTTAAGGGTTTTTACATATTTTCCTTTAAAATAACTATTTGTGGGCTATACATTACAATGTCTATTAGTTTCCTGCTTTTCCCGTTTAAATTGAGAAAATCGATATTTACGTAAAATTATTAAGTTTGGTAACATAAAATGGCTTTGCCAGGCCCTAGTGGCTTTAATTAACATTGATTATCAAAAGTGATTATATGTACATACGTAAGGGCATTTACCTTACCTTTCTAATGATACCTTAATTGCTCTCGTACCTCATCTGGTTACGAAGATATGGCCGGGTGAGACCGTCAATTTTCACATTTACATTAACGTGGTAGCGCAAGTTTGACTTTCGCTCCAATCTTTTAAGCCATGTGATGATGGGCGGGGGTGCCGCCTATCACATATCCTCCTTGGGCGGAGGTTTCCTGTCTAACTCAGACGTGGGGAGAATAAGGATAGGTAAGTAAATACAAACACCAATATACGGGTCTTAAGCCCTTTAATTACCTAGATTACATACACAGTTATTAATCGCGTTTCTAGTACATAAAGAACGCCGGGATATAAGGGTTTTAGGCGACCACGGCGCTGAGCTCTATTATCTGGCCCTGATGGGGCCTCGGAGTATCCTGGCTACGGAGGTTGGAGCGGAAGTTCCCCGAGGAACGAGGGATTCTAGGTGAGCGTAGGGCGGTGGAAAATACCACTCCGCTGAGACCTAGGGTGAATAGGAAGGTTAGGGTTAGGTTTCTGGGACGAAGTGCGGGGAGCCTTCACCGCCACCAAGAAACCTACTAAGCTAGGAACCTAGCGTGCGAACGCGGGGAGCCTACACTCGCACTAACTAGGTGGGCAGGCGTTCACGCCATACGGAGCGCAAGCGACTGCCTCTCGATTTTTTTTTTTTTTTCTGCCTCTCAGAGGGAGAAGAAGGAAGGAAAGGGAGCACAAGTACAAGAAAAAGAGTAAAGAGTCAGAAAAGAGTAGAGTAGAGTACAATAAAAATAAACAAAAGTGTAAAAGACGACAAAAAAAATTAAGCATTAAACAATAGTTAAGTCCTAAAGGACTGCAATGGGACTTACATAATTTATATAAAGACAATTTGGTATACATTTTGAGGCATTATTGCTATATTAAAACTAATTGGTTACATAGTTACATAGAATTTACAGTATTTTACACAGTATTTACATTTATAACATTACAGTTTAGGTTATAGGTCAATAATTATATGTTAGTTCAGTGCCCTGCCAATGCCTATTCGTCAGGCGGGCCGGGTTCGTCGGGTATTACTGGGGAGATGCGATCGATTGGGTCCGGGATCCTTTGATAGGTTCTCGGACCAAATCGGGCATCTCTGTTGTTGAGGTGGGAGTTGTCCCAGTGGGGTCTCCCTATATTAGGCCTTCGTAGGCCGGGCCTGTACGGACGGTTTGGAAGGGTACACCCCTACCCCTTCTAAATGCACGCATTTGCTGGAGGTGTTGTTGTCTGAGTAATGATTCTATCTCTCGCTCTCGCATCTGGGCTATGGTGATGTCATCATCTGGGTCTAATAAGACGTGCCTCGGACGACGTACGCCCTTCCTGGGCGGTTGCTCAGGGGCGTAGTCCGAGGCACTTCTTATTAGTTCGTTCGGGTTGGATGTGGTGTTTTTGAAGAATGTCGTACTGAGCTTTTTATAATACGATTTAACTGTGTCTATTTTTAGGTCTTTGTGTAGGTCTTTGTTTTTAATGTACCATGGTGCGCCCACCAGTCTCCTTAAGAATTTGTTTTGTATTACTTGAAGTTGGTTTATCTTGCGTTTTGAGGATTGGGCAAAGGCTGGTGAACTGTAAGTGAATACTGGTCTGATGCAGGTTTTGTAAATTCTAATTTTGTACTTACGGGGCATTTTACTTTTAACGTTTAAAAGGGGGTGGAGTCTGGATAAATAGAATTTGGCTTTGTTACAGATGGCTTGGATGTGGCTGTGGAAGTTGAGTCGTTTGTCAAGTGTTACGCCTAGGTACTTGGCTTGTGTTTTCCAGGGAATTTGGGTACCGTGTAGCTGTATGTTGGGGGCTGACTCCAATAGCCGGTAGTAATTGTTTGTTCGTGAGAAGATGACTCCCACACTCTTTTCCGGGTTAACCTTTATCCGCCACAATTTGCACCAATGCCCTAAGGCATTGATTGCAGATTGCAGCAGCTGGATAACTCGGTCCAGGCGTGGGAATGTGGCAAAGACTGCGGTGTCGTCCGCGAAGAGGGCATAGTTGGTTTGTGGTTGTTTAGGGATGTCATTTATGTATATGGAGAAGAGTGTTGGTGAGAGGACGGAGCCTTGCGGAACCCCCGCCTTTATTGGATGAGAGGCGGAATATGATCCCTCTACTTTATACCGAAAGCTTCTGCCGGTAAGGTAGTCTTTGATGAGCAGTACAAGACGGTCTGGCACTTGGATGTTATAGAGCTTGTGTAACATGCCCTGGTGCCAGACTTTATCAAAAGCTTTCGCTATATCTAGAAAGATCGCGCCTGTTGGGATCGTGCGACCCCAGCCTGTCATCCAAAAAAGTACGTGTTCCACAAGGCGATGGACTTGGTGTGTGCAAGAGTGGTTTGCTCGAAAGCCGAACTGTTCGGGTATGATTATATTGTTGGTGGATAAGTGGGTTTGGAGTCGGCTCAGAATGAGTCGCTCGTACATCTTCCCAAAGGTCTTCAGGAGGCTGATGGGCCGGTAATTAGCTGGTTGCGTTCGCGGCTTCCCTGGCTTGGGAATACCGATTACATCAGCCTCCTTCCAGGCCGCTGGGAAGTGGCAGTTTGTGAGTGCTGTGTTAAAAATGGTGAGTAGTATGGATAGTAGTGAGTCAGGGATCATTTTAACAAGTTTGTTGGAGATGCCGTCTGCCCCTGGGGCTTTGCGTAGTTTTAGGTGTCGTATGATGTTTTTGAGTTCGTCCAGGGAGGCCAGTAGAAGTGGGGGTGAGATAGGTGGTAGTGCAGTGCGTGCTTCGATGGTGTTTTGTATGGTTTGTATGTGTTCTGTTAAGTGATCAGGGACAGGTTCAGGTTCGTCGTCTTCATCGAGCGAGCATTGGGCTTTTAGGGAGGCCGCTACGCATTCTGCCTTTTCGGTGTCGCTAAACGCAGGGGGGGCATTTTGCTGTAGGAGTGGGGGCATTGACGCTATAGTGTCTGATTTAAAAGTCCTAGCCAGGCTACGTGGCTAGGCTTGATGTCTTTTAATGTTGCGTCCCATTTCTCCGACCTATGAGACGCCAATCGCCGCTTCAGACAAGTCTGAATGCGGTTTAGGGCGTTCTTATTTGTCGGAGAGGGGGACGCATCATATGCACGGACTGCCGCGTTCTTTTGTCTCACTAGCTCTCTCAGATGCTCAGGCAGGCGCCAGCTTCGGTTGTCCTCAGCCGGAACTTGCCTGGAGCAATTGCCTACGATGGCTTGGAGACCACTAGTGAGACAGCCGATCGCGGAGTCGGTTTCGTCGGTCGTGATAATGTGGTTGGGGATGGCATTAAAAGTGGTGGGGATGAGGTCTTCACTGTTAAGGGTTTTTCCTACGTCTTTCCAGTTTGTTATTGTCCTTTGGATGGTAGGGTTTGGGACGTCAGGACCTAGGGAGATCAGGACGGGGCGGTGGTCGGATGTTAGCTGGTGCTGGACTTGAATACTTCGGAGTCTGAGGGATATTCCCTTGAAGAGGGCTATGTCTAAGATGTCAGGGCGATGTTCAATTATGCCAGGGTGGGCTCTAAAGGGGCTATGATGTCAATATTTTTGTCGAAGGTATGTCTGTGTAGTCTGTTTCCATTGGCGTTGGTGATGTTGCAGCTCCAGAGGACGTGCTTGGAGTTGAGATCGCCAGCCACAAGGACCGACTCGTCAACCCCAAACAGGGCCTCCAGATCGGCTGCTTTTATTTGTTTGTTAGGGGAAAGGTAGGCTGAAAAAATGGTGAGAGGTCGATGTCCGGTTAGGGCTATTCTGCATCCTGTCACTTCCATGTCTGTCAGTGGGGGGGAGTCTATGGGTGAGATATGGAGGGCTCTACGGTAGTAAATTAATGTTCCGCATATGATTGTGTAGTTAGTTATGCGTGGATCTCTTGTGTTTGCTTTGAGGAAGGTTTCTTGAACTAATAAAATATCTACATTATGTTCCGTGAGGAACAACGCCACCTCGTCTCTTTTATTTCGGAGGCCATTGGCATTGAATAGTCCAATTACCAATGACC
Source organism: Epinotia brunnichana (assembly GCA_963854355.1). Classification (NCBI taxonomy): domain Eukaryota; kingdom Metazoa; phylum Arthropoda; class Insecta; order Lepidoptera; family Tortricidae; genus Epinotia; species Epinotia brunnichana. Next base: position 26,102,133 of record OY977944.1, read on the forward strand.
TCGGTCTCAAGCGTTGGGGTGTGTTGTCCATCACGGGGCAATAATAATATTTTGGCCAGCTTTCAAAAGGCTGTCGTGTCTGGCCAGAGTCAGTAGTTGGTTGTATGAGTCCGTGGCCCCCCGAAACTCGTTCGCAAGGGCACAGATCTCATCGATGTTTATGGCACTGGCTAGTTGCAGGACTAGCCTTATATCGTCGGTTATTGCCGGTTGGTGGTCGTAGGATTGTTCGAAGTTATTATTATTACTAATAAATGAAGCGTTCATAGCCCGGCGGCGCCTGCGTATCGGAAACGATAACGCAGGTCAAGCAAAGACGGCAGGGGTCAGTCTTTGGATGGGTGACCGCCTGTTTGAGTGGTTACTATAAATGAGCGCTTCCGTGCTTTGGAAGGCACGCTAAGCAGTTGATCCCGGTTGCTGTCTATGACAGTAGTCGTTAAGCCGAGTTAGAGGCCTTCGGGCGGCTTAAGAACCTCTAACAGTCGAGTTGCCCACTCACTTGACAAAGGGGGGACAACTGTCACTCGCGTCCGCAGGAGCTACCTACCACAACCCTGCACGTGTCCCCTGGGTGGTACTAAAGAGTGACAAACTCAAAGGCCAAAATAATAATTGCCATACGATTAAATAAAATTATTACTAATGTAATGGCCTATTTGTTGTTCTTGTTGAGGGGGGTACTCTGGTGGTGGGGGTGGGGGGCGGACGGCTCTGATTGCCCTGGGTTGAGCTTGTGTTGGGGGAGGGCGGAACGGCGGGCCAGTGGGCCGGGGGGCCGAGTTCCCAGTGTGGTTTAAGGTTGATTGGATGGGTTTGAACTGGCGCGGAGGGCAAGGCGGTGGGTTATCGTATTGCTGGTTAATATTGGCTTGTTGGATTGGCCGTGGTGGCTCTTGCTGCGATTGGGCGGGCTTGAGTGGCCTGCGTCTTTGCCCTAATTGGGGGAAATTGGTGTCTAAGTTTTGGTCTACTTGGGGGGGTAACTGAGAGTCTGGGTTCGGGTGGTTTCCCGGGTTTTGAGGCATCTGCGGTTGGCGCCATGGATTAGCTTTATTTTTGATGATTCGTGGGCCCTTGTTTACAGGGGGGGGCCTTTGGGCAGCCTCCATATTTGGCGGAGTGGCTTCCTCCGCATAATACGCAGAGGAAGGGCTCCTCCGAATCTGAAGGCCTTTGGAGTGGTGGCCCTGGCCACATTTGGCGCATCTCGGGGGGTGCTTACAATAACGGGCAGTATGCCCGTAGTGAAGGCAGGTTAGGCAGTGGGGGACGCGGTTGTCACGGTAGGGCCTTTCTACCCTGAAGCCCCAAAGCCCGCACACTTTTTGTAAATTAAAGATTTCATTTCCTCTTGGGGTATTTTCGAGGACTGCGTGTTCGGCATTGAAGGGTTCCCTACCTCTAGCTCGACGCATTCTGTGAACTTCCGTGATAGGGAACCCCTGCTCCTTGATGCTCTCTAGGATTTCGGCCTCTTCGAGGTCTAGAGGGACTTTTTTGATGACAACCCTGAGTGGTTGTTCATCCTTGTTTACATAGGAGTGATAGCCTTCACCGAGTAACTTGACCCAGATCCGGTAGTGGTCACTGTTGGCTGTCGCAATGACTATCCCTGGTAGCCGCCAGCCACCAGCGTCGTCTATTGGGTAGGCATCAATAGGGTCAGCTCGAAGAGCTTTTGCCTGGTTGGACAGGGAGGTCCATCTAGATGCATCACTTAGGACTAGAAGTGGGGGCGTCTTGCCTTTTTGGGGGCTTGATCGGAGGAGGAGGTGTAGTTGGGGGAGGCCCCCTGTCTGGGCCTCTTTGGGTCCTCTAAGTTGGGTGTGGGGGAGGCGCTATCGGTCTGCTGATTATGTGAGTCCGTCTGTAGGCTGTCCAGTGATTTGGTAGGGGAGGAGGTATGTTTCCTCTTGGCCTGTGTCTGAGAGGCGATTTCCCTAGTAGTTTGATCTTCGTCAGTGCCCATTTCCATGGGGAGGCTGGCGAAGCTGTTTGAAGTAGTGGGGATATTTATTTGAACTTGAGAACCCTCAATTTCTCCACGGGGGGATTCTACTGTGTATGGGCTCACCCTGGTATTTTTATTTTTCCTGATATAAAGTGCGTGCGCATGTGACGCGGCGGAGGAGGCACGCGGCTTGCTAGTGATGCGCTTAGGCATCGAAGCCAGTGCAGGAGATTGCATTTCTGCAGATATGGGGTCATCGTAGGTCTCGTCATTTGTATCGGTCAGGGACAAGTTTTTGTTATACATATAAGGGTTACACAGTTCACGGTTAATGTTTTCATTTGAAACAGTTTTAGAAAGCTCAGTACGACGGTCGCGCGATGATTTGCGAGAGCGAGAGGCCAAACGCGCGAGTGAGTGGGAGCGAGAGTGAAAGCGTGAGCGTGAGCGCTCGCGAGATTTGGGATTACCAGCATATTTTTGATGCTGGCGTGCATTAGAAGGGTCAGAATTATGTGCACCCTTACCTTGTTCTATGTCCTCTTCAACCTTATCCTTTAGGAAATCGCGCAGGACTTCTGGGCGATGTTTTGTGCACCAACGGTACAGCTGGAGGTCCCGGAAACTCGAACCCAAGGGAGGGCCCCCTTGGTTCGCCATTATGGACGGGCACTGCATTTACATACACATAATTTTAAAACACACACAGAAATTATAGCTTACGCTATATCACTATACTACACTTAGTGTCTTTATTACTGTTGTACGCGGCGTAGAAAAATTACCACGGCTAGCACACCGTGGTAATTGTTGGGAATTCGCGCGCGGGAAAAACCCCCGGCGCAGGTGCGGCGCAGCCGCGCGTCGCGGTCGCGGTCGCGGGCGAGGGCCGAGAGGCGGGGGGGCGCGCACTGGGTGGCGCGGGTCTGCGAGCAGGTAGCGAGACGAACGAGGAGCGCATGTGCGCTCGACTCGGCGGCGGTGGGCAGGAATGACTGCCTCTCGGCTCTGTGTGCGGGCCCTTTTATACAGGCGCGCGGGGCGGCGGCCGGTGCTGTGCGTCATCGCGGCCCGTCGGCGCTTGGTGTAGATGCTCCCGTCGTAGGCCGGGTGGCGACTGGAGTCAGGTCGTCACATTCCTCCCTCCCGTGAGAGGATTTTTGCCTGAGGGAAAAATCACCTATAAAATCCGTTTCATTACATCAATTTGGTACGAGCCGGTTCGGGTTCATTGCTCGTGTATTGTCTCCTGAGTATCGGTATTTAGGTTAATGAGACTTCTTCCTCGGTCGTAATTCGTTACTTTAAGGCCTGGTTATGATTATGAGTATTTAATTTGCTTTGGTAACGGGATAGTGGCTTCAGCCTGAACATATAATAAACAACTGTTAAATTTTGACGGTACTAAAAGAACAAACGGTAATAACTAAAACGTTACTTTGCAGCAATGCGGTAAACTTTAAAAGGTTAACAAAAAAAACGGATAAAATAAATAAATAAATAACTTCACCCTCCCCTTTGGGGTACGTGGTGTTCTCGGTGTTGCTTTTGTATTCTGTTGTCGGATACTAGCGCCTGCGGGGAAATGTGCCGCAACGCGTATTTCTTTCGATACGGTGTCTTTTTGAAGGCGTCACACTTTTTGGCGAATTCCTCTATTTCTTGTCGTAATCCCGACCGGAAATATCTTTGTGTTGTCCTGTTTACCGTCTTTGCCCTTCTTAAATGGCCGGTGTAGGATACGTCATGGTTTTGTTGTATTGCTTGCGCTTCCTGTGCCTTGGGTACACTCATTTTCCGTTCCGAATTAGTATCTGCGTGGTTATATATTATTTTTCTGTGTAACTTTCTGTTCTGTGGTCGGTTTGTTCCTTTTCCTATTTGTTCTCGCTTGTTCTCGTACCACTCCTGTTCGGTCATTATTCCGTTCAATTTCGGGTTCCTCGGATAACATTTTTGTTTGATGGTCTCCTTGTTTTCCAGCTTGATATCGTGTTTTACGCATGAGTTCCCCTTCGGACTCTTATTGCACCACTCGAATTCGTGCCGTTTTCTCTGGGTGTCGGTATGTTTTCGGTCTGGGGCGGTGCTAAAGTTGCAAGTCGGGTCGGTATTTACGGTACAAGTCGGGTCGGTGTTAACGTTGCAAGTTGGGTCCGGTCTCGGCGTAATAACTTCGTCAGCATCACTCTCGCTCTCGCTTCGCTCGGCCGTCATTATGCTGTGTTCGTGGGCGTCTTGTGTCCCTAGTTGCGGTCGTAACTTTTCTCCTGGGAACGTGATTTCCATACCCGCTCGTCTTAACACGTCCATTCCTAGGATCGTTCCGGTTGCCGCCGGTATCACTCGTACCCAGTGTTTGAATTTTGCGTTTTTTATTTCTATGTCTACGAGTACACTTTTTAATATGTGCGCCTTATCTCCGTTAGCGAGCAAAATTCCTTTCTGCGTGACTTTTTCGATCGCTCCCCGTGCTTTGCAGATTTCATACATTTGTTGATTCACGTATGTATTAGTCGCGCACGTGTCGATGAGCCCAAAATGTCGGCTTCCCATTATGCTGACTTCGGTGTACGATCTATTGTCCTCTCGTACTTATTCTATTGCGGCCCCAGCGGCTTCATTTTCTCCTCGGAAATCTCTCTTGCAGCACCTCTTACTTAGTAGCTTTCCACAACCACTGCAAAATAGCTGTTGTCTGGACCGGCACTGTTTCGCGTCATGCCCCGGTTTCCCGCAAGACCAGCAGCACGTGCGCGCGTCGTATCTCGGATGCACTTTTGTCACTTTCGGTGTCTGTAATTGCGGTTGTGGTTTAAAACCGTTTCCGCCGGCGCTGGCATAATAAGGTCCTGTTTGTACGCGTTCTCTGTAATTCTGGGTCTCTCTAAACGTCCGGTCGGTGTATGGGCCTCGGTCGCTCGTGGCTTGATTGTCGTAGGACGGTGTTTGTACTCCTACTGTCAAAAAGGGGCGCTCTATATGGATGTAAATGCAATAAAACACTCAGTCACACATATAGCCTATATTCACAACAAATTTGCCCCGACCACCCATGTATTCCATGTCGACACTCCGTTACCTAGTTTCCCGGACGAAACAGCGACATCTAGCGTGCAATTGGGTCAACCTTGCCGTAAGAAGCCTTGTATAGACGCAAACATGCCGCCCACCAAGAACAACTGTTCTTGACCCAATTTGTAACTAATATGCTAAAAAGAGTACAACTTATTTATTACCAATTTAGCCACAATCTGAATTTAAGTAATCAAGAAAAGAATATGACTAAGAACTTATATATTAAATTTAACAATAAAATTAGTCGGCTAGTGGCAAAACACAAATTCTAGAAGTTGGTCTTTTGATAAGTTTATTATTACATTTAAGGGTAACAACTCGCGTTACCTTGTCCAAACCCGGATGTGTTTCAACCACTTGACCAAGAAGCCATCTCGCTGGTGGTAAATCAGGCTCCTTTACCAGCACTACATCACCTATCTTAGGTTCAGGAGTTTTTTGTGTCCATTTGTGCCTTTGTAGAAATTGGTTGAGATACTCCTGGGACCAATGACGCCAGAAGTCTTGCATCATGCAAGCATTGCATCTCCAACACGAATTATTCCCAAGTCACCCATCTGTGGAGTAAATGAGGTAAGTTGACCTTTCTTTCTTAATTTTCTTTTCTTTATCGCTTCAATATTCTCCCCGTATGCTTCTTGTTGACATCGTTTTACTATTATTGCTAATGCTTCTTTCAATTCTGTTTTCAGCGGATGAGTATGATTTTCTCTTTTATTTTTCAGGAATCTTCGGCAGTACGCGACAACTCTCAACAACTTGGTGAGTGAAGAATACTTTGACCACATATCGTCATCGGTGCTCCCTGTCCCGGTTGCTGCAGTTCCCAGGTGAGCTTTTATTTTTCTCTCTTCTAGCTGCGTGTTTAACGGCTTTGAGTTCATGTAATTAATCTCGTTTTGTTTCAGCCACTTAGGCCCGCTGAGCCAAAGTTCGAAGTTGCTAAGTTCGGATGCTGAAATTCCCCTTGATGCACAATCTGCCGGGTTGTGCTCTGACTTAACGTGAGACCATTGACTGCGACTGGTTACAGTCAAGATTTCCGAACATCTGTTGCCGATAAACGTCTTCCATCTACTTGGGTGGCTGCTCAGCCACGCCAACACCACTTCCGAGTCGGTCCACGCATGTATATTTGATTTTTGCACATCCAGCACCTCCGAGATTTCGACCAATATTTTAGTTTGGACTATGCTGGGTGCGATCCATCCAAGACGATCATAAAGTCTCGCAATATCAGATGTAACCTTTCTTTTAGTTACAGGTGTGGTTGGAGGAGGTAGCTGAACTGCATAAGCAAATTCATCTTGATTTCGATCCCAGGTAAGTCCTAAGATTTTATTTACTGTCTCTAGCTTCATTGCTATTTTCTTATGTTCTTCTTTCCCTGCGGTGCTTTCTTTGATTTCTTCTAACATAGCTTTACTGTTGCTTGACCACTTTTGCAATTCAAAGCCCCCCTTGTTTAACAGTGCTCTCATTTGGTAGTAAATATCTATTGCTTCGTGTTCCGATTGACACCCTGACATCAAATCATCCATGTAGAAGTCCTGACGAACCCGAGGTGCCGCGAGCGGGAAGCTTTCTCCTTCGTCTATGGCAACCTGAATTAGACTCTTCACTGCGAGGTAAGGAGCTGCGGATGTCCCAAAAGTAATTCGAGTTAACTTATATTCCTTGATTTCCTCGCCAGGATTCTCTCTCCACAGGATACGTTGGTACGTTGTGTCCCCTTTATCTACTACCACCTGGCGGTACATTTTGACAATGTCCGCTATAAAACAGACAGGGTGCATACGCCATCGCATGATTATATGCCGCAACTCTGACTGAAGAGTGGGCCCCACAAGAAGATCGTTGTTCAAAGACACCCCGTTTGTGCCTTTGCAGGATGCATCAAATACTATACGGACCTTAGTAGTATCTTTATCGTCGCGCACTACAGCGTGATAAGGTAAGTATAGACCCTTTTCCTTGGATTCCTTCGCCGACAAAAGTTCCATGTGATTTAGTTCCCGATACTCATGAAACACTTTTGTATACTCTGCTTTCAGATGCTGATCCCTTTCCAGTTTCCTTTCCAGAGAGTGAAATCTTCTCAACGCGATCTCTCTGGAACCACCATCTACACAGGATGGTTTCTCATCCCGGAACGGTAGCCTAACCACGTAGCGTCCGTTCTCATCCCGTGTAGTAGTCGCCTGATATATCTCCTCACATCTCTGTTCCTCAGGTGTTAGTATCCGTGCTTTGTTGCTAGGTTCTGACTCAAGTTCCCAAAAGGACCTTAACAACTGTTCCACCTGTGTGTGCATGCTCACCGGCGTGCTGCAGATGTTTGCCTGTAAATCCACTTGACCGCTTAAAACCCAACCCAGAGACGTGTTTTGTGCCACTGGAGTACCCTGAGCCGGACCTTTGATTAAACCTGTTTCTATGATCTGCGCATAAACCTCTGCTCCCAGCAACATGTCTATTCTGTTGGGAGTGTGATACTCTGGATCTGCAAGATCTATACTTTGCAGCTCAGGCCAGGATGCGATGGAAACCTTTGCGGATGGTAAGTATGAGGTTAGTTTATCAAGCACATATGCTGTAACCGTGATAACGTACCTAGAGTTGATACGTGATGCAATTGTGACTTGAACCGTGGACTTCGACACCACATTTTGCTCTCCTCCCAACCCTGATATGAGACCCTTAGCTGCAGTTCGTTTCAAACCCAGTAGCTGAACCGTAGCTGAGGTGATGAAGGAGGCTTGTGATCCTTGGTCTATTAACGCTCTGATCAAGTGAGATTCTTCCCTTTCCCGTGATTTAGCTTCTACTACCGCTGTAGCCAGTAACACCTGCTGAGTGACTTCGTTAACGAAGTGGTTTGTGATGCTGGTACTCGTTGAAGCCTCTTCCGCTGAATGTGTGACGTCATGTGTGTGAACTTGTGCCATAGCAGGACGTGCTGATGGCTCCCTTGTATCGTTTGATTGAATTTCGCCCTTTTGATGTAACAGAGAATGATGCCTTCTGTTACAGATTTGACAATTCTTTGTGATTTTGCAGTACCTGGCCGAGTGATTGTTACCTAAGCAGTTGAAACACAGCCCGTTTGTTTGGACAAAATTACGCTTTACCTCGACATCTAAACCAGTGAAATCTTTACAATGTATTATCCTGTGCTCACCTTTACAATAGTTGCAAGTTACATTACTACTGATGTGCAAATTACTAAATCTCTGCACCTGATTGCCTTTGACCTGATTAACATTTCCCTTAAAGTTGCTATTGACATTCACATATTTTGGTTTATTCACATAGCTTGGTCTTGGCTCCAAAAATTCTAAAGAATGATATCTTGTGAGCAGGAAGTCCTTGAATTGGTCTATGCTCGGTAATTGCTCTGACAGAGACACAGATTCGCTAACTTTACATTCCCAGGACTTCCGACTTTCAGGATCTAATTTATGACTGACAATGTAAATGATGATTATATCCCAAGTACTGGTATCTATCTTAAGATTAGCCAAAGCGTTTAATGTTTCCGTTGTACAATCCAACAAATTCTTAATATCCGTGGCGGACTCAGTCAGCAGGGTCTTCTGAGCAAAGAATCGTTTTAATATGCAATTTCCCAAATATTGCTTGTTATTATAGCGACTCTCTAACTGGGTCCAACACTGATCATAACTTTCACTCGAAATTGGTATATGTCTAAGGAGCTGTTCCGCTTCGCCTGTCAAATGCGCCTTAAGATAATGTAGCCTTTGCACATCATCGATATCCCGATTATTGTGGATGAGTGAAGTAAATAAATCCCGGAAACTCGTCCACTCCGTATATTTGCCCGAAAACGTAGGTATCGTAATTTTTGGTAACTTTACATGACTTGATTTGGACATTGATGGAGCTGAATTTGTGGGACTAGCGCTGCTGGACTTTGCCATTAACTTGCTAAGTGCATTTTTGAGTTCGCATTTGTATTCCATATATAATTCGTTAGTCGTATCATACATGTCTTCCTTCATGTACGCAGAGACTTTCAACACTTCCTGCTCTGGCATCATTACTATCTGCATGTGCATATCTACAAACTGTTTCCATATTTGTTCTAAGTTTTCCAATCTAGTCTCTATATATGGTATGGTGATGCGATCCTTGGGAGACTTCTTATAATTGGTAAATGCATTAGCGATGCGCGCTCTGGCATCTACTTGGAGATTAATACTCGTATTCATTTTACTCATTTTCTTACAAAATCACAAGTCCCAGCAAACGGTCAAATGTAATAAGTCCCAATTTAATGGTGAAAAATTCACAAGTGTTTTCTGTTCCGAAATTTTCTAAGTCCAAATTCAATCGAAAAATTTACAAGTGTTTTTATTTCATATACTTCGCTATAAAATCGGACATCGGTTCCCCGTAGTATCACTTTTTCTTAAATTATTCTAAGTCCTAAAACACTTGTAAAATTCTACTCAAATCATGCTCAATTTTTGCTAAGTCCAGTTTTGACAGTTTTAACTTCAAATTCAATTTGACAGCTGACAGTTCCAATTTTTGACACTTCCACAGATAAAATATAAAGTACTCACAGTTTTAAATCTTCTTACACTTTTCACTCCACTTGTACTTGAACCTCAGTTTGAATTTCCCGCCAAGTTGCTCGCCTGTGACGTCACTCCGACACGACGCTGCCGCCTCCGCTTGTTGCTCCAACCCGCTACCTCTCCTGGAAGGCTGCACCCTCGACAACAATCCGCTGCCACTTGGAAAGCACTACTACTTAAGGCCCACAGTACACATATCCGACTCGAAGGACCAATGTTTGTACTCCTACTGTCAAAAAGGGGCGCTCTATATGGATGTAAATGCAATAAAACACTCAGTCACACATATAGCCTATATTCACAACAAATTTGCCCCGACCACCCATGTATTCCATGTCGACACTCCGTTACCTAGTTTCCCGGACGAAACAGCGACATCTAGCGTGCAATTGGGTCAACCTTGCCGTAAGAAGCCTTGTATATAGGGTTTCTCATTTCTCGACCTTTTTTATTTCCCGGAGCACGAGAATTCTCGACCACTATTTCCCGGGAATTCCCGGGTTGTCGAGAAATACGGAAATTTTTAAAAATATGTGTGATTTAACAATAAAACTTCGCTTTTTATGCAATAATCAACAACATTTATTAATCAACAACGTTTATTTTTAATGTCATGTGACTATAACAATAGAAAACTTTAATAAAGCGAAATAAACTCTAGCGAGATCTTTTAATCATTATTTCTACAAACAATTAGAACTCTTTTTCTTTGGAATAAACAAATAAAATATCTTCTAAAAACAATGTCATCATGTTACCACAATAAAACTTAGTACTTTACATACTAAATAATTTACTTTAGTCTCTGTCTGTACTCCAAATTTTTAAGTATGTAACATAAAATGACAGTTTTTCGATTAGGTATAAAAAATAACAATCAGACTAGCTTAATAATTACGAGTCAGATACCTTATGTACGATATTCCTACTGCTTCAAACGACTCACCGCTACTGTGCCCATCCGCCGCCTCGGGTCCCAAGGGCTAGGCTGAAGGTCCAAGGGTTGTCGTCCAGCGAAATATGACGCACACAGGTTCCAAGGTCACTGGTAAGCGCACTCTTCCAAGGGGAAAGGTCCTCAACGCACACACGAATAAATGGAGAAAAATGTTGTTCTCGCGGCGCCGCTAATTACCGAACTGATCTAGAGGTCGTGCGTGTCATTGCACACACGTTTATATTCGCTTCCGGCAGGTGGCGCTGTTAGCGCGCTGGTGTTCCCATCCCGGAGGGATGACGGCTTCAAGACAAGAAGCAGCAAATCGCTAGAAGCTCGTAGGGATACCATACATAGTAAGAAAACAAAATAAATTGACCTTTGAGATTGTGTCTTCGGTCATAGAAAGTATCGATATAAAAAACTATACTAAAAATAGTGTTCCTGTACGGAACATGCCGCTCACCTTAAAAGGACTAGGGTGCTTTTAACGAGAAAGGACACTAAAGCTAACATATTTTAAAAACCTAACTTAAGTACTACGATTAAGTTGTAACGATTACAAATTATTCTAAGGGAAGCGGGCAAATCTTAACGACAGGGCGTTTAAAAAACGAGTTCCCTGATTTTAAAGTTACTACCCGAGTAACGTTATCTGAGCCAGGATGAAGAGCATGAATGCGCGCGAGCCGCCACTGCAGAGGCGGTAGCTGCTCGTCACACACAACGACGACGGCGCCCTCGCGCACGGGGGAGCCGCGGCTCTGAAGCCACTTCTGGCTTTGCTGGAGCTCGTGAAGGTACTCCCGACTCCACCTCTTCCAGAAATGCTGAGTACATTGTTGTACCCAACGCCAGCAACTAAGGCGACTTGGATTTTCATCCGTTAAGGGAACGTCTGGAAGGGCCGTTAACGGCTCTCCCACGAGAAAGTGAGCTGGGGATAAAGGGAGGGGATCCGCAGAATCCGCGCTCATTAAACACAGAGGCCGTGAATTAAGTACGGCTTCGATCTGGCATAGCAGCGTATGCATCTCATCGTATGATTGAGTACGCGTGCCAACCACCCGATGTAAATGATGTTTAAAACTCTTTACACCAGACTCGAATAGACCACCAAAGTGGCTCGCATAGGGAGGCTGAAATCTCCAGGTTATGCCCTGTTGAAGGGTTTGTTTATGTAATTCGTTTTGTACGACATCGTTGCGCAAAAATGTGTATAATTCCTTTAGGTAATTACTACAACCGACGAAATTTCGGCCGCAGTCTGAATAAATGTCAGTACATAAACCTCGACGGGATGTGAACCGTCGTAGGGCCGCGAGGAACGCTTCAGTGGTAAGGTCTGAAACGATTTCGAGATGAATTGCCTTTACGCTCATACATACAAATACGGCGACGTAACATTTAACTATTTTAGCATTGCGCACATTGTTCGCGCGCACGTAAAAGTGACCGGCATAGTCGATCGCAGTCTTAACAAAGCATCGCGCAGGCCGGAGGCGCGGCGCGGGCAGCGGGCCCATGCGCGGCTGCAGGCGAGCGGGCCGGGCGCGGAAGCACGGCACGCAGCGGTGCACGCGCTGACGGACGATGTCTCGGCTCGACAGAATCCAAAACCGCTGTCGCAGCAAATATTGCACCGATTGAGCCCCGGCGTGCAAATGACTCACGTGAGCATCGTCGATAATGAGATCAGTTAAAGGATGTTTCTTAGGGAGAATTAATTGGTGTTTCGATTCGAACGGTAAGAGCGACTTATGAATTCTCCCGCCGACTCTTAAAAAGTTATCTTTATCCATGAAAGGCGTGAGACGCTGTAAGCAATGTGAGGCTAATTTACCTCGTGAAATATTTTTTATATCGTCCGCGAAAACGGAATGTTGAACGATGTAAATAAGTATCGTCAATGCGAAATTATATTCGGGCACAGTAATATAGTTTGGAAACGACACTATAGCCCTTTTTGAAAGTTTGTAGAATCGGAAAACGTATGACGTAACTCGAACAAGTTTACCTAATGTCGAATATCGTGAAATAATTTCTACATCCTGTACTTGATCAGTAGTAGACGCGTTCGATAAAAGCGGTATGATCGTGCGTTTTTCTTCGTCCGTTGTAGGAATATGTTTTGAAACGGGCCAGGCGTCTTGGTCCTTTTTGAGCCAAGCAGGTCCGTGAAACCACATGTCGTGCTGTAGAAAGGCAGAGGGAAGCATGCCTCGCGAGGCCGAGTCGGCCGGATTATCAGCCGAAGGCACATGGCGCCAGCACTCGGCGGGCACTATGGATAAAATCTCGCTAGTTCGGTTTGATACGAACGTTTTCCACTCGTGCGGCGGCGAACGGAGCCATGCTAGCACGATAGCAGAGTCAGACCACGCATAAATCTGGTCGCGATCTATGCGGCCCTCATACGTTTGCATAACCTTGTCTATAAGGCGGGATAAAAGTGTCGAGGCCAAAAGCTCGAGACGAGGTACAGTCAGACGCACACGTAAAGGTGCAACGCGGGTTTTCGCAATGACGAGATGTGTGGTGACGTCACCATCTCCATCTGTCAGACGTATGTAAACGCATGCGGCAAAACTGCGTTCCGAGGCATCTCCGTACCCATGAATTTGAATGGAATGCGAAGGTGTGAAAATATGACGAGGAAAAGACGCTTTGGATAAGAGTGGTAACTCGTTTGTAAAGGCCGTCCACGCGTTAACAATGTCGGCCGGCGGGGCCGAATCCCAATCCACCTTAGCTATCCATAACAATTGTATTAAATACTTCCCGTACAACGTGACAGGCGATAAGAGACCTAACGGGTCGTACCATTTGGCTATCTCGGAGAGAATAACCCTTTTTGTGCATATAGCCGAAGTTACTTGCACCTTGAAATTAAATATATCGGAACTAGGGTTCCACTGGAGGCCGAGGACCTTAGTCCTTTTATCGCTCTCCATTTCTGCGAACGGAACATTCTCCGGCCGCTCACCATGAGAACCTGGTGGCAGCACCGCAGCGAGTATCGCTGGCGAGTTGCTGTGCCACTTGCGGAGTTCGAATCCGGCGGTAAGACAAATATCGATCAGCTCCTGTTGTAAAGCTAGGGCTTTCGACTCCGTGCTTTCACCTGATACCACGTCATCAACAAATACCGAGTCTAACAGAACTGGCGAAGCAAGCTTAAAACGTGTTGCCTCGTCACGGGCTAATTGTTGAATTGTGCGCAACGCGAGAAAAGGCGAGGCGTTAATACCAAATACGACGGAACGCAGACGATAATCACGTAAAGGTTCCTCCGGTGATTTGCGCCAAACAATCCGTTGATAATCGCGGTCACATTCTCTGACTAATATGTTGCGATACATTTGTTTAATGTCTGCTGTAAACGCGATGGAATTTACGCGGAATTTTAAAAGCACGTCAACGATGTCTTGATGAAGTTTCGGACCCGTTAATAAAATATCGTTCAGTGAGTATCCACTGGATGATTTGCATCCAGCGTCGAACACGACCCTGGTACGTGTTGTCTCACTCGATTCCTTAACCACGGCATGGTGAGGAATCCAGTACTTCGGACTTGGCGTGTCGCACTCCACGGCCTCCATGTGATTTAAATCAAGATACTCTTGAAGACACGCATGATAATCAGCTTTTAATTGTGGATTACGCTCAAGTCGGTACTCAAGTTTTCTAAATCGTGCGATTGCGATCTGTCGCGATTCACCGAGAGGGGGCGCGGCGGGCTTGAACGGAAGCGCGACGACGTATCGCCCGGTCTCGTTTCGGGTATGCGTCTTTTGGAAAAAGGATTCGCAAATCTTTTCATCAGGAGTGTAAATGCGTTTTTCAGGAAGCGACTCCAGCTCCCAGAACCTCTGTAAATTGTCATTGTCGAATGAGCTAAAACAGGCCTGGAGTGCAGTCGGCGTCGGATTATTAACGGCAACCCTACCCAATAACAAGTACCCGAATATACTATTCATAGCAATAGGCGAACCCGGCGTACCTGTTATTACGTTATTTAATAAAATTTGGGATAGTATATCCGCTCCTAACAACATTTCCACCGGCTGGGGAGTACCAAAATCTGGATCCGCCAGAGTTAAATTATTTAAATGTGTCCACCCCGTTTGAGACAATGGTACACTCGGCAAACGCATCGTTAAGTTAGGTAAAACTAAAGCCTCTACGAGTATCGCAGGATTCTGTTTACCCCTAGGTGTAATGAAACACGAAACGACGCCTTTAGGTTGTACGGGTTCCGTATCACCAATTCCGAACACCGGAATATTCGCGTGATTACGTTGTAATTGTAATCGTTGTGCGCAGGCCTCGCTCATAAACGTCGCTTGACTACCCGTGTCAACCAGGCACCGTACAGTTGACAGCTTCGAACCACCTAAACAAACGTCTACCAGTGCAGTTGACAATAAAATAGTGTCCGCTCGAGCGCTAGATGCTCTAATCGGCGCGCGGGCCGCACAATTCCCCAGCAAAACTTCGCTAATTGCCATCGGATCCGCGACCATATCGGCGTTGCACTTCTCCGTAGGAGAGAATGAGACCGAGCGCGCGCGCTCCTCCGTAGGAGGGAGCGAGACGGCCGTAGATTGCACGGCTGCACTTAACTCCGCCGGCATTGACGGGGAATAATAATGAATTAACGTATGATGCCTCTTATGACATGTCCGACATACAAAATTTGACTTACAACTTCTAACGTCGTGTCCAATATTCAAACAGTTGTAACAAATGTTTCTCTTTTGTACTAACGAATACCTATCGCGTGGTGACAAGTTTAAAAACTTCGAACATTTTGTCAACGAATGTTGAGCTTCACAACACACGCAATTAGGTTTGATTTTGTTTGAACCTTGGTCACTCATCTGACTCTCAGCTGAGCCCGCCGCGGGAGTGACGTTAGCAACAAACGACCGTTTGGCGGGTGACGACGGCGCGGCGCCCGAGCTGCTCGCGCGGTTCCAATATTTTCCGCGACTGCTACCCACATCTGAATTTATGCTTTTAGCGGACTGCCCGCGAACAGAAACAATTATTTCTTCCGCGGAAATTTCCCGTTCGAGAAATGAAATGAATGTGTCTACATCAGGAATGTCGAACGTTTTTGTTATTGACCGTTCGAATAACCGGCGAGTAGTATGAGGAATTTTACGTAGTAAAATATTTAGAAGTATGAAACTCCACTGTTTCACGGGAAACTCCATAACCTCGAGTGCTTTAATGTTTTCTTGATAGATATTAAGTAAATTTCGCATACTCTGAGTGGATTTATCGCAGCAGGACTCGATATCTAGAATTTTGTCGAGATGTTTTGATGCGATAACTCTTTTGTTGTCATAGCGGGACACTAAAATATCTAACGCGATTGGGTAATTATCGTCAGTTATTGGGATCGATTTTATGAGGTTATGCGGTTCGTTTTTTACCGTGAGAAGTAAATACCTAAACTTTTCGGCGTCAGTATAGGCGTTGTTGGCGTGTACAAGCGAACGAAATAAATCATAAAATGACGGCCAATCAGTTTGTTCACCACTGAAAGTGGGTAAAGGTAGTGTGGGAAGTTTCTTAAACATCTCCGGCTGTGCAGCCACGAAAGGCACAGAAGGACGGCTCATGCGCCTATACTCTTCTTCCTCCTTCTTTAAATTCGATAAATGCGTTACTATTGCATAATACAAATCGTTAAAATCGTTACGGATCTTAATCTGTTCCTCTTTGTTAAAACATTTTAATTTTATGAACGTTTTTTCAATTCTAGTCTGGACTTTAGTGAACTTTCTCTGATAAGAAACTAAATCAGTAGTTCGCGAGCGAAACTGTTCTTGATCAGTTGCTGCAAACTGAATGGTGCGTTTGAGGTCATCGAGGATGAGTTCTCTTTCAAAAATATCTTGTTCGCACGGATTATCGCCGTCGGACATTTTGTTTTGCAAAGATGGCGATTCCCCGCCCGTACTTTGCAAAGCTGCCGGATCCGGCATGCTTAGGTATTTCAACTTAATGTGACGAGACAAGAAGACACAACTTGGAAGGTACAATCCGGATCGAACGGATCAAATTATATATATGTACGATATTCCTACTGCTTCAAACGACTCACCGCTACTGTGCCCATCCGCCGCCTCGGGTCCCAAGGGCTAGGCTGAAGGTCCAAGGGTTGTCGTCCAGCGAAATATGACGCACACAGGTTCCAAGGTCACTGGTAAGCGCACTCTTCCAAGGGGAAAGGTCCTCAACGCACACACGAATAAATGGAGAAAAATGTTGTTCTCGCGGCGCCGCTAATTACCGAACTGATCTAGAGGTCGTGCGTGTCATTGCACACACGTTTATATTCGCTTCCGGCAGGTGGCGCTGTTAGCGCGCTGGTGTTCCCATCCCGGAGGGATGACGGCTTCAAGACAAGAAGCAGCAAATCGCTAGAAGCTCGTAGGGATACCATACATAGTAAGAAAACAAAATAAATTGACCTTTGAGATTGTGTCTTCGGTCATAGAAAGTATCGATATAAAAAACTATACTAAAAATAGTGTTCCTGTACGGAACACCTTAGTTTAGTCTTTGTATCAACTTTTATATATTTGTTATAAATGGACAGTCTTTTCGTTACTACGTACGTAAACATAAGAACCTAATAAATAATTAATAATCTTAGACTAATTACAATCACAATTTAAAGCGGAAACTGCTTCAAAATCAAAAGCTAGCCCACTATGTCTTGTTATTAAGGAAATAAGCCTTTAAAAATACGAGGGCATTTATAGCATCATCTGACAATCGGTTTCGTATTTTCGTCACAAAGTTTCCAGACAAGGAGAAAACCCGTTCATTTTCTGTCGACGTAGGCTTTACTGACATAACAGCTTTATACAAGTTTTCCAGATTTGGTGTTCTTTTGCCAGTTGATTCATATAACTGAAACTCTTTTTTAATCAAGCCTCTTGTTAAAACAGTTTCAATATTGCTCGTAGTGTCTGTGGCTGCCATTTCAATAGCCTGTTTTAGTTTCAGCTCAAAGGATGTAGCTTGCTCGAGTTGCTCGTTTTCTGATGTCTGTATTAAAGTGTCATCTTCATCTAAATTAGAGCTGCTAGGAAATAATCTATTGTACAGTTCTTCTGTAAATCGTATCAAAGCTGTCTTAGTGCAATTGCGTGTACCACTTTCATTATAGTTCTGAAATATGGTTGGGTTGTGAAGGTATTTAATTAATGTAATCAAGTTAATATTGCGCCTATTTTCAATTTTGCTCATCAGATGGTCCACGAACGTTGTGGCTAAATTGTTTTCCATAGACTTTAACTTATTTATCAGCACGTCTATTATTGCCTCCGATGTCAAAATAGTGGCATCTTTCCTCGATAACGCTTCAACAGACAACTTAACCGGGTGTAAAACTGCCAACAATGACTCTAAAACATCAATGTTGGCGTCTCGCCACATTGAGGACATATTTAAATCGATCAATGCCTTTTTAATTGCATTTTTCAGTTTAAGAAATCGTTCCACCATCTGCATCATCGAGTTCCATCTTGTCTGGACATCTAATAATAAGTTCAACTCATGGCCGATTTCTTCTTTGACGTGTTTTTGCAGCGTGATGTTTTTCAAAGGACTCTTCCGAAATAATTTGACCAAGGCTCGTGTCTCTTCCAAAACTTTGTTGATATTTTGGGTATATTGTACATTATTTGTTATATCAGATTCTAACTCGCCGTCGTCGAATAAAAAAATTTCATCATCATCACTGTCTTGTCCAGAAATGTTTTGTTCTAAAGCTTGATTTGTTGGTTCAGTAACATCAACGTCGCTCGTATTGTTTTTTTTTTTGCAAAATGTAGCCAACACAGATAAATGAATAGCGTGATTTAAGCATAGGACCATTTCAGCAGGGCTTTCGCGTCCGAACTTTACCATGACGTTTGGTCCATCACTAGTCACAGCTACGACGTCTTGTTCAAAGCATAATCCAAACTCTTTTAAGCGATCTTCTACGATTTGCCTCGTCTCCGTTGCCCTACATTGACCCGGTATGAAAACAAGTCCCAAATTATGAACCACGCCGTCTGCATGATGGAGACAAAGGTTGAAATACCTTCGATTTCTCAAACTTGTCCACTCATCGATACTCAGACTGAATCGAGCGGATTGGTCATTACGTAGTTTGCACAAAAAAGTAATGGTTTCTTTCTTTTTCTCTTCATAAAATTGGAGTATTAAATTCATGACTCCAGACTCATTTTTGGGTAACCTGAAACCTCTTTGCTCTAAAGATTCCCTTATGAAATCGCTCCTTGTAATTTGGCGAATTGTGAGGCCATCTTTTGCTGCTAATATGGAAATTATTTCCCCGAGAGACTGTTTGGGTTTCGGTTGAAATGTAAGAGTCTGTTGAACTGACGTCTTAGGTTTTTTAGGAGCCGACGGTTGCGCGTCTTCAGCACCAGTAGCTCCAGTGTCACAGCTGGCTGAAGTGGATGGCATTGGCTCTGTTTCACTTTGACATTTTATCGAAATCTTATGTATATGTTCAAGATGCCTTACTAGCCCGCTTGTATTCGAACCTTTCATTGAAATCTTTTTAGGACATTTGAGGCATTGTGCGGCTTGTATGGACGACGACTTGTCATCTTTAATTTTAGTGAAATATTTCCACACTTTAGATTTCTCCATCTTTAAACTGTTAAACAAAAAATAATAAATAGTTACTTTACTTTTAAGGGAGAAAAGCGAAATGATGACAACGACTTGAGCATTTAGTTCATAAATAGAAATGGAACTAAATTTCATTGGAAAAATGAATAAACATAACGACTTCACAAATTATCAAATCATATAGGCAAGGCAAGAAACACACTCATAACAAATTGATTCGTTTCATTTAAACTGAAACTCAAACGATCATATATTTTGTTCAATACCACAAATACCCATATAAGAATTGAAATAAAACGGAAAAAGCAACATAATTATACTAGTCTATAAAAAGAAAGTAAATTACTTACATTAGAGAAGTCGCCCGCTTAAATTTATATACTAATTCAGTCTAATTCGCTCCGAGAGCGACGCACACGCGCTCCGCCGCCGAATTCAAAATGGAGACTGGCGTGTACGAAGGGAACGGGGAGGCGGCGGGGCACTGTCGGTCACTCACACGCCGCGTGGCAGAGCCGCGCGCGAGCGTAAACGCTTTATTATGATTTTAAATTTTTTGACTGAATTTCTCGATTTCTCGATTTCTCGACCACTTTTTTCTCGTCTCGAGTAAGGCAAAATTTCCCGGGAATTCTCGGTTCGAGAACTCTCGAAGAGAAACCCTACTTGTATAGACGCAAACAGACGGTGCTACAATACTCTCGTACTCGGCCGCTAATTTTAACAGGCCTGGCAAGTCGGTAAAATAATTTTTCTTTATGTATAATTTATAATTTCGGAGCATGTTTTCATGTATGCGGTATAACATTTCTTTTCCGTTTAAACGGCCGTATGTGCGCATAAGTGTCTGTAAATCTGTGACGTAGTCGGTGAAACTTTCTCGAAACTTTTGTTTTCGCGCCACTATTCTCACGATTAGGTCCTCTTCATAATTTGTTGGATAGTAGTACAGCTTGAAGAGTTCCAGGAATTCGTCCCACGTGTTCCAGGTATGTACATTATTCCTGTACCATAACAGGGCTTTACCTTCTAGGATCCGTGGCAGCGCGGGTAGAACTTCCTCCTTTTCTATGCCGCTGGCCGAGATCAGTTCTTCCAGCCTCTCTATAAATTCGACGGCGCTGTCGGATGTCGTGTACGACAAATTCCATTCCCTGATAAGCTTGTTCAGGTTTACCTTGCCTTTACCCTCGTCACTTTCCATGTTTTGAGGTTGGTTCTCCGGCGGTGTCTTGACTTTCTCCGAACTGGTGATGTACTCTACGAGTAACTTTCGTATTTGTTCCACGGTCAAGTTCTCTGTCGCTATGCCCTTCTCCTCGGCTTCCTTTATAAGCTCCGGCTTCTTGAGGTGGTAAATCCACGTTGTAGGCATGTAGGTATCTAAGTATGGCTTGCCTGTAATACGACGGGAACGGTGCGGCGGTGTTGTATTTTTTTTTATTATTTTATTTTAAGCACTTCACAGCTTCACTGCCTAGGCTACGGTTAAGCGGACGGGATCGGTTTGGCGGTATTTTTTTCCAATTATTTAGGTCTAGGTTTAGACCTAGGTTGCGGTAGAACGGACGGGGTCGGTGCGCGGAATTTCTAAACCTATTTAGGCTTTAATTCTGTGCCTAGATTGCGGCCAAACTGTGCGGGTATAATTTACGAGCGAGTGAGTTTAATCGCGATAGTGCGTTGTAACTAAATATCCGGAATTACTAAGAAAAATGCCGCTATTCTCCCCGAGCTTATTAAGACTCTTCACGTGAGTTATTTCGTTGGGCGCCGAATGTGATGATGCAATTGTGCAATTTCGCCTCGTTCCTCGTCATCCTATCAGGTGTACATGAATAATTATCATTGAAGTGTAAACATCTATTCAATAGATAGAAACGGTCAAATGCCATAGCAGTGGAGAATTCAGGGGTCCAAAAGATGTCCTTGGAGGTTTGCCAATACTCATCTAAACGCGTCTTTACCAGTATGCCCGTGGCCAGCATAATTGCAAAATAAGTATACAGCTCGTCCGGCGTTGTGTCCACCCATTTGGTGATTCTGCTATTGGGAGAGATTGTTTCGCCACACACACAATATCAGCTATGCTGATGATATGGTGTTGCTGGGGCCGTCAGTGGGGTCAATCAGGAAACTGGTGGCTATTTGTGAAGCATATGCGACAGAACACGGGCTTAGCTACAACTGTAGTAAAAGTGAGATACTTGTTTTTAAGAAGGGCAAAGAGAAGCCGATAAATGTTCCGCCTATTAGGCTAGATGGCACGTCTCTTCGGGTAGTGACAAAGTTTAAATACTTGGGTCACATAGTTACTGAAGACCTGAATGACGACGGTGACATAGAAAGGGAGCGCAGGGCACTGGCAGTTAGGGGGAACATGATTGCTCGCAGATTTGCTCGGTGCTCGAAACCAGTTAAGGTGGCACTTTTCAAAGCCTATTGCCAATCATTTTATGCGAGCAGTCTGTGGGTGAAATATACTCGTAAGGCTGTCAGTGCGCTGCGAGTCCAATACAACAACATTTTTAGGATGTTGATGCAGCTGCCCCGCTTTTGTAGTGCGTCGGGAATGTTTGCGGAGGAGCGCACGGATGGGTTCCACGCGATCATCCGCAAGAAAGTGGCCTCCCTTCTATGGCGCGCTCGGAGCAGCAGCAACAGCATAGTAATAATGTTGTCAAATAAATTTGACTGCTCCATTTATAATAAGTGGAGGCAGATAATGCTTGGCATGTAAATATAAATTGAATTCAATTTTATTTAATATAATTTAATGTATAATACAATTTCTAATGTAATAATTCATACTAACATAGTTTAATGATGTACTGTACTAACAACTTTATGGGCTCCTGGCCTGAAATAAATAAACAATAATAATAATTGTTTGCTGTATCATCTTGTCTGCTAACTGCTGGGCGTATTTGTTGGTCTGGCTGGCTATATGCTCCATAATAAACTGATCCCAAATTGCCACAAATGTATCATATAGATCTTCATAGCAAGCTGTAGGTCCACTGGCCTGGAAGAAGGGTTCTCTCCTTAATTCTGGTAGAATTTGAGGCCGCGGGAATTGCTTCCATTCAAAGTTAAATTTTATCGGATAAGGTGCACTTAAAGAATCAGTGAGAGCTACAGACTCTGCGGCTGCTGCTGGTTCCTCTGTAGGGTCGACCACCAGAAGCGCTGTGATAACGGCAGGTTGAGGTTCCTCTGTAGGGTCGACCACCAGAGGCGCTGTGCCAACGACAGGTTGAGGTTCCTCTGTAGGGTCGACCACCAGAGGCGCTGTGACAACGACAGGTTGAGTTTCCTCTGTAGGGTCGACCACCAAAGGCGCTGTGACAACGACAGGTTCAGGTTCCTCTGTAGGGTCGACCACCAGAGGCGCTGTGACAACGACAGGTTGAGTGGGTGGCCAAGAGTAATCGACTGTTAGTGGGTGCGGAGGTTCTTCTTCATCGCTATCCTCGTTTGGGAGATATGGCCGGGTAACTCTTGGTATTAGTGTTGGGCTGAGTTCCTCGGCATCTTCGTCATCGTCGCTATCTTCACCATCACTGCCTGTTAAAACATAAAATAACTGTAGGTACTTTATTCATCGTCATCATCATGATCATCAGCATGTATACGTCTCACTGTTGTGTTGGGCATATAGCAACGGGGAGTAGTCCCCACGCTGCGCTGGCCCAGTGCGGATTGGGAGGCTTCTCATACTACATCTTAGAATTTATTTTCAGATATATGCAGGTTTCCTCGCGATGTTTTCGTCCACCGGAAAGTTAATGGTAAATATCAAATGATAAACCGTACATGATTTCCGAAAAAAATATTGGTACGAGCCAGGATTCGAGCCCAGGGCGACAACCGCATGCTTAAATCACCCTACTTATATTTTATTCACTTACTTACCATAAAAAAGGGCACTTTCAATTTCAGCATCACACATTGGGCGACGGCAAGAAGCAGCAGAAACTGCTTGAGGTTTCCTGTAATAAAACGAACATTATAAAAATAAATAATTTCGATAACTCCTCGACATGATGAATAAAAAAGCTGTATACAAGGAACTAATGGCTAAATCGTATCATTAACCTATACTCTCGAGTAAAGAAGTTGTTGACTTACACAATAAAAACTAAATCAAAATCGGTTTAGCTTTTTAAATGTTCAGATTCTACACATAGGCACGCAGATCAGACTAATAAGACCTATAATTTTTTGTCCTACATACCTTACACACCTTAGTTGCGACGTTGTTGAAGTGTGCCTCGTTGATGGAGTGAGGTACGTAGACGTGGAACCGACGTTTCCATCTTCGATATTCCTATGGAAAATACAGTTGTTTAGATGTTTTTATACAGACAATACTAACTTAACTACTTAAGTTAATATGGCAAAAATCCCCCAAAGGCAAAAGTTTGCCTTTGTAAGAATTATACTACTTCTTAATGTTTCACGCCACTTCGAATTGAGGTTACAGTACAATAGGTACTTTATTTTATTATTTTATTTTTCTCGTTAAAGTGTCTCAAAGTAAGTTGTTTCAAACAATAAAAACGAAATCAAAATCGGTTCAGTTGTTTGAGAGCTCTAATTCCACCGAATAGGCACACAAATGAAACCAATAAAAACCTATCCCTTTTCGTCAACATACCGTATTTGCGACATTGATGGAGTGTTCCACGTTGGTGCAGTGAGGTGCGGGGCCGTAGAACCCACTTTTTCATCTTCGACATTCCTATTGAGAATAGAGTTGTCATTAAACTGATACTACTAACTAAACTACTTAAATTAAACTGAAAAAGATCCCTCAAAGGCAAAAGTTTGCCTTTGTAAGAATTACGAGTATACTACTTCTTATTATTTCACGCCACTGCTCGGGAAAAAGGCAAAAAAAAACAGGTTTCAATACAATACTATCTTGATTACGCCATTACTTCAAGTGATTAATGTAAATAGTAGGTAATACCAACAATAATTAATAAGGTCAATCTATTGCCTACTTTCTAGCCTCTACAACAATTTACTAGAGTTAAACCAATGCTAAACTAAGTAAACACACCTCCATAACCAACATTGTGTTGTGTTATACTTAAGGAGTTCTTAGTAATAAACTAATCATAAAACATCAAATATTGTTTAAAATTACGTAAACGCATTGAAGGCACCTTCAGTAAGCTTGGTTTTATTCTACAAACTTAGCATAAATCTTTTTTTTTGATATTTACATAGCTTCGGAAGAAGGTTCCAATGTTGACTTGTAATGCGTTGGAGTTGCAGCCAACGCAGATAAAATTTCAGCTGCAGCAAACCTGCGAGGGAAAAAGTTTTACTTCAGTATTCAGCCTCCTTAAAACTATTAATTACGTAAATAATTGCTATTATTTTATTACAAAGTGAGAAACACCGACAAAAAAGACCGGATAGACTAGGTATACAAAACGCTTAACACAGGCATGGCAAATTATTATGAAATTTATGAAACTTCCAAGTCTTTCAATGCAGACTGCACTATAATCCCCTTCCACATGTACATACGTTCAAAACTACCCTATTCCTATCTTCTCCACTGTTAAGGCTTCACCTCTCCCCTACTAAAAAGTTTACCCTTCCACAATGTGTACCTACGTATAGCGGTAGGTCGATCACGTAACGCATTGTACGAACGTCGGTTAGGTCTAAACGTCACTTTTTATATGGAAAATTGACGGATAAATTGTACCGACGCGCGTTCGGAACGTTACGTGATTACCCCTCATGTAACGGTCTTTTATTTCATAGTAGAATACAAGATATTATAAAACAGTTGCAAAAATACTTACGGTGACAAATGAATGGGACTTCTGGTCACCTCCTCCATGTCCTCAGCGGAGATTGGTGAGCTAACCATTGGCTCACCAATCTCTGCTGCCGCCATTTCCATAGCATTGTCGCAAAGAGAATGCCTAAAACGGAAAAATAACCTTTAATAATCAAAAAAAATATTATTACTTATTGTAAATTAGACATTCTTAAGAAATGGACTCGGTGAGCCTCCCAACTATGAACTGCGAAGTCCTGAATTCTTACTTTTGTTGTTAATGAATAGTTGTTAGGTCTGTGACAAGTTCAAGGTGCACTGCTTTGGTTGCTAGACACACAAATGCACAAATGTATGACTTGATTAATACACTACCTCTGCCTTTGCGGTTGGATATCACCACTCGCCCAGCATAATCTACGCCAGTCTCAAAAAATGGATATTCTAGCTCAACACGTTCTCGCGGTAAGTTACCCATAACAGGTTGAATTGTTTTGCCACTAAATCGAGAGCATTTTATGCACTTATGCACTGTACTTTTAGCAAGATCCCTTCCGCGAATAGCCCAATACTTATGCCTGGTGGTAGCCAGAAGTAGTTGGGGACCTGCATGCATGAACCTGATGTGATAATGTCTGAATATCAACTTGCATAAATGGTGCTTTGAACTGAGCAATACTGGATGTTTGACATCGTATTCGTAGCTGGAGTTGCTCAGTCTTCCCCCCACACGAATGAGATTACCTTCTCCAAGAAATGGAGAAAGTGACCGGATATTGCATTTTCGAGGTAATGATTTATTTGACGACAACAGTTCCATTTCCTTGGGAAAGGAATCCTCTTGTGCCCTACGCAAAAGAAAATTGCTCGAGCGTTCAAGTTCTTGTTGAGAAATGTTGCCTGTTTGCCTCGTTCCTGCTTCTCTGCAATTGTTAATGAATCGGAATATCAGCGCTATAACACGTGTAAGTTTTGAGAAGCTTGATGAATTTGTAATGAGCTCAGTAAACGGGTTGTCGCATTGCTCTTGAATTACCAGTGACTGTTCTACCATTTCTGGCAAACAAATATTGGATAGTTTGTTTGGATTTTGAGGCCATTGTTCCTTATCTAATTGAATGAATTGCGGACCAGACCACCACAAATTTGATTGACCTAGTTGATCAGCACTAAGACCGCGGGATACTAAATCCGCTGGGTTTTCTTTGGATGGTACATACTACCACTGACAGGCCGCTGTGAGTTCTTGAATTTCACTTACTCTGTGACGCACGAAAGTTTTGAGATTCAGTGGTGATGAATCCACATTTGTGTCAGGGGGTGCTTCATGTGTGAACATGCATGTCTGTGATGTATTTGGTTTAGGTTGAGGAATCGCACCTGAAATTAACCATCCAAATTTGGTTTCATAAAGAGTGGGCCGGTTTGTACCCAACTGAATACGACTTGAACCCAGCACACTCCAAAATATCTCTGCACCTACCAAGATATCGATGCATGCTGGCTTGTTGAATGTGGGATCTGCTAACTGTACCCCTGAAGGTAATTGAATAGGAGAGACATGCTCGATATGGGTTTGCTTTATGACATTATCAGAGGTTGTGTAGATTGCCCTAACCTTATAGCAGCCATCAATTACTTCACACCGAAAACAAACACCAGGTACCCACGCCTTCTTAGTTTACCTAATCATCAAATAAATTACGGTAGGAATTCTGTAATATATAGAATATCAAGGACATACAACAATCAGTTTAGTGACATCGACCCATTTGTGTATAACAACAAAAAATCGTTTAAAAGTGCAATTGCGAAACAAATACATAATAATATTGAGGAGGGCTGAACACACACACACACACACACACACACACACACACACACACACACACACACACACACACACACACACACACACACACACACACACACACGCACGCATAAAGAAGATAAAATATTGTAATATTTGTAATATTTACTCATTAACCTAACATATTTTAAGCAAATCCGTTTCTTCCTGTATCTGTTAGGGAGACCTGTCATTGGCTCGACAATTGTATCTTAAATGTAAGCCTATATTGAATGTTAAAAGCTGTTGGTCTTCTAATAAATAAAAAAAAAAAAAAAAAAAAAAAAATATTGTTGATGTGTATGTATGTCGATGGTATGGCTGTTGTAATGTTCGGAAGTACGTGACAATCTATGTTCGTCTTGAAGCTCCCGTCTATTGAATGGATTTGAATTGCACATACCTGAGATGTATTGGATGTGTGACTGTTGATGCCAGACACCTTGGAATTGATCGGGGTAGTGATCAGTTTGAGCTTATGGCGCATCTCGTGTGTAATAAAATTTGTAGTGCTGCCATTGTCGAGCAGTATACGCGCTGTCTGCAGCGCCCCGTTTTTATCTGCCACCTTCACGAGGGCTGTAGACAGCAGCACCTGAGCTGATTGAATGCTAATAGCTGACTGTTCAGCAACTACCGAAATGTTTGGAGGTGCGTCAGTGTGGCTCGTCTCTTGCTTTGATTCAGTGTGAATTAGAGTGTGATGTTTCCTATTGCAATATTTGCAATGTGACAAGCGACACTGATACTCTGAATGGCCGTGACAGAGACAGTTTAAGCAAACTTTGAAGGCCTTTGCCTTTGTGAGCCGTGCATCAGCTGGCAACCTCCTAAAGGAGGGGCAACCATACAAATGATGAGTCTTTTTGCATAAGGGGCATGTGTTTGTGTACGCAGGCCTACGAGTACTGTCAAATGAAGAGCCAGCATAAAAGCTTTTTGGTTTTGACTGCCCGTTTTGATTTGACGATGATGCTAGTGATTCTTGTTTGAATTTAGTTTGTCTGATGTCCTCAAGGCTCTCCAAAAAGTCTGCTCTTTGCAAAAGAAATGTTTTAAAAACTTCTAATGTAGGGACAGTCGACTCAGAATTGCGTCGCTCTTCCCACTCTCTAGTGGTCACAGCATCTTACTTATTCGCCATCATGTGGACTATCAGTGTGTCCCAGTTATCTGTTGGCTGACCTAAGGAATGAAGTGCGCGTAAGTTTTTGTTTGTGACATCAAGAATATGTCTCAAAGCTTGACTAGATTCTTTGTAAATTGTTTCGACATTGAATAACGCATTGACATGGTTTGTGACTAACAATTTCTGATTGTCGTACCTCTCAGAAAGCAATTGCCATGCTATTGGATATTTGTCATTGGTGAGATCTAAGCTCTGAATGATAAGTGCCGCGCTACCCTTGAGCGATGCTTTTAGGTAGTGGAACTTGTTGACTGCATTTATTGATTCATTGTTATGAATAAGAGAGAGATATGTGTCTCGGAAAGCTAGCCAGTTTTGATAACCACCCTCAAAGCGAGGCAAATCAATTTTCGGTAAATTGACAAAGTTTGCATTGTGTGCCTTGACAACTGTAGAAGCAGAGCTTACCTCAGATTCATTGACGCTGGAGTTTGGTCTCCTATGCTTTTGAATTAAAACTTGCGCGGATGACATGCTCGCGTAGTAGACATCCTCAAAAAGCTGACGCTCCTCTCCGATGTCGTCCCCGATTGCTGCCCCAGACAGCATTTCTATGTCGGTCTGTAACGCATCAAATTCGTCGAATATAGGTGCAATCTTGTCAAAGCGTAACTGAAGTTCGGCAAGTCGTATTTCGCTAAGTTGGGGCATTGCTGTTGCATTTTCTATAAATTTCTGGAACGCTGTAAGCTTGCCCTTAACAGCACCACGTTTGTAATTAAGCCTTTTAAGGTCTTGCTCAGTGGTCATGATGAATGAAATAAATGCAACTATGTGAATTAATATGCACCTAATGTAAAATTATAGCAATGTGAAAATATTGTACAATTAATTATAAACCCTGAAGAAATGTTCTGAGCAAAAATATTATGCCGATCGTTGAAAGTGCTATTTAGATTGATTAGGCGCTGTATTTAATGCAGGCGGCGGCCGACCGTAGGTATTGAATGCGATAATCGCAGACTCCTTAATCACTTTGTTTACCTGTTAATCGTGAGAAAACGGTAGTTAGCTATTGAACTTGGTAGAAAAAGGTCTTTGATCCGTAAAAATGTATTGTAAAATTAGATATTTGACTATTTAAGTCCTGAATTCTTACTTTTGTTGTTAATGAATAGTTGTTAGGTACTGAGACTAAGTGGCAAGTGTAATCTGTGTAATTTAGAGTTACCTTTGTGAATAAAACGGCTAATGAGGTGTATTTTATGTGCAAATATGGATTATGATAACAAATACGAATGAATATCTTACTACTGATTAGACGATTGCAATGAAAATTATCTATTACTGCACTAGATGAATATTGACTTTAGGCTGTCATATAATGCCTAAATTATGAATTTGCGTTGAACCAATGGATGAATTAAATGGAAATGGATGTGAAGCAACTACAGAATGATGTGAATAATGTGAAATGAAGGAAATATAGGAACGATCTCACAATTTTGTCCTTTGTCCTTATCTGATGGATGCTTATTTCGTCGGCTGAGTGCTTCAATGGTTCAACTGTCTGGATATTGTGCCTCGATTCCCGTTGGATGCTTGCTTCTTCGTGTGATTGGTGCTGGATGGGCTACCGTAACTAGCTGCTGGTTACGGCTGGATGTCCCTCTGCTATGGGATGCTTCGTGTGTTGTGGCCTGCTTCACCCGTCGCTGAATATCCTGACTGATGGGACTCGACGAGTGTTGGCACTGCAATGTCACGTAGCTGGATGTGCCCTGCGCCAACCTGGATGACCCACGGCTTTGCTGATGAAAGTCCGTTGAATTGAAGAAGCTCCACATTGCTCACAGTCCTGCTTTCGCCCACTTCAGAGGCTTCGTAAGGACCATGTAAAATCTTCGCAGGTCCGTAGGATGTTAAATAAAAAAGTGGACTGTAGAATTGCTGGTTTTAATCCAAAGTGGAGAATTACAGAAACGTGACATGTGTTTTAGTCGTTGGAAGGTAAGTTTTATGTATAGTTTTTCTTGTCTACCTTTTTAATTCCAAACATTGCCATATGAAAAATGTATTGTCTATACTATACACAACAAATATGTGACCAATTATTAAACATATATTGAACATTTTATTACATCGAACTTAACCAACCAGTATTAAATTTAATCTCGTAAGCAGGGACTTAAAGAGGTTAAATTTAAATTGTCTCAAAGTAAGTTGTTTCAAACAATAAAAACTAAATCAAAATCGGTTCCTTTGTTTGAGAGCTCTGACTCCACCGAAAAGACACACAAATTAAACCATTAAATACCTATCCCTTTTCGTCAACATACCGTATTTGCGACCTTGATGGATTGTTCCACGTTGGTGCAGTGAGGAACGGGGACGAAAAACCCACGTTTCCATCTTCGACATTCCTATTGAGAATACAATAGTTCTTTTAGATTTTATTAAACTGTCACTACTAACTAAACTACTTATCTACTGTAGGTACGTAGGGACGTAAATACAAGTACAAATTAACCATAGAACTTCCGAGCTGACATTTTAACTGCATAGAACGAATAACTGCCAAATGTATGTCATTAAGTACGTACTCGTAGGTATACTAAGGATGCGATGAAAACCATAAACATCTAGATAACTAGGTACTTATATTAATATTGTAAGTGTGCAAATAACTCTGCCTATCTGTCGCCTCGCAGTCTGAAGCACTACAGAAGTACTCTAGTTAGTACTTCGTAGGTATAGTGCAGTTTGTACTTCGTAGGTATAGTGCAGTTTGTACTTCGTAGGTATAGTGCAGTTTGTACTTCGTAGGTATAGTGCAGTGTACTACTACAGTTGAAAAAACACAAAACGTTTGAGGAATGCTAAATGCTTAATAGCTTGGGAACTTCGTTTGGATAAAAAATTTAATATAAAAAAACGTACGCCGATGAAGTGCTAGGTTGGGGCTCGGCAACGGGGTTTTCTTTGTTAATCCAATCTAATGAGCGCCTTCTATAACAAAATTAAGCCTTCAGATTTGCAAACAAAAAAAAACAGTTAAATTTATAAAAAAATTGTTTAAGTTATTTAAATATTCTTACCTTCTCCTTGCGGTCAATGGTAATTCCAAAACCAATCCCGGAGGCCAATCACTCAGTGGACCACAATCAAATCTAAAAGAAAAAGGTTAACATTAAAATATATATATGAATGTCGGTATTGATACTAATTTCTTAGTCAAAATAAGTTTCTGTCAAAAATTAAATTTTTGGTACAAGCTTTTATTGTTACCTGTACTTTTCTGTACTTATACCATCATCAATTACTCATTGAGACTATTCTAACGAGCCCAAACTCAACAGGATTACGTCGGTTAAATACTTGACGGAGAACTTACATAACTTACCTATTTATATACTTACATACATAGGAACAGGTCAACTTAATATAAAGCTTTGTAAAAAAGTCCCTTACGTTTCTAAGTTCTGTGGGTTATTACGCACACCACTATCTCTCCCGCGCACACCACCTCTCGTGCGCACACCACCTCTCGTGCGCACACGACCCATGTCAATAAGCAAACTCCCTCTTCTAATTATTTAAAAGCGTGGCCTGTGTCAAAACAAAACAAACAAAAACGTTAAACATGCCATGCGTGCTAAATGTAGGTACCTACCTACTATTATTGTTAGCGTATTTTTAAAACCAAACACGTCCAAATACAGTTGTTAGTCATTTATCAAAGAAAAAAACAGAGTTTCTGTCAAAATTTCAGTTGCGATATATACGGGCATTTTCAATAATTCGTGCACCCAATTAGCGTGAGTTGTTAAATAAAAATTAACTCTTATGTCAGTTTTGTAACGACAATTAAGTATTTAGTTTGTATAAAAATTTACTTTTTCTTTTCAATATATAAATCATATGCATATAGACCTTATTTAAATGCGAAAAAAGTTCAGTTTGACATCATTTGTATGCTTAACTTTCGTTACAAAACTGACACTAAGTTAATTTTTATTTAACAACTCACGCTAATTGGGTGCACGAATTATTGAAAATGCCCACCTACGAGTAAGTATAAGCATTTTTTGGCATACTCGTATATTTTTTTTGCCTAGTCAACTACTAAATGGTCATCTCTCCATAAACACTCGATGTAACAAAGACACTCCGGTCTGGTATTGTTATACTGTTGTATTTTAATTTTTAATTCCAAACGTTAATACTTATAGGTATTATAGGTCCGTGTACCAGTAGGTATATTTATGTACCAGTGTGTAACCGCCATACGATAAATAAATGAAATCAAAGCAATATGGACAAGGTGATTGTTGTACTTTCTGCCAACTTTCTAATAACGAGCACATCCACTCCTCACCCGCACAGCGAAAACTATAAAATAATAAAAACTAAAAGGGCTTGACTACGAAACCTTATAAAATATACGTCCCCGCCCGCCCATCTCACATTTACTCTTCCTCGTCTCAGAACAGCCGCCGCCGCCGCCGCCGCAATATTAGTTTCGGCGCCCACGCATATGCGTCGCCGACGTAACCCCGTTGAGGCTCGTTAGAATCGTCTTAATGAGTACTTAGGTACCTAGTTGATGACGGTCTGTGAGCTGTCGAACTCGTGAGCTTGTTTTTAGGGTTCCGTACTCAAAGAGTAAAACGGGACCCTATTACTAAGACTCCGCTGTCTGTCTGTCTGTCTGTCTGTCCGTCCGTCTGTCACCAGGCTGTATCTCATGAACCGTGATAGTTAGGCAGTTGAAAATTTCACAGACGATGTCAATACGACTATAACAACAAATAATAAAAAACAGAATAAAATAAATATTTAAGGGGGCTCCCATACAACAAACGTGAAATTTTTGCTCGTTTTTGCTCGATATTGATAACGGCAACAGGCAGGCGCTTGAAGTATTCACAGAATATTTAGTGATATATTTACTTCAAAAATCAATAATTAAACTAAAATAAAACTAATATTTATGTAAAACAAACGTGATTTTTTTGCCGTTTTTATAGATACTGGTACGGGACTCTTCGTGCGCGAGTCCGACTCGCACTTGGCCGGTTTTTTTTTAATTTCGAAAAAGTGAATCAACAAAAAAATATATAAAATGGCATTTAAGTTCCGTAGGTACAACATTTTATTTTATTTTATTGGAATTACTGATTAGACGTGTAAAAGTGCCTAACTGGCCTATTTGTAGAATAAATGTTTAATGTTATAAGTTTAATTCTTTTTAAAACATTAACTGAATGAACAGCAACTAAGAAGAAATTAAGTAACTAAAAAAAGTATAATAATTCAACTATCAACTTTTCCGTTAATACATAGATACGAATTACGAACATTGCACGAAAACCAATCCATGGCGTATCCATATTATGCAATATCGCTAGCGCGCTGCGTAAGTGACGTCACGGTGTGGAAACCCCTCGGAGGGAAATTTCTGTTATGTTAAAGTCCCTTTGTGGGATTTGTTATGATCGTTGCCAATTTCGATCTATTTATTACTTTCGGACGATTGTTAGTCCATTTCCTTCATTTTAAATTAATTTACGATAAATAGCGGTAGTGTTAATAGCTGTTAGTAATATTAAATTATTAGAAAAGTGCTGAAAAACGTGTAGTTAAATTTTGACTATGAGTAGGTATGTTGTGTTATTCATAAGTTTTTTACCGTAAATCAACTTAAAACTATATTTTTTTAACGAAAAACGAAAGATTACTTACCTGTCTCCAAGATATCTTCTTCTGGCACCGAACATTCACACTAAAACCACCAAAATTCACTCGCGAACATCGAACGTGTCAAACGCGCCAGTACCAGTTTTAGACTAACGACCAAATTAGTTTTTCCCTCCATTGGCCATTGAAATTATGGCTTGCAAGCTGGCTCACTTCATTGGCTATACGTTACAATGGATTAAAACGAGATAGGTTTACGTTTAGCTGTTATTTCTCTAAAGAAAGTAAGAATAGATCTTGCGGCCCACTGAGGGGTCTCCACAGACCTCCAGGAAAAAATGTGAAGCCCGCAGAGGGGTCACCACAGCTGAAGGGATAATGACAAAAGTTGTTAAAAAGGCATTAAACATTTCATAAAAAAAAATTCAGCCCTAAAATGTCACTTTTTGAAAAAATCCTTTCGAAATAGTTTATAAAGCCCGACCAGGAAATAGTTATTTGTTCAACAAGAGAGCAAAGTAAATTTTTGCTGCGAGTGTGGATGTTAAGTCCCGAGCAAGCGAAAGAATCTATATTTGAATCACGAGCGTAGCGAGTGATTCAAAATTAGAATCTTGAGCGTAGTGAGGGACTCAAAGGCACGAGATGCAAATATCTTTGCTCTCGTGTGATACATACAACTTTTCACCTCAGCAGTGAGAACATCGTCACGTTAAAAAATATATCGTTAGGCTTTTACGCACCTATAATATTCTGAATTTGTAATAGACCCCACACTATGATGTTGATGTGTCACCAGTGCTCGATATCAAAATTAAAAAGCTACTTTGACTCACGGAGTGAGCAAAATCGCATTTTGCTCACTGTTTTCACGCAGCAAAATATGCTTGTTCGAGCTGCTGAGGTGAAAATAAAAAACCTGCTTTGGGGGCGTTACATTAGCAATAATGATAGCAACACTAAGTATAGTCGTACGCATGCTAATTGGCTAGTGTAAATATATTATAATATTGATGATAATATTGATATTATAATATTGATTAGATTATTGATGAAATAAAATCAAGTTTGATTTACAACATTTATACTTATTATAAGTTGTAAGTCAATGTGATAGGTACTAAAGGTTGGCAACACTGTTTGCAGCCACCATTGCGGTTTTGGGTTACTAAGGATACCTACATTGTGTTATGGAAGTACAGTAATTAAAATTCAGTTTGTTACTTTCTAAAACCTCTTGTTTTACTCATATTTTACATCAGGTTATGGGCCCAGACACATAATTCTGTTATAAAAGTAAAATAAGTGGGTCGGACACTGTTTGTCGAAAAAATACTGTCGGTATCGGCGCGGCACAAATGGCTGCGGCGTTTTGATGAAAAGTCGACGGGAAGAAAATACTTGTTCAGCAAGGACGGGACGAGCAGGAAGCTAAGAAATAAACACAATGGAAGAAAGCAAAATGGCAGGCACACACATAAAACTAGAAGGAGCATCAAATTGGAATGTATGGAAATTCCAGTCCGTGATTTTGCTGCGAAGTCAAGATCTATTACAAGTGGTAGAAGGTACCTCTGTGAAACCGGAGGACGCACTTGGAAAAGCTAAATGGGAAAAGCTGGATGCTAACGCTCAAACTTGGCTTGTGACAAGAATGTCAGAAAATGCGATGATGCACATTATAACTTGTACTACGGCCGCGGAAATGTGGAGAAAACTTAGTAGTGTTTACGAACAAAAGTCTGAAATAAGTGTCCACATCATACAACAAAGGTTCTTTCAATACAAGTATGAAGAGGGAACAGAGATGGCTACATTTTTATCAAAAATAGAAGAACTGAAAAACCAGCTAAAGCAGTTGGGAGAAAATATTTCAGAAAAATTCGTTATAACAAAAGTACTGATGTCACTTCCAGATTATTACAAGCATTTTGTTTCCGCGTGGGAATCGGCACCGGATGAAAAGCAAACCTATGATAATCTTGTCGCTAGATTATTAATAGAGGAGGAGCGATTGAAAGATAAAAGGGACGTGCTTCAACCATCATCATCAGCTTTTGTTGTAAAGAAAATAGAAAAGAGAAATGCTAAATGTTTTAAATGCAATAAGCAGGGACATTTTCAAAGCGAGTGTCGTAGTAATCGAAATAACAGTTCGGACAGTGACAATAGACCGGGTAAAAAGTGTTATTACTGCAAAAAGTCGGGACACTTGAAAAGTGAGTGTTGGTTCAAGAAAACTAAGGACAAAGATAATAACGCATTTGTGATCGCGAGTTCAAGTGGACATTTGCAGCAATCACAGTGGTTGGTAGATACAGGTGCAAGCCAGCATATGTCTCGTAATCGTGATTTATTCACATCATACTCGCCATTATCAAATAAGACTGTAATTGTCGGCAATGGCAGTGCAATTAGTGCGGAAGGTTGTGGACAGGTGGCGCTACAGGTCTATGATGGCCGAAATTGGATAGACACGACCATAGACAATGTTTTGTACGTGCCGGAATTAAAAACAAACTTGTTTTCTGTCAATTGCGCGACAGACAGAGGTTATGTTATGATTACAAACAATAACAAGTGTAAGTTTCTTAAACAGGACAAAGTGTGTGCGGTAGCTAATCGTAACGGAGATATGTACTACATGGACGTACGTTACAAGTGCCAACAAGCAAACGTTACTCAAGTACAATCTAGTCTTAAAGAATGGCACGAAAGACTAGCTCATCAAAACTTGCAATACGTCAAGGCTGTGCTTAAAAATAATAACATTTCAGTGAAAAACGGTACGGACGTACAGTGTGAGGGTTGTTTAGAGGGCAAGATACACCGTTTGCCTTTTAGTGCTAGTGAAACCAAGACGACGAGGCCATGTGAACTTATACACGCTGACACATGCGGGCCTATGGAGGTGCCGTCTGTGGGCGGTTCCAAATACTTCGTTGTTCTAAAAGATGATTACTCTAACTTCAGATCTGTATACTTTGTTAAAGGGAAGGATGAAGTTAAGACATGCATTGAGAACTTCATTAACAAAGCGGAGAATGCTACCAACAACAAGATACTGTATTTTAGATTGTAACCTCTTTTTTATGGGGTCACCACCGGCCGCCACAGTCGGTTGGCATAAGACTCTAATTTAAATTAAATAAAACCTCAGGGCGCCTTGCTACTGGTTACTATTCAAAGGAAACACACATTAGGCAATATAACAAATCATTTATTACACTTCACATGGGAAAGTTAAATGTTCACTCAAAGAGATAAGTACATAAGTTTTAGGTAGGTACACTAACCTTGTCCAACAGTTTTACACAAAACACTATACCACCGTTTCTTCAGCTGCAGCAAGGAAGCCGATGTACTCGTGGAAGCATCAGTCAGACATCAAGAAGCTTCACCTCAAACCACCCATGCCACGTATGCTCTGGATGTGGGCAACTTGCTTTTCTCCACCGAAGACCAGGAATATAGTGTATGCGCCGGAAGTAACGTAAATTAAGGACCCCTAATAACAAAATTACGGCCAGATTAAACGTGGTTCTGAGATTAGGTCTCACCAGACTGCTAAGTACGAACAAAAGCGATACTCACATTATCGGGATTTTCTTTAATTCATTTTATGTTGTTATACTGCCATTTTTATTTATAGTGATTTAAAATTAAATTCGGCATGTGCGCCTTACTGCGACTTATTTAATTATATTAAATATGGCCGACTTCGCCATCTTTCCTGCAGCTTCTCGGAGCTTGTTAAATTAAAAATGGATGCGCCCGTATGCTTTGGGAGCCACGGAAGAAAAGACACCTCAGCGCACTTGATATCGCCTCGGTGGTGTCCAAATTCCGAACTAATGTGAAATACGTGACGTATATCGTGCTTGATGAGCGAGTTTTATTAACTATCGGAGTAGCTTATAATGAGGCAACGAGTTGCGCGAGACAAATGTTAGATGGCGTTAGTATGTACTTATTGATTTATAATTATAATCACGCAGGATATTCAAAATACAAAAAAAAGTTGTTACAAGATCTGACCAGGGTTCGGAGCTTGTGAACAAAGAAGTGCAAAATCTATTCGCTAAACGGGGGATTGTACACCAAACTACAGTTGGATATGCGCCAGAGCAGAATGGAAAAATTGAACGCGAAGTTCGCACGCTGACTGAGGCAGCGAGAACAATGCTGTGTGCAAAAGGTTTACCCAAGAAGTTATGGGCTGAAGCTGTTCACACTGAAGTATATGTCTTGAATAGAAGTAGTAAAAGCAATGAAGAAGGAAAAACCCCATATCAGACATGGACTAATAAGGATTTTGACATAAATGAGTTGAAAATATTTGGTACTCCTGTCTTCGTCCATATCCCGAAGGAGAAGCGAAGAAAATGGGATCCTAAAGGACAAAAAGGAACCATGGTTGGTTATGGACAAGATGTTAAGGGCTATAGAGTGTTTTTCCCTGAGATCAACAAGGTAGAGACAAAAAGGGATGTTGTTTTCCTAGAGCGAGGTCAGGAAGAGAATGAACAGCTGGTCTTGCTAGAATATGACACAAATACACCAGAGACGACAAGTAACACTCAATTATCCAGAAAAGAGAAGCCTAAAGAAGGAGAATCACCATCCAGTGGAGGGGAACAGCAGATTGAACCCAGTGAAGTTACACAGCAGGATGAAACTATACAAAGTGATGAAAGTTTATATATACCATGTACCAGTGATGAAGGCTCCAGCGATGCAGAAGATGGAGACTTATCACCACGTCAGCAAAGTACTCGAATCAGAAAACAGACCTCATTCTATACATGTAATCATGCTTTTATTGAGGGAAGTGAACCTAAACCATACCGTGAAGCTATGCAACGGAAAGAAGCGAATAAATGGCAAGAAGCTATAGACAGAGAACTAGAAACCTTAAAAGAGAATAACACCTGGGAGTTTTGTGAGAAACCTGTTGGCGTAAAGACTGTAAGTAGTAAATGGGTTTTTAAAATTAAAAATTCTAATGGTACTGTTCAATATAAAGCTAGGTTAGTGGCTAGAGGCTTTGAACAAAATGATATATTGGATTTAAATGAAATATATGCACCAGTAGCAAACTTGTCCACTTTTAGGTTATTTGTGTCAGTTGCTACAACTACTAAACTTACCAATTTACCAGATGGATGTCACAGGAGCTTTCTTATATGGGAATATTGATGAAGTAGTGTATTTGGAATTACCAGAAGGTGCATATAGTAGTGATAAAAAAATTGTAAGATTAAACAAGTCCCTGTATGGTTTAAAAAAATCTCCTAAATACTGGAATGATAAATTTAACTCTGTTATAATGAAACAAGGTTTTGTAAGGTCTCAGAGTGATTCTTGTCTGTACACAAAATGTGGTGGTGATGCTAAAACATATGTTTTGCTATATGTTGATGATTTACTCATTTTTGGAAATAAATCAACTGAAATATGTGATCTTAAATCAACGCTGAATGAAGAATTTAAGATGAAAGATTTGGGTCTAGTGTCAACTTTTCTAGGGATACGTGTGACACAAGATCTAAGTAATGGTGTGACCAAATTGAATCAAAAAGAATATCTAGAAAATGTTTGAAAAAAATTTGAAATGCAAAACTGTAAAGGAATGTCTACCCCTATGGACCCAAATTTTAATTCTAAAATATTAGAGGGAAATGATGATTCTATAATTGATACAAATGTTGAAAAGAAATGCAGAAAGATCATAGGTTGTTTGTCATATGCAGCGTTAGGTACAAGGGCTGATTTATGTATTGCTGTGTCAATTTTAAGCAGATATCAGAATAATGCAAATAATATCTTGCTATCAGCTCTGAAAAGATTATTGAGATATATTAAAAATACTATTAATTACAGTCTAGTGTATAAATGTAACAGTGATATGTTGGTAGGATATTGTGATGCTGATTGGGGAGGAGATTTGAAGGATAGGAAGTCGACAACTGGCTATTGTTTTATGTTTGCCAATTGCTTAATTACTTGGTGCTCCAAGAAACAAGCCAGTGTTAGTCTGTCTTCTACACAGTCAGAGTATGTAGCAATCAGTATGGCTGCAAGTGATGCTTGCTGGCTAATAAATCTACTCAAAGATTTTAATATTGAGAGAGTATGTCCTGTGATGATGCTTAGCGACAGCCAAAGTGCCATAATGGCTGCTAGTACTGATAGTGTTAAACGGTTGAAACACATAGATATA
Source organism: Epinotia brunnichana (assembly GCA_963854355.1). NCBI lineage: Eukaryota > Metazoa > Arthropoda > Insecta > Lepidoptera > Tortricidae > Epinotia > Epinotia brunnichana. The sequence continues at coordinate 26,142,086 of OY977944.1, forward strand.
AGATTTCATTATATCAAGGATTTGATTAAAGAGGGTAAATTGATGTTGAAATACATAAAAACAGAAGACCAGACAGCTGACATGGTTACCAAAGCACTTAATAAAAATTTGTTGTCAAAGCTTATAAATAAGTGTGGTCTGTATGAACAGTAAGTTTATTTTTTGTTTTTGGTAGTATAGGTATAACATTGAGGGGGGGTGTTGTAAGTCAATGTGATAGGTACTAAAGGTTGGCAACACTGTTTGCAGCCACCATTGCGGTTTTGGGTTACTAAGGATACCTACATTGTGTTATGGAAGTACATTAATTAAAATTCAGTTTGTTACTTTCTAAAACCTCTTGTTTTACTCATATTTTACATAAATTATATGTTTTTAATTATACTAAAATGATCTTCCATTAAAGTTAAACTAATTCATTTATTTATTTTTAATAAATAGGATCGGTATTCATTTATAATGTGCAAACATTCTTCACCATATCAGCCAAAAGACGTCCCCTTCTGGACATAGGCCTCCCGCAAAGAGTGCCAAAGTGACCAGGTGCCAAGTTGTAAATAATAAATAAATGAAAAACGAAACGTTGTGTGAGAAAGAGACAATATGCGAGTGTGATATGAGAAAGAACAGGATAGAGGAATAAGAGGGATAGGATAAAGGTTTGAGCGAGTATAAAAAATACAATCAATATCCATTATGACCGATCCTTTGTTTCCTTTATTTACACATTTACTTATCATCAAATTCGGAATCTAAATATTCAACTGATTCATATGACATTTCATGGTCCTCGTGATCAGTTAGTACTGGTTCAATAATAGAAACATCGGACTCATTGTCAGTTGTAAGACTAAGTAGATGTTTTACCATCACTGCCGCCAACATTTATAATAAATTCTTCAATTTCTCGATCAATACGGCTGACGTGTCTGACCTTCTCTTCGTAAATTCATCACGGAAGATACCTGAAGTAAAATAAACTTTTACTTTATTCACAAATTAGCCAATTTCCATTGCACATACTATATGATGTACCTACCAGTCATGTTGACAACAAGATCGGTGATGTTATTTAGAGGAATAGACTCCAATTCTGCACCCTTTCTATCCGACAAATACTTCTGCATATGGTAAATCACTTTTCTCAAGTTACTTTTAATCGTTTTCGGCATTTTAACGCACAAATACACACAATTATCGAAGAAATACACTACGCACAAACGACAGCTAACTTTGACATCAATTGACATATGGCATTAATGACGTCTTCAAAGTTACTGTTGCCTGTTGAAGAAATTAGTTCCAATAGTTTTCCGCAATATGGCGAAGTTTATTATTTTCCTGGTCGGGCTATACCCACAAATTTGGGTAGAGACGGGTATTTACCCACCTCTACCCATCTCTATCTGTAGCGGACGCACTACAGCTATATATATCAGGCGCGTGTCGGACACGTTCGGTCACCGACCTTTAGGCAGCGACGAGAACGATACGTCCGTTCTTTGGGAAGGCCCGGCGCGTAATGATTCGAACAACGATTTCGCGCGCGAAAAAAACGTTATTATTAAACAAGTCCTGTAGTTTCATAATTCAATGTTTTTTTTTTCAATAAACCATCATAATCGTGAAATAAAAAATGTTTAAACATACCGAATTAGACATTTTGTAGTATTCTTTTTTAATAGGAAATACCAATATTTTAGAACTAGTGCGATTGTTATGTACTAAAACACTATATATACAATTGTAAAAAGCAAACATCGAAATATTTTTGTGAGTTTAAAATGGATATATTCTACCTAAAAGATAGCTCTGACGCGTATTTTTGGAAAACATTCCGACGAAAACCTGGTTGTATTAAATAACCGTTTACAGAAATAGAATTATAGCAATGTTATGGTCTAGAATAGGAGTTTATCTATACAAAACAGTAGTTTACTTTAACAATGTAAGCATTTGAACAAAAATATGGGCTTTGAAAAAGCCTTACGTTAGCTAAAATACCAACTTTTTGTTTGCGCGCTCATAAGATGACAGCATTCCGCGCACGCGCAGCCCCAGCGCCGGAGTCTATAATTTTTTTTTTTTTATTGGAATCAAAAAAAATACAATTTTAGTAACTTAACCTAAAGATTCGCCAAACTGCAAAGCAGTTTGTTGGCGATTCGCTCACTTAAATAAAAAGATAATATTATCGCGGTACATCGAAACACTACACTACCGCCCCAGCCAAAAGGCCGTAAGTCCCTACAGAGTTCATACGAAATTACGACCTGTTGGCGGCACGGATGTGCAGTGATTTATTTTTACTCTACTTATTGTTTAACTTTAGTTAGAAGTGTAAGTTAATATTCGAACTGTTTAAGTACGGCAGAGGATAATGCAACATATATATTAGTTACTCGTATGCACCTACATATGTTTGCACATAGCTGCAATCGTTATGTAGGTACATATGGTTACAATCGTTTGAAAAAAATTAAAAAATGTGTAGGTACCTAGGGTAAGTGCACCAGTGAATGAACGAATCCAGTGAATGAACGAAAACCTGATTATTTGCTTAAATTAAGAGTTCTGTATATTTCTAGCATACCGGGTATTTTTTTCTCGATTAGAAGCATTCACTGTAAGGGTTTTGTAACATTTATATCAACTCAGTCGCAACAGTTACTAAATGAGCGAAGCTTAAAGTTGACGGGCTATGGGCGTGGATTTTTTGTATGAGCCGGTAATAAGGGGACAAGATTGTTACCTTTTATTTGATGTGCCATTGTACTAGTTTTATAAACTTGTAACTTATGGTGTGTGGTTTTTGGAAATCATAAGAGCGAAATTGTGCTATTCAAACATATTTTTAAGTTATTTAGGTTTAGATTCTCGTTTTTTAGAAGGTGTTCTATAACTAGAATTAAAAACCGCCTAAATCCAGTGAATGAACAGGAGTGTTCATTCACTGGCAACGCCTGTTTTAATGTTTTCGCAAAATCTTATGTTCTAGTTATTGTAATAAGATTTAGTTTTTAGTAGCATAACCACCAATGGTTTGTCCATCGTTGGTCCAGTGTTCGAACAAACCTCATTTTCGAACATAAAGTTAGTTCATTCACTGGTGTATAGATTTCCAGTAAATGAACATCGACCGATAATTACCTAGTTCATTTATTGGTTTTTTGGAACCAGTTAATGAACGAACATTTGTTACAGTTTTTTAATTGTTTTAGAAAAAGTAAACCATTAACTACCACCCCGTGTGTTGGTATATCGAGATACTCCAAACAAAATCGCTAAACAGCAATTTAAACCAACAAACCATAACTATAACAGTAGTTCATTCACTGGTTTTTAGTTGTTCATTTACTAGAAAACCCTGTTCATTCACTGGTGATTTTCCATTTTTCTACCTAAAAGGTCAAATAACTTAAAATTATGGAAACTTATTGCAAAAGCAAAGTAATTTAAGCAAACTAGAATACTTGTTTGAGCTGTACAAACAGTCAAGGCCGATATTAAGTATAGCTATCTTACATACAACAATTTTCAAAGTCAAAAATATCCTTAAGCATTCATTCACTGGTGCACTTACCCTACGATCGATGCCAAAGATATGCCTGCATTACTACACCTATCCTATCCTTTGAAATAAGACGGACAATGCATACACCTCTTCGACGTCGATGGCACAACATACCTATATTATTTAATGGAAATACCGCCACGCGGGCGGCTATCTTCCTCTTTCATCATACTAACCGTCCATATTACAACACACGCGCGTCGCATACAATTGAACTTGTAATTTTATAAGTACTTGCAGTAAAAGTCAGAAATGGTAAAAACCACGTTTGATTAAAAATATTCCTTATGTCCTAGACATAAGTGGCGGCCGTGACACGACGCGCGTGTGTGGATCACCCAATTTTTCTGTGGCAGAAGGTTTTGGTCGTCGGCCATTTTGAGGCCCTGTGTTGGCCGTGGTGGCGGCGGCATCGTCTGAAGAAAGGAGAGCAGCCACGCCAGCAACAGCACAGGAGTGGAGCGCGCTGTTGGACGGTGGAGCCGGGCCAGCGAAAAAGCGAGCTGCGTGAGGGACAAGACCCGGCAGGCAAGAGACGGCGTGTGGGGCGTCGGCAGCTGCTCGCCCAGGAAGGAAAGGCCACGAGGAAAGTGCCGTGATCCCAACCCGACCTCCTAAAATATAACTTCTAACCCATTTTAGGGCACCAGTTCATGCTTTTATTAAACGTAACTTCACTTGTTTTAACTTAGACTTGACCTGACGCGACTTACATACTTACATAATTAAACTCATCCTAGTATTACATTTAGAGAGTGGTTGTGCTAATCTTGTTGTGCATTTATTTGTCTTTCACTTTTAGGACAGTTCGTCAAAAGTGACACGTCATCACGTCAAGTCGTCTAACCTACAATTTTATTCTAGCCACACTGGCTTGCATCCAATTTAAGTTTTATGCCTGCAAAGGCACTTAAATAGCTAAAATAGTGATTCTTTCTTTCTTAGTGTACCTATTCTTTGTTTGAGCTCATTCCAAATACGTAAGTTTTACTTTAAAAGCGCATGAGCATATTTCGTGATAAGACTTTGTTATATGCACTCACGCTTTAAATCATCATTAACATTTTTCTTTGCCGTGCGTGTTTTTGTTAACTTTTGGATAAAACCCTTTTTAATTTACTTCCGCTGACCTAACGCTAGTAATTTTACGAATAACTTCGCCCTATTGCACCGCATTTCTGTGTTCGCATATGCACTCTTCCTGCTTGTACATTTTCAGTTGCCACGTGTCAGCGTGTATAACGGGACAAACACGTGCCCGCCATCTACGCTTCGCGCTCTGTCTGACACGTAGCAACGTGCAACTCCACGGAAGCATCGAGGTTAAGGGGCGTGAGCGTTTTTTGCCAATTTAATTTACCGTGCTTTAAGTGAATAACTCGAGTGTTTTAAGTATTGACCCGGCTTGCACAGTCAACAATATAATTCAACAATGGCTGAGGCAGCAAAGAAAGAGGCTTTATTGGCCGAATTGCGCACTAAGCGTAATTCTATCAAAGGCCAAGTTACTAAATTGCATGCTTACTTGGGAACATTTGGTTCTCGAGAAATAGTGACTGGTGTCAAATTTAATGATTTAACTTTAAGGTTGAATAAAATAATTGAGTTTTCCAGTCGCTTTGATGAGCTGCAAATTGTGATTGAAGTGAACAATAGTGAACAATTGGAAAGTGAACTGTCTGTCCGGGAGACTATTGAGACACATTTGAGTCTAGCAATTGCAACGGCACAAAATATTTTGGAGCTGTCTCAAGCTCCAAAAGAAACTCCGGACACTTCAGTGAAGACTGGTTCCTCGGGTGGCTGTCATGCCGAGCCTCACGGTTTCCAGTTACCAACAATAAAAATAAATAAATTTGATGGATCCTATTATAAATAGATGGAGTTTAGGGATTTGTATGAGTCCTTAATCCATAATCATAACAAAATTCAGGCAATTTATAAATTCCATTACCTAAATTCATATCTGGAAGGCGAGGCGGCTCGGGTGATAGCCAACTTGGAAGTTTCAGCTGTCAACTATGCTGAAGCCTGGGCGCTACTATGCGACAGGTTCAGTAACAAAAAGCAATTGATTACTAATCATTCGAATGCGTTGTTTAACATTGATTCTTTACAGCGGGAGTCAGATAAGGCTCTAAGATTCTTAAGTGACCATGTTACAAAAAACCTCAGGGCGCTGAAAACATTAGTCAGCCCACTGAGCACTGGGATACAATCCTGGTTCACTTACTATCATCAAAGTTAGATTCAAGCACTAACGCTAAATGGGAGGAACAAAGAAGCGCTCTTAAGGGGTGGCCTACACTTGAAGATTTCAAAACATTTTTAAAAAACCGTGCGGATATTTTAGAAAATCTGTACCGATCCAAACGGGATAAGCAAAACTTACCACATTCCAACCATAAACCAGAAATGGTAAATAATAAGGCTTCATTTAAACATGATAAAAACATAAAAACTTTTGTAGTTTCAGAAAAACAAGATGAGCACAAAGATCGGCCGGCCGTGCGTCGTGTGTCGCAGCGGCCACAGAGTGTACGAATGCCCCGTCTTCCGGCAGATGTCGGTGGACGAGCGGTGGTCGCGCATCTCCAGCCTCCAGCTGTGCCATGTTTGTCTGCGTCCCGACCACGAAACTCGCCGATGCAACACATACCTACACACAACACAAACAAACACACCTAATCAATCATCTAGTGGGGCTAGCATGAATCAGAGCGTCCAGCCTACCAGCAGCGGTACGGTGGAGCCTGCTTTCTCCTCCACTATGTTGACATCTGACAGTGCAGAGGTGCCACACACCTCCACTGCTAATTCTTCGCTGTCTAGTAGTGAAGTATTGCTGTCCACAGCACTAATAGAAGTTGTTAATCCTTGCAACAATAGGAAAGAAACTGTAAAATGTATCTTGGACTGTGGGTCACAGTCTTCTTACATGAGTGAGGGATTGAGGCAGCGCCTACTGCTTGCATCTCGGCCCATAGTTGCCACAACTGTGTTAGGTATAGGTAACACTCCACTTAAATATAATCCAGGACGTTGTGCAGCTCTTATACAATCTAAAACAAGTGATTATAGCGCCAATGTTGATTTTCTGGTCCTTAACCAAATAACCGATCACTTACCAAAAAAATATTTTGACATAAGTCACTTAAAGATACCCGGGGCTATGAAACTTGCAGTCCAACATTTAATATTCCAGGCGATATAGATGTTTTGCTAGGTGCGGACATTTTTTGGCAGATTGTAAGCGGGGAACAGAAAACTCTGTCTCCCAATAGCCCGACCAAACTGATATCTTCCAGATTGGGATGGCTGCTGGCAGGACCATTCACTAGCGCAGCTATGCATGTAACCTCAGCAACCACGCGCAGCCATCTCTCTCTGTCTGATCTGTCTAACCAGATGACGAGGTTTTGGGAGACAGAGGAACTGCCCTCGGAGGCAGAGCCACATGGGGATGTGTTCGAGCCACACCCCATAGAAAAACATTTTGTTGAGCATACTTATCGCCAGGGTGATGGTAGGTTTGTAGTAAGGTTACCTCTTAACGACACACCGGATTGTTTAGGTAATTCTTTCCATATGGCTAAAAGGCGCTTATTCAACTTGGAAAAGCGGTTTAGTAAGCAGCCTGAACTTAAGTCAATGTATGTTGATTTTATTAATGATTTTGCTAGGTGCGGACATTTTTTGGCAGATTGTAAGCGGGGAACAGAAAACTCTGTCTCCCAATAGCCCGACCAAACTGATATCTTCCAGATTGGGATGGCTGCTGGCAGGACCATTCACTAGCGCAGCTATGCATGTAACCTCAGCAACCACGCGCAGCCATCTCTCTCTGTCTGATCTGTCTAACCAGATGACGAGGTTTTGGGAGACAGAGGAACTGCCCTCGGAGGCAGAGCCACATGGGGATGTGTTCGAGCCACACCCCATAGAAAAACATTTTGTTGAGCATACTTATCGCCAGGGTGATGGTAGGTTTGTAGTAAGGTTACCTCTTAACGACACACCGGATTGTTTAGGTAATTCTTTCCATATGGCTAAAAGGCGCTTATTCAACTTGGAAAAGCGGTTTAGTAAGCAGCCTGAACTTAAGTCAATGTATGTTGATTTTATTAATGATTTTGCTAGGTGCGGACATTTTTTGGCAGATTGTAAGCGGGGAACAGAAAACTCTGTCTCCCAATAGCCCGACCAAACTGATATCTTCCAGATTGGGATGGCTGCTGGCAGGACCATTCACTAGCGCAGCTATGCATGTAACCTCAGCAACCACGCGCAGCCATCTCTCTCTGTCTGATCTGTCTAACCAGATGACGAGGTTTTGGGAGACAGAGGAACTGCCCTCGGAGGCAGAGCCACATGGGGATGTGTTCGAGCCACACCCCATAGAAAAACATTTTGTTGAGCATACTTATCGCCAGGGTGATGGTAGGTTTGTAGTAAGGTTACCTCTTAACGACACACCGGATTGTTTAGGTAATTCTTTCCATATGGCTAAAAGGCGCTTATTCAACTTGGAAAAGCGGTTTAGTAAGCAGCCTGAACTTAAGTCAATGTATGTTGATTTTATTAATGAATACAGAGATCTAGGCCATCTAAGCGTCTCAGTGGCACCATACAGAGCGAATCATCTGCCTCATCACCCAGTGATAAAAAATAGAGAGTCGACTCGCTGCCGGGTCGTCTTCGATGCTGCTTGTCCTACATCCTCTGGATACTCCATCAACGATATCCAGATGGTAGGCCCAAATATACAAGATTCCTTGTTTAATATATTGCTTAGATTTCGACATTATAAGTATGTGCTATCGGGGGATGTCGAAAAACAGTATAGGCAAATTCTAATGAATGACGCTGACCGTAACTTACAGGTCATTCTATGGCGTGAGGACGAGCACCTGCCTGTTCGTTCACTCACATTAAATACCGTTACGTACGGATTTGCTTCTGCAAGTTTTTTAGCAGCTAGGTGTCTATGGCAGCTAGGGCCGAGGGCAAGGATCCTCTAGTTAAGGCTATTATACAAAATGATTTTTACTGTGATGACTTATTGACAGGAGCAGATTCAGAATGCGAACTGCTTCGCATACAAGCAGGAGTCTCACAGGCCCTTGCCTCTGGTTGTTTTAACTTGCGGAAATACCGCTCAAACTCAACTATGTTGTTAAAATCTGATTTTATTAATCAACAAGATAATTTAGCGTTGAGTCAGGCCTGTCAAACACTTAGATTGGGTTGGAATCCTAGCCAAGATATATAAAATTTTGACATTAACATTGATGACACCAATGACGACACAGTTACCAAAAGAACAATACTGTCCAAAACTTTCCAAGTGTTTGACCCCTTAGGGCTGTTAAGCTTATGCACTGTTAAGCCTAAGATTCTTATTCAAAAATTGTGGGCGGCCAGTATGTCGTGGGACGAACCAGCTCCGTCTGAAATACGGCGAAGCTGGGCGCGTTTCATAAAAAACTTGCATCATATAAAGAAATTGAAGATACCTAGATTAGTGTTATGCGACTTGCCGTCCACAATCGAGGCGCATTGTTTCTGTGACTCATCTTTGGCTGCCTATGCTACGTGCATTTATATTAAAACAATTTCAAGCTCAGGTGAGACTCAAGTCAACTTACTGTGTGCGAAGGACAGGGTAGCGCCCATCCGTCTAGTTACCGTGCCCAGGTTAGAATTGGCCGGGGCTCTGTTAGCAACCAAGCTTCATGACGCTGTAGTTAAAGGCCTGAGGCGACCTGTCTCTCGCACCATTTTTTGGACAGACTCAGCGGTTGTACTTGCTTGGCTTAAGGCCGACATTTCAAAATTAAAAACGTTTGCAGCTAACAGAGTTGCTGCCATAAATGAGCTGGCCCCTGGAGCGGACTGGAGACATGTGCCAACTACTCAGAACCCAGCTGACCTGGCAAGTCGAGGGGTAGACCCGCAACATGTCTCCAGCGCCGCTCTGTGGTGGCATGGCCCGGAGTTCTTACTTAAAGCTGAAAATGAATGGCCAAGGCTAGACTCGGTTGAACCTGCAGCTTTGCCTGAAGGCAGGCTGACAGCCTTAGTTGCAAACGTAGAGCCTGAACCTTGTATCATAGATTTTGATCGATTTTCCAAATAGAAAAGATTACAACGCACTGTAGCGTACGTGCGTCGTTTTATAAATAACTGTAAACCTGGGCAGGCTAAGCTGACAGGCGAAATAACTTCACAAGAGCTCACAGACTCACTTCAGGTGTTAGTGAAACTTGCACAACAGCAATTGTTCACTAATGAACTTGAAATATTGCGTAAAAATAAAACATTAAGCTCTAAATCAAACATCGCGTCTCTGACGCCCTTCACTGACCCGCAAGGCATCTTGCGAGTCGGGGGGAGGTTGGATGCTTCTGGTTATAGCTATGATAAGAAGCATCCCATGCTATTGCGTGCTAAACACCCACTCACCAAACTCATATTCAAACATGAACACACACGTCTCTTACATGCAGGGCCGCAGCTCCTCTTGTCTTCAATTCGCGATATTATATGGCCGGTTGGAGGCAGGAACCTTGCACGAAGCACTGCCCACAATTGTGTCACTTGTAGCCGCGCCTCTGGTAAAACGTTCAAAATCAAAATCAAAATATTTATTTTGTAAAAAGGCTTAAGCTAGCTCTTTTACACGTCATGTTAAACTTAACTATTTTACATAAAATGGTTCTTTATCATCTATAAATTCCTTTACAGTATAATAAGATTTCTCTATAATATGGCGTTTAACGCTCGACTTAAATCTATTCACAGACAATTTCAGCATATCAGAAGGTAACTTAGTGTAAAATCGTACACAATTCCCCATAAACGACATATTACTCACTTTGCAGAGACGGTATTGGGGAATGACTAATTTATTTTTATTTCTGGTGTTATAATTATGAACATCACTTTTTAATTTATACATGTCAAGATTTTTACGATTATACATTATATTTTCAGTCCCTGGGCGACCGAGCTCCGCTCGGATGAAAATGGTGAAAATACGGAGAAAACGAATTTTCCCGGACATGAGACCTATCTAGATCGATTTCTCGCCCCCTTAAACCCCTGCATACCAAAATTCATCGAAATCGTTAGAGCAGTTTCCGAGAACGTGATTGCAAATATATATACAAATATTGCTCGTTTAATAGTATAGGATAGATATATTGTGAGGCAACGGTGAGAATATTGATTTCTTTAAACTTATCTCGCAGAGAAACGCGTGACCCTAAATTATAAATACTACGTATAGCACGTTTTTGTAAATTTGTAAAAATCGAATTTATATCAGCAGCTTTGACCCACAATAGAATACCGTAAGTCATGATACTATGAAAATAGGCAAAATATACCAACCTTGCCGTCTCAACGTCTGCAAGTTGACGAATCCTTTTAATTGCGTAAGCAGCTGAACTGAGTCTACCTGCCAGAGTAGAAATATGTGGACTCCATTGTAATTTCGAATCTAAATTTATGCCAAGAAAAACAGTTTTATACTCCAATTCAAGCACTTCGTCTTTTAGGATAATCTGCGCGTTATTTTTATGCTGTACATTAGGCAAGGAGAATCGAATGCACTTTGTTTTTTTTGGTTTTAAGGAGCAAATTATTTATGGTAAACCAGTGAACAATACACGACAGTACATTATTTATTTCACTAAAATTGTCTTGGTATCTTTTGACTTTAAATATAATCGATGTATCGTCTGCAAAAAGAACTAATTTATGTTGTCCATTCATAAGTACTGAATTGTTTATGTAGACAAGAAATAAAAAATTTCCCCAGAATAGACCCTTGAGGGACCCCCATTGAAATAATAGACCCAGCTGATTTGGTTTTATTTATGTCTACTTTTTGAGTTCTGTCATTCAAATAAGACCGGAGGAGATCAAGTGCCTTCTCCTTCATACCATAATGGTTAAGCTTTCGAATTAGTGTGTCGTGATCCACGCAATGGAAGGCTTTAGACAGATCACTGAACACGCCTAGTGCATCAAGTGATTGCTCCCATGCCTCAAAAATATGTTTAATTAAGGTCGTGCCTGCATCAATCGTAGACCTGCCCCTCGTGAACCCGAATTGATCTCCATGAAGTAAATTATTCAAATTAAAATGGGACAGTAATTGATCGAGGATAATTTTTTCAAATACTTTGCTTATAGCAGGTAAAATTGATACAGGTCGAAAATTAGTGCTTCATTAAATCAGGGAAGACTCCTGCATCGACACATCTGTTGAACAATGAAGCTAAATGCGGTGCAATAGGATCCATAATTGACTGCAGAACCTTTACCGATAATCCCCAAAGATCTTCAGTCTTCTTTAAATGTAATGACCTGAACGCCTTAGTAACCATTTGAGGGATGACGTATTTAAAACAAAAAATATTTAAACATTCAGGCACATTTGTTTTTAATAGTGACTCAGCCATGCGAGGAGACGAATTCAACGACCTGGGGCCTATTGCATAAGTTTACTAATAATACTAGGAAAAAATACTAGTTACAAGTCACCGATTTACAACTCGTACTTATTTGTGTTGCATAACCATTCATGATTTTACTAATAATACAAGATTATTCCTGTTGCATAAATTGCTGATAATATTTCTAAACAATAAGTTACAAGATTTTAAATTACTAGTACTTATATATTCTGTTGCATAATATATTTATTGGAACTTGTAACACTGGTGCTAATATTATCAACAAATTATACAAATTATAAGTAAATTTGATGGCTGAATGAGTAAAACCTTTGCCTAGGTAAGGTTTTTTTTTTAAAGTAACATTTAGGCGGCAATTTGAATACTGAATGTTTTCGGCGACAATTATTTAACAAAATAAAATTGAGTACAAACGTATTTCAATATTATAAAAAAATGACGGGAAAACGTGAACAACAGCGAAAACTGAAAATGTGCGTTTTGGCAAAAATGAACGAAAAGAAGGACGTGTTATTTGGTCCATTTTCCGCAACCGTTACAAAAGAAATAAGATGTGATGCCTGGAAAAGTATTGGACAATATGCACAGAGCCTAGGTATTTTAAAAGAAAATAAAGATTGGACCTATATTCGCGATGTTTGGTGGACGAATATACGAAAAATGTCAGTGGTAAGTAACCAAGTATCTATGTGATACCCATAATGTTAATGCTTGCACGGTGCACGTGTTTGTCTGTTTGTAAACTAAAACATAGTTACTTTCTGATAGTGATAAAGTACTTCGTTATCACATAAGACGAATCACTGAGTACCTAGATAGTAACAATAGAAACTTGAAACTTTAATCATGCATGTGTTATGTGTTAACCTTAGACACTTCTTCTGAAGTATATGACGTCTATTCTTAGTAAAAATTAGGTACTGCCTTCTTGCTAGTAATAAACTAAATAATGTTTTAATTTTTCTTTTCATACATTATTTATGTTTTTAGGAAAAGCTGGATAATAGAAAGAAGACAGGATCTGCAGGTGGTACAAATTGTAAAGAAACCGAGGTCGATTTTCTGGTGTACGAAATATTAGGAAAAGAATCACCCGTGCTGGAAGGATTGGGTGTAGCGGAATCTTTAACTTTAGAAACAGCATATAATATAACAACTGATATAGATGTTCCCACTCACACAACATCTCCCGCCGTAAAGGAAAACACAGCGAAAGAGAGTGATATAATTGATATAGATGTTCCCACTCAAACAATACCTCTCGCCGCGAAGAAAAAACCATCACAAAAAAGTGATCCTACTGAGCTGACCGGAAAAAATAATTTAAAACGCAATTTGATTGAAGAACGTGAAGAGCTTATTCTGAAAAAAACTAAAATGACAATAGAAATATTAGAAAAAGAAATTAAACTTAAGGATTTGCAAATACAAAACGTAGAACGCGATAATTACCTGAAAGACTTGCTTGCAGATACTTACTTATGAGTGTAAATATGATCTCCCAAGATCGCGTTTTACTAGCAATTTTGATCAATTCTCAGTAGCTGTGTTCATTCCAGATAATGAACATAACGTCAATTTGGACGAACTATCGGAAGTTGCCAGTTAATAACAATACCCAATGACTATCCGTATTCTATTTAATGTTGAGTACGTATTTTGTAATTGAATTAAATTATTTTCTGCTTAAAAATTATAAAAAAAAAATCTATTTCATTTTAGTTATTACGTGCCTACATGCATGCCTACTAATAATAAATCTATAAAATAACGCAAGTGTCTATGATTTAAAAATACACCTCTGAAAGTAACAAACCTAACTACATATTTATATGCAAAGCCTTCCTCTCAAAACTACGTACTTTTTAAATTAATACCTCCTTGCCCTCCCTCCCTCTAGCCTCTTAGCCCTCTTTAGCTTAATTGGTAGTGACCCTGCCTACTAAGCTGGAAGTCCTGGGTTCGAATCACGATACGACCATTTATTTGTGTAACAAATTGCAAATATTTGTTTCTATGTTATGGATGTTTTCTTTGTGTATACGTATTTATCTATATACGATATTTGATATGTATTATACAGAGTGTGACATTCATTAGAACATAAATTTTAAGGAACGGTAGTTTAAAGTAATGTGAACCGTTTTATCAAAAAAAAAGAAACATTCACTCTTTCTGATCGACTAATTTGACTAATTTTTCCTTTTTTTGGAGAAGCAATGTATTGCAACCATTTAACTTTTTAGGATTCCGTACACAAAGGAGAAAAACGGGAACCGATTACTGAGAATTCGATGTCTGTCTGCCTGTCAGCGGGCTCTATCTCAAGAACCGTGATAGCTATAAAGCTAAAATTTTCACAGATAATGTATTTTTCAGTACAGATGGTGCTACTTTATCGCACTAGTGTGAGAAGTGGTACATTATGTGCCTATGTCGAAACTTCAAGGTGCCATATGTACTGAAAAACGTAGTACAATACACATGCAAAAAGGAAATTCGTAACTCGTGCCGATTTAAAACACTCCCCTCGGTCCTGTTTTAATTTATCGCCACTCGTTTCGAACTTCTTTTTTCCCGCACTTGTATCGTAATGTACTATTTGTTGCAGCTATAACAACAAAGAAGAGATTTATTAAACTAGTTTCGGGTCATTTATTGAAATGTTACATCATTAATAGGGTTCATAAATAGGGTCATTTTATTTAAATGTTACATCATTGATCGTATGATTTCTTGTTGACGTCGGACAGCATTTAATTGCGGAGCCTCAATAATTATATCTAAAATATTATCTTCTTCTGGTAGATCCAGCTGCGGGACTGCATTCGCCTCTTCAGCTTCCCCTTCTCGGGCTATATTGCAAAGCGTTGCACAACAAATAACAATATCTGCAGCAAATTTTGGGTTTACTCTAAGATGGTTTAGGCAAGGGAATTTTTCTTTTAATATACCGTAGGCACATTCTATGGTTTGTCTCGTTGCCTTTAGCCTGCGGTTATATCTCCTTTCGCCGTCAGAATTTGGATCGTTGTGTAGTGGTGTCATAAGCCATGTTTTTAAAGGGTATGCAGAGTCCCCAAGTATTACGCCATTAGGGAACATATTGCCTCGTTCCATGATACTGTAGAGGCTACTTCTTCGTAGAACTCTTGCGTCGTGGACGCTGCCAGGCCAATTGGCACATACATAAAAAAACTGATAATCAGGTCCACATACCATCATGCAGTTGATAGAATGGCCTCCTTTTCTATCAACAAATGCTGGTTCGTGTGTAGTGGGTGCATCGATTGGTATTAATGTGCCATCAACGATACCGATCACATTAGGAAAATTATACGATGCGTAGAATTTATTTACCACATTTTCAATAGATTGAGGCCACTTAACTTCAAGTGGAAATAATCTTCGATTTATAGCTGTAATAACGCGGTGAACAGTACGTGAAACAGTCGATTTATGAATGCATTGACTTGCACCAATAGAGAAATATTGGCACCCAGTACCTAGCCAGTGGAAAGTTAAACACAGTTGTTGACCGGGAGATAGGCCACCACCATTGTTTTTTTGTTGAATATCTTGGGCAATTGCTTGAAGAATTCGTTCAGCTTTGACTGATGTCATGCGGAACATTTCATAGAAATGTGCACTGTTCTCAAAGGTGAAATTTAAACGCTTACTGTACATTTTCCGCTGACGCCTTACTTGTAGGATAAAATCAGCATCTTCGTCATCAGATGAATTTAATAAATGGTTCATTTTTGATATGACGGTTTAACAATTCATCAATGGTACTAATATTTTAAAAATATGGTGCCCCTGACGTACGTAGAAATAAATACAAGTTTGTTCTAATAATTTGTGTTTTTGCTTTCATTTTGCAACATAAACTAGTAAAATTCACTAATTATATGAGTTATTAGTACTAATATTATGAAGCTTGTAGTTTATTACTGTTACTTCATTATGCAACAAAATATTATAAATTACAAGTCGAGTTACTAATATTATTAGCTTGTAATTTAGATACTTGTACATTGTATCTTATACTTTATTATGCAACATAAAAGTACAAGTTACAACCAAAACCGCTAATAATATTAGCTTGTACTTTGTTATGCAATAGGCCCCTGGTTGTCTCAAGGGGGATATTTGTAAAAAAACGTTCAAATTTATTTGCAACTTCTAAGTCAGCTTCTATAACTTTATCACATACTAGCAGACTAAATTTAGGATCTCGTGACTTTACCTTACCAGTTTCACTACTGATGATTTTCCAAACGTCCTTAATTTTATCTTTTGAGTAGAGACTCAAAAGATAAAATTAAATTAGAGAATTTTACGTGCAAAGTGCTTGGATTTGGCTACGATACATATTTGCTTAAATAGCTTACTATAGGATTTAACATACTCGCTCAGATGAAAATCCCTGTGTGATTCTCTTAATGCGTATAAATCATACAAGTTATTCCTCGATTTGAGAATCCCAGGCGTGGCCCAGTCACTGAACCTTGCCCTGTCCTTTCTTTCGAATTTTTTGACTTAATATAATGGGTAATTTGCCAGTGCAGCGCATAGAAGTTGATTTTCCGTTTGCGACCACAGCTATAGATATGGCGGGGGCCTTATCTAATAACGGATCGCCGGGGCCGCGGCTGCAAGATTACTAAATGCTACATGTGTTTATTTATATGTTTAAGATATAAATGTGTTCATTTGAAAGCCGTTAGCGATTTATCTAAAGATGCATTCGTAGTAGCGCTCCGCAGGTTTATCGCACGCCGCGGCAAGCCTGCGGAGATAATTTCCGATAATGGAAAAAACTTTGTATCGGCTGCAAAGGAAATAAAAGATTCTTTTAAATTGTATCAAAATGAAATAACAGAGAAACTCACGAAATTTTAGTATGATGTTGATTCATATCTCCTGATTATTTTTTTATAAGGGCACAACTCCCTCAGATGTATACTTTCAGAAATAATCAAGTATATTTTTTCTATTTAAGCGACGTGTTTTCTAAACTCGATATATTGGAATGATACACACTGACATTTACTGACGTTCTGACTTCATGCAGTCACCAACTGTCAGTTATGTCCGCCTGTTTAAACCCATGTATTATTATTATTTATTATTCAATCATTTATTATCGCAAAAAGATACAAAACATTTCACAATCGCTCCACAAAACTATGTTTATAGTTTGACTGTGGAGTCAAGTCTCAGTCTCAGTAAAATATTAAACCACAGGTATATATTGATTGATATTGAGTGTACTATTGATTCGTCCCAATGGCATGAGTACCGGATTGTTAGCCGAGGTAGATTTGGTTCGACTTACAAAAATAATAATGCTTCTTCATTACGAAATATTTTATTACTTACAATATATTAAAAATACGATACTTCTCCATCTTTACAATAATATATACACTATTTATATACAGAATAATACAAGTGCACCAATCAAGGCCTATTTCGTCGTCTATTTGCTGCATCTTTAATGAACTCTATTAATGCAGTGTTGGGATACTTTAAATGTTCCTGATATCGTGCATAGCTCAGGTACCATATTACACAGGCAATATGAGCACAACAGCCTATCGTTCTAGCTCCTGTCTTACATGTGCAGTAATATCCCAGGATTCCTAACTCTCTTAACTCTTCATTTTCCTCCCGTCCTATTTCGTAAGAGAGCCACAGTTGATGTCTCGTCCCATTACGGAAACGAGAATGAATCCTGACCCGTATACATCCTGGCTCTTGACTTCGTAGTGAGATTGCCTGGGCCCTGTGCGTCTGGTGTTTTTAACTTTAGATTGATATTGAATATAAATCGTAGTTGTCGCATTTTTCCCGCGACGACTGTACTGGAATGTCATCGCTTTAGTTCGCAAGTAACGATCGGCCGACGAGCGGCACCCTCCTGCCGCGCGCCCCGCAGGCCGCGTTCGTCTTAGCGCGGCGCGGCCGGCTTTCGCCAGACATAATTTGCTTCCGAGGCCGGCGCACGTTCGCTTGCCTTAGAGCAGCGACTTCGCACGTAGCCGGCGAGAATTATTACGTAGTTATTTTAAATCGGGCTCTGTTTGCCCGTGAAATAATCAGTTTCCAATTGTGCAAGTGATTTAAATCCCATTGGGTAAGTGTTAAACGTTTGTTATGCTTTTAAAGGCAGGTAATTTCAAATAGTGTGCCTAACGGTTTTCTAGGTTAAGATGTTCTATGTTCTGTTGTAGCTTTGCCGCTTAGAAACACGCCTAAAGTACGCATCACAGCCATTTCGTAGTGCATTTCATTTCATTATTTGTGATTTAGAAACTATTATGTATGTCGACAGGAAGGTTCCCAGGGGATGTCCAGGAGCAGCAATAAAACAGCGTTGTTTCCTTAACAAGATCTATTTCAGGACTGTCAATGCAAAAACCCTAGCCACCCTCATTCGACAATAGTTAATAAGTTTTAAACCTACCCACTAATACAGAAACATACATAACATATCATTATTTGTGATTTAGAAACCAATTCATAATTTAGTAAATACCATTTCACTATGTAAACTCCGCTCTGACTGTGACACCCGCACATCACCAAGCCATCTTCTTCACCATCACGCATTACTGCTTTCTGTGCTTCTGCTTAATGCTGCCGTGCCGTCAGTCATCGGAGACGTTAATTGGATATGTCCTCACACGTCGGACGTACATTCCAGGGCACCGGATGAAGGCCACGTCCACCGATCCCTAGCTGACGTCACTCAGGTCATCCTCCTGCAGCGGCCACTTCCAGAACCAGGGGAGTACTAGCGCGGTGGCGGTAAATACCTTTGTACCCCTTTTGTACCGGGAGCTAAAATCAGACGGCTTTCTAACAAGACCTGACTACCTTTTCTTTCGTGTGCTCGCAGCGATAAGCGGCAATAAATGTTGAGTAATTAACTTGTGTTGTTTTAATAAGACTCACTCCCGCTTACACGTAGCAATGTAAAGTAATTCATTCAGGCACTTCAGAGATTCTAAAGTGTTATAAGTTCAACTAGCAGCAATTTTAAAATAAGCAAATGTTTGTGTAAGATACTTTTGCGTTATTTTACAAAATATGCGCCGTTAATTAATCTTATTTTTTCTTTCAGACGTTCGATACGATCCTAATATTGGAATAAGATCAAATTCTTCATCTGGATCAAAACCGAATACTATGGTATGGACGAACCGAATCCTGATGAAGAAGATACCAATAAAGCGTTTGCTTTGATTATTCAAAGTCTATTCAAATTATTAAAAGGCAATGAGAGATTACAATGTGTCATGATATGTAGGTACTTGTATAACAAATACTATGTGGGTATGCCTAAATCAAATCAGTTATCTTTGACAAGCCTACCAGAGTGTTTCATTAGTATAGCTCCCGAATACTATATGGTGTCAGGTGTGGCTGGTCTGTGAGTTGTGATTGAGTTTGAACTGTTACATCAAGTGTAATCATGCCTAATCAAAAAGAGAAGATAACTCCCGGCGCGTCAGCGGTATTAGCGCCGGCCGCGGCGACCGTGTACTCGGCGATTCAACAGCCGGCCGCCATGAGTGAGGAAGGCAACGTGTCAATTAACTGGCGAGAATGGAAATCGTCGTTTGACTATTATTTGATTGCGTCGGGTGAGGAATGCGCCACGTCGAGAGAAAAATGTGCTTTGTTTTTACATGTTATCGGGAAATACTGAAAGAATTAGAAGTGCCAGACGAAATTAAGACTAATTACCCGGAGTTAGTGTCCAAATTCGCGCAACACTGTGACCCGGCTAGAAACGTAAATTACGAAAGACATTTGTTTTTTGAGACATATCAACACGAAGACCGGTTCGATAAGTTTCTTAGCAACTTAAAAACTAAAAGTAAACCGTGTGAGTTCGGGTCCCTGCGGAGTAGTTTAATCTTAACGCAGTTAATCAGAGGGCTGAAGGATCCTGGTATGCGTGAGAGATTATTAGCAAAACAGACGTTGCAATTGGACGAAGCGGTGTCGTGGTGTCGAGCTGGTGAAAATGCACTGCGACAGGCGGAAGTGTGCGGTAGCGGCAGTGCCGCGGGACCGGTGTCCGCGCGCTATCTTGAAGCGCTGGGGCGCGGGCCGCGAGGTCGCAGCGTCGCTCGAGCCACTCCGAGCACAAAATCAACGTCACGGAGATTCTTGTGCCAATTGTGGTCGTAAACACGGCGACGCTGGAAAGTGTTGGGCACGTAACGTGAAGTGCTATAGGTGTGATCGTATAGGACATTTCGCAAAGTTGTGCAGGTCCAGGTACGTTGGTGAGGCAGTGGAGGACCGCCGGCAGGAGGACCGTGAACGGGAGGACTTTGACGAAAGTGAGTTAATTTTGAGTGACTTGTATTTAGATGCGGTTGAAGACGACCGTGATTGTGAACCGTGGTATGAAACGGTACGCGTTAATGATGTAGGGATCCGATTTAAGTTGGATAGTGGGGCTGATGCCTCGGTGATTTCGCTTAAGACATTTGAGGAGGCAGGGTTTCATGCGAGCATTTTAAAGAAGGATAAAACGGTACTGCGAGAAATTAGTAAGGCGAAGTTACCAGTCGTGGGATATTTTGAACCGATGTTTACTTATAATGATTGCAAGATGAGACAAAAATTGTATGTGTTAAGTGTAACAATCTGTTGGGTCTCAAAGTGTGTAAGAGTTTGCAACTAATTTCTCGTATTTGTGAAATGCAACAAACTATTGTTGAAAGCGTGTTTGAAGGAATAGGTTGTTTGCCCTCTATTTCGAAAATAACAATCGACGAAAGCGTGTCTCCAGTAGTAAATGCGTCTAGAAAAATCCTAATTAAAATGCAGCCTCGTCTTAAAGAGGAATTGGAGAATATGCAGAAATTAAACGTTATTGTAAAAGAAGAAATGCCGACTGACTGGGTTTCGAACATTGTTATCGTCGAAAAAAATAACCAGAAAATTCGCGTCTGTTTAGATCCGTTTCATTTAAATAAAGCCATACGCCGTTGTCACTTTCCGCTGCCTACGTTAGATGAGATTACTAGTAGTTTGTCTGGGGCCTGTTACTTTTCCAAGCTGGATGCAAAAAACGGTTTCTGGATGATGAAGCTTGACGAAGCTAGCTCAAAGCTCACTACGTTCGCCACGCCCTTCGGTAGGTATCGTTTTTTACGCATGCCATTTGGAGCAAAGTGTGCTCCGGAAATGTTTCACCACGAGATGTAAAAGATATTTTCAATGCCAGGGGTCGAGGTATATTCTGATGATGTGTTAGTTTGGGGAACCACGAGGGCCGAGCACGATTGTCGATTAGGAGAGGTCATGAGACGAGCAATCGACAAACAGATTTTTTTCTTTCCATATAATGAAATAATCCTTACATGAAACAGAGCCGACCCGCGTCAAAAAAAAAATTGACCAACTTTGTAATTTTTTAAGAACAACTCACGCATGACCAAAAATTTTAATGAGCCAAATTTGTTTACATAAAAAAAACACCTAATGCCTCCTTGGACACTTTTCCTCTATCTCCTTTAGATTCGGATTTCCCCATACTGTCCCATTAAAAAAAACACTCTGTATATATAACATTGTTTTATTTTGTTTCAGACATTTAGAGGACACACAAATTATAAATGACTCAACCTATGAATAAAACGGCTAATAAACGTTTCTATCCTTTTCTTGAAAAAGTTACCCTTCTTTTCCTTAGAGTGGCGATTGCGTACGTCAGTGCGCGAGTACTCCACAAGTTTTTATTTTATTTTGATGGATAAAGGTGCATTTTTAGTCAGATAGTTTTAAACTGATGCTAAAACATTCTGTGCGTGATTTGAAAGCTATATTTCTGCTCAAATAAGCTGTATTCCTTAAGAGGCTCCTAGACGGGCCATGTTTTCGTGCAATATGTGGCTGCAACACAGTGGCCCGGCAACATTGCAAGCAATGCCAGCCAGACTATGCAATAATGCAGATATGTCCCGGACATATAGCCAAACATGTTTGGTGTTGCCGTGTATGGCCGATATTGTCCCGAGGGGTTGCCAGACGATCGCTAGGCTCTCGATTTTAAATGCAATAATGCCCAGCCAGTTGTATCGTTGATTCACTCATTCACTTTGTACGGCATAGTGCATCCTTTTCTACGCGACATGAAGTTTGCTGTGAGCGTACGCCGTGTTGCTATATTCCGTTCTTTGCGATGAGCTGCATGTTATTGTCATTTTGAGGTTATTTATTATTTATGCAGCAAAAATGACTAATACGTGGTCTAACGAACAAATTATAGATTTTATTAATGAAGTACATTTACACCCCGAGTTGTGGGATATAAAAGCCGGAATATACAAAGATAGGAATGTTAAAAAATATGCATGGAATAAAATCGCTGAAATGTTTGGTACTACAAGTGACGAAGCTTACAAGAAATTTCGAAGCTTAAGAACTTACGCGAATAATGAGGAGAAAAAGAAGAAAAGTGGTAGTGCTGGCGGTAAAACAGTGAAGTGGTTTGCTTATGATGCGATTTCATTTGTTTTGACTCAAAATACGCCAAATAAAGGATTAGGCAGTGAAAATGCACCAGCTAACGTAAGTATCTTTATTGAGACATTGAAAATGTACATATACATATTATAAAATACATACTATTATTAGATGTATTATCAATTTTATATATAAGTATGTATCTTGCCATGCTACTCGTCCCTGCTCTGTCATAAAATAATGCATAAATTCGTCTCTTACTGCTTTCGCTCTTGTGGTTGCGTTCCTTCCTATTGTTCTTAAACTTGTTAAACTTTGTTCGTCATCTTTCCACGAGCCTCGCATTATTCTACCAACGTCAATATCTTCACTGTCATATGTCCCAGGAGGTGAATAAAGAGATTGTGCTCTAGTGTTTCGTCGCAAAAAAATATGTAAATAGGTACAAGCCATAACTATATTTTGTACATGTTTTAACTCAACATCCATAGTTGTGTGTAATACACGAAAAACTGAAGACATGATACCAAAAGAGTTTTCCACAATACGGCGTGCTCTAGATATTCTATAATTACATACACGTTTAGGAGATCCTATCTTCAAATCTAACGTATAGGGCTTGCAAATATTCTCCATTAAAGGAAATGCATCATCTGCCAGGAAAACATACGGTGTTAACATTTCTCGGCCTGGGAGGGATTCAGATTGTGGTATGTTAAGAGTTTGTCGCAGGAGTGCTTTCTCAAAAGCTGTATGTCTAAATACTCCCCCATCAGATATACTTCCTTGGACTCCAGCATGTACATATAGAAAATTTTAACGTGCATCTGTTACAGCAAATAGTACTATGCTAAAAAACTGTTTATAATTGTAATATTGACTGCCACTGTGTGGTGGACAAGTTATTGCAACATGCTTGCCGTCCATTGCACCTAAACAGTGAGGAAAATTCCAACGATCCTCAAAATCCTTCGCAACTTGTGTATAATGTATAATTTATTGTATAATGTATGTTTGGAATGTTTGGAATAATTAGTGTTGATCAAAATCGAATGACTTATTGTAATATTGTAGTATGTAAGTGTTTTGTTTGTGTACTGTAAACTTGCATATGTTTGGAATAAATAATAAATAATAATAATAAATAAACTTGTTTCCATTCTGTCACTTCTGACGGCATCTGAAAAAAGGTTTTAGGCATATATTAACAATTTTATGCATTTACAGGAGACTGAAACTACATCTGACATCAGTGTTGAGCCACATGAAGTCGTGGAAACAGAAAAACTGACTACTGACTCTTTGGAAGAAATTGAAACTACTCCAAAACCACGTGTTAAGAGGTTCAAGACTACAGATCC
This sequence comes from Epinotia brunnichana, assembly GCA_963854355.1. NCBI lineage: Eukaryota > Metazoa > Arthropoda > Insecta > Lepidoptera > Tortricidae > Epinotia > Epinotia brunnichana. The sequence goes on from OY977944.1 coordinate 26,166,004, forward strand.
ACTACTAGAGAAGGCTCAAAATATTTTACGCACTGCTGGTGAAAAAAAAAATGAATTTTCTGCCTTCGGGGAGCATATACCCCTTATGCATATTATAAATTTAATGTTGGAGACTGGCATATTTCCAGAAGATCTCAAAAAAGCCTTAATAAAGCCACTATTCAAAAAGGGACAAAAAACTAACACGGGTAACTACAGGCCCATAGCTTTATTACCTAGTTTCTCAAAAATATTTGAGAAGGTTATACATATAAGACTAACAAAGTTTCTAGACGTAAATCATATCCTAAATAAATGTTAATTCGGTTTCCAAAAAGGGAAATCCACAACCACAGCCATATTTGAAATGTTAAAGCTTGTTTGGGAAAGTGTGAATAATAAGAAACCTTGTGCATCTCTGCTGATTGATATGTCTAAGGCTTTCGATTGTGTAAGTTTTGACATTATTTTAAAACAGCTTGATCATATAGGAATAAGGGGAAGCGCAAATCAGTTGTTTTATAATTACTTGTGTAACAGGGAGCAGGCAGTAGAAATTGTAAACTATAACGCTCAAACTAAAACAGTAGAACATGTGCAGTCTTCGTTTGAGAGAGTTCTGATGGGAGTACCTCAAGGTAGCATTTTGGGACCACTCTTATTTCTCATTTACCTGAATGAACTTCCCAACAGAGTCGATGTGCCATGTGTTTTATATGCTGATGATGTCACTATGCTATTTTCAAGGGAAAACACCAGTGAAAGTATGCAAGAACATGTAAATAACGAATTAACGAAAATTATAAAATGCCTAAATAGTATTAACCTCAATGTTAACCTCAACAAAACCAAGCTTATCCAATTCAGAAATTAGAAATCTATTCCGAAGTCCCTTGTAGTGTCAAACGAAAATACTGTAATAGATGAAGTAAACCATGTAAACTTTCTTGGAGTCGAAATAGATTCACATCTGAATTGGAAAGCGCACATTGACAAGGTAAATAAAATGATTTCTAGTCGATGCTATGCTTTGTCAATTCTCTCAGAAACTTGCTCTGAAAACATAGTAAAAAATGCATATTACGGAACAATCTATCCATTACTTACCTATGGAGTCATTTATTGGGGAAATTCCACTGATGTGCATAAAACGTTCATCCTGCAAAAAAGATGCCTAAGGACTGTTTACCGAATGTACATTGTGGAATCACTTCGAAACATTTTCCGAGAAAAGCGTTTCCTGACTCTTACCGGTATTTACATACTAGAATTATGCCTACTTGTTAAAAACTACCCTGAATGCTTTCAGTGGAGATCGTGCAAACCTAGCGTACGGTCTCAATACAAATATGATATTACTGTCCCAAAAGTAAGTACATCCATATACAATAAAAGTACATTCATATCAGCCATACGCATTTTTAACAATCTTCCTGTAGAAATAAAAAGCCTGGAAGGAAATAACTTCAAAAGGTGTTTAAAAAACTTTCTTATAGATAAGGTTTTCTACAACCTAAAGGAATATTATAGTTATGTGTAATATTATAATGTAGTAATTTTTATAAATAAAATTGTAACTAGGTTAAGATTTACAAAATTGTATGCCCGAAAAGGGTAAAACTGTTGGAACCCATAATATCATGCTTCTACCTTTGTACTTACACGGTTTTATACAATAAAATTTTCTATTTATATTCTATTTTTATTTCTATTCTATTTCTATAGCGAGCAAACTAAGCAAATATGATGATTACACGCGTGCTCAAGCAGAATTTAAAATCACGCAAATACTGTTTGATTGTGATATGAAAATGTACACAGCTCGAGCTTCGTCTACATATGTACCGAGTCCTCTTAACAATAGTAGAGATGGAGCTGACACTACACAAAGTCAATACTCAGACGTAGCCTCTCCGCCCCCACTAAATGATTTACAGTACACGACAACTGGTGCTGTATCTACATATGTACCGAGTCCTCTTAACAATAGTAGAGATGGAGCTGACACTACACAAAGTCAATACTCAGACGTAGCCTCTCCGCCCCCACTAAATGATTTACAGTACACGACAACTGGTGCTGTATCTACATATGTACCGAGTCCTCTTAACAATAGTAGAGATGGAGCTGACACTACACAAAGTCAATACTCAGACGTAGCCTCTCCGCCCCCACTAAATGATTTACAGTACACGACAACTGGTGCTGTATCTACATATGTACCCAGTCCTCGTAACAATAGAAGAGATGGAGCTGGCACTTCACGTCAATATTCAGACATAGCCCCACAGCCAAATTTTCATTACAGGGTTCTTCCAGGTTCTGTTAATAATACTACTTCTAATGTCATTTCAAATGAGACCCAGTCAAATTTAACTTATGCAGAACTTGTATCATACACTATAAAGGATTCATCAAAGTGAAAATTATTATGTTTAAGCGACACAAAGACTTCTTATCCTGTTATTATTAAAAAGTTAAAATTACTCCCTACTGTAAACATAATTAATAAACCTATGTCAACTTACCTTCATGTATTCTTTTAACCCTTCTATCAAAGCTGCACACACGTTTGGAATAATATTAGAAATCGATGCATCTGACACTCTGAACAGTTACATCAAACTTTTATAAGAATCTCCAGTTGCCAAAAATCGTAGAGTAATCGCCAATCTTGTAGTTACAGGTATCGCCGTCCTCATGTTTGTATCTTTTCTTTTTATTTTTGGTCCAATTTTGTTTAAAAGAAAGTCAAATGACATTCTATTAAAGTTATTAAATAACTTACTATCAAGGCTTATTTCTAGACTCAAATTATCTAATGTTTCACGCCTATTCAAGTAAGGACGAATCCATATTTTCTTCTTTTTTTGTTTTTCTTTTAAAACGATGTATTCATTTACATTATTGCTGGTTTATGTTGCCCGTGTGAGTCTGCGTCTCATCAGCCATACTATTGCAGACATATATGCACACATTGCCCAGCAATAGATGGCTCGGCCATCAGTTGCAATGAAATATTTTTGTGGTTGCTGGGAAATTAGTTGCCAATAGTGCAGCCATAAATTACAAAAAAACATGGCCCGTCTAGGAGCGTCTTTACAATGAATTGGGTCCTCTTCAACCTCCCTTCGGGGCTGGAATGGAGCAGTGAGTTTTTTTTTTCACTTATATAGGTTAATATTCATATTCATAATTTATTTCCCATATAGGTATGCTAAGATACTCTTATGTCCGTCAACAATATACAAAAAGATTTACACTTACAGATTATCGCTAGAATAATTATTTACTAGGTGATGTTACATTTCTTAAATCTAAATCCCAAACATTTTTGTCCGACATATAATCCGTCACTTTATAATACGATTTCTGAATCAATCTGGCTTTAACAATCTTTTTAAATTTATTATCCGATAAGTTTATTATGTGATATTTGCAGTGCTGATGTATTTAGTAAATACTGGTGAGATGGCAGCTGTCAGAATTTACTAATTATATGCCGGGTACTATAGTTATGCATTCCTGTCACTTTTAGTAAATAAAATCATTAGAATAAAAAGTCGAGAAGTAACATTAAAAGATTTTCTTTATTATTAGGAACTGTAATCAAAATCGGTTTCTAGACACTCAACTTCCAATGATTCATCTAAACTACTGCCAGACTCATCATCTATGAGGCACGATGGGAACCATTACAAGTACGGGTCGACCGCATCGGGTACCGCCGGGGGTCGCGACGAGAGGTTTGTTTTCAGCCTGCTCATGCGCGTATACTGCTGCTTGGAGAATCAGCTGTGATGGTAGGGTTAATATGCCCAGAGCTCTGAAATGCGGCCTCGCTGACTCAGTCTGTGTGATGTGGACAATGGCACGCACGGCGCGTTTCTGGAGTCTGAAGACTCGCTCCCATTCTGCGGCTCCGCCCTAAAGTTCTGTTCCATATTGTATATGAGCATGCACTGACGCAAAATAGCAGGTTCTCAACATTTCGCGGGGTAGTATTCTAGATAGTCGTTTTAGTGCAAATCCCGGGAGATCCGAGACACATCCACGATAAACATAACGTTTGAGGTCGTTCACCCCAAATTGCATCCTAGATCCGATCACTGATCATCACGCACACTTATAATAAATTATTTGAGGTCTGCGGTAATTCCATAAATAATGCTTCATAAATGGGGTCCGGTTTATGTTTTTGTATCAAGACAAGAAGTTCTGGAATGGTATAATATTCTTCATAATGAATGTGATTGGAACAAAGCCACTCTTGTATTTCTGCTTTGCGGCTGTTGGTATTTGGTGCCTTATTGAGACGTCAAGCTTATCTGAAAGGAATACATCGTTTAATTTCTTAAGGTGGTTCGATTGCCATACAAAGCGTTATTTGACATTCCCAGGCTAACTGCGTGTTATTTTAAGAAACTTATGTAACAAACTTTCATCAATTGGCTTCCCATTTGCGCCAAATTTCCCCTTTCCTAGAATAAACTTGTATAAAGTAGATTAATTTGAGAAAAATAGTTTTTCCAAAATATCACGTCCCAAACCAATTTCTCAAATTAATCTTGTTTATACAAGTTTATTCTAGGAAAGGGGGAATTTGGCGCAAATAGGAAGACAATTTATGAAAGTTTCTTACATAAGTTTCTTAAAATATCACGCCTTTAGCCTGCGAATGTCAAATAACGTTTTGTATGGCAATCGAACCACCTTAATGGAAAAGAAATACCAATTTAAAAGGAGATTGAATAGAAAAAGGTTTATATGAAACTTTGGATTGAAGATTTTTGAGTATGGCAACAAATATATTTTATGTTGGTAGCTCTGTGTACACTTGTAAAGTTGGTACGACTACTGAATTAAAAAAAATTGACGTATACCTTTTACTCTATCTAGCAAGCATGTAACCTAAAACCTGTAACGTTGTATCAATAATTGAGAATAATTCAAATCTAGCCTCTTCTTCTTCATCCAACATTGAATTGGTTATGGGCCCAGCCCCTTAATTAAGGTGAAGAGGTGTTAGAAAAAAATCTGCGGTAAAGCAGTGGAAAATCTGTGGTAAAGCAGTAAACAAGAATAGCGGTAAAAACTAGCCTTGCGTCGTGGTTAAAATGGACGCTGACTCTTTTGGTTCAACAATGATGTCTTCAGGCAGCCATGGAATAAGATTAGAAGGCGCGGAAAACTGGACAAGTTGGAAATTCCAAGTAAAAGTGATCTTGAAGGCATTGTGTGCATAAGATGTGGTAGATGGTTCTCTTCCATGCCCGGCGAGCCAGGCGTCTGCTCAAGACATAAAGAATTATACAGAGTGGCAAAAATTGGATGCAAAAGCTCAAGGGGTGATCGTAACTAGATTATCGCCAAGTGTGATGCTGCAAGTTCAAAATTGTGGGGAAAAGCAACTCTGAACTTCAAAGAGTGGCATGCTAAACTAGGCCATCAAAATATTAATCAAGTAAAAATGATTCTTGAAAAGAATAATATAATGTTTGAAAAAGGAGATGAAGAAACCTGCATACCCTGCTTAAAAGGAAAGCAACATAAACTTCCTTTTCCTAGGAGTGACCATAGGGCAACAGAACCCGGAGAAATAATTCACATGGATATTGGAGGTTCTGTCGAAGAAGTTTCACTTGGCGGAGCAAATTTTTTCCTGTTATTGAAGGATGATTTTACAAAATTTAGATAAGTTTATTTTTTGAAGCATAAATCAGATAGCATAACCTGTCTTAAGCAGTTTATTAAACAAACTGAAGTAAACCCCGGCCACAGAATAAAATATGTAAGAAGCGACAATGCTAAAGAGTTTATTGGAAAAGAGATGCAAAATTTATTAAATGCTCATGGTATTCAGCATCAAAGAAGTGTTGTCTATACACCCCAACAAAATGGATGCATAGAACGTGAAATGAGGACAGTGGTCGAGTCGGCTAGAACAATGCTTTTAGAAAGCAGCTTAAAGAAAAATTTGTGGGCTGAAGCGCTAAATACAGCAGTTTTTATAATAAATAGAACGGGTCCGAGTCGTATAGAGAGAAAAACGCCATTTGAGCTCTGGTTTGGACAGGAGTATGATGTAAACAATCTCTGCGTCACTGTAACCTTGCAATTGTACATCATTATCAATCTTATTATATGTTAATGACAGATTAATCTTACTTTTAATATATGCATGCCTGAGTGAAAAAAAAAGCATTATATGTCGTTTTGTATATGTATATTAGTAAAAAAAAAAGAATGAAATTTGTATAAATAGGTCATCCATGAAATAAAAATTAATGAGATGAAAATAAATTGTTTGTACAAAATACATAATACTGTAAGTATATAGATGAACAGTTCACTTCTATAGATCATAAGTAGAGTATAATTGTTGGAGAGTTTTAGATGTGTAACATTTTGCTGGTATAATATGTACAGCTATTTGGTAGAACAGTATGCCTACCTATTTGATAACATACAACCTCCTAGAGGTTACATGTAATAAATCTGTGTAAGTATTTGGAAAAACATAACAAATCACCTAAATTCTAAAAAAAAAAATTAAAGGAGATAGTGAGAGAGGAAATCCGATACCTGGAGCGATTACGACATGGATGACGTTAAATATACTTTAATATCTAATTATTAGCGAACGATATTTAAGGTCTTTATTGAACTAAATGTGATTTGATGTTCATAGAATTAGTGTCCTACAATATTTCTTATGACTAAATTTTGGAAATAATAAATAAATAAAATAAATAAATAAATGACGTTAAATATACTTTAATATCTAATTATTAGCGAACGATATTTAAGGTCTTTATTGAACTAAATGTGATTTGATGTTCATAGAATTAGTGTCCTAAAATATTTCTTATGACTAAATTTTGGTAATATGTATCGCGAATCTTATTTTTAGAATTAACATTTTAAGTTAGATTAATACTATAAGTATCTACCTAAATTGATTATGTCTGTCGCTATGGAAATCTTGAATGAATAATCAAACTTGTTAAAAGGAAAGAGATGTGACGATTAAACGGTATAGCGGCGGGAGCGGGACGCGCGGGTGTGGGTATCATTAGACAACTGGCACTCATCCCGAGCGGGCGCGGTCCCGGTGACTATCTACTAATAATATCGGTGTTTTACTTAACAGCCGTTAAGGAACTTACCCCAGAGTGACGAGTGGACGTCACACTAATCATAAATGTACTGAAATCATCCGAGAATCCTATGCTAACGCACCACGCTAAACAACTGCACTCCGCCGGCCTTGCTTTTGCATTTTCCTTCTTGCTTAATAATTTTGATAATTTAATTAATTACTTAGAAATATACATAACCTCTAAATTTATTCGAATAGACTGTAAACTATAACCTTTCAATCGTTTTGGTTCGATTAGTTATCAATTGATTTAATAATTAATTGATAATTAATCTTATTTCTCTTTCGGAAATTGCTGACTCACGCTTGGCATATGATTCTCGCCGCCCTGCTTTGCTTGTTTTGTACCTGGACTGCACCACCATCATTCTTGAATGCTCCTTTCTGTAAATTGCCACACCCCCTTGCGTGAGCACATGGTTCTGCAGTCCCGGTCGAGTATGTGGACCCCTTATTTACCGTAAACGTGGACGCGTTGCAGGAACTACGTTCACCCTTGAAGCCCGAGGCAGACGCTCCCCCAGGGAGTACACAAGTAGGGAGTAGTAAGGCCCCTGGCGTGTGACGGTCTCCCGGCACTTACTACGCTACCAGCGCGTCCACCCACCACCTCGGACCACCATCGTCTCCTGTCGTCCAGCTGCGTACCGCGAGGGGAGTGAGGGTACCCGGAAGGACCGACCACCCCTCAAACAGACCTGGCATCTAAGCCATAGCCCGACCGAGGCGAACGAACCGCCCCATAATAATATTAATAATTCACTTAACTCAACAATAAATTCTTGATTATCGTCTTCTTTTCTACTTTTGCTCCTAGATAGGTACCCCAAGGCTAGATAGGGTCCTAGATAGGGCTCCCTATCTACATGACAGTACAGTGTGTGAGACTTTATCATATGCCTTGGTCATATCTAGCAACATACCTATGGCATATTGCTTATCTCTGAGGTAATTAAGAATTTCATCTACATATTTATATACCGCGAGGGTAGTTGAATGTGTTTTACGGAAGCCATTCTGATTGGTATCTAAGAGATTAAACTTTTCCAGGAAATTATAAATACGGGTGGCCATCGTTTTTTCAAATCGTTTTTCCTTGATCCGTCTCATATTCCGAACAATATTTTAAATATCTGACCGACTGAACAACTGATCAATTTCCTCCTACAATTGAGCCGAACACAATCTGGAAACTTGGCTAATGTTGTCGCAGAATCCTTTTAACGAGTATAGACGGACGAGCATATCGTATTTTGAAGACCATCTGGTTGCGCAATCAATAATAAGGCGGATTCTTCCAATACTTCTGTGTCATTGACCTGATTGTCCTCGTCAATGGAAGACGTATCTTCTGAGTCGCATGCATCTATTTCGTCTTCCATCAAATCCTCTGAACAATATGTGCCGTTTAGTAATTTAACCATTTTCTTCATGTTGGAACCGTTGTCGGTTGTTACTGACTATATTTGTTCAGTGGATATGTAAAATTCTTCTAGAATCTCAAGGAGCTTTTCTTTTAAGAATTCAGCCGTCTTGGATTGACATATTTCTAAAACTGCTAGGTTCCGAACAATAATTTTATCTCCTTTTAGGAACTGTATGTTCACTCCAAAAAAAATTCTATCGTTGCATGAGCAGAATCGACTTTGATGCTTATCAAATTTTTGAGTATTTCCGACGCTATTTTTAATTTAAATTAATACGCGGTTTCAGGAATTAGTGCTCTAACAGATTTTTCATTCATTTCTTTAGTTTCAGAACTTGACGCTGTTTTTTATTTGGTGTCATTGCTGCTATGCTCAAAAGTTTCCGGAAAGGATCATGACTAATCATGAAAATCTGGCGACTTCCTGCTACAAAGTGGCAGATATTACCGATACACCACACGTCTACGCTCTCATATGGCCAAACTTACACCGAGACCTGCATCGTGGCATGCCTCGCCATTTTACATTTCGAAGAGCTTAGAAACCTGTTCGCATGTGTTCTTACATGTCACTTTGTAAGAACACATGCGAACAGGTTTCTGAGTACGACATTCACTCAAGCCACCGTACGAGGGACCTTACAAAGTCATCAAGAGGCAGCCAAAGTTTTACACAGTGGACATTAAAGGAAAACAGAATATTGTGTCTATTGACAGGCTAAAGCCCGCATACATTCTGCGAGAGACATCATCGCCTGGCACACAGAAACCAGAGACCGAGACTCGGACGGCAAGTGGCCGGCTGGTGAGGTTACCCAGCAGACTTCGACCGTAGCCTGCGTCTGGCCAGGGGGAACATGTAGCGGCCTGCTAGGCCGCCACGGCGTTCACTCTGCGCACCTGCGCGCAGCAGCGCCCCCCAACAGTGCCGTGCAACGTAGTAAGTGCTGCAAACTCTCCTGACTTAACAGGAGATTACATTATTTTTAGGGCTTTCTCCTGATCTACTACTTTATTTGTAGTATTGTGTAAAATATCCTGATTTTGACAAGTAACTGAAGTCAATCTTACTCCACCCACTCGTTGTAGCTTTTTTAGGTTAGGTTGGCAACGTTTATTATCGTTGCAATTTACAATCAAACGAATGGAACGGAACGTTTGTCATTTTTAGCATCTCAGGCGGGTGAGTTTTTGGTTATTAGTTATCTGTGCAATCTGTGAAGTGAAGTCTGTCAATAGTGTCAATTTTGCCGCGTAGCGTAGTTGTTAATGTTCTCATGTTACTTGTGAGTGAAAATTTCGATCAAAACAAAAACATTTCCTTAGAGTTTGCTAGTTTAGCTTAAAATTTTATACGAAAGTGAGCTAGTTTGTGTTGAGTACCAGGTATAGACTGTTTGGCGTGTGTGTGTATTTGGGATTAATGATTATAATTACATTTGCATGGATTGAGTTTTGTATGGTGTGGTCCGTGTGGTGTAGGTTAATTCAGGCACTTTAGCTAACACAAATAAATAACACAATGGCTAGTTCTACCAAAAAGAAAAAGTATATGCAAAAGTTTAAGGAGGACTGGCTTCAATTCGAAGCGTTCAAAGGATGGCTTTCCACCAGCAGCAAAGGTGCATATTGCAAATGGTGCAAGTGCGACTTTTCTGTTTCAAATTCCGGGAAACCTGGGGTAGAAAAACATAAAGCCACAAAAAAACATACAGAAAATTTGCAATGCTTCTCATCTCAACGGACATTAACAGAGATAATTATTTGCATCTACTTCAGCCTCTTCAGGATCGGGATTAAAAACTAAAGTAAAAGAGGCAGAAATCCATTTTGTTTTTTATATATTAGAACATAATTTGCCCTTTACGGCTATTGAGCATCTGCCAAAATTGTTGGCAGTTATATGTCCGGATTCAGAGGTCGTAAAAAATATTAAATTGAGCCGCACTAAGGCAACATATATTGCAAAAAATGTGCTCGGAAAGTACAGCAAAGAGATGTTAATTGCCAACATGAGAGAACAAAAAATTTCAATCATTATTGATGAGTCAACAGACAGGGGTGTTGTGAAACACCTGTGCATAGTGGTCAGGCTTATGATCGACAAAGAAATATGCGACTATTTTTACGACCTGATACCAATAGAAGGGACATCTGCCATAGAGTTATATCAACAACTCTTTTGAACAGGATGCCATACCGTGGAAAGAGAATTTGATCGGTTTCGCATCAGATGGCGCCAACAACTTAATGGGTAATAGCCATTCTGTCAGCACCCTGCTCAGGGATGAAGTTCCCAGCATTGTTATCTTAAAGTACATATGCCATTCTTTCGCACTTTGTGCATCTTATGCATGTGCCAAGCTGCGACTGATCGTAGAAGACATGACTAAATATATATACAGTTATATTCAGAGCAGCCCTAAAAGAAATGGGAAGTTAAAAATGTTTCAGACTTTCTTAGAAATAAACACAAACTCCTGCACCCAAGCCAGACGAGATGGCTGTCGCTACATGCAGCCGTAGCTCGGCTGCTTGAAAGCTCTTTTTTATTGATGCTGTTTCACAAGCAAGCTCATCGGCAAGTGCCATCACATCATATATTAGAAAATATGAACAACCCATAAAGCTGTATTTGCTTTTTCTAGATTTTATCTGGCCTCATTTCAACAACCTGAATAAGTGAATGCAGTCTGAAAACATACAAAGTACACAATCTGAGAAAAAATATAATTTCACTTTTAAAAACTATACTTGAATTTTACATGAAACTGGCTTGAAAAACTAGCCTCGTGTATTCCGGATTCCGGGCATTAAAATTGCATGAATTTCCCAATTTTTCAATCAAATTTTCTATTTAAGTTTCAAGAGACTGGTTAAATCCTTTGGATAAATCCGTATTTTTTCTGACTTTTTTATCAAATTTCAAACATTTGAATTCAAATTAGATATTGACATCTCGCATCGTATGTCATTGTCATTTCTTATTTGTGTTTTGATGAACCTTGGGTCAAGAGAACATCAATTCAATTCAATTCAATTCTTTATTTGTTTCGGACTAGGTAATGTCCATAAGTTGTTAGTATACAATCACGAATTATGACTAAGGTTAGTATTACTAATTAATTTAATCCTATAATCCTAATGGAGTTAGATGCTCCATCCCCTAGCATAGGGTCCTGCACAATGTAGGGTGTTCCAGTGCCTAGGTAATGGAGCATCCAGCCTCGCAGCCAGCGTCCTCAGGATACTGTTACCGCTGCCACACATCCGCCGCATTAGTGATGCCGTCCTGCTGCGTATTATTGCGTAAAAGTCATATGTACGTTCTGCCGCAAACATTCCGGACGCACTACAATATCGTGGCAGCCCCAACAGCATCCTGAAGACGTTGTTATATTGTATACATCATAACAGATTTTTTTTAAGGGGCGAGGTGAGTCTCCTACTAAGTTTTTATTGCCGTTTATTTTACAGGTAGGTGTCTGCTGGGGTGTGGGCGTGTAGGTGAAGGTGTCCGACTGCTGCTTGAACGATATAGAGTTGCCGTACCCCAAGCAGTTTGGTTTCCTGATACAGCAGGTCAGTGGGAAAACGGAAACGCTTTCTGTGCATCACCTTTATAACGGCTCATTGTGCACGTTCAAGGGTTATCAGACAGCTTTTGCCAGCTCTACCCCAGATACGGTTCGTGAATTGGAATCGGATATTCTAGTGGAAATGATCGAAGGTCTTGGCCTTGAGTCAGGCCTAAAAATAAGATTAGTATTGCTGACTGTATCTTGTGTACTACATAACCCAAGTCCACAGTGACTGCGAATTTATTATTATTATAGCAACAGACCTCCCGCTGGAGTCTGCTGGAGTCGCTATGTGATTTATAAATAAATGATTGTTTGATTTTAATTTCCCATACACAAACTCACTATTACGCACTTCGCAGGGGGTGCCGCCAGACGTTAAGCATGCGATGCAGTGTGTATTAATCGAGTTGGAGGCATTCAAAAATAGTAGGTATTCAATAAAATAAAATCAATCAAATCACTTTGTCCTTCAATGTTGTGAATCAAGGAAATGTCTAAACGTCAAGTTGAAGTTTCATGGAGGAATGTTCAATGGCAACACTGTCAAGAGTCCAAGTGACAGAAATATATTTAAAAAGCATGTGTTGTGTTGTGTTGTATTGCTTCTCTAACATACGTAACCTACATGCATAATTCTAATTTGAACTAAAAGGTATTTTTTTAATGATCTCTGATTGTTTTTGGTACATATTAATTTTTTCTAATTGTTTTTTTTTTTGCAGGCTGGATGTCATTGTTCTGTTCTGCTTCGTTTTCTTGCAGGTTGGATTTTGCAGCACGCCGTAGTTAACAGTTCTGTCCATGTTGTCATTTTCCTTCTATATTTTCACACGGCCGTTTAGTTTAAAATCTTAATCTTATATGTTTTACCTAACATCCACATATTTGTAAATAAGAAATTTGTAAATAAAACTTTGTACATAAAGTCTCGACCTTTTCTATCATAGGTTGGAGTGATTACGCACTTACCTATACATGCAAGAACCGATGCTGGCTCGCACAAGTGACCCGTTCGCCTGGTGGCATGGACGCCGTTCTGTATACCCATTGTTATATAACTTCATGTTAATAAGGCTGAATATTGCGGCACTTCAGTTCCCTGCGAACGTATTTTCTCAAAAGCGGGGAACATACTTACAGAGCGACGAAGAAGACTGACAACTAAAAAGTTGTCGCAACTTATTTTTATTAGCTGCAATATATAATACAGCTAATTGTCCATAAAGTGAACATTGTATATAAATGTTAATATTGTAAATTCGAATCATTGGACATCATCACAGATTTTTAAATACGCCAATCTAGTTTTAAGTTTATGATTTTGACTTTACAGTCAGGTGTATTATTATACGTACAGTCAGCATCATAAACATGTATACATTCTAAGACCTTATAAGCTAAGTTGAGACCTTAAGACATAAAATTGAGTCTATGCGCGACCGTTATGGCGGACGGGCACAGAAACGAGATGGCTAACAATGTTTTAAAGTGTACACAGTGCAATATTGTCATCAATGAGCTATTATGCTTCATTCAGAATAAATTGAACGTTATGGACGAGATAAGTGAAATTAAGTATGAGTGCGTTTTCGTCAACTGACATTAGTGCAGCAAAGGATTTGTTGTTCGCGTCGATATCCACTACGATTAAGAACATCAATAGACGGGTATAACTCCCGCGCTTCCAGCCGTCCTGGTTTCGCGCGCAAAGCCCGCGCCGCGCGTTCTTTTTTTTTTTTTTGATGGACTTTCTTCAAGCCGGGCCACTACTGGGCGCTTTTCCTCGGTGAAACCGCGCGTCCAGCCGCGTTAGTTTATACCGGTTAGATGCTCTCCTCCAATCCCCGTACGCGTCGCAGACGCCGCCGCCCGCGCGGCCCGCGCCCCGCTCTGCCCCCGCGCGTCACGGGCAGTTCGATAGAGATCGTCGTACCGAGCTAACTCGATTCCGTGTGCTTCCGTGGCCCTCACATGTATAGTTTAATTTCTGTACCTACCTGTTGACTGTATTATTGTGTTTGTTAATGTTTTGTGTAATAAAAGTACTACAACCCATTATAGTGGCTGCCCAACTAGTGGCGCTGAATCTTACATTCAGGATTCGATACCTGCGTTCTCGCCGCGAGTGCCGTGCCGCGTTAGAGTATTCAACTAACGCCCTATTATATTTCGTTGAAAAGTGCAACAGAAGAGTGAGAAACTGTTATAGCCATGCATACTCGAAGCAAAACTCTTGACAGGGGAGGGAGCCACGAGGCTTTACCCCAAGCAAGCGAATCGGAGGCCTACAACGAGGCGGAGGAGCTGCGCGCCCCGATCGCCCCCTCTGCCACTCCCGCCACCGCTGCGCCGCTCGGCCCCGCCGGAGCGGCCGCGAACTTAAACGCCGAGACCTTCCTTGTCGGCGTTATGGAGTCCTTCGCCAGGATGCAAGCGGAGACAAACCGGACCCTGGTGGAAACCCTACGATCTCTCCCCTTCAACAACGGCCCCTGGGTCCCGCAGCCGGCGACGCCGCCGCTCGAGGCCCGCGCGCCGTCCGCGCCCTCGTCCGCGGTCGCCGGAGGTAACTTCTACAAGTGCACCGCGAGGTTCAACGGGAGGTCACACGACGCGGAGGTGCTGGAAGCGTTCCTTGACGCCGTTCAGGTGTACAAGGAGTGCGCAGGTGTCAGCGACGAGCATGCGCTGCGCGGCCTGCCGCTGCTGCTGGAGGGTGACGCCGCCGTGTGGTGGCGCGGTGCGCGCGCCTCTGGCCCTCACCTGGGCTGACGCCGTGGCGCGCCTGCGCGGCATGTATGGAGTACAGCAACCAGCTCATAAGGTTTTACGGGAAATCTATGCTTCGGAACAAAGAGACTCCGAAAGAGCTGAAGTGTTTGTGTGTAAAGTGCGGTCTTTCATGGTCAAATTGCCGTACGCGGTACCCATGTGCATGCAAATAGACATTATTTACGGACTGTTACATCGACGCGACGTGTCAGGAAACGGTTACCTAGAGATAACATTGTTGATGTTGATAGTTTTGTAGAAAAAGTGAGAGTCATTGAAGACGCGATATCCGAAACAAAAGTAAGTACCAATTCCGAGAAATCGGGCGGTCCGACCCCGGTTGTGAGTACCTGTCCCTACCCGTCTCGCTCACGCGCGCCGCCGCGAGAAGTCGAGTCGGCCGACCGCAGCGTTACCACTGGTTCGAGCGGTACTACTGTTACGAAACTTGCCTCTAACTCGAACGAAGTTCCGAAATGTGATAGGCGCGTTCGGTGTTCGTTCTGCAAATTTTATGGACACAGTGTATACACAGATGTATAGACAGTGTATGGACAGAGTGTCGCAATTTGAAAGACAAACATCAGCAAACTGTGAGTACCATTTCTGATGGAGTAAAGGCTAATGCGGGGTCTAACCCAATACGATGTTACGGATGCGGCCAACCCGGTGTAGTACGGTCGAAGTGTGAGAATTGTGCTCGGGTAAGCGTACCCCCGCAAGGTCATTCGATTTTAATGTGGTCACCGATGATGACGTCACGACGGTACCTCGCGCAAACGAGACAACCGACGGTACCCGTCACTATCGCGAACAGGGAAGGCGTCGCGATACTCGACACCGGGGCAACATGTAGCGTCGCCGGTGCTATGTTGTATTCTATTTTACAATCGGACGGAGTACAATTCCACGAGGCGGAACGCACCATAGGGCTTGCGGACGGCTCCCGCCGACAAAAGGTAGTACTAACCACGACGGTACCCGTATTTTTAGAAGGTAGGGAAGTAGCTACTGAGTTCGTGGTGTTCCCTGGGGACAACACCCGAACATTATTAGGCCGCGACTTCATTAGGAATGCTGGGGTCACCGTGGAAATAGCGCAGGAGTCGTGGTATTTTGCAAATAGCCCCAACCAAACAGGGTAGTTTAGCCGGTTGGCCGCCCCCCCCCCTGGTTTTCAGCCATTACGTGCTAAAACTACAATAATAAGAAAACTTTACCTAACTCGTTCAAAAAAATACTGTTATCGCATGAATCCATTCAACGCCCACGTCTCCTAAAACTGGTCGCTTAATACTATGCGAACTGTCAATTCAGTGCGACGCCGCAGTTTTGACGTGTGGACGTGTGTCAAATTTAAGGAATAAAATAGTGCCCGCCTTTTTGTTCAAGGTAAGTAAAAATGTTGTTTTCTTAGTTTCCGAAATATTGTTATTACTTAAGTGCAATATAGATGAGTTAAAATAATATAATTTCGATTAAAATGATTCATTTATTGAGCAAAACCTTTTTAAATCAGATGGCCGGATGACTAGATTACATTTCGTAAAATATTTTTGTTCCCGGCCTCTCGGCCGAGAAACAACTTGAAGGCTCTTGTTTTAAATTCACACATTTTCATTCAAATTAAAATGTATTCAATCAATATATTGTTAAATAAAATTATGGATACAAGCTTATCAACGCATTTAGCTGCCGGCCGCATGTGTCTTAACAAATATATGATCAAAATCGGCTTCGAAAATAAGATGTTGTAAAGCAACTTTTCGGCCTAGCTAAATTGTAATGGCCGAAAAACAAAAATAATTTATTTCGTTTTCGGCCCATAACAAGAAAATATTATAAATGAACTAATCAGACAATTATTTATGTCCATAATTTTCTTAATTTGTGTTCCAGGTGTAAATCAGCCATTTTAGTTTTTTCAATATAGATCTAAGGACGGCCGAAAATTAGTGTTTAAAAAGTAAATTGGTAGAATTTATTTTAGCTGCCAGCCGTGTTTTACTAAGCGGCCGAAAAACAGTTCATTTGTATTCAGTTCTCGGCCTTAAAAAAGGGAAGCAGCCGAAAATTAATTGAAATAAATTTAGTTTTCCGCCACCCAATAAAGCGGAGCCGAAAACTAAATTCATTTTTATTTTATTTTTCGGCCACAAATTTTTAAGGTCAAGAACCAGGTAAATATAAATGAATTATTTTTCGGCCGTGTTTAACACCATAGCTAATAAACACTTTTATTTTTAGATCCATATAGCAGACTACCAAGCCAACCAAGATGGCCCCTACCAAGAAATCTCAAAATGATGAAGAAGACAAAAATAAAAAGAAAAAGGCAGAAAATATAAACAGAAAATAAGAAAAATAATCATAAAAGAAAAAAGAAGACATTTTCAGTATACAGAAGAAGCATTAGCACAAGCTCTTCATGCTATAAGGACAGAAAATATGGCCATAAGAGGAGCATGTCGTAAATATGGTGTACCTCGTGCCACAATCCAAGACAGGCTTTCGGGTAGGATGATAGAAAAGCCTCGCAATGTAGGTCCAGAACCTTTGTTAGGCTTTAATGGTGAACAGAAAATTGTAGACTGGATTATTAACTTAGCAAAATGTGGGATACCTGTGAATAAGCAACAATTGCTAGAAACAGTGAAAAACATTATTAAAGATTTGGGAAAGGCAGAAAAACTTCCTGAAGGAAAAGGACCTGGACAAACATGGTATCAAAATTTTCTTCGGAGGCATCCAGAAATCAGTGTTCGTGAACCTGAAAGTATTAATAAAGCTAGGGAGTCAGTCAAAGAGAGCTCGATCAGGAAATGGTTTGCTGAACTGGAATCTTTTATTGCTGAAAGAAGTTTAGAGGATATGATGAATGATCCTGACCGAATACTAAATGGGGATGAAACTGGAGTATCTTTATGTCCATCCACAGGAAAAGTGTTAGCACCTAAGGGTTACAAAAACGTTTATACCGTAAAAAGAAAACCTTACTGTCCTTATAACAATGACTGCGTCGGGAAAAATGTGTCCCCCGCTCGTTGTGTTCCCGTACGTAAGACCACCGAAAGCAGTGGTGGAAAACATGCCGGAGGGATGGGTTATAGGAAAAACGGAATCCGGCTGGATGCGTTCCGACGTTTTCTACGAATATATAGCAAACGACTTTAATAGCTGGCTAGATAAAAGCAATATAAAAAAGCCAGTAATATTATTTGTGGACGGACATAGATCTCACATGTCGATGGCTTTAAGTGACTTTTGTGAAAATAATGACATTGTTTTATATGCCTTGCCTCCAAACACTACTCATATTACGCAACCAGCTGATGTAAGTGTATTTCGGCCTCTTAAACAAGAGTGGAAAAAGACTGTGAGCGACTGGCAATCTAGACCGGAAAATCATAACAGCACCGTTACCAAAACCAACTTTTGTAAGGTGTTCAAAGAAGCACTTGATAAAGATTTGACACAGAGTATCAAAAACGGATTTCGTAAATGTGGATTATTTTCGATGTAGAAGCAGTGGATTTTTCGAAATGTGTTAAAGACTTTCAAGAAAGAATGAAGAATACGTCATTAGCCACAAGTGAAAGTGAATTATCAGAACGAGATTTTATTGGTGCCCATAAAGTAATAACTTATATAAAAACAAATTTATTAAGGAACGGTATTGACCCGGCAATAGTCTGCAGAGAAATAGAGCTGGCAAAAAATAACATAAAGGAGAAACGAAGGTCGACTTCTCAAACTCCAAGAGCTTCTACTGAAGTTGCTAGACCTTCTACTCCATGTTCGCTTGAACAAGCCAATACAGACAAGAGAACTGTTGATAATAACAGCACCATGCTTGAAGACATCCCATTGCCTGATGTCGGATCATTTGTATCGCTTAACGAAATATAACTTTTCAACTTATCAGACTTGAATTTGCAACACCATAGCGAAAGACATATTTTGATGGAAATTACTACAGAACCCAATGACAATTTTAAAGACCAAGAACCAAGTTCTTCACCAACCGGCAGCATAACAAATAATTCAAAGATTGTGATTGCAGCACAAGTGCATAGTGATACGATAGTCACGAACGAGTTTAATGACAATGACATCGAAGTTCTGAAAGTCAACGAAGACAAAAATGAGAAAGAAAATTTTTCGAACCAAGAAGTCTTAGTTGATCCATTTGAAAAACATTTAATTTATACTAATAAACCGACTAACACCAAAAATAAAACCAAAAATGTTACTAAGATTCCCAGCTCTCTTTCAGCACAAAAATGGAGAGATTACTACGAGTCAAAGGAAAAAGAAAAACAAAAAATTACTGAAGAGAAAAATAAAAGAAAGACGGAACGTGACCAAAAAAGAATAAAATCAGCGGAGTTAAAGGAAAGGGAAAAACAAAAACGGATTGAAGAAAAGAATAAAAGAAAGATGGAACACGAACAGAAAAACTTAAAAACTACTGCAATAAAACAAATAAATGCTGAAAAAAAAAGCCATGACACAAAACAATTTAAAGAGATTAAAAAGACTGACAAAATAAGGCTACATACTAGAGAAGACGTTATCCCAACGACGACGTTACCCAAAGACGTTATTGATCGAAATATTGAAGAAGAGAATAATGAAGATGATGATGATGAAGAATATTCTATATTTTAGTTATTAAAACATTAAACATAATAATATTATGATTGTTATATTTGACTGGATATGTTGAAGAAGAGGTTGAAAAAAACTCTAATCTATTTTAATCTTCTAAACTTTAAATATATTATTTGGATGGAAATTTTAAAGAGTTGTAGGTATGAAGAATATTCTATATTTTAATTATTAAAGTATTAAACATTGATTGTTATAATATTATAGTTTTATTCAAAATTAAAACCTATCGCGTTTGAAATAAGAATCATTTGAAAAATATAATAACAGTGGCCGAGAATTGGTAAATAATCGGCCGTAAACCAAAACATTCGGCCGAAATCTAGCTAAATTGCTACTTTCTGATATTCTTTATTATAAAAAAAATACTATGTTAGAAATGGTAAAATGTGATACAAAATTTAAAACTGCATTATATTTTGTTTTGTAAATAATATACAGAACTAGGTTTTATCAAATATATCACTCAATAAATCCAGCTGAATTCAAAATTTTGCTTAAGGCGCTCTTATTAGACGATATTTAGGTATTTGCGGAGGTGAGGCAGACGGAGCGGGAGACGCGCGTCCCGCGCACCCCGCTAACGGCCTTATTCTGTTGGCATCCGTATTCGGCTCGTTTTTGCGGATCATACGATCAAATGTTTGTCTTCTTGAATAATTGTTTTATTTTTCAAATCTTGGTTGATTTGTGATTGTCCCCAAATATTTATTGTTTATTTATTTATTTAAATCTATTTTTTTTAAGAAAATAAGGAATAATAGGTAGTTACAGTTCTTAAGTACATCGTAGTATGATGACATCAATTATGGACACTTACTTTCCAAAGATATGTTAGTACAGATTTCTTCATCATCAATCCACCTATCGTTTTCCCAGTTCCTATGTGGGTGCTTCCGTTTCCCAAATACGTAGAACTGATAAAATAATAGTACATCTTCACTTCCTAAGGGTGAACGTCACCAATTATGGATTGTACTAATATATTACAGGTTTTCTAGACCGAAAAAAAATCGATTACTTCTAGGTAAAGTTATAGCGCCGGTTAACGCCCGCTTAAAAAACCATCAAAAATAATAAACAAATAGCTATGTTCATCTATTTATCTCCTGGCAAATTATATTTTTACCATGTATGTCTTTCCCGCTTACGGGACAATGATGTCCCGGACCTTTGGGAGGCATGCGTGGGGCTAGGTACCTACAAAGTACCAACTGAGCCAACACGTAGAGGCCCTTTTGACAATTTAATGAAATGCAAGTATTATTACCATAATTATTACCTTTGTTACATAAGTATGGCTGACTGATTAAAAACTGGATAATTAGATCCCTGTTAGTCAGAAGAGCATTTTATTATACAGGGTGGTTATTTTAAGACCAGCAAGTTCTTCAGTACATGACTATGTCTATTAAAAAATGTAATTTGACCAAACATCATATAAAAATAACAAATTCAATTTGTCTCTTAAATACCTAAACGTGTTATGTCACTGCGCTCGCGCGGCGCGTGCTGCCGACCATGCTACCTCGACCAGCGGCCACACCGCGATGGACCTTGATACTCTCAACAAGCCAACAAGATTGGACTTATACTTGGCTCTATACTCCAGGCAAAATACGGTTTCGAAAATCATTAATTTATAATGGCGTTTTTTTGTATATTTCATTTTTAATCGTTATTCTAAGATGCTTTACACAAGAATCCAACAAATTTTCCAACCGGAAGTAATTATATAAATTTAAATTAAGCTTTAATTGTCTTTTTTTGTTTGATTTATATTGAATTTTTTAAAGCAAATGTAAATTTAGGTAAAAGCCTCCTCGATCTTATGCCATTTTTCTCGGTCTTTAGCCCACTGCATCCAGCTAGGTCCGGCGACCTCAGTTATGTCATTTGTCCAACGTCTTCGTCGTCTACCTTTCCTTCTTTTGCCTTTCGGCCCTGACCAGTTTTTTGCTTCCAGTGCCCTTCTTTTCTCCTAATATCTGGCGATATATGGCTTTTACCCGAATAGGGTCCATATAAGAAAGAAAAAATGGCATAAATCTTTTAGATTCAGTAAATATGTACTAACACAAACAATATGGAATAAATAAAGCTTAAATAAATATATATATATAAACTAGCTGTTGTCCGCGACTTCGTCCACGAATAACATGTTATCGTCTAAATGTTTGTTTAAGAAATTTAAATGTTTGTTTAATAAAAAAAACATTGAAATTAGTTTTGTACAGTCAGCATCAGATAGTTAGTAGCAGCCTAGGTAACCAAATATATCGCAACACGTCTTTATTACTATAGGTGTAAGGATGTGTTACGATATATTTGGCTACTTTGGCTGCTACTAACTATATGACGTTGACTGTACCTAGTCTTTTAGTAAACAGTCTAAAACCGAAGAAACAAATCTCTCTTTATTTCAAAATGTCTTGCTCTCTATACAAACTTAGAACCCTCTTTGAACTCTCATAGTAAATAGTCTGAAACCGAAGTTACAAATTTCTAACTTTAAAAATGTCTTGCTCTCTATACATAATTCGAACCCCCTTTTAACCTTCTTAAGTGATTAATAATTAAAAAACCGAAGTTACAAATCCCTTACTTTAAAAATGTCTTGCTCTCCATACAAACTAGAAGAACTGTATATCCTAGAAGTAGGTATTTTTGTCAAGACCAATCCAAGCATGTTCAGTAACGTTTCAGAAGGCTGCAGATTTCCGACACGTAAATAATACAAACAAAAATTTAAAACTTTGCAGGGTAGCAACAACACAGCGCTAATCAGAGGTGGAATCTTGGGAATGGCACCAAACATTTTCAATAAAATTCCAGACCGAATTAAACACTGGATATTAATAAATTTAAAAGACAATTGACTTCATATTCAGATTCAGATTCAGATTTGTTTATTATCATAATTTTACAATTGAAATCATAGTACAATGTATATACAGATAAAAATGTGTTAAAATTATGACTTGTCAGTTACAATAAAATACAATAGATGTGTACAGTTGTGTACAGAATTGTTATTATTTGTAAATAGTTTAATAATACTCATACTCATAGCATAATGCTATTACATAAAATAGAGAAAGAAAACATAATACAAATATTAACGTCAAGCTTTTAAGATCTTGTTATTTAGTCATTTGAAAGAAATTCTTGTAAACTTTATTTGTAGTTTTATAGGTTTGTCTACTTATCAAATAAAATAACTTATATCTAAAACTAAACTACTTATAAAATAAAATTACTTACAAATAAAATATTTGACTGAGTTCGCCGTCGCTGGGCAACGTGCCCAGAAGGCTGGCAGCATTGCCACGTTGGATGGCAATGCTTATCCTCTGTGCGAGGTATGAGCCAGCCCTCCGGTCACCCGTTATTTCGGCGAGTCGCTTCGAGCACTCTTTAAAGACCCTGTGGGCACTTTCCCCCCAGGGCCCTAAGGTCTCAACCCCAAACGGCTCAAATATGCAACCACTGTTAATGTTTGCATACTTGCGCCGTTTGAGGAGCTCGGCCGAGTTGGCTGCAGCGCCAGCCTTCACGGAGGTGCCACGGAGATGGGAGAGCGCTAGGGTGTCGGCACATGTTGCGTCCCATACTAAAGGTCGTCCCATCTTCCATGGCACGAGGGTCATACCGTCGGGCCTTTTGCCATCATCTCGGGCAAGACCGGATGGCTCCAAGATGGCAGGCGCTCCTGCGCTGGCTAGGGCCCGACGGATGATATCGTTCAGGCTAGCATGTCGAGGTGCACGACCTGCACTTCTGCAGCAGGATAGACCATGGTGGCCGAGCTGGTCGACTCGGTCACCACAGCGACAGCGATGTGGGGCAACGCAGGTCACTCCCAGGCGAAGAGCGACAGAAAAGCGGAATGTGGAGTTGTCCATGTAAACATTGTAAACTATACAGTGTTTTTTCAAGCAATAGTTGTTTTACATGGAAGCGAAAAGAGTTGTCGTTCGTTATGGTTTTAAGGTTTGAAGGTAGCCGGTTAAAAAGTCTTTGTCCTATTAACTTCGGAAGTTTTGTGCCTATTCTAAGTCTGGGCGAGGTTGTTTTGAAGTGGATACTTCTTTGCTCGCGTTCTTGTATAGGGGTACAGTTCAAAATGTATCACGTGACTTCCGGAATAACTTTTTGTAGAGAAGCCTAATCTGATTTCAAATAATTGTTTGTTACATGTTTTAATCCTTCTTTATTTGCCATTAGTTGTTAATCACAAAATGTTATTTAGTTTATGTGACGGGCATGAAAACTATGCTGAAATGACCGCCATTTTCAATTCCTCGCGAGTCAAACGAGCTACGTCAGTCAATGTTGCTATATATACCGATTTATCTGTGCTTATACAGATATTAGTGAATTAATGCAGATATATATTTTACGGGGACAGCCAACAAAGAAGTATCCACTTAAACTTAATTAACGGTTGTATCTCGGACACAACCCGCTTCTTTTTAAGTTATTCGCATTTCTCATTGATCTCGAACTATTTTCACCTCTCCTTTGAAATTCATTTGGATAACGTTTAACATACATCAAAACTTCCAATATATAAGTTGAAACTGATGTTAAGATACTAAGTTTTCTTAAATGTTCGCGACACGTGTATCTGTACTTTGCGTACGCAAGTACTCTAATTGCACGTTTCTGGATCTTTAGGATGCGCTCATAATCCGTACTGTTGCCCCAAAGCATTATCCCGTATGAAAGTTGAGAGTATATGTACGCATAAAACAGCTCTTTTAAGCAACTGTCTGACACAAGTGGTCTAAACTGTCTTAGAGCATTGATCCCTCTTGCTAACTTACTGCATAATGTATCTATGTGATCTTTCCATGACATTATTGGATCAATAATTTCAATCAATACGAGTAGATCAATATTTGATTGAAAAGTGTTATTATACCATTAAAGATTACTTAAACGACCCTACGACATAACATGGTTCCATTCCAGACATTCCTTAGTTATAATATTCTTTAGTAATATTCTTTATTCTTTTATGTATTTTTTGAGAGTTTTTGACATGTGTTTGAAGTATTTAACACCAATCACTGTATTGACATTGTTTATTAATTTTTATAAATATATTAGCTGGCTGAAATATTTTGTATACCAACAATACTTGTAAAAGTTGTAACCTATGTTTAACAAAATAAATTTAATTGAATTGAAAGTACTTAATTTGTATTCTAATAAGTAATCTTTATGCAAAAATTTAAGTCTCTAGCTCTAAAATAAAGTACCCCCTACAAACTTTGCACCCCTATTTACCCCCTTTAGGGGTGGAATTTCCAAAAATCCTTCTTAGCGTTGCCTACGTTGTAAAAGGTAGTTCTGGTGAAAATGTTAACTCTCTAGTCTTAGTAGTTTCGGCTGTGCGTTGATGAGTGAGTGAGTGAGTGAGTCATATCAATAACTCTATACCGACAAAAGGTATGTTCACTTAGATAACGTCACATTTATTTGCTTTAGTGGGCTTATTTTTAAAGGGGCGTGGCGGGGGAGGCTTTCTTGGTAGTTATTTGGAGAAGCAGCGGTGGCAGAGTGAGTGCGAGATGTGAAACGGCATACTTTAGTGTTTTGTGATGGGTATCATGTGCACAAACAGCTGGCAAAGTTTTGCAGCTGTATAGGGGAACACCCTGTAGTACTTTGTACCCGACTGCCTCAGAAGGAAGTTTATGTTTTTCGAGCGTATGTATCATCATATCAGCCGAAAGACGTCCACTGCTGGACATAGGCCTCCCCCAAAGAGTGCCACAATAGCCGGTCCTGCGCCACCCTCATCCAGCGGACTCCCGCGACCTTTACCAGGTCATTAGTCCACCTTGTGGGGGGCCTAACCACGCCGCGCTTTCCGGTACGTGGTTGCCACTCGAGAACCTTTCCGCCCCAACGGCCATCGGTTCTACGTGCAATGTATCCCGCCCACTGATACTTAAGTTTAGCGATTCGGAGGGCTATATCGGTTACCGTGGTTCTGCTGCGGATAGCCTCATTTCTGATGCGATCGCGCAGAGAAACTCCCAGCATAGCCATCTCCATCGCCCTTTGAGTGACTTTGAGCCTTCTTATGAGGCCTATAGTAAGCGACCACGTTTCCGTTCCATATGTCATCACTGGCAACACACACTGGTCAAAGACTCTCGTCTTGAGACACTGCGGAATATTGGACGAAAAGATGTGCCGTAGCGTATGTATGCATGTATGTCTATGACGAAGATGAGGAAGGGCCGTGGCCTGCTGCTGGTGGAGTGGCAGGATCTTTTTCCGCACTCGTTTTTAATAGAATCTACTAAACAGCAAGTAAATATACTTCAGTTCACCAACTCGTTTAGGACTTTAGACTAGGTAGTCGCTCTCCGGCGCAATAGCCCTAAAAGCTTTTGATATATTTCTGTATGAATAAATAAATCTATTATTCGTACAGTCCATAAATGGTACGATTACTACCCCCCCAACCATGTGCTCGTGTCCGAATCCGATTTACACCCGACTACTTACTACCTAACAGTTCTAAATACGTATTCAGGATAACTGAAGATTTTTATTGACATCTTGTCAATATGCTCCAGCTACCTATTAATACGTTTTAGGTGCGGATGTAGAAACGCTTTAATGTAGTAAATATCGCATACCTTATATTTGTTATTCTATCATTTCGAATGTGTTCTCCAGCATGTATTAGCGTTTCCTATTCCTTTAAGTATTTTTATTTACCTTGATAACTCGAAATAATTGCTGCAAAAAGGCGTATTTGCGTGCCAGGTAAACATTCACAGGTCCGTCGTCGGCAGTGGCCACGGGCGTACTAAATTGTACTAGCCACC
The DNA here is from genome assembly GCA_963854355.1 of Epinotia brunnichana. NCBI lineage: Eukaryota > Metazoa > Arthropoda > Insecta > Lepidoptera > Tortricidae > Epinotia > Epinotia brunnichana. Next base: position 26,192,452 of record OY977944.1, read on the forward strand.
GCGCGTGCACGACGCGGACACCCGGTTTTTCAGACAAATGACCAAATGTATTGAATTATCAAACATATTGAAATTCTAAGAAGCCGGTAGATAGATCTACCAAAAAGCTACCTATCACAACAAATTTCATTGTAATGTTCTAAATAACTTTTGAGATATTTCGAGTTTGGTGGTAAAAAAGCACTGTTTTGAAAGGCAAAATCTATCGAGGTTTTTGTAAGCAATCGTGATTTTACGAAGCACGAACATAGCCAATGAACTGAAAATATACATATCAAAAATTTGGATCTCTAGCAATAGTACAAGTATACTAATAATCTGTTTGGAAAAGGCACTTTTTCGATGCGCAGCTGCATACAGCGCCTTAACTGGCCGAAAACCGGCTCCCGTATTTTTAGAAGGTTCCGACTAAAGTTGTTAAGCTACCATTTGTAAATGTATATTACTTAGATGAACATACGAAGACATCGAATACGTAGTAGCTAGTCTCTTTGTTATTGTTGTTGGTTAGTAATACACAGTAATTATACTGGCATTACTATGTAACGGTTTACCTTTATTTGTAGGTACTAAATTAAGACTACTATACTATATAAAAAAATAACCAAACTATATCATAAACACATTGCAACAATATCAAATAAAAAAATAATTTACATACAGACAGAATAGACTGCGCACATTTACTATTAGCTAAACTAGTTTCGAATACAATGAGTGACGTCATCGACTCGCGATAAGCGGCGCGCTCGCGACCAGTGAATGAGAGACATACGCCACGACTCATTGGCATTACGGCAAGGACCGCAACAGGTCAACCACTTTATATTGATGGGATTTATTCCTTAATAATTTCTAATTATAATGGTGTGACAGATACTCAGTTTTGGAGTGAACCATAAATACCTATCACCTGTGCTAAAGTTAAGTGCCAGTATTTCCCCGAATCGGGTGAGTGTTGTGAATATTATTCTACTTAGATTAAGTTAACATAGATAGATATAAATCACTTTTCATGTGGAAAGTATTAAAGATAAAACTATTTCTCATTGTACATTAGTCTAGATCATGTTATAACATTATTTGCCTATTCAAATAATGCTGGGAATATCACGCTTCTAAGTGCTTCTAGAAATAATCATCTACCCACTTCATGAAAAACTCATATAATATTAGCTAAATTACGTCTAATTCTAGCTAATTACATTGTAATGTCATACACTATCGTAGTATAATGCAACAATAATGCTTTTAGTCATATTGTAATTAGTTAGTACATTCCATCATAAAGTTTTGTTCATTTAATTTTATAATTTTCTTTATCATAAAACTGTTGATTTTGTTTGTGACTGCCACATCCTTTGATCACCATTAAATGCTTTGGGGTTCACTAATATAGCCCACTAAAACGCGAGCATATTTATTCAACAAAAATCCCGATGTCGCAGTCACTTACACGAATTTGGACTTTTTGTGAAACGCCTATTTTCCGGGAATTCCAGGGACCAAGTCTGGGGTTCAATATGGACTACACCGACCTTCTCGCGCATACTCCTGCGCGTATCCAGTGGGCCTGCGTTGCAGACCCGAATCCCGGAACCACGAACTCATCTGCTTCAGGATCCGCGCGGATGACGTGCCATTAGACGGTGCAGGGAAGTGACCCCAATTACAAGGACGTTGTTTCTTTTCTAATTGCCAGCTCATAATAAACCCGTGACCTTAGTCGAATCTACTTTTCACATTTCATAAATATTTGTAAATTTTATTTCGGTTAGTTTAATTTCGACCGGAACCAATCTACCTACATTCTTGCGACGCTAAACCGTCACAGTGGCGCCCAATCTAGGTATTATCTGAGCTGAGCATATGAAACAGGTCCTTGGCATTTTCTTTTTGGTTTTCATGGGTGTTGGTGGCTATATTAATCATCACTTGTAACTATATTTATGTGTTATTAAACCTAATTTTAAGTTCGATTTGAGCAGTTGCTTGGTAAGTGGTTGACTTAATTATAAAAAAATTGATATTTACAATAGTATAAAGTAACAAGTACGTGTCTACCCACAATACTTTACTTTAATTATAAAACTTAAATTATCAAATACAATATTCTAACTACCTAAGTATTACTTATACTTATACCACATACTTGGCAACTATATAATAACTGCTTTTCAATCATTTGTAATCACAGCACATACCCTATTCTGTGAAAAAATTAACATGTCGTATCCGATTAAGTATCTGTCACTCCAAAAAGCTGAACACGAATATGAGGTTATCCTTAGAGGTGGTGCGGGAGTCTCTGTACAAGAACTCCGTAGTCAGATTGTTAAATTAGCTATACCCTCTGAGGACATTTTAGAATCTCACTTAGAGCCTGCGGTTGACCTGGACGCGGTCAAGGAAAGTCTAACAAAGTCTCAAAATATGCTGTTAGCACTAAAAAGTAAATTTGACAAAATGTTATTCTTGCGCACTGAAAATTTACTGCATCACATTTACCACTGACTTAAACGCATCACAAATGTCGGTACTCTGGTAGCCGATCAGCATAAATCGAATTGCGCTGCATTTAATAATCAGTACAAAGAAATCACGGGATTAAGGCCAGCTTCAAATTCTAGCGCAGAATCAAGCTTAGAACCTGAAACTACAATGGTTACTTGCGATCGTAATCTGACCTCTGATTTGGCAAAACTGAAATACTCTGGCAAATCCTGTGTTTTCTCTTTCATACAAAGAGTGGATGAATTTTTAGACGCTAGGAACATCTCGAAAGACCGGTTACTGAAGTTTGCATATAAAATTTTTACGGACGACGCACTTCACTGGTTCCGTAGTATTAGACAAAGTGTGCAAACTTGGGACGACGTGGTCGTACAACTAAAACAAGATTTTAGTCAAAAGGACTATGACTACCGCCTTTTGGCTGAAATACGGTCTCGTACGCAGGGTGAGCTCGAAAACATCTCAATCTACTTATCTATTATGCATGGAATGTTTTCGAGGCTGATCAAACCACTGTCTGAAAATGATAAATTAGAAATTATACTACACAATATCAGACCATGCTATGCTAGCACTTTAACAGCTTCTCCTGAGATCAAGGACCTGCAGTCTTTGAAAAGTGTGTGTTCTAACTACGAGAATATACATTCGCGTATGTCTCTATTTCATGAGCCTCCTCGCGTGACTTCGGAAACTGTAGCACCGGAGTTCGCCTACACTAAACAACAAAAAACTAGCAACTACTATCCTAATAAAAGCTACCAAAGTGCAAACTATAATGAAAAATATAAGAGCTTTGCTACACCTAACAAATATAATAACTACACAAATAATTATAACTACAACAATAAACCTAAATTTGCTGCAGAAAGACCTACAAGTACCAATGCTTTACAAGTGACACCGAGCAGCTCCAAGTATGTACATACAACCCGAAAATACTGCCCAAGGTGTCGCAGTGATACTCATTCTCTAAAAGAGTGCAAGCAGCCACATTTCGATATATGTTTTAAATGTGGAAACAAAGGCATTCGCTACCCTGACTGTACAACCTGCAATCCTAAACCTAGTACTTCAAAAAACTGAATTTAGTGGATTGTAGTGAACGTGAAGCTGACAGTAAATCTAATGAAAACTTTAGTAAAGCAGAGTGGAAATCTTGGCTGGATTTTATATCTAAATTTTTCTCTTGTTATTCTGTCACTTCAATCCACGATTCACATAATGCAACTGAACATGCAAACAGCAGACCATACGTCGCTGTTGATATAAATGGCATTACTATCAATGGTTTATTGGACACTGGGAGTAGTGTCACAATTCTTGGACAGGATTATCACACCAATTTCTTAGATGCTGGTTTTAAACTTAATAACAATGAATATTTAAATTTTGTCGCTGCAGGTGGGCAAAAGCTGAATAATGTTGGTGTCATAAATTTACCTGTCTCGTTTTTGAACCAACTACACATTCTAAAAGTATACGTAGTACCAGAGATTCAAAATCCCTTGATTTTAGGCATGGATTTCTGGAGGCTTTTTAATTTGTTCCCTGAACATCTGGACTCTGTCATGATAGGTAAAGAGACTGTCACTCCAGATATTTTATCAATTAATACTCCTTCACACGTATGTGATTACGACCACCTTTCTACTGAACAAAAAGTTACGGCTGATCATATCACAGCACAGTTTTGTGACATCTCATATGAAGAACGTGGTCTTGGTCGCACAAATCTAATAACTCACAGTATCGACACTGGGGATGCTGCTCCTATACGTCAAAGGTACTACAGACTGTCACCTGAAAAACAGCGATTACTTGTTACTCAACTTGATGAAATGTTACGAGAAAACGTGGTAGAACCTTGCGAAAGCCCTTGGTCATCTCCAGTACTACTGACGCCTAAAAAGAATGGTGAACTAAGGTGCTGCATAGACAGTCGTAAGCTTAATGCGGTAACTGTGAAAGATGCCTACCTAGTTTAGACCTTTCAAAAAGTTTCTGGCAGATTCCTACTATAACGAAAGAAGACCGGTGTAAGACGGCGTTTTATATTCCTTCTAAAGGCACCTTTCAATTTACCTCTATGGCATTCGGTCTTACTAATGCTCCTGCCACGCAGCAGCGATTGGTTGACATGTTGTTTTATGGTCCAGAGTTCGAAAATAAAGTATTTGTATACATAGACGACATTATCATTGTTTCACCGACCTTCGAACAACATATCTCCCTACTAGTCCGTGTTCTGGAAAAACTAAGAATGGCGAATTTGACTATAAGCTATAAAAAGTGTAAATTTTTCAGAAACAAACTAAAATACTTAGGATATGTGGTGGATCATAATGGACTACATCCAGATCCCGAAAAAGTAGAAGCTATTATAAACTACCCTACCCCTACTAATCGCAAGGAGGTACGTCGATTCATAGTTACAACAATAAAGAGTTTTATTATTATTATTATTATTATAGGCACTGCATCGTGGTATCGTCGATTTATACCCAATTTCAGTACAGTAGCTTCACCACTTAATAAATTAACCTCCCTTGCTAAAAACTCCCCTTCATTCAATTGGTCTTCTGACGCCGACAAAGCCTTCCGCACATTAAAAGAAGCTCTAATATCTTCACCCGTATTATCATGCGCAAACTTTTCACAAGCATTTCAAGTGCACACGGATGCAAGTGATTTCGGTGTTGGTGCGGTTCTGACACAGATTTTAGAAGGCGAAGAGAAGGTAATTGCCTACATGAGTAAGTCTCTCTCTAGCAAAGAACGCAATTACAGTGCTACTGAAAGGGAGGCCCTAGCAGTTTTGACAGCTATCGAACACTGGCGATGCTACTTCCCAGGTAGCAAACTGACGTCAGCGACGTATAAGCGACGTCACTCATATGTCATAATAAGGTCGGTCATTTATTCGTCGAGATCAGACGTTAAAGTGACGTCAGTTTAGGGTCAGGCGTTAAACAGGACGTCGTAATTACGTCAATTAAAGGTCAGTATCTGGACGTACCATATACGCCACCAAGAGGACGTTTTACTGACGTCTATTTAGGGTCAGTATCTGGACGTACCATATACGCCACCAAGAGGACGTTTTACTGACGTCTATTTAGGGTCAGTATCTGGACGTACCATATTCGCCACAATGTGGACGTTTCATTGACGTCAATTTAGGGTCAGTATCTGGACGTACCATATTCGCCATAAAGTGGACGTTTTACAGACGTCTATTTGGGGTCAGTATCTGGACGTACCATATACGCCGCCAAGAAGACGTTTTACTGACGTCTATTTGGGGTCAGTATCTGGACGTACCATATTCGCCACAAATTGGACGTTTTATTCACGTCAATTTAGGGTCAGTATCTGGACGTACCATGTTTGCCATAAAGTGGACGTTTTACTGACGTCTATTTGCGGTCAGTATATGGACGTACCATATTCGCCACAAAGTGGACGTTTTATTGACGTCAATTTAGGGTCAGTATCTGGACGTACCAAATTCGCCATAAAGTGGACGTTTTACTGACGTTTATTTGGGGTCAGTATCAGGACGTACCATATACGCCACCAAGAGGACGTTTTACTGACGTCTATTTAGGGTCAGTATCTGGACGTACCATATACGCCACCAAGAGGACGTTTTACTGACGTCTATTTAGGGTCAGTATCTGGACGTACCATATTCGCCACAATGTGGACGTTTCATTGACGTCAATTTAGGGTCAGTATCTGGACGTACCATATTCGCCATAAAGTGGACGTTTTACAGACGTCTATTTGGGGTCAGTATCTGGACGTACCATATACGCCGCCAAGAAGACGTTTTACTGACGTCTATTTGGGGTCAGTATCTGGACGTACCATATTCGCCACAAATTGGACGTTTTATTCACGTCAATTTAGGGTCAGTATCTGGACGTACCATGTTTGCCATAAAGTGGACGTTTTACTGACGTCTATTTGCGGTCAGTATATGGACGTACCATATTCGCCACAAAGTGGACGTTTTATTGACGTCAATTTAGGGTCAGTATCTGGACGTACCAAATTCGCCATAAAGTGGACGTTTTACTGACGTTTATTTGGGGTCAGTATCAGGACGTACCATATACGCCACCAAGAGGACGTTTTACTGACGTCTATTTAGGGTCAGTATCTGGACGTACCATATACGCCACCAAGAGGACGTTTTACTGACGTCTATTTAGGGTCAGTATCTGGACGTACCATATTCGCCACAATGTGGACGTTTCATTGACGTCAATTTAGGGTCAGTATCTGGACGTACCATATTCGCCATAAAGTGGACGTTTTACAGACGTCTATTTGGGGTCAGTATCTGGACGTACCATATACGCCGCCAAGAAGACGTTTTACTGACGTCTATTTGGGGTCAGTATCTGGACGTACCATATTCGCCACAAATTGGACGTTTTATTCACGTCAATTTAGGGTCAGTATCTGGACGTACCATGTTTGCCATAAAGTGGACGTTTTACTGACGTCTATTTGCGGTCAGTATATGGACGTACCATATTCGCCACAAAGTGGACGTTTTATTGACGTCAATTTAGGGTCAGTATCTGGACGTACCAAATTCGCCATAAAGTGGACGTTTTACTGACGTTTATTTGGGGTCAGTATCAGGACGTACCATATACGCTGCCAAGAGGACGTTTTACTGACGTCTATATAGGGTCAGTATCTGGACGTACCATATTCGCCACAAAGTGGACGTTTTATTGACGTCAATTTAGGGTCCGTATCTGGACGTACCATATTCACCATAAAGTGGACGTTTATCCTACGTCTATTTAGGGTCAGTATATGGACGTAGGATATACGCCGCCAAGAGGACGTTTTACCGACGTCTATTTGGGGTCAGTATCTGGACGTACCATATTCGCCACGAAGTGGACGTTTTATTGACGTCAATTTAGGGTCAGTATCTGGACGTACCATATTCGCCATAAAGTGGACGTTTTTCCTACGTCCATTTGGGGTCAGTATCTGGACGTACCATATTCGCCAGAAAGTGGACCTTTTACTGACGTTTATTTATACTTAGTATCTGGACATACCAAATTCATCCTAAAGTGGACGTTTTATTGACGTCAGTTTAGGGTCAGTATCTGGACGTACCATCGCGCTTTAAACGTAACAAATCGCCATATTATAGGACGAACACCGATAAGAAGCGAGTGACTTCGTAAAATGAACCTCAATGTGACATTTTATTGTAGGTATCTGCCACAATTTATTAATAAAGCGTGCATAAATATCTGACACGACTCTTATTTCCAGGGACGTGTCAGATATTTGTGCACGTTTCGTTGTGGCAGATATTAATGCTGGTGACCGTACAACATTTGGTATACCAACAGTTCCGGAGAAACTAGTTTATTATTCGTCTTTGTAAACGACGTCTTTGTAGACGACTAAAGGACGTCTTTGGGGCGTGAAATGGAGGTGGGTGAATTGGAGGGCCTACCGCGAAAGGCATTCGAAGTTTTCCCTCTCTGTCATACTTGTGAGTTCGTACGTAAGTGCAACAGAGAGGGAAAACTTCGAATGCCGTTCGCGGTAGGCCCTTGGGTTTAGGAAAGAAACGAATAACGCTTCAATACAACATTTATTATTGAAATAAGTACCAAGTGTACGATTGGGTATTTCACACAGTCATGTTAAAATGTATTAGGGTCATTTCGCCGGTTACGCGACCACCTTCGGTTAGCGACCACTTGAAGAACATGGTTTTTTCAATTGAAGATAACATCAATTCTACAGAGCCTATTGAAACAGTCAGCCGTATGCCTTATTGTTTGTAGTTATGGAACCTATTCCATAAATTTACAAAAAAAACGAGAAAATATGCTTTCAGTTCACCAAGTCAGCTAAGTGGTCGCTAACCAGCACATGAAATTAGGTGGTCGCCAACCGGCGAAATGACCCTAGTTGGCATTTCTCTATAGATTATAATATAACCCATCAAAATATCATAATAAATAGTAAAATTTTACCAAAATCATATTAGATGTACATAAAATTTTGAAAATAATGTATTTTTTTTCTTTTTCGTCCAATAGTAAAATAAAAGATACCAATCAAATACTTCTGTAAAAATAAATTCACTACTGAAACAGCAATATACCTACGTATTTTCTCATACAATGGTTGGTTTGATAAATTGGCAATAATGCACCTTTATTGTTTAATTCTGTAAATAGATAATGCTATGATTTTTCCTATTCCTATCCTAGCTCAGGCACGTGTTATTTGCCTCTAATGGTCGCACCACACTTGGGAGTTCGTGTTTGCGTTGCGTCATTGCCTCTCATCTCTCATTGCCTCTCTTCCATTTGCCGGAGGAAGGAAAAAGATGCAACACGAATATTTGGGCAAACACCGCCAAGTGTGCCGACCATAATAAAAGAAGCTCCTAGTCTAATAGTAAATTCTGATGTAACAATGTTTTATCAATAAATTCTCTTATCTTATTACCTAAACTTATACAGCATATAAGAGGGGTAAAACAAACCTCAATGGGGTGATTTTACTCATAAATATGAAAAACTGAAATATAGGAATGACTCTAGTTTGATCCATAATTTGTTAGTAACAAAAAATGATTAATGTATATTAGTAAAAAAATATTCAAGGCTAGTGCTAGTAAGAAAGGAACTTAGTAGTCAATACTAGGCAGGTACACCACGCAGCATTGCCTCATCCCATGGCCGCATTATCGGGCAGTCCAGTCCACCCATTGACCATAATATTCGTTGACACTTGACTTGTAAGACCACAAAGTACTTTGTTTGTTACAGTAGACGGCAAACTTCGTGCGCAAATGACCTTGCCTGCGCAAAGGCGAATTGTACGTGCAAGCTGCCCCCCCACTTCCCCTCATTTGCGCACGAAGTTTTCCGTCTACTGTATAAAGGTTATATACGTGAAGACTACGCTACGCTAGTCGCTACGATACGGCCAATCGGCCATCTTCAATTTTATTTTTATGCATGATGGCCATTTTGAAATTTTTGAACTACACTGTCTAAGTGTCTACACTACACTAAACAGGTAGTATACAGTATATTATTAATATCTCTAGTTCTAAATCACTTAGAATCACAAACTTGGTGTCTAAATATAAATATTTGGGGTCAGGGAATTTACCTACCTACCAATAAAACGCTTATTAATTTTGAGAATGGCAACTCTGTTTGACATGTGACGTGCGGTTCCTGATAATCCTGATTGGTTCACTTCCCGCTAAATCACTCTTCTTCAAGAGACCCTTTTTTTTAACCGACTTCAAAAAAGGAGGACTGCATATATTACCTATGTTTTTTATGTATGTTCGCTGATTCATCGGTCAATTGTGGACCGATATACAAAAAAAATACTCATGCTCAAGGTAGATAAATCACACAAAAATAGTTAATCCCATAAAAAACATTATGTAAAAAACAGGCCAAATCTCGAAATTTTTCCTCTGTAAAAGTTGTGAGGTATTTCGCAGAGCCAAGTCAGGCATTGTTATTAATTCGTATTGTGCACTGTACCTACACGGTACCTACCTTGTAATCTGGGGGCACGGTGGGCCCCCCGCCAAGTCAAGCAAAACAAAGAGGCAGCCGTATTACCATTATTTTCTCGAAGCCATTCAGGCCATTTTCAACATCCTGTAATTTTGTGTTTGCTATAAAATATATTTTCAGTAATGTATAGGGCATAAATATGGCTTACATATATTCTCAATAACATTCAATTTGAACTTTTAGTTTAAGAACTATTGGCCGTCAAAGTTCCTTAAGTTTTGTAACTGACGTATTCACTCACTTAATGATGACCAACGTAATTATAAGGTACTTCTAGCAGAACAACACTCCAAATTTTAAACATAATTATTTTTCAGCCTATCAATTCATAAACAATCTAAAAATATTGCATGAGATCCTATAAAAAACATGAAATGTAAAAAATAGGCCAGTCTCGAAATTCTTCCACAGTAAATAGTGGTGAGATATTTCGTAGCGCCAAGTCAGGCATTATTATTAATCTTTATATGCTTGCTAAATAAAATTTTGTGACTTGGAAATCACACTCACATAGTTTTAAAAATGCAAAAATTAGTAAATGCAATAAAGTTAATGTGTGATTCCCAAGTTGCAGAATTTTATTTAGCAAGCAAATAAAGATTAATAAGGATGCCTGACTTGGCTCTACGAAATATCTCACTACTTTGTATTGTGTAAGTGAAAAAACTAAAGAACTTTGACGTGTAAATAGTTCTTAAACTATAAGTTCAAAATAATATCAAATTGAATGTTATTGAGAAATCGGCCTGAATGGCTTCGAGAAAAGGATGGTACGGCCGTGTCTCTTTGTTTTGCTTGACGTGGCGGGGGCACTAACGTGCCTCTAGATAAAAGCTTCATTTATATTAGTATCATTTTATTACCCGTTGGAAAGTTTGTAGGATTCTTTAATTTAAAGCATCTCAGAATAATATTTTTAAATGAAATGAACAAAAAACACGTATTACATATAAATGTTTTTCAAAACGGTTGTATCGAGGCCAATAAGTTTGAGTTGGCAACACTGCATCAAACGACGCCACGCTAACGTCGCTAACCCAATCACAACCAAAGACGCCAACCGCCAACGGCCATATTGTCTAATGCTCCCGCCAGTTCGGCTTTGGGTTTACTTAATATCATATCTTAACGTATAACGTTGCTAATATTTATTACCGATTTCAAGAAAAGAGTTTAGCAGTGGTTGGTGCGACTTCCGCCTTCTCGGCTCAGACTTGTGCAAAGTAAAGTAAGTGTCGTGTCGTGGTTGTGCGGTGGCGTCGCGTCGTCCTGTGAGTTGATGTCCTGGCATTGTCCCGGCATCCTTCCGGGATTATTGGGATGTCTTACTGCATTGTCCAATTTGCAGCCAGCGAAGGCGGTAATGTGGCAGTCGTCGTAAAGAAGTGGCTGACACCAAAAAAGAAAGAGTTATTCTGGCCGCCAACAAAGGACCCCAAAGTGTACGACAAATTATTGCAGCGATGCTCATCGCCTAATGAGCGATGGTCACTGTATGAAGTTGATAGGTTGTTTTATGAGACTGGTAAGTTTTTCAATGATTAAAATAAAACCACCATAGTACTTAACCTTAACGGACATTCCAAGCGTCCATGACTTCAAAAGTTTTAATTTTTTCTTAGAAACAAATTCCATAAGACTGAAACCTAGCCTTTAATTTATTGTGTCACTTGATCCCTTGCTAAAAGTATGTTATGCAAATCCCTCCTTGCGAAGTCAAACAAGTTTCTGACAAAATAATCATTTTTTGGTACAAGCTTTTATCATCATCAGATCAGCTCGATGGTAGCTTAATATTGAATTGTCAGCCAAGCTATACTTAAACCCAAAATTTTAGCTCAACCGGTTGAAGATATCTGCTTCAGCATTGAGTTGCAAGATTCCACCCGAACAAAGATAGTTACATACATACAGTCATACATTGCAATAAGTTATATAAAAGCTTGTAAAAAGGACAAAATATAAGTACGACCTTGTGTTTATTATAAAGATGCCTAGTGTTTGTTTTGGCTTGTATTTTAGATCAGTTGGAGAAGGCTAAGAAAAAGTTAAAGTTAGTGGAAACAACATCCGATATCCAGACGGACGAAGAAACCAATACAACTACAAAACGCAAAATAAAGAAAAACAACAAATATAACAACTCTTCTAGTGAAGGTGAAGATGAGAGTGGTCTCACACGACCCCCACCATTGAAAAAGTTAATTTCAACTAGCCGTAAGTAACTTGTCTTGCCTGAATGATAACTTACTTACTTATTAATACTTTTGCCTTTATAGCCAGTCCAATTTAATGTAACTTAAGTCGGATAGGTTTACTTATTTCCTTATTAATTATTTGGTATTCTGCAGATTATCTCACTCCAAGCTCAAGCAACGGTGAAAAACTCCATGACTCACAAATGCCACAGTCCATAGACCCAGTAAATGGTGACCATGATGAAACTGACACCGATGCACTTTGTAAGTAAAAATTAATTACCAAAGTATCATGCACTACGCGTGACTACTATAATTGATGTTTTTTGACATTGATTGTTTTGAAAGACAATTAATTGAATATTGTATAATTTGTACCTTTACAGATAATGACAATGCACCTTTGGGCTCACCCGAACCCTGCTCTCGGATACATATGGATGTCTGCAAAAATTCGAAATGTGGTAAGTAGTACCAATTAATATATCTTTAACTAAACAATATACCTAATACTACTTTATTTCTTTTTATTATAACTATCTACGTTCTTAAAGGGTCGGTAATGCGCATGTGACACCCTTGGAGTTGCAGGCGTCCACAGATTGCGGTGACCGCTTAACATCAGGCGGGCCCGTACGTTTGTTGTTTGCCACTGACGCGGTATATAAAAAAACCGGCCAAGTGCAAGTCGGACTCGCGCACGAAGGGTTCCGTACCATTATCTATGACAACGGAAAAAAATCACGTTTGTTGTATGATAGCCCCCTGAAATATTTATTTTATTCTGTTTTTTAGTATTTGTTTAACTATCACGGTTCATGAGATACAGCCTGGTGGCAGACGGACAGACAGATAGATGGACGGACAGCGGAGTCTTAGTAATAGGGTCCCGTTTTACCCTTTGGGTACGGAACCCTAAAAAGTTACTTATTGTCATTATTATTTATGTATCAGGCAGGCAGTTGGAACATGTTGTGGGTATATTATTATTAGTATACATTAATGTTACTTACTGTCTGTTATTTCTATTCAGGTTCTCAAGATAAAATAGTGTCATTACTAGCACACGTAAAGGCTCAAAATGATACGATTCTGTCGATTTTGCAAGAAAGAGACACTCATACCAAACACACATTAAACCCGGACTTCAAGTTTCCTTTGAAAACTTTGGAGGAAATGGAGGTGGCCGAAAAGTTATTAAATGTCGAGGAAAATTATGCTAACTTGGTAAGTTTTAAGTTTGACGACGCGATCATACCTTTGGTACAGTCAGCAGCAGAAATAGTTACGCGGGTCAAGTGCTCAAAATGACCTACACACTCTACACCTCTAAAATTTACCTTAGATACCTACGCTTATTAATGAATTCTCCTTCTTCAGATGTTCTAAGAAAATAATACTTGTTTCAATATAAATTGCTTATATGGTAAATATTATACTTTGAACCTTACCGCTGTGACATTCCATTACAATACGAACTTTAGGCTGCTTTAAGTAAAGTTCAGAGGGTTCTTTGCAAACCAAGTCTTTATTAAATGACATTTAACACAATAATATTCTTGAACTGAAAAACATGTGCAAAACTAAGTGTCACAATAAAGTTATTTGACAAAATCTTTCCATTATGTTACTTTTTGATTTTCATCATAGCTTAACAATCATCTTAACTTGAGACATACTGAAAACAAATATCAAAAGTTATATTAGCTATTATTATTCGCCTCAAAGTTAGCAAAGTGTACGTGGGACACCCAAAAATCGGCACCCTTTCCTCGAGTTTTCTGACAAAAAAATACTTTTAGTAGGTTTTAAAGGGATTATTCAACATAATTTTGCAGTAAACGAGTTACTTTACCATTTTTAGTTCTGTAGAACAATATTTAACAGAAAAAAAGTACTCCAAAGTCCCGGACAGCGACATTCATTTAGGAAAATGCCCAACCACCAGAATATTTTTTAATTATAAATGATAAAAAAAAAAATTTAATTAAAATTATTTACAGGTAGCGTACTTTAGGTGCCTTGGTGGACAGGGCGTCAATAACAAAGTTTCGAGAGTTATGAGAGCTGCCTTGTCCGACTCTTTAGCTACCAAGTACAACTTTTACGGCAAAAGGTCGGACAAGAAGCCGTTTGCTGACCTTCGTCTCCGGGCGTCTGTTGTTGGTAAGTAGTATTTGCCTATTTGTATCCACTTAAGCCTTGGTCAGACCCACGCGCGACCGCGGCGCGATATCTCCGTACAAACCGCTTAGCGTGGTCAAACAGGCCATGTATGGAAATATCGCGCCGTACGACCGCGTCGCGCCGTGTGTCTGACCAAGGCTTTACTATTTGCCTCACTTAAAAGGAAGAATACCGGCCAATTGCGAGTCGGACTCGCACACGAAGGGTTCCGTACCATTGCCTATAAAAACGGCAAAAAAATAACGTTTGTTGTATGGGAGCTCCCTTAAATATTTATTTTATTCTGTTTTAGTATGTGTATGTGTTATAGTGGCAACAGAAATACATCATCTGTGAAAATTTCAACTGTGTAACTATCACGGTTCATGATTTACAGCCTGGTGACAGACGGACAGACAGACGGACGGAGGAGTCTTAGTAAAGCCTTGGTGAGACACATGGCGCGACGCAGCGCCGCGGTCGCGCGGCGCGGGTGCGCGACCCCGGCGCGATATCTCCGTACAAACCGCTTGCGTCGCGCCGTGTGTCTGACCAAGGCTTAATAGTGTCCCGTTTTACCCTTGGGTGTGGAACCCTAAAAATTAAACTCTAGGTGATTTTCACACTGGCAATGTTTTGTTCTTGGAGAGCCGATTCTCAGCCCACAGTGTGGCGGCGGACGTGACGACAGTGTGTTTAACCGGGCGTGTTTTATATAGAAACTTGAAATTTTGTATGATTAACTATTATGTTTGCCCATACAATTTGAGGTTTTAAGCTTAGAAATTAAACATAGGAGGAACGTGCCTTACATTGTTTGGTTTCATCCTTAGTTTCTTCGAAAAATTAAAGAAATGTCTAAAACATTGTTTTTCTTTGCAGAAAGCTTAAAAAGTGCGACAACACACAACAAGCGAGAAGCGTCTCCGTTAGTTATGATTTCCTATATGTTTTATAGATACTACAGTGTATGTAGTGATTGTAGTGTAACACTGTAATTTCAATACAATGATTATATTGATTATATAACTAAATTCTTGATGTAAATTTTGGGTTTTTATTTTTCTCGCCAACCGTTTATCATCGCGTCGCGTGTATTTAACATATATACTCGTATATATGTCACCGTTAGATTGTGAACACCGTCAGTTAATAATCTAACTCGCGATAGTCTGGTACATTGTTTTTTGGAAGATGCAGTTGAAAATGTGCTCGTAACCAAATACAGACCTACTTACCGACGACTTTAAAAGTCGACTTAGTAAGACGTCGTGGAGACGTCAATATTGGTTTAGCATAAGACGTCCATACTACGTAACTCTAAGACGTCATACCAACGCGGTAAGAAGACGTCCATATCACGTAACTATAAGACGTCATAACAACGTGGTAAGTAGACGTCCATATCACGTAACTATAAGACGTCCTACCAACGCGGTAAGAAGACGTCAATGTCACGTAACTACAAGACGTCCTACCAATGCGGTAAATAGACGTCCATATCACGTAACTATAAGACGTCATAACAACGTGTTAAGTAGACGTCCATATGACGTAGCTATAAGACGTCCTACTAACGCGGTAAGAAGACGTCAATATCACGTAACTACAAGACGTCATAACTACGTGGTAAGTAGACGTCTATATCACGTAGCTATAAGACGTCCTACTAACGCGGTAAGAAGACGTCAATATCACGTAACTACAAGACGTCCTACCAACGCGGTAAATAGACGTCCATATTACGTAACTCTAAGGCGTCTTACCAACGCGGTAAATAGACGTCCATATTACGTAACTCTAAGACGTCCTACCAACGCGGTAAGAAGACGTCCATATTACGTTACTGTAAGACGTCCTACCAACGCAGTAATAAAACGTCCATAGTACGTTACTGTAAGACATCCTACCAACGCGGTAAGAAGACGTCCATATTACTTAATTCTAAGACGTCCCACCAACGAGGTAAGAAGACGTCCATATCACGTTACTGAGAGGACGTCCGATTACGTCGTCAGAGACGTCGTGAGGCTATGACATTAGGCCGTCAATTTGTACGTCTGTGCGACGACAATTGCGACGTCATTTACGTCAGAAATGACTGTGAATGGACGTCGTGATGACGTGAAATTGCTACCTGGGTTGGAAAACGGAAAAACGTTCATTGTGTACACTGATCACTCTTCCTTAAAATGGTTTCTGAATTTGAATAATCCCACAGGTCGTTTAGCTCGTTGGGGTGTTCGTATGTCCTCATTCGACTTTGACATCCAACATCGTCGTGGTTCAGAGAATGTAGTCCCTGATAGTCTGTCCCGTTCAGTACCAATAGCTACAATAGATCAGGACTCTTCGAATCACGACATGTTCTACACTACAGGTGACAGTTGGTACCTCAACATCTACCACGGTTGCCAAAACGCGCCTACATCGTTTCTTAACTATAAAGTAACAAATGGTAAACTTTTTAGGTATAAAAAGAGTTTGAATCCTTTAACTCGTGAGTTTGAGTGGAAAGAAGTTATTCCTTTCGAGTACAGATTGGACATAATTACTGCAAACCACACTGATCCTACTTCAGGCCACTTTGGCATATATAAAACTCACAAACGTCTTTCTTTAAATTATTTTTGGCCTGATATGCACCGCGATGTCTCCAAATTTGTAACTACTTGCGACACATGTTGTGCTCACAAATATCCTGCTCATACTACACTTGGCATTATGGGCCGTCCTAAAGACTGTTCACGACCGTTTCAGATGCTGAGTATGGATCTAATAGGTCCCCTACCACCGTCACGAAAACAAAACACATTTATATTTGTAGTCCATTGTTGTTTTTCAAAATATTGTTTAATGTTCCCTATTCGACGCGCAACTTCCGAGATAATAGCTAAGTTACTCGGGGAAGAAGTTTTCCTTGTTCACGGTATACCCAGTACTGTATTAACGCATTCACTGCCACCCACTTTTTCTTGCCATTCGCCAGGTGCCGCACTTTGCTGGGTGCCTCAAACGCATATGTGAGTTCAACGGATTATTACCCAGTGCCTCCGCCGCAGATATGAGTTCATACTAACTTGACAGTGGTGTGTTCGCATTGGTACTTGATAATTATTTTAACTCTAGGAAACATTAACTAAAGTTTGTATTGATAACAAAACCTCTTTGTTCAAGTGCGTACCTATAGTCTTTTCATCAGCATTATATTTTACTTACTTATAATTTCTACTACCATTTATAATATCTTCTGATCCAACCAGTAACATTTTAGACGTAAGAGGAACATTTCAAAATCTACAACTCACATATGCGTCGAAGGCACTGGGTGAAAGTCACTTAATACTATGAACGCGTCTGTGCGTCGAAGGCACTGCGTGAAAGTCACGGTGACGCATATATGCGGCGGTGGCAGTGAATGCGTTAATGGACAACGGAAAACAATTTGTGGGTAATACTCTAAAGCAACTTTATAACAAGTACAACATTCCTAACGTCAAGTTCACACCTAAATACACGGCACAGATTAACAGCGTTGAGCGCTACAACAAGACCCTATTAACATCGGTTTCTACCTACATTGAAAACGACCATAGATCTTGGGACTGTAACCTATCAAAAATTCAATTTGCCATGAATTCTTCGGTAAATGAGGTGACTGGTTATACGCCGGCATTTTTGGTATACGGGCGTGAATTAGTTACTACTGGCTTGCACTATATCGATACAGAGCTCAGTGATGACATAATTTTCACCCCTAGGGACGAATACGCTGAAAACTTAGGTAATTGAAAATGAAAATGAAAATATATTTATTGTAGAATCAGTACATCAGCTTATTTAAGTAATACATCATGATATGATAGATAGAGTGCACTATTGTTAGATAAGCCTAGGAACGGTGTCCTGTGCCCTAAACTAGGTAAACCTGTCTTATAGGGAACAGGGGAGTTCTAATGCTCATTATGAGATCGCTACTACTTACATTGGTACTGAGGGAAAGAAATAAAGGATTTCTTTTATATTGAAATTTACATGCAGTTTTTTTTTTTTTTTTTTTTTTTTTGTAATTGCTACGTGGTGTAACTAATGCTTAAATTAATTTATCTAACTGTGTGTTAGTGCGTTGTTTATATATATATATATGTGTGTGTGTGTGTGTGTATGTGTGTGTGTGTGTGTGTGTTTGTGTGCGTGTTTGTGTGAGAATGAAAGAGAGTGGGCATTGATGGATCAATTGTTTACTGATTGTGCGCGACAGAACACACCTTCCATGCCACCTGCGAGTGGCCGACGTGAGAGGGAGATGTATGCCTAAGAATAAGAGGGACAGAGCATCCCAATTTATTATGCTAATAATAAATAAGTAATACCTAATAGTATTTTGAATACCCTATTTAAAGTTAGAATGCGATAACGCAATAGTTCAGCTCATAAAGCTTACCGCTAATTTGGAAAGCGAGTAATTTGTTTTAAAACCATGTACCGACAGTACATTTATATTGAATAGCCCATAGGGAGGCTAAAGGTACGAAGTACCCATTGTAATAATTGCATAAATATCGCTCTGCGGAGAGCCGCCCGTCTCCGAGGGAGAGACGCGGGCAAATGAGCTTAGCATGTAGCATTCTCACAAACCCCCTAGGGGGCTCGGTAGAGCCTTTCGCGGCGTGAGCCGCATGTGGCGGGATCGGGCGCCGTCCGCGACTACGGACGGGTGGCTGGGGTGGGCGTAACGCCCGGCTGGTCCGGTGGGATCATCTGCTTCGTCCGTCGGTGCGATCGAGCCCTGCCGGGTGGGACTCCCGGAGGAGAGGCCCAGCGAGCGATCTGCGAACCGACGGCACTACAGGAACGTCCGTGTGTCAATTTTGGTACAGATCGGCCAGTCCTCTCAGGATAATGGGGACTGGGTCTGTACCGTGTTGCAGGGCGCCGAGCACGTCCTGCAGGATCCTTATGCACTGCGCAATCGTCCTCTCCCTACTGCCTTCTTGGCTCGTCGGTAGGGGAGGGGGCGCAGTGTGGCGGGGGGGCCTGGTCGGCGCTTCGGTGTTGGGGGCGGGAGCGGCCGTTTGCGGCCTGCTCTGGGCGGTAGTCTGGGTGAACTGGGCGGGAGCCTGGGCGGCGATGGCCTGGGCGGCGGCTGCGGCAGTCTGTGTGACGGCTGCGGTGGTCTGTTTGTCGAGGTGGGCAGTGGCGGCGGGGGCGGACTGTCCCCTGCCCCGTCTGCCTCTTCCTCGATGGCGGCGGCGTGGTGCTGCCTCATTCGCTCTCGCCATGAGCGAATTTGGCGCATTTTCGGCGGGCTGCACGGTGCGCTGCTGGGGCACGGCTTGCCCGCGGCGGTTGGTGCGGGGGGCTGTCCCCGCCCTCTTTCTGCGTGCCTCCAGATGGTAATCGGGGCACGCCGGGTCGTTGGCTGTGTGTGGGCCGGCGCAGTTGGCGCAGGTCCCCGCCTGATCTCTTGGCCGCTCACACACGCCCGCAAAGTGTGGTCCCGCACATCGGACACACTTGATGGGGCGGCGGCAGCCGTGCGAGGAGTGCCGGAAGCCCTGGCAGCGGTGGCATTGCGCCGGCCCCTTCTTGCCGCGCCACGCCTCCACTACCACTCCCGTCATCCCCAGTATCTCCCGGACACCGTAGATGGCCGGGATGAGGTCAGCTGTCCGAGTGAACTGCGTGTAGAACACGCAGCCGGGTCGTCCTGCACGCGCATCTACGTGGCGCGTGTAGATTGGGGCGAATCCTCTCTTCGCCAGGTCCTCCGTGATGTGCTCCGGGTCTGTGCTGATGGGAAGTCCCCTGATGCACACCTTCAGGGGGATCTCTTCCTTCGGCTGGAGGGCCGCCCAGGAGATGGAGTCCCCGAGGGTCGTCAGGTAGCCCTGGACTACCCGGTACTCCTCGTGATCCTCGGGGAGGAATCTTATCCCGTTCCCATAGGGGCGGGACTTGGGGAAACGGCCCAATTTCTCCCGGATTCGCACGAAGTGTTCGTGCCATTCCGGGAGGTTGTCCACCGTTATTGGGCGTGGCTTTTTCTGTGGTGGTGGCGGTGGGGCGGTTGGGGCGGGAGCCAGTGCGTCGGCGGCCGAATCCTGGCGCTCGTCGTCGCTGTTCACCACCCGCTCGTCGCTCTCATCGCCGGTTGCGGATGCGGATGCGGATGCTGATGAGGACCCGTCCTGCTGGTCCTGGTCCTTGAGGTCCTGGTCCAAGTCAAGACGGGGATGGCTCTTCTTTTGGGGCCTCTTTGGGGGAGACCCCGGTTTACGTTTGCCCCCAGGGGGCGGCGTTGACGGCTGCGCAGTGGCAGCGGTGTGGGTGGATGTGGCTCCGGAAGTTTGCGGAGGAGTCTTCCCGGTGCGCAGCGGGAACGGTTGCTTGGTGTTGGCGGTTAGTGGCGTGGGCGCCGCGCGGGTCGCTGTACTCGCCTGGCCCGCTCCGAGGGCGGGCGGCGGTTGCGGCGCAGACGCGGTTAGCTGTGCGTAGCTAGGGCGGGGCGCGGGCACGGGCGCGGCTCGGCGCGCTTCGCTTGCCTTGCCCGCTCCGAGGGCGGGCGGCAGTCGCGGCGCGGGCGCGGTTTGGTGCGCCTGGCTCACTTTGCCCGCTCCGAGGGCGGGCGGCGGTGGCGGCGCGGTTGTTGCGCGGGGCGTTGTGGGCGCCGGACCCGCTCCGAGGGCGGGTGTCAGTCGCGGCGCGGTTTTGGTGGCCTGGCGCTGCGCTACGGGCGCGCGCTGAGGCTGGGGCGCGGGGGCCTGCTTGTGGGCGTCCACAGCGGCGCTCTCCGGCTTCACTATCCTCGCCCTGGCGCCCGCGGCGGGCGGGCTGGGGGCGGACTGTTCGGCAGTCAGTTTTGCAGCGGCTGCTGCGAGGTCCAGGAGTGCTTGGGTTGGTGGGGGAAGCCGACCAAGGATCCCGTGGATCAACTCGGTCGGCTTCTGGAACGGGGCCTCTCCCTCGCTGGTTGGTGTTCCAGGAGTACTCGGCGTTCTCGCGGCCATAAAGGCCGCTGCGGATGCGCGCAAGACGTTTTTGAACGCCTGCTGGATACGTGGATCGCGGGTGACTGTGGCCGCGTCTCCAAGTCCGGTGGTGCGGCGGAAGATCCGGGGGCGGATCGCTCGCTCCTGCTGAGCTCCCGTGGAGCGCTGGGGCGGCGGGGCCATTATGAGAGCGGAGTGCCGACGACGCTTTGCACTGCCTCCGGGACCACAACCATGAACCCTCCCCCCATTCGGGTACACCCGGGAACACAGTTGCGGTTGGCGGCAGTGGGGCTGGTGGTGGACGACTGTTCTCCGGCCTAAGCCGGGTCGCTCATTTCGCTCGACTTTATAAATAAAGGAGCCGAAATTCGCGGTGTATTGGAATGCGTCCGAGTCGGTGTTGACGGTAACTCCGCGGCCGATCCAATGAGCTTAGGAACCGGCAACTCGAGACTATATCTATAGCGAGTCCGTGAACAAGTCACATCTGTGACTAGCATACCTAAATTCACTCAAGCCAATAGAGGCAGCAATGATTACACAAGTAGCGTAACGCGAATTGCGCTGCTTGTGTAAGCTTATTTATGAATATTAATAATAAATAGGACCCCAGAACATGCCTGGGCATAGGAAACCTCATTTTAGGAGGAAAAATGTAATGTAAATTAATAAGCCCGAGTATATCAGGAAGGCATTACCATAGCGTGAGCCTTTAACGTATTGGTCAAGTTCGAGTCAGATTTCCTGATTGGTTAATATTATTGTATGGAAGAATTGCAAAGTGACAGGTCGTCATGGTGAAATGCGCCTATTGTGCTCGGCTTAAACAGGCATAATTATATAACCGTTTAAGCTAGAATAATGAATGATACGTCAAATTAAAGCGCATGTGACGCGCCGTACTTTAAAAGAAGTACTATAACAATTTATATGTAAATTCAGTAATTAGAGCCGAAGAGAGCCTATTATATGTAGAAAGGTCTGCCTAAAATAAATGTAAAAATAATTCCTGTAAATTGAAATAACACGTCAGGAGGCTGAAAGCAGCAGCATTATATAAGGCTACGGCCATAGCTCCCTCCTGAAAGTAAAATTGTCCCAACAAGGCTTTCTTATTGGAATGTAGAATGTTTAATTGGTTTTTTATAATGAAAGTAGGCGAGGCCTTAATTTATGCCATAAATTAGGAATTATTTAATTGGCCTAAACCAACAAAATGTTGCGTGCCTAAGCTCCCTCGACTTAGATCGAGTTAGGGGTATAAAAGAGGCTCCAGGGCTCAGTACAAATCGTGTCCCGCAAGCTCCAACAAGTAGAGCTCCTATTTAGTAAATTGTAAACTCGTGTATCAGTGAAAATTATAACTTTATTATCAAATTCTTTTGCCTTTTATCATCACCCCACCCACCATCAGCGCAGCAGAGCTACGGGGATTGACACTCCCAAAAGTGTTGTTGGTCGTACGGCGAGCGGTTCAAACGCCGCGGTTCACCCGCGCGGTTTGAACGCCGCGTTTTTAAAACGCCCATTGTTAGGTGGCTGGCGATTTGCCCGTCTCAGCGCAGCAAGGCAGACGGGGCATCGTTCACACTAATATTTTTGTAAGGGGTTATTATTTTACAGTTGCGAGAATTTTTTCAGTTTCAAAATAATCAAGGGACATAGACCATTTTCGGATAGATTTTGTTAAGTTATATTTACTACACTGTCTGATGTTTAAATGTTGGTTGATTCTATTGTAAAGAAAAGGTGCAAGGAAATTAAATTGTCGTTGATAAAAGGCGGTGTTGTGTGCGACTGGGCTGAAAATTTGGAATTTTCTACGGCCTTCAAGACGTTTACGTGCGTATGCACTAAGTGTGTTTGTAGCTTTATGTTGTTTTAGGCAAACTCGTTCAATGTACAGTTGTCGGACTGTTAGCACTTGCGCTATTGAATATAGTGTGTTCGATTTAAGAAGCATATTCGAAAAAGTACAAGCGTGCCTAATTAAAGCCCATTCTAGAAATAGTGGTTATTATAACCTGCGCCGTAAAGACGTTAATTTTAAAGTAGGTGATATTATTTGGAAAAAAACATTTTTCCTAAGCAATAAAACCAACATGTTTTGTAAGAAGCTTGCTCCAAAGTTTACGAAGTGCAAAGTTGTAAAGAAAAAATCTAATTTAGTATACGAACTCGAAGATATGACCGGCAAGAATATAGGAGACTGGCACATCAAAGATTTTAAATTAATTAACTATAAGCAATAATAGAATATTTAAGTACCTTGCGATACTATCTCTACGCCTATAGTCTGATTTTATCCACAAATCCACCAATAATATATTTTCATAAGGTTGCTGTATTGATTAATATATCTATAAAAATAAAATTGTGTTTAAAAAAAAAATCGTTTACTCTACCAGTTGACGAAGTATTTTCTATACTGTAGGTACCTTTAGGTGTACTGTAACTCTGTAAGTAGGATTCTGCATCTACTATAATCAAAATAATGACAGCATATACAGCCTTGATACTGTGGGTAATAATTAGACTAACCTTATATCCATCAATAGTTATATAAGAGTATTTTACTTAGTACAGCGAAATACTCAATCTGTATGGACGCAATAACATCCATTCTAAGTGTTTATTGCATGTTTGCTAGCGTGATGTATGTATGATTAGGGGAGGAATGATTAGAGAGAGGCCTGAATGATAACTAGTATATCTATTGAGCAGCATAGAGAGATAGCGGATTTTTTTCAGCAAAAATCCTAACCAAAAAAAGGGGGTATGTAACGGTTTACCTTTATTTGTAGGTACTAAATTAAGACTACTATACTATATAAAAAAATAACCAAACTATATCATAAACACATTGCAACAATATCAAATAAAAAAATAATTTACATACAGACAGAATAGACTGCGCACATTTACTATTAGCTAAACTAGTTTCGAATACAATGAGTGACGTCATCGACTCGCGATAAGCGGCGCGCTCGCGACCAGTGAATGAGAGACATACGCCACGACTCATTGGCATTACGGCAAGGACCGCAACAGGTCAACCACTTTATATTGATGGGATTTATTCCTTAATAATTTCTAATTATAATGGTGTGACAGATACTCAGTTTTGGAGTGAACCATAAATACCTATCACCTGTGCTAAAGTTAAGTGCCAGTATTTCCCCGAATCGGGTGAGTGTTGTGAATATTATTCTACTTAGATTAAGTTAACATAGATAGATATAAATCACTTTTCATGTGGAAAGTATTAAAGATAAAACTATTTCTCATTGTACATTAGTCTAGATCATGTTATAACATTATTTGCCTATTCAAATAATGCTGGGAATATCACGCTTCTAAGTGCTTCTAGAAATAATCATCTACCCACTTCATGAAAAACTCATATAATATTAGCTAAATTACGTCTAATTCTAGCTAATTACATTGTAATTTCATACACTATCGTAGTATAATGCAACAATAATGCTTTTAGTCATATTGTAATTAGTTAGTACATTCCATCATAAAGTTTTGTTCATTTAATTTTATAATTTTCTTTATCATAAAACTGTTGATTTTGTTTGTGACTGCCACATCCTTTGATCACCATTAAATGCTTTGGGGTTCACTAATATAGCCCACTAAAACGCGAGCATATTTATTCAACAAAAATCCCGATGTCGCAGTCACTTACACGAATTTGGACTTTTTGTGAAACGCCTATTTTCCGGGAATTCCAGGGACCAAGTCTGGGGTTCAATATGGACTACACCGACCTTCTCGCGCATGCTCCTGCGCGTATCCAGTAGGCCTGCGTTGCAGACCCGAATCCCGGAACCACGAACTCATCTGCTTCAGGATCCGCGCGGATGACGTGCCATTAGACGGTGCAGGGAAGTGACCCCAATTACAAGGACGTTGTTTCTTTTCTAATTGCCAGCTCATAATAAACCCGCGACCTTAGTCGAATCTACTTTTCACTTTTAATAAATATTTGTAAATTTTATTTCGGTTAGTTTAATTTCGACCGGAAACAATCTACCTACATTCTTGCGACGCTAAACCGTCACAACTACGTGATAAGCGACATATATTATCTTTAAATCATTTATTTGGTGTAGTTAAACATTTAAATAATAACGTCAACTAAATGATGACAATGTCCATGTAACTTATTATACTTATATGACCCTTGTTGATAAATTGGAAGTTGACTTAAGAGTCAAACGAGATGCCTAAGCGTGATCGGCGCCTGCCTTCGCGCTCAAGGTCAAGGCGACCAACACGACACGAGTGGTCGAGGTCGCCGAGACAGTGTTTTCCTCCAAAGGTCTCTTGTTCTAGACTGTTTCTCCTATTTCGTGATGTCAATCTTGGAAGACAACATGTAATTTTCTGCACTGTCCTTTAAACCTGTACAGTGTCCCACCGGTCGCTGAGTGTAAGCTAATTTCACTCAGGAGAGTTTTACTTGGAAAGCGTGAGGGCTTCATCCTTTGCCTTGGTTTTAATAACGTTAAAGTGATCAGCCCAGTTTGAAAGATGTTGTTTTTTGGGATTAGATTAAGTTCAGGAAATTGGTTTAAAGTGCCCTCTTTATTAATATGTTAACAGAAATGGCGACCTTAGTAAACCATGTGAAGGGCCACATGGGAAGCAAACGAATCTGCGTCAATGGTCAGAGCTCCTAAATGCGGATGCCACGGGTTATTCGAAAAGTGGATAAATGTATGTGTATATAGCTTTTTTTTATTAGACTGTCATTCATTTTTACATATTACACATGAGCGCTGGAGGGAGTACCATAGGCCAGTAATCGCGGGATCGGGGTGACCCGCGATGTTCCAAAGGTTTCCATAGGTATTAGTGTAAATCAATATATATTATGTTTCAATTTAATTTAATTTGTTTGCAATTATTAATGTTGTTTCCGAAATTAATAATTTTCATTTCATTTAATTTTCCTAAAATATTTTTTTCTTTGTATGCACATTTGCTTCACTGTTCTTCATTGGTGTTGTGTGTCTGTGCGTGTGTGCGTGGATGTTAAGGTCTGGAGTGATATGAAGAACAACACGAAAAAAAAATCTGCCCGGATCTACCGATCAGCAAGAGGAACTGGTGGTGGTGGTCCGGCATGTTCCCTGACATTAAGTGACCTGGAGCAGAGAGTCATTCATATTATGGGCACTCGAGCGGCTACAGGCATTGTAGAAATTCCGGAGGTTGGCCTGGAGGTAGAGTAATGGGAATGGGTTCCTGCTTAATAATAATCATTTCATTTTATGGGTAATCATAATTCAAGTTATTACTTATATATCTACAAATAAGTTTAGCGCTGTGGCTAGTAACCCTGCGTGCAAAGCTGATGGTCCTGGGTTCGATTCCTGGTCATTTGGCAATTTTTTTTTTCTGAGTCTTATATATTTTCTGTTGTTACCTAGTACCCATAACACAAACCTTAAAGAGCTTTCTATGAGCCTACTACAATTTGTGTAAGACAGAGGGGACAACCCTATTATTTATTTTTATTTTGTGCCGAATATGTTTGGAATGTACACTTATTCAGAACAACAATAATATCGTAAGTTCCGACTTCCGACAGAGCCGCTGCTTTGGTGTGACCCATACTAGTGAACTGTTACTAAATCAGGTGTTTGCAGAGAACCAGTAAACACTAAACATTATACATATAAAAGGAACCCGGCCGTCTTAGAAGACTTAAGATGCCTTGGTCACTGCTGTTATCACCTCAGTCAGCGATGTTTACACCATTCTCGAAGAGCTGATTTATGGTTTTATTTTGTGTGTTTATAATTTTAGTTTTTCTGTTTATAATATTGTTAAGTCTGAGTATGAATAATGATATGTCACTAATACAGTGACATATCATTATTCATGACATTAATGCCCCATCAACCTCCGTCAACGACGCACCTCAAAATGTATTACAATGTTTTATGTGCTCCCAAACCAGGTACTTCAAAAACCAACACGGGCTTAAAGTACACGTGGGCAAAATACACAAAAATCCGGACGACAGACATGACATCAACGCTGACCCTCCGTCTGTTCCATTTTCCACAACAGACCGCACACGTAATATTTCGGAAACTTTAAGCCTTTAAAAAAAATAGTACTCGTATAATAAAACGAGTCCCGAGAGGGGCCAGAATATCGGTATCACAAAAACTAGCTTCCGATATACAAACTGTTCTGAATTAAAATACTTACGAGGCTTGGGAGCATCTCTTAACCTTCCCCTATCGAACTCTGCACATAGCTGACCAAAGCAAACGTAAGTCTCTTACATCCAAAATAAAATATAACTGTCAACACCCGCATTCGCTCGAAGACCTCCATAGAATGATTCCTAAACATAACACTTCCTTATATAGAAATATAGAAAACAAAGTGGGAGAGAGTGATATCAGAGGAGCTGCCCGTTTACTTTTTTCGACCGATTGCATAGCTCCAAATAATCAGGATACCCTTATAGCTTTACAAAACAAACACCCACTACCATCCACAATCCAGAATCTACCTGCCCCTCCAGATTCATCAACACCACCGCTCACTACCTCCACCGATGGGGTCCTCAGGGCTGTGATGACTTTCCATAGAGGCTCAGCTGGCGTACTAGACGGCTTAACCGCCCAACATCTCAAAGATCTCCTTGGCCATAGTTCAGGTGAGGCTGGCGAGCTACTCTTGGTCTCTTACAGGCCTGAGTAAACTTATGCTTTCAGGAAAAATTCACCCTGGAATCACAAGCACACTATATGGGGCCAAACTCTGCGCATTGATAAAGAAAGACGGCGGTATCAGACCGATTGCCGTGGGATGTTGTACCCACGGCAATCCGTCTCGTCGTCTTGTGGCTACAATTGGGTGCGCTGCTGTATCGGACCCACTCAGCCAATACTTCCAGCCAACACAATTGGGCTTTTGGTCCAAAGGAGGTTGCGAAGCGGCAGTGCACGCTCTCAGAACCCACGTCACACAAACTTCAGTTAAGGCCCTGTTAAAGGTAGATGTCAAAAACGCGTTCAATAGTGTTGACAGAGCTGCCCTTCTGGCACAAACCCGTGAAAAACTACCACAAGTATATAACTTTATTTGGCAATGCTATAGCAACGCTTCAAATTTACTCTTTAAAGAAAATCTTCTCTCCTCGGCCGTTGGCTGCCAACAAGGCGACCCGCCTGGGCCAGCGCCTTTCAGCTTAGCAATCCACCCCATCATTACAAAGTTAAATTCCCAGTTTAATGTATGGTATCTAGACGATGGTACCCTGGGAGGTGATGCGAGCGAAGTTTTGGAGGACCTTCGCGTCCTAATTCAAGAATTTTACGATATTGGACTAGATTTGAACTTTTCTAAATGCAAACTTTTCTTTTCTGATGCGTGTCAAGACAAACAACTCATTTTATCTAAATTCCGTCTCCTCGCACCCAATATTAAAGTAGTTGAGAAGGACACACTTCACCTCTTAGGCGCACCTATCTTAGATGAATATTTTCCTGGTTTCTTAGACAACAAAGTTAAAAACCTAAACGGAGTTTCGGACCGCTTGTCTAGAATAAATTCCCACGTAGCGTACACAATTATCCGATACTGCATTTTGTACCTAAATTTACCTACGTCTTAAGGTGCAGCCACTTTTGGAAATTTCCAACCCTATTACATAAAATCGATGAAATTATTCAGAACCTTTTATTATCCGTAAATTTAGACAATCGTTCGTGAACTTAGGCTTCCCTTCCAATAAGACATGGTGGTCTAGGCATTAGGAAAGTTTCTAGCGTTTCGCTCCCGGCATATCTGTCCTCTGTACACAGCTCATTTAAACTTACATCCAAAATTCTGAAGTCTCCGATCCAACAATTTGACATCCCTTTTATGTCCGAGGCCAGAGATGAATGGAGTGACGCTTGTCCAAACACTGACCAGCCCGGAAACCCCGCTTCCCAGCGTCTCTGGGACGAGCCGCTCTGTAGGCTAGTACGGAATAACCTGTATCAAACGGCAACCAGCCTCCCGGAGCGTGCTCGGCTCCTAGCCGTTGCTGAGTGGGAATCAGCTCGGGTTCATGTATTGTACTGTAATTGTGTGATCATGAATGCAAATAAATAAAGAAATAAAGAAATCTGGGCAGTGGCTCCAAGCTCTGCCTTCATCACCAATCTGAACGCTTTTGGACAATACCACTTTCCGCCTTTCTGTCGCTCTCCACCTGGGAGTGACCTGCGTTGCCCCTCACCGCTGCCGCTGCGGTGACCCCGTTGACCAGTTGGGACACCACGGATTATCCTGCAGCAGAAGCGCAGGGCGTGCCCCCCGTCATGCCAACCTAAACGATGGCATCCGTCGGGCCCTAGCCAGTGCCGGATCGCCGGCTATTTTAGAACCGACTGGCCTTACCCGCGATGACGGAAAGAGACCCGACGGCATGACCCTCGTGCCGTGGAAGATGGGACGGCAGCTGGTTTGGGATGCAACATGTGCCGACACCCTGGCGCTGTCTCATCTCCACGGTACCACCGTAAAGGCTGGCTCTGCGGCAAATTCAGCAGAACACCTCAAGCGGCGCAAATACACAGCCATGAATAGTAGCTACCTTTTTGCGCCGTTTGGGGTCGAAACTCTAAGACCGTGGGGAGAAAGCGCCCGTTTCAAGAGTGCTCCAAGCGGCTGGTACAGGTGACGCGTGACGAGAAAGCTGGATCATATCTAGCACAGCGGATCAGCATTGCCAATCAACGTGGCAATGCTGCCAGCCTTCTGGGCACACTGCCCTCTGATGGCGATTTGGGGCAATTTTTTTATTTATAGTAATATGTATTTATATTTTTTTTTGTTTAGCTTAGTTTAGTGTTAATGTTATTTTTCTATATTGTTTTCCTATTATCCTCTTGTATTTACATTGTAATAAATACACTCATCCTCGTTTTTCATTCGCATTAGCACAGGCTCAAAATTCAGTTTCAGTTTAAATAAAAATGGCCACTTTTGATAACTTATATATTTTAACCGGCAAATCCATTGTAAAGTACCTCAACGAGCACGAGAACGGCGGTGCAAATTTAGTCAACATACAAACTCAGCTCAAGGAAGAGTATCGGGGAGTGCCGCGGGACCAGTTCAATCGCCAAGTGGCAACACTGAAAGTGTTGGCAGATTTCCGACCTATGTGGACCTATAGATCCAATAGCAATATATGTAGTGTTCTCTTCAATAAAAACCACTTTCTTCATATAGATTGTCTTTTATTTTAACCGGCAACCAAGATTTTACAATAACTTACAGTTTTTAATCAATTTTATTCTCAAGCGATACCAAATAACACCCTTTTCCTCATCCGTCCTTTGTCAATCTCCATCATCATTCGTTCCTTCATTCTTTCCATTCCGATACAGTCTCACTCTTCCATTCCATTGTCTATCACTCAGTAACTCATTCCTACAGTCGGCCTTCCTACCATACTAGCCTGACCTCAGGCACACAGGTATGCAACATACAACAGCTGAGTTTAAACTACGTCTAACAATATGACAACACGTCATCAATCTGAAATAGCTGGTTGCATGTCACATCATAGCAGGTATCATATCAACAATATCTTAGGCTTCAACAACATAACAGTAGTATAACATAAACATTATAAACTATTATCAACATAACAGCAAGTACAGTTCTCCAAGAAACTATCTGGGTGCTATAAAACTAAACACACATTTAACAACCATTGAAATATCTTTTTAAGCACTAAACTAATCTTTATACAACAGATATTCAGCAACATACTAATTATAGTAACGTCGTTACCAGAGCAGTCGGTTAAGCTAGGTAGGTACTGAGTCAGATACAGGTCAGAAGTCTTACCATGTGTGATGCGGAAGTTCGCTGACCTCTAGTACTCGTTCATTGACCCCTGGTCACACGCAGGTCACAGGCCATGGTTTTATGTGATCAGCTGACGCAGTCGTCCGCGCTGGTCCCTCTGACGAGCTGTCGACCTTCTCCACGTCGTACCGGTCCTTTCCTGTGGTCGCTATCACCCTGTAGGGCCCAAAGTACTTCGGCTTGAGCTTGAGGCAAGTACCAAACTGCGTCCGACGTATGGCTACTCGTTCTCCTATCTGGTAAACTCTACTTTCTTTTCGTTTCTTGTTATAAGTCATTCGATTCTCTTGCTGTATTTTCATTATCTGCTGCTGTGCAGATTTTCGACGCTGCTCTCTTTCCTCTACGTAACTGTCGTAACTTTCCTGCTGTAACAGTTCATACAGTTGGACGTCATCTTTGGTACGCATCTTCGTACCTAGTAATAGCTCGAACGGCGTCGTGTCGATACTACGTTGGTAGGTACTGTTGAGGGCCGTCTGTACCCTCGTCACGTGCCGGTACCACACTCCTGGTTCTGAAATACACAATTTCGTAAGAACGGAGATTAAAATGTGATTCGTGCGTTCCACCTGTCCGTTGCCTCGCGGAACGCCTGTCGTCACTAGTACATGCTGGATATTCTCAGTCTCACAATATTCCTTAAAGTCGTGACTTGTGAAAGCCGCTCCCCGGTCAGTAATTATTCGGGCCGGGTTACCAAATGTCTGCTGGTGTAAGGTTAGCTTTGCCAGCGTTTCCTTGGCCGTCGTGCCTTTCGTAGGATACACCCATACAAACTTGGTGAAGGCGTCTACCACCGTAAGAATGTAGTTGTACTGTTTCTTAGTTTCAGTCAGCGGTCCGACATGGTCGCAGTGTAGCGTATCCAACGGTACACTCCCTTTGTCGATGCAGTGCAATAGTCCTTCTTGTTTTCCGCTCTTCTTCGTTGCTAGCAGGCATGGAATACAGGTGACCATGAACTCATCTATTTTTCTCGATAGATCCTTAATGTGGTAATCTTCATCGATCATCTCTGTCATTTTCTTCTTAGCAAAATGCCCTTTTTCATGCACTTTCTTTATTATTTCGCTTTCCATACCACTTGGTACCACCAACTTGGATCCTTTATAAAGCACATCATTTTCCATTACATAATCTAGATAGGGTCGTTCCCTCATGATCTCTCGAATCGCCCCTAAGCCGCCGTCTTGCTCTTGAGCGTTCTTTATCCTCTCATGAAGCTCTCTGGTAACTAGTCCAACATACGGTGCCCTGCTTAACGCGTCCACGTGTCTCATCAGCGACCCGGAGCGGTGTTCCACCTTGTAGGTGTATTGCTGTAGGTCTATGGCCCATCTTGCCACACGTGCTGACAGATCTTTCTTCCTCAGGGTCAACTCCAATGCTTGACAATCTGTAATGATTTTAAATTTAAGCCCAATTAAATATGGCCTAAACTTCTTCAAACCTTCAACAACCGCTAATGCTTCCAATTCGTAGCTAGTGTATTTTTGCTCAGGTTCACTCGTCCTTTTACTCATATAGTAAACTGGATGTAACTGACCGTCATCTGGGCATCGTTGAAGTAGTATTGCTGCTAAAGCAACCATCGAAGCATCGGTATGCATTTCAGTCTCCAACTGTGGATCATATATCCTTAGAACAGGCATACTCGCTAGCTTCATTTTCAACTCATGAAATGCAGCCTTCTGGGGTGCCTCAAATACAAATTCAACATCCTTCTTTAGTATTTCCGTCAAGGGTCTCGCTATGAGTGCATAGTTCTGAATAAACTTTCTAAAGTATGATGTTAGTCCAACAAAACCTTGTAGCTGTTTATTATTAGTTGGTTGTGGAAACCTTACCACAGCGTCCGTCTTGTCGGGTGATGGTCGTACTGTACCATTCTCAACCACGTGTCCAAGGTACTCCACTCGTCGTTGCACCAACTGCGACTTCTTCCAATTGATCTCTAGGCCGTACTGGGATGCTCGCACCAGCACTTCCTCGAGTCGTTCGACTGCTTGTCGTTCGTCCTCTGCAAGAATGATCACATCGTCAATAAATATTAACACATATCCTTTTTCAATCAGGTCCCTAAAAATTGCATTGATAAACCGAGTGAACACCTTCGGACAGACCGATAATCCAAACGGGGCTTTAAGAAACTCGTACTGCGAGGTACTGGTGACAAATGATGTATACTTGATTGAATCTTCATGAACCGTCAAATGAAAATATCCATTCTTCAAATCAAGTGTGCTAAACACCCTCGCTTTTGCCAATTTATCAATGTGTTCCTCTATGATAGGTAAGGGATACTCGTCTTTTACCATCTTCTTGTTGATTAGCCTGTAATCCACACAAATCCTTGTACTGCCGTCCTTCTTCTTCACAAGCACTAATGGACTAGCATATTCAGAATAGCTTACCCTAATGATGCCCTCATTAAGCCATTGTTTCACCTGCCGTTCCACTTCTTGTTGCTCCGCAAAAGCAAGTCGTCGTGGCCTTTGCGCCACTGGGATGTCGTCCTTCAGCGTAATGCGCAATTGAACTGGCGCCTCACACGTTTTATGCGGTCGGTACGTTTCGACAAGTTGTTTCACTTCTTGCTGCAACGCCGTGTCACCCAGGAAACCTACAACATCAGAAACATACACACCACACATAATATTACGAAGCCAACCATCATTAGACTTCAGCAATAG
This sequence comes from Epinotia brunnichana, assembly GCA_963854355.1. NCBI lineage: Eukaryota > Metazoa > Arthropoda > Insecta > Lepidoptera > Tortricidae > Epinotia > Epinotia brunnichana. The sequence continues at coordinate 26,226,537 of OY977944.1, forward strand.
AACTCGACTGCCCTCCATAACAAACGTTACGTCTTTTAAAAACTGTTGTCCTAATATTAACGAAAATGGCATAGCGTCTCTAGGCACGATGTTAAACGTAACATTCTCATAGCACTGACCGTCGATGATAATGTTTGTGGTAACACATCCCAAAGATTTCACTCGCGTCGAGCCGAGTCCCGTCAACCACATCTCGTTGCGCACGTATTCCGGAGCATTCAACGATTTATAGCATTCGAAAGCTAATAAATTTACATCGCTTCCGGAGTCGATCAACGATGAGATACTTTTATTAAACAGCAACACGTCTTTCATTGGTTTGTTGTCACAATTATTCGCCGGCTGCAGTCCGCCATTGTTGTTGACATTCATCGCCGCCATTCCCGACCTGTCATTCCCATTCGTTTGCGTTTCGTTCGATCTTGATCCGTTCGCCGTGACGTTTGACTCACTCTCGTTCGCTGCGCAGCCGCCGTTCGTTCCGTTCAACGCCTTTTCGTTCATTTGCTCCTTGCGAACACACATTTGCTTCGCCGAACCGCCATTTTGATTCGAAAATGATGTCGAATTTCTGCTCGTTCCCGCCGTCGATGATGATGCACATTGTGATGAAATATGACCGAACTGATTACATCGGAAACATTTTAGCCCTCTCTGCTTATGTGGACACTCGCTGGATAAATGACTATTTTCACCACAGTTATAGCATTTCTTCTTGCTTCCATAATGTTCCGCTTGCTTCGGCTTATTGTTTCTTGCTTCGTGATGATGTGAACTTCGCGACTTATCTTTGATCATCTCGTAAATCTTCATCTTTTCCTTCAGGTCGGCGTACGTCGTAACACCATATAAAATCATTTTATTTACTGGCGTATCTTGAATGCCTTCTACAATATATTTTATAGCGACATAATCAGGCATTCTACCTCGTTTTCCAAGCTCTTTCATACTCAGCAAATAGTCTAAGCATGACTCATCACTTCTCTTTGTTCTTAAACTCATCATTTCATGTATAGTTTTTATGTCGACTGTATCGGGAAATTCTTTGGAAATTGCCGTCTTTAACTCCTCCCACGTCTTGTATATTCTTTCAGAACGTAACCAGAGTACCGCAGTGCCAGATAATGACCGCCTCGCCATTAGTAGCTGCTGTACAGGACTCCATGAAAACACCTCGGCATTATCTTCCACGTCTTCAATCCACCTGGTGACAGGATACGTCTTATCCTGACCCGTGAACTTTGGAATCAGATCCTCCGTTAAATGTAACATGGCGCCGCCGCTTCGTGATGATGATGAACCCGCCTCCGCGTCTTCAAAATCAGGTTGTCGGCTTACGCGTCTGGTATCCTTGCCCATTACCATCGTCTTCGTCGTTGATGGTAAAAACCCGTCGTCTGTAGCGCTTACTCGTCGTAATTGTAACTTGGTTTGCTGGCACGTCGTCGTCGCCGAATTCAATCCGATGAAATTTCTTCAATCACGGCCGAGCCCCCAAATTCTGTAGTGTTCTCTTCAATAAAAACCACTTTCTTCATATAGATTGTCTTTTATTTTAACCGGCAACCAAGATTTTACAATAACTTACAGTTTTTAATCAATTTTATTCTCAAGCGATACCAAATAACACCCTTTTCCTCATCCGTCCTCTGTCAATCTCCATCATCATTCGTTCCTTCATTCTTTCCATTCCGATACAGTCTCACTCTTCCATTCCATTGTCTATCACTCAGTAACTCATTCCTACATATATGGCCATAAATATTTTCAAGAACTCATTGATGACTACTCACACTATATACTGATGATATACTTAAATAAAAAAATATTTACAGGAGGAAGTTACTGAACCAACATCAAGAACAAACCAACCAGCATTAGCCGATTTAACAGAAGGAAAGCCCATTGATATTCACACTACATGAACATTATCAACAAACATGTTCCAGTAAGTTACACTTATTAGTATCTAAACAAGTGAAATCAAAACATATTTCGAAAAACCCAACTGCTTTTTTGCAAATATTATAGCCTATGTCACTCCCACGATTAAGAGGAATCCAACGACACCTCACATGTCGAAATCCGTCAAACGGTTTAGGCTGCAGGGCGTGTCAAAGAATAAGACATACCAACATACATATATACCAGTGGCGGAGCGCCCATACAAGCCGATTCCCACCGGCTTGCCTAAAATTTCTTGCTATATACATATTAACAAACTCGTAAATCATCAAAAAACAGCCCTTTTTTATGCTCCGGGTTGTCCAGCTCGCTGGATAAATGACTATTTTCACCACAGTTATAGCATTTCTTCTTGCTTCCATAATGTTCCGCTTGCTTCGGCTTATTGTTTCTTGCTTCGTGATGATGTGAACTTCGCGACTTATCTTTGATCATCTCGTAAATCTTCATCTTTTCCTTCAGGTCGGCGTACGTCGTAACACCATATAAAATCATTTTATTTACTGGCGTATCTTGAATGCCTTCTACAATATATTTTATAGCGACATAATCAGGCATTCTACCTCGTTTTCCAAGCTCTTTCATACTCAGCAAATAGTCTAAGCATGACTCATCACTTCTCTTTGTTCTTAAACTCATCATTTCATGTATAGTTTTTATGTCGACTGTATCGGGAAATTCTTTGGAAATTGCCGTCTTTAACTCCTCCCACGTCTTGTATATTCTTTCAGAACGTAACCAGAGTACCGCAGTGCCAGATAATGACCGCCTCGCCATTAGTAGCTGCTGTACAGGACTCCATGAAAACACCTCGGCATTATCTTCCACGTCTTCAATCCACCTGGTGACAGGATACGTCTTATCCTGACCCGTGAACTTTGGAATCAGATCCTCCGTTAAATGTAACATGGCGCCGCCGCTTCGTGATGATGATGAACCCGCCTCCGCGTCTTCAAAATCAGGTTGTCGGCTTACGCGTCTGGTATCCTTGCCCATTACCATCGTCTTCGTCGTTGATGGTAAAAACCCGTCGTCTGTAGCGCTTACTCGTCGTAATTGTAACTTGGTTTGCTGGCACGTCGTCGTCGCCGAATTCAATCCGATGAAATTTCTTCAATCACGGCCGAGCCCCCAAATTCTGTAGTGTTCTCTTCAATAAAAACCACTTTCTTCATATAGATTGTCTTTTATTTTAACCGGCAACCAAGATTTTACAATAACTTACAGTTTTTAATCAATTTTATTCTCAAGCGATACCAAATAACACCCTTTTCCTCATCCGTCCTCTGTCAATCTCCATCATCATTCGTTCCTTCATTCTTTCCATTCCGATACAGTCTCACTCTTCCATTCCATTGTCTATCACTCAGTAACTCATTCCTACATATATGGCCATAAATATTTTCAAGAACTCATTGATGACTACTCACACTATATACTGATGATATACTTAAATAAAAAAATATTTACAGGAGGAAGTTACTGAACCAACATCAAGAACAAACCAACCAGCATTAGCCGATTTAACAGAAGGAAAGCCCATTGATATTCACACTACATGAACATTATCAACAAACATGTTCCAGTAAGTTACACTTATTAGTATCTAAACAAGTGAAATCAAAACATATTTCGAAAAACCCAACTGCTTTTTTGCAAATATTATAGCCTATGTCACTCCCACGATTAAGAGGAATCCAACGACACCTCACATGTCGAAATCCGTCAAACGGTTTAGGCTGCAGGGCGTGTCAAAGAATAAGACATACCAACATACATATATACCAGTGGCGGAGCGCCCATACAAGCCGATTCCCACCGGCTTGCCTAAAATTTCTTGCTATATACATATTAACAAACTCGTAAATCATCAAAAAACAGCCCTTTTTTATGCTCCGGGTTGTCCAGTAACAATTCTCACGTACCGCCACTGATACATACATACATACATACGCTCGAAAAACATAACCCTCTCTCCTTCGGCAGTGGGGTAATAAATATCCTAACACTTGTTAATGAAAAGTACAAAGTTGCATATTTTGGGACAAGAAAGGACTATAAATTTGTCTCCAAATGTTAATTTAATTGTTTTAATTTTTCATTGCAAATCCTGAAGATTGGAATCGTCCTGGGACATCGGCTCAACGCACCGTTTTTCCACCCAGAGTGGACCCAGAAGGAGTTCGAATTAGCCGAGGTACAGTCTCTGCAGTCGAACTTCTTAAAATATATTGCCTGCCTGTCTATGAATCCCGGTAAATATTTGTTTCTGAGTCTTGGATGTTTTCTGTGTATTTATTTATATCTATTAAATTCCATGAAAGGACTAGGTCGATTTGTGTAAGATGGTCGGCAAATATTCATTATTATAATTATTAAAAAGTGGCCAAGTCTCGAAACTCTTCCACCGTAGAAAGTTGTGAGATGTTACGTAGAGCCAAGTCAGGGTTGCAGGACAAACTGGGTATGTCACAAAAATCATGGCAGTAGTACATATTCTTCTTCTTCTTTCCATCCCTTTTATGATATGTGGGGTCAGCTCTCCTTGCCAATCTGCGGTCGATTCTGGGTTGTTTGTGTTGTCAGGTTATTTAAATCTTTTTCAATATTGTACAACCACGTGGACTTTGGTCTACCTGTTCTTCTCGGGTGTTCGGGAAGGCTTAGTTTACTGCCATGAGGTATTTTTAAGGGTGCAAAGTTGTATTTTAACCGCGCGCGTGGAGTTGAAACACGAGCTAGCGAATGGATTCTAGGGTTGAACCAGGAGCGAAGCGAGTGAGGGGTGCGTGGGCTGTTAGACCTCCTCATGGTGCACCCTGGGAGGGGGGAGGAGGGGGGGGATAGCCGCTCAGTTGCGCGATCTGCTATCTTCCGTCTGCAAACTACTAAGTCACAGTCGTGCAATGCAGTCGAATCCACTCCTGCGCGGGCTTTAGTGCCGTTTTCCGTGGTTGGCCGCTCCCAGCATGCCTCAGCTCATCTGAGGTGGCAAGGGATGCGGCCGTCTTAGCCTAGTAGCCTTCTTGGCAGCCACTGGGCAGTGGTGGCGGTGCAGACGCACCTTTTGCTTTTGGGGCCCTTTGTTTACGGCCAGTGGCCGTCTTCGGGCGGCGTGGGATGGCGGGCCTTCAAGGCTTGCGGCACGGCGGGTCTGTAAGCCGCCTTCGTGCGGCTGCTGGCTGAGTTTCGGCTCCCCGTCGGGCAACCCGTTATCCACATTGAGTGGACCGAGGGTGCTGCTCATTGCGCAGTAGCGCCGCGTGAAAGAAAACCACTATAATAAATCACCCCAATCCCAAGGTGAGCAGATCGTGCTGATGGGATGCGTGGCTGGAGGGAGTCCAGTCCCTAACGTGCGGGGAGCTCACCCCCGAAAAGAGAGACGACGATGTGGAAGCATTGTGGGAGCAAATTATGACAAGCAGATTAATTTTTTTCCGGGCGGGTAACCAATCTCGTCCATCCGCTTTGGCGGATACGGAGGGGGTAAAAACTACTTCGTAGTCCGGCCAGGTGCCGGCCTCCGTGAACACGACTTTGGCTGCATTACACCGGACTCCGATCTTCGAGGAATGTTGAGGCTGAGGGGCTGAGGGGCGGCGGTGGGGCTGACGGAGGCGGACCTACCCAGCCCAACCAACAACAACACAAAGTAGTGCTGAAAAAGCGGCGGAGAAGAGCACGGCGCACGCCTACAGCCCCACAGAGAAAAAAGAGGCTTTCCGCCCCCGCCCTGAACCTTGCACGTTCACCAGTGCCAGTGCAAAGGGCAGGCCGGTAGCCCTCGTATTGATTTGAACGCGGCCACAATTCAGATCGCCCCGAGACCAGACACAGATGGCCCAGCGAACGACGGCTTTGGCCGCTTCTTACCGCGAGGGCGGGGCGGGGAGCGTCCCGAGGAGGAAGCCTTGAAAACGGCCCAATTGGTGGCCGCGAGTGCGGAGCGGGAAGCCCCAAAGGAGGGTGGGTGAGAGGTCCGTTTTGAGAAAATCCCACGGGTGATTCTGACCCGCTTGGACGAGGAGAGTCTGCCTCGTGGGGATCCAGCGCAGGCTGTGGACGAGTCTGTCTGACTTGGAGGGGCAGCGGCCATCCCCCGCCGACGAGGCCACTGCTCTGCAGAAGAAAACCAGAGCCAGGGGCGGGAGGCGTGTGCGCCCATGCTTGACTGCGTTCAAGTTTGAAGACCCATTGGGGGCGCGGGAGCCATCCGTCGACTCCCCAGTGCCCCGGTCGGAAGCGGAGGACCCGCCGATGCCGGCGGTAGCGGGCGCGCTAAAGGAGGTGGATAGGGGCTCCCAATCCCTCGATGCGCGTGCCCAGCCACTGAGCGGAAAGCTCTGGCAGGCATCCCGAAAGAGGCCTCGCCTCCAGGAAAATGAGGAAGAAGAGAATTACGAGTCCAGCCAGTCCACGGCAAGTAGCAACTCGCTTCCGGTGATGAAGCGGAAAGGCCGCTCGCCCGCTAACATGGAAAAGGCCAAAGAGGCATATAAGGCGGCCTAGGGACGGGTAATTGGTGGCGATCTTTCGCTGCCGGTAGTAGTTAAATCTATGGTCGACAGCGAGTCTTGGAGGGCAATGCTTTCCTTCTGTGAGGAAGTAGTGGCACAGAAGGAAAGGGCGGAACGGGCCAGAGAGGATGCCGTAGAGGCGCCCCAGCAGCGCCGCCGGAGAGTTGGCCGCAGGAGGCTGGCGCACGACCGCCGACTGCCACCATAAGGAGGACCTCCAGGCGACGAACACGGGGACGCTCGTCGTCCGAAGGAGTAGGGTCCTCGGGTTGGGTGGTGTGCCAAGTGTTCCGGGCACACTACTTTTTTGATGGAGGGGGGGATGGGTAGTCCCACAGTGTTAGGTCCGACTGCGGACGACCACCGGCCGGGACGCGGAAGAATAATGGTCCCCGTATCCCGGTCAAAAAGTGGGTTTGAGGAACACCCGGGGGTTTTTAGTCAGTAGAAGTCTGACATAACCACTGCTCCTCCCCGTGGCGTGGTGGTATCCATGAGGATTTTCCCCCGGACAAAAAAAAAAGGAGCGAAGCGAGTTGTTCGGAAATAGAATCCTGAGCGAAGCAAGTGTTTAAAAAATAGAATACTGGGCGTAGCTAGTAGTAGTAGACACGAGACGTAAAATAACTGGACCCGTGTGGACAACTTGTTTTTAATTGAATACAATTCAATATAAAATTATTGTTGCATCCACACCACCTGATTTGGTCAGACAATTTAATCTGATGGGCGAAAATTGTCCTGTCTGGACTTGCCTTTACATGTTATTATGTTTAAAAAAGTAACTAGTAACACATTCGGATTTGAAATATTCTTTGCACTCTTGTGGATAAAATGCAGTTTTGCTATCTGTTAAGGAATAAAAAGGGCTTTCCGAGATAGTGAGGTGAAAAATATGTTTTCTTCAGTCAATGCCGTCTATTAATTACACAATTTGACACGTAGATTTTTTATTGATTTGCCGAGCCATTTTTAGGCCGCGGTGAGTAGTGTTACTACATGAAGACAGTATCATTTATATAATATATATATACAAGCAGTGTTTCCTGTGTAAAGGTCTACGCTTCCAACATTTAAAAAATGTACCTACTTGAAAAGGCTCGTGCAAATTAGGTAATTACGGAACCCCACACTGCACGTGGCCCGACACGCACTTGGCCGGTTTTTTCCTTTAGGGGAATTGAACCATAAAAATTAAAACAGTTCTGATTTTTCTTTGTTTTGTATCCTCCAGAGGGGAGTGGGACAGCGACGCTATCGCTCGGCGACGAGACCATGGCATATCATGTTCCAATAACACAAGATGCTGGTACTGCCGGTGTCGGGCAGCACGTGTCGCAGATTCCCACGCCCTTACCGCCCACGCCGCGTCGACGGCGCAGACGTCCGATGGTTTCGTCTCCTCTCCAGAGAAGGACCCAGATCCAGTCAGATTTGGCGAGGCAAGCCTTTGTCAGGTCTGACTGTGAATAGCGCGCTTTTCAGCAGGAAGCAGAGCGCAAGAGAATTAGAAATAATGAATCAAGAGCGATGGTTAGATTTATTTGGGCAATTTTTAGCTCTAAGTAGGCAATAAAATCGTAGATACGATGGTGAAAAAATTAAAAAATATGCATATGTATGCAGGGATTTTATTTTATTGTAGGTACTTATACGATATCGAATATGGTATTTGCACTTATTGATTACTTGAAAACCAATAATTATGCTATAGGGCTGTCTACTTCCTATATTACGTTTTTTTTAGCATTAGAAAGAAGGATACAGCACGAAGTCTTTTATATAAGACACTTTATGCCACACAACTGTCAAAGTACAACATAGTATAGGTGTAGTTATATTTCACCATAGAAACTAGACTTTGCTTTTTTAACCCCCCTCATATTCATCATTTACACAGAAAATAAAAATGTATATTTAATTTTTTAATTTTTCATACACGTGTACCTTAACCCTTTTAACAGTTGTTCCAAATTTCAAATTGATAGCTTAAGTAGTTCCTGAGATATTTAACATTGTGACAGACGGACGGACGGACAGACGGACAGAGTCGCACCATAAGGGTTCCATTTTTACCTTTTTGGTACGGAACCCTAAAAAGATATTCGACGCTTCTTGAAAAGAATAGGTTTACCTGTCATTGGATATCGCCGTCTTACATACCCTACCAGGGTCCATGAGATACATTTTTATTTTGTAACATCTATGTAAAATACCACGGTTTGCAATAAACGTTATTACTTTTACATATATTTATGCTGGTGGGTAGGATTCTATTCGTAGCTTTAAATTTACTCTCGGAGAATAAAAAAATGCATATTTTTTCTACACTTTCAAAGTCCATATCTTTTTATGATTTTAATTATATTTTGTAATCTATACTTTAATACTTACAATAACTTGATGCTTTACTATTAATTTAGCAAAGTATTGCTAAATGGATAGTAAACCATCCATTTGGTAGTTATTTTTATTTGATTGTATTTTATACTATGAAATAATGAAAATCTAATGAGATGATAGTTCGCCTAACAAGACCACTAAGATTTCTGCACTGGATGCACATCATATAAAAAAAAAATCTATTATGTGTGTAGTGTAATAGTTAATACTAGGCTCGCGTTAGTTTAATGCTCGGGTTCACTGCACTAATGTCACGTTCGGCCTCACATTAATTGCCGCTATGCTCTCTACAAAGGAACGTGTGTTTATCCGTGCTTTCCGCCATGAATTGTGGTTGCGAACATTGTTGTTCATAACCACATTTGACCTACGAATGTTGACGGCAAATTGTATTAGTTTGGCGTAATAAAGAAACGACGAGCGTAGCCTGTTGCTTTACTTAGACAGATGTGTGAGTTTTAAAATAAAATGTGCCAATCAACAGTCTATTTGGGGCTTCAATTTAATTGAGAATCCGGCTGCTGTGGTCCGGAATGTTTGAAGACTGGTGCTCGGGGATAGCGGCTCGGCCCTGCGCGTCGGACCACTGTAGCGCGTAATACGGTGACTCGGCAGCACAGGTCGGGTCCTACCCACCGTCGTCAGGGTACAGGTTGGCTGTACTAGCAGGTACCAGACGTTTAGTTACTTCGTGATGAATCTGATGATCGTTGCTGAATTTGTGTAAGAGTCTGCCCTGATGATTCGGCTGACATAGGCGCGAAACTGTGTGAGCCGGGACCAGGGCTAAGAGCTCTCAACACCAGCATATTTTGCTTAGTATAAATAAATAAAATAGCCTTTTATTTCTTGCAATACAAAAAAAACTTACTCTATACATGTGTTGTTTATTTTTTTGTTACACTATTTAAAGAAGAAAAAAGAATGGAAATTAAATAATAAATCTGCAAGAACCCTTTTGCAGGTGAAGGCCTCCTCCAAATAAGTCAATTTCTCCCATGGGAATTAGGTTTAGTAATGCGACTCCATCATAGGTAGGTATATGCCGATGAAACTTTTTGTTTTTATTTTATTTGTGTTTTTTTTTTAGATTTAAGTTTATTGAAGCCCCATCGGTGAAGGAAAACATCGTGAGGAAACCGGTCTAATCCCAATAAGGTCTAGTTTTCCCTCTGGGTTGGAAGGTCAGATGGCAGTCGCTTTCGTAAAACTAGTGCCTATGCCAAATCTTGGGATTAGGTGTCAAAGCGGACCCCGGGCTCCTTTAGGGGCACAACCGGGAATAATGACGCTAGGAGGATGATGAAGTTTATTGAAGCCCCAACTTCATATTGACCTTGCGTGAGTCCTGTATATGACACAGTATACAATCCTCGTAATCTTTTATTTTTTTTTTGCCCATGCGTCGCGTTTCTGACAGTCCGATTAGGTATATCAAAGTTTATGTTTTTTTTTGTGCTTCTGTCAGTTCTAGTATACGCCCATAAGATGACAAGGTTCTAACGTTGTAGGTCAATATGTAGAGCGTGTTTGTTGTTCAGAGTCTAGATTTAGGTATTTTCATAGTTGTTGTTGTTGTTGTTGTAGTAGTTCTTGTTGTTGTTATTTTCTTTGGAGGGTTTTGGTCTTAATCTTCCACGGTGACCAACCGGATTGGAAGATGTTTGTTGTTGCTTGTTTGAATTCGATAATTTATACTACCTATCCGTGCATGAGTGGAGGGGGCTTGATTGCTACATGTTCTTGTCACTGTTTTCATTGTCCTTCTTAGATGTTGTAGTGGTGGGATTTTTGTTAACTAGAAAGTTTAGCATGCTGGGTTTCAGAACTCCTTCTGACATACTGTTCGATCTCTGCACAGAAGAGTGTGGTTTCACCGTTTTGTTCTTTTTATTGGCTTTTATATATATAGTTACTTCTGTGGCGTCACTCCTGTCAAATCTGACGAGTTCTGCATCGCACTATCGAAGTTTCTTAAATCAGTTGCATAAATATAACATCCAAAACAACTCTCATTGGACTTCGGTCCCTGAGAGATCTCTCTATGCCATAACTTCTACATTGGTGACCCCGACAATGGACATAAGCGCAACTCTAAAGATCCTGACTGACGCCCAACTCTTCTCAGCAAGCCAGACTCACTCTCTCTCTCTCTCCGCTCGCCACCCTGGCTCTGAGCGCTCGCTCGCCACGCTGGCTCTGAGCACTGGCAAGCTGCACTGTACTCTTCATACATCGCTGCCCCTCCGTCTCAAAGGGGGGCTGATGTGGCGTCACTCCTGTCAAATCTGACGAGTTCTGCATCGCACTATCGAAGTTTCTTAAATCAGTTGCATAAATATAACATCCAAAACAACTCTCATTGGACTTCGGTCCCTGAGAGATCTCTCTATGCCATAACTTCTACACTTCGTTTAGTTACTTCGTGATGAATCTGATGATCGTTGCTGAATTTGTGTAAGAGTCTGCCCTGATGATTCGGCTGACATAGGCGCGAAACTGTGTGAGCCGGGACCAGGGCTAAGAGCTCTCAACACCAGCATATTTTGCTTAGTATAAATAGGGCCAATTGCGCACACCAAACCCACTTTGTAGAATGTGATTTAATATTAAGACTCGGTGGAAATATAGTTTATGGTGGAATGATGCAAAGCGATGTGATGTCGATAAATGGTTGTCGCAGCAGACACTGAGAGAAAAACTAAAATAGAGTAATTATTAGTAAAATATTACTTAATCCGAGGACGAGAAAGGTGTTCTAATAGCAACAAGTTCACTTTAGTAAATTCTATTAGTAGATTTTACTTGTGTTATATTTGTAATACCAAGCGTGCAAGAGTAATATCCGAAACGATGACGTCATAGATAAACACAAACTGTTTTGTAATTACAAGTTTGCATTTGTGATTCCCGCAACTACAAGCTTTGTAATTCCGACAGTGCTTTAGCATTATCGGAGTGTTTTAGCAATGTGACTCATTTAATTTTTTTTTGGATTCGGAGATATTTTGATCTAAAGTTATGACCTCCAAGTAATGTATCTTGGCACCACGACATCATAGCACAGCAGTCAATGCGGATTTTGAGGTAACATCATGTAACGAGTAATAATAGTTTTCGCATTTTTGTTTTCAAAAGATATTTTTGTGATTTTTTGATTTTTATTTCATTTTTTTAAGTGTCTTTAAAATAAAAAATTACTGATAGCACAAACTTAATGTGAAGAAAAAAAAATTAAAAAAAAAGATTTTTTTTTCAAGTTTAAACATGTGGAAATAATTGTTCACAAGCTTAATAATCTACTGTTTAATTTTTTGCTCCTATTACAGGCCACACCCTGTATACGGGGCTCCTACCGGTTGCGGTGATTTGTGATCAGGGCCAATCATTCCAATCTGCTTTAAAGGCCTTAAACTGAAGATACCCGGAGAGATCAGATTAAAGCTGGAAAACAAACAGGTAAACAGACTTTCCTTATCTTGCATGATTCACTTAAATTACCAGACCAAGTACCTAGCTTCAACAAACAAAAGAGACATAAGTATGAAACTTCGTGCAGGAATGGGAAATATTAAATGGAATGGAGAATGTCATTTTATTTGTTTTCTCTTTTTTATTTCAGATGATGTCATAACAATAAAAGGGCATGATTTGAGTGTCTTTTTTGATCCACCCCACTTGATAAAAGGCATACGCAATAACTTTTAAAACAAGGATTTGAAATTTGAAAATAAAATTTGTAAATGGAGCGACATCGTCGATGTGTATAACGCCGACTGCGAACATGCCCAAACTCGGCTACTTCACAAACTAAATGACACGCACGTGATTCCTGAAATGATTATGAAAATGAAGGTAACTCATTTATAATTCGTTTAGAGATTGCCAAGCTCTTATCTTGCAATATGCCAAACTAAACAAACAAAACCGACTCCAATAGAAGGTAGGATCTGAGTTCATCTGCATTGTTTGCTTTTTAGGGTTCCGTACTCAAAGAGTAAAACGGGGCCCTATTACTAAGACTCCGCTGTCCGTCTGTCTGTCTGTATGTCACCAGGCTGTACTGTATCTCAACAACCGTGATAGTAAGACAGTTGAAATTTTGCACAGATGATGTATTTCTGTTGCCGCTATAACAACAAATACTAAAAAACTGAATGAATAAATAATAATTTATATATTTTTTTTCTTTTACAATCTTACACAAATCGGCTTAGTCCCAAACTAAGCAAAGCTTGTACTATGGGTACTAGGCGACGATAAACATACTTATATAGATAAAAAAATACATAGAAAACATCCATGACTCAGGAACAAATATTTGTGCTCATCACACAAATAAATGCCCTTACCAGGGTTCGAACCCGGGACCTCCGGCTTCGTAGGCTGGGTCACTACCAAAGTCCAACTAGGCTACAGGACGCTACCATATAACAAACGTGATTTTTTTTTGCCGTTTTTAAAGATAATGGTACGGAACCCTTCGTGCGCGAGTCCGAATCGCACTTGTTTTCACTTTATTGATAGGCTCGCATATGGCAATTTCGGTGTTTTTTGTAGTGAACCATGCATTTACTCGGTAACAGCAAATTTCGTAAGTGGAACTGACGATGATGACCGCGGATAACATTATATGGAAATCCTCAATGATGTATGTAGGTACCTCACAGATTCTGACTTAACGTAGCATATATTGCACGTTTTGAAGTAATGAAGTAGTTGGTAATGAGGAACGAGGTACTGAAGGTAGAGGTAGGTGGGGGGAAAGGATCCCTCAGGAATCGACGGAAGTCCTTAAATATTATCGGCGCATATAAAGCGAGTTGTATGTACTGTAAGTAGTAACCACCGCAATTTCTCGCGGAAAGCAGTTAATGTAGTGAAATGGGAAGCATAAACGTATGTGTGTGGCATGGCAAAATACAAGGTTGAAGTCGGTTTATTTTGGGTATAACTACTGTGGGTAATACATAAATACACGCTAATCTTCCAACAAATGCTTTAAAATCGAAATAGTAGATTGTTAACCAAGAGTAGAAAGTGACCCATTATACCAGAGATATTTCTGGCGCTCGAACGAAGTGAGAGCGCCAATAGTTCGAGGGTGGAATGGGTAATTTCACCCGAGTTAAACACTCTACTTTTCATTTCGATTGTGAGGAAAGTAAAATACTGCACGTATATTTTATAAAACAGGCATATTAAGAGTAATCAGTTAAAATACACATACCTACTGCCAACTTTAGAAAGGTTGAAAAAACGTATCTGATCTAATAGTTTTAATGTTATTTATTGTATTTGCATAATTCTATAAATAAGTAACCCCTTGTATTGAAGCAGGGGACGTTTTTCGACTGATATGATATCTTTATTTAAATTCAAAGGGTCAATGCGTAATTATTTAGAGGCTTCTATTAATCCTAATATGGTTAGGATGTGTTCTCAACATATCTTCTACAATACATCACTTGATTATTACAACGTTGTTCACGTACATAATTATCTATGAGGTCGTAAAATCTAATCTGCAAATACACTGTTACAGGTCAAGAATTGTACACGAGTCCTGAGCCATACCGTGGCGGCCGCCTTGTCCTACGCATCCCAGTTTTGTAAGTGGCATCTGGGGTGGTGGCGTACAGAGTGGAAAAAATCTACAGACCTTGTCGCCTGCCTAACGGCGCGGCCACGACACTGCGCGAATTGTTGCGCGGCAAGCGTTTTATCTGTTCATTGCACGGTCGAGACGCGCAACGCACTTTGGTTAGTCGGGATCACACGCAATGAATTAGAAAAACCGCTGCCACCGCCGCGCAATATCGTGGCCGCCCGTAATCGGGGCATCCCACGAGCTGTCCTGTACAAACTCGTGTATATCTCTGTCTATTGAGTTATCTTTGAAATTTTAATTGAAATATTATAATTCTGACCATAATTTGACTCTATTGTCGCAGAAAAAGAAACTCTAAAACTTACCAATTTTCTGAAAATTCGTGTTCGTACGGAACAACGGTGGAATTTTTCGTTGAATGCTCCAATTGTCTTAACTTGGCAGAGATAATCGTGAGGCAATAATGTTTTTAGAAACGAGCATTTCGAACTGTGCGTCGGAGATTCACTCAAATCCTCAAGATAGCTCAGTTTACATAAAGAAAACATTCCCTAAGATGAATAAGTACAATTCACAGATTTTATGAAAAGCGTACCTGAACCGGGAATCGAACCTACTAAGAATGTAAAAATAAACACTCACTATTTAATTCGACTCATCGATAGGGTCAATGTTAAGGACACTTTAAAAGTAATAGACCGGGAGATACTGACACAATTTTTTAATGTAGGTATTTGTACCAGGTATGGCAACCCTTAATTACGTAATGAAGAAAAGGAAAATGATGGTCATAGCGCTGGTACCGGCGGCCCCAATGCGAGGGCGTCGTTAATCGAACGTGGCGTTTAAATTACGAAAGTCAAACGATTTGTTACACAAAAATTCTTGTATTTTCCGATAGGCGATGAAAAAAGAAGTAGGCGGTAGCGTAATGCCATACTTGTCCGATGTGACCTAGAGCCCGCCATAACAACGAGAATACATTAATAAAAAAAAACAATTCAACCATTTGTCTGGTACAAATGGGTGAATTGTTTTTTTGCACAGCTAAACATCTCGACACTATGTTATGTAGCAAAAAATAATCCTTAAGATGTAGCCTTTCGATCGGTATGATAAAGCAACACAGTAATTTTTTTTCTCGTGTAGCGGGTTCGATTCCCGATTCAACCATGTAATTATTTAAAAATCTATGAATGCAGTTTAAATTGTTATTTAAATTAAAACAATGTGTTCTTTTAGTAAAATCTTCTATCTACAATATTCAAGGTACTTTCCCTCCATGTGGCATAGGCGTGGGACGCCCTGTATACAAAAATGTTTAGGTAGGTCGCCCACTGTAACGTGCGAGCGTACACCACGCAAAGTTGCCGGAATCTTCCTCACTTATTAGCCATACCAGCATATTTGAGCGACACGAGCCGCGCTTAAATGGATATTCAACTTCGAGTCTACATGCAACCAAAGAGCTCCATAAGAACCCGAGCCAACTCGCTGCGATACTCATCGTGCTATTACAAAAACAACACATCGTGCAACTCACCGACACCAGAGCACGCACGATAGCTTTGCTTTAATAAGTTGCTGTTGTCTGTTTGCTATAGCTTTAGCTTTTCCTTATCACGATTAATCCCACGGGACACTACCTACTCAAACCTAGCTAGCCTGGGGCCTTATAAATTTATTTTACTACACCCTCAAAATTTCAAACTGTTTGGAATTACATAGCAATTTGATATGTCAGTAGGTCACAGCATATGTTTATAAATGCTAGCATAATTAGTCCACGATAAAAGAAAGCATTATTTCAGGCTCAATCTGAAGGATCATGCCTTCAAATCATGCCTGGAATCATATTAACTTGAGTTATAAAACATTTAAGTAACAAAACATTATAGGTACTTCTCGTTTAAACAATTTTATCTTTTACAGCTCACTACGCTGATGGCAGAAAAGTAAGTGAAACAATTGAACAAACAGCAGAAGCAGTAAGGTTCTTCGATCAGCTGTTTTATTCAGTGAATGGAGCGTCGCTAAGTAATAAAATTGTAAGAGGCAAGATTTTGAAAAAAGCGGTGACTGACACATCCCCTCACCACGAATTCTGGAAAACCGCAATCCGTAAACTGGGAAAATACTAAATGTATTGATAGCAATCGCGGTGAAGTGTCAGTCCCATCAATAAAAAATTGGATTGTCACATTGAAAAGCTACATAAGATTGTGGAATTTTTTCCACGAAAAAAATATAATAGTCATGCGCCCACGATATTTCAATTCAGACCCAGAAGAAAAAAATTTCGGCCAGGTGAGGGCATATAATTTCAGGAATAATGATCCAACTTGCCACACCATTAGCACTTTTAAAGCTTTACTCATCACAAGATTTATTAAATTCCACTCTGCAAGCTTTAATTGTCAGGAGGATGTCGGTGTACAATAAATAAATATTAAAAAAATATTTCAACGTTTCCACACACAAACAGAGTCAACCATTGCTTCTCACAATCCACCGGTTGACATCCAGCAGGATGAGGTCACCATCCAAGAGCAAGCTCGCCGTGAACGCATTCGAGTACATGCACGCGCATACACCGCCGGCTGGCTCGTCGGGAAAATTAAAAAAAGAATCAATTGCGACGTCTGTTTGGCTGACTTGACTACAGAGGAAGGACAGGTACATCGTTGGATCACCCAAAGGGAATACCAATGGCTGAAAAATAAAAACCTCACATACCCGTCGGAAAATGCCGTTTGATCGTTTAGCGACATTGTTAAGGAATCGAACAAATATTTGGATAGAAAACCACATTTAAATGCCATCTCACAGAAAATTAAAGAGCATTCTATCCAAATATCTGCTCGATTACCACGTGCACGGTTCACAGAAACATTATTTTAGAATATTTTTTGAACCTTACCATTAAATTTGCAGTGCTCAATTGGTGCAATACAATAAATAAAATATTGAACGGGTCAGACACTTCACGGTTGGGAAAGAGCTTGCCATGCCACTGCAGTATTACAAAAAAAGCATTGGAAAAGTATAAAAAAAGCGGCCAAGTGCGAGTCGGACTCGCACATGAAGGGTTCCGTTAAATAAATTGCTTTCTACGATTTATGACGTATAAAAAAAAACTACTAACTAGATCTCGTTCAAACCAATTTTCGTTGAAAGTTTGCATGGTAATGTACATCATATATTTTTTTTAGATTTATCGTTCTCTTATTTTAGAAGTTACAGGGGCCTATACATTTTACCACTTTGGAAGTGTCTCTCGCGCAAACTATTCAGTTTAGAAAAAAATTATGTTAGAAACCTCAATATGATTTTTGAAGACCTATCCATAGATACCCCCCACACTTTCGACTTCGGGTTTGATGAAAAAAAAATATTTTGAGTTTCAGTTCTTAGTATGGGAACCCCTAAAATTTATTGTTTTTTTATTATATTTTTGTGTGAAAATTTTAATGCGGTTTACAGAATACATCTACTTACCAAGTTTCAACAGTATAGCTCTTATAGTTTCGGAAAATAGTGGCTGTGTCATACGGACGGACAGACAGACATGACGAATCTATAAGGGTTCCGTTTTTTGCCATTTGGCTACGGAACCCTAAAAAAAAACTAAAAAATAAACAGAAACACTAGGTTGTGTTGTTTGAGTGTATGTACTGTAGCATAGCCTACATACATTTAAGAACAAAAAATAGTCGTGTATTTCGAAGCTTGTTTTATCACAAACTAACATGATCTGGTGATCACAAACAATAGGAAAGGGTCACTCACCTTCGAAATACATGGTTTAATGTCTTTTAAGTAGCCAATACGATGCACGGTAGGTAGCCTTTGCAGCACTAAATATAGCCACACATGTTGACAAACTTCGTACACTTGTTTCAAGGGTCTTCCAGCTCAGAAACTTAACTTCAAGCACATCAAAATCCTCGTCGCGGTGAGACGAATAAGTTTTCGATAATAGTTTATTATAAATCGTGAGTTTGGAGAAATACGCTTATAAAATAAATAAAAGAGACATTCTCAAATTACCACATAAATAAGACGGTGACAACTGTCACTGGAGGATGCGTTCCGTTTGTGTTGTTGTTTTAAAGTAGTTTAATAATAACAATTAATAAGTATTAAAATACTTATTATTTAACGTAGTTCATGCTTTATATAAAATAATAATTATTTAATTGGTAATGATTTGCGACGTTAAAAATGTAATATCAACACTTCGTACCGAGAGAGTTTTGGAACGCATCATTTAGACTAGAGGTAGATATAGAATGACGAGGGCAAAAGAGAGATGACATCCTAGCCGCATGAAACACGGTCGCAAGCCCGCTGTGGGTTTTTCCTTGGCTGGACTGAGCGGCCATTTTGAGAAGGCGACCTCATGTTCAGAAAAGAGGTCCGACATGTGCAGATTTTTCAAGTAAGGTGTTAAAAGTATTATAAGCAGTGCAATTGTGCGTCGTATTTGAGCGCGCCGCGTGAATGGTGCCTTAACCCTTTTCTTGACATGGCATCTTGTGAGATACAGACAACTTTGAAAAAATATTAACTCTAATCTATTGCAGTAAAGTTGAACGCGTCCATAATTTCATATTGTGTTTCTATTTCTGAACGTATAAACGTCACTCAGTGTAAAGTTGGCAACACCATTTAAACGTCAAAACAGACAGTTGTGCAAGCTCCGACATGATCACGCGCAAGAAGGTAAGATTACTTCAATTTTTTTTTTTTTACATGCTTGACAGTGACAAAGGGTATTTTTTTATAAGGTTGAATATACGAGTCATATAGAAAAAAGATTACAAACTGAATAACTTACATTGCAATCATGTTGTTCACCTTCAAAATGTGTGTATCCTGTAAGATTCATTGCCCGGTTCATGGTGATTTTTAACTTTATCTGAATGTATCTTGTGGTACTCATTGCCAAGTTCATGGTGATTTTTAGCTGTATCTGAATGTATCTTGTGGTACTCATTGCCAAGTTAGTGGGATTTTTATGAGTGTATGTTATAACACTCATTGCCAGCTTAGTGGATTTGTTTTATGTACCTAACTTACCAGGAACTTTTTTTATTCATTCTATTTTTTTATATAATACAACGCACCTTATGCTCGTTGTTCTGTGTGGGGTTTCATGCGTGGTCTAACTATTTGCTTTGCATGTGAGTGTGTACCTATTTATTATTTTCTTTCTAGGGAGGTCGGCAGCCGACTTTTTACAGAGCCAAAAAAATTCTGGCTTTGGTACCAAAGCCGGGAATACGATCCGACATGGAGGATTCATCAGATTCTGAACCCGAAGTACCACCAACTTTAGATCGGTTGGATGCTTATAACGATGATAGCGACGCTAGTTCTCCAGCACCTTCATTGCCATCCTCATTTGAAAATTTGCACATTTTATCCGACGACGACATTGCTGAACATCACGAATTTGCTATGACGACTGCATCTCCTCTTATTCCTGCTGCGCCTACACCGTCCCCACTAACACCTATGGTAGCATCGCCGCTTTCGCCTATTGCACCCATACCATCACCACTAACTCCCAGAGAAACCGCTTTTCCAGCACTAGCACGCCAAAGCCGCAATACCATCACAAATAACTTTGATATACCTTCGCCTTCTGTGACAGCTTCAACAAGTGTGCCGACTCCAAATCCCCCTCCTACGCGATCTCGAAGGCTTGCTGCTAATAGACTGCTTCCTAAACGTCTACAGAGAGGACCTATACGATCTAACCGTGTAGAAAAAAAGACGTTAGATTTTAAATGGGCCAATAAAAAAAAGTTTTTACATCGCGCTGAAATCACGGACAAAGAATTACCTGCAGCTACATCTGTCAAAACTCCATTTGAGTATTTTAGAATGTTTATGTCGGATAATATTCTAGAAATGATTGTTGATCAGACAAATTTATATTCTACGCAGGTTACTGGAAGACCCATCAATGTAACTCTAAACGACATAAAAGATTTCATTGCCATAAACCTACTGATGGGCATCGTTAAGCTATCGGCCTATACTGACTATTGGTCATATGATTACAGATATGCACCCATTGCCGACGTCATGTCACTGAAAAAGTTTCAATCGATTCGTCGATACATTCATTTCAATGACAACTTACTGGATGACGGGGACCGTTATTACAAAGTAAGACCGCTGGCGGAGATGGTTCGAGAAAATTTTGTCAAAGTTGCGCACGAAACAAGATTTAGTATAGATGAGATGATGGTCCCCTATAAAGGAAAAAAAGCTGGCAGTCGTAAACAATATATGCCAAATAAACCAAAGAAGTGGGGTTTTAAGATATTTGTTCGCGCGGGTGTATCAGGGTTTATATATGATTTTATGATATATGCAGGTGAAGATACCTTCAGATATAATGTCTTGTCAGCAGCGGAGTCCAGTCTGGGGTTAGGGGCTAAGGTAGTAATCGCCCTGTGCAAGAGTATTCCGGACCCTGCTTGCTCAGTGGTCTACTTTGACAATTTTTTTACGAGTTTGGAACTCGTATGTCATTTACGGGAGGAAATGGGTATATTTTCACTAGGCACCATACGATCAAATAGATTACGAGGAGCTGAAAAAAAATTAACGACAGACAAAGACCTGAAAAAAAAACGCAGAGGTTCGCACACACAAGTTGTGTGCAACAAGAACAAAGTGTGTGTTGTCAAGTGGTTTGACAATAAATGTGTCACCACAGCAAGCAGCTTTGTCGATTCAAATCCTGTTGGTACCATAATGCGATACGACAAGAACACAAAGCAGAGATCTGCAGTGCCATGCCCTGAAATAATAAAGCAGTATAATGCGCATATGGGTGGCGTTGACCTGGCTGACATGCTGATTGCACTGAATAGGACAGAGCTGAAAGGTCACCGCTGGTACTTGCCTTTAGTATCGCAAATTTTTGACATGTGCATAGTGAACAGCTGGCTTTTGTACCGAAGAGATAGTCAAGATAAACCTGGACGAACCGTAGACATAAAAAAATTTCGGTACAGTGTAATACAAGGGTTGTTCAAGTGCGACCGAACGAACTCAGCTAGCACTGATGGCATTGAAGGCCCTACTCCATCGAAAATAATAAGCGCTCCTAAGGTGGCCAGACCTACTGATGACGTAAGGCTGGATAAATATGCTCACTTTCCCATTTTTGGACCAAAGCTTAGGTGCAAATTGTGTAAGAAAGGGCAAACTACGGTTCAATGCTCAAAATGTATGTTAAATTTCTGTTTTACG
Organism: Epinotia brunnichana; assembly: GCA_963854355.1. Taxonomy (NCBI): domain Eukaryota; kingdom Metazoa; phylum Arthropoda; class Insecta; order Lepidoptera; family Tortricidae; genus Epinotia; species Epinotia brunnichana. The sequence continues at coordinate 26,248,311 of OY977944.1, forward strand.
CCTAAGCGTAACTGTTTTGTGGCTTTTCATACAGCATAGGCGAAAGTGATTAAGTTTGGATACGTGTTTTCATGTTTTTTATTAAAGGTATAATGTGTTTCTTTCATAAAAACCTTTTTTTTCTATATCTGTGTTTCACTTCCACGTAATTGGCAATGCATCTTATGGGATACAATAACTATGCGACCAAAATAAACGCGAACTTGGCAAGGTATCTTATAAGATGCATATGATATTTCCAAAACGCGTAATAAAAATTTTTTTTTTCTATTTTTCCATAGTCCCTGTGTGATATCTTAACCAATATATTTCATTAAATCGAGAAAAAAATATTTTTTTTATTTTGCCAAGAAAAGGGTTAAGACCGCGCCGGTCTATCCCTCACCGTAGGATACGAGCTCTTTTGAGCCTGCGGGCTCGTGATTCATCTGCGCGCTTGTCCTGGGAGGCGACGCAGCTTCCGCGCCCTCAGGGTGACCAGCGCAGATCAGTATTCCGAGGTGCTTCACGCGGGCTCCGACATCCATCCGTACCGCAGACCACAGGGGTCCGGTCCCGTCCCCTGAGCGTGACTGGGTGCGCTCACAGCAGGAAGACGTCGCTGCCCGTCGTTCGGCCGTGACCGTACCGGTCACGATGTCGAGGTACTAGCCGCGGGACCACGCGATCTTCGGGGCGTCGCATCGCATCACGACAATCTGCCTCCCGTCAGCTCGGGCGAGCTGATGTGCGAGGACACCGCCAGCGAATCAGTTTCCGTCTCCGGACTTTCCGCCGTAAGTGACAATTCAAATCTTTAATTCCTGGCCAGGTCGTGCTAAATTGTGTTGCGCCGTTGACTCTTAAGGGATCCCCGCGTTCGGTATGATATAAGTCGCGTTTGCCCGAGCAAAAACCGCTTTGGTTTAAGGTAGAGGCACTTTGCGTAGTGCAGTAAGCATTCCACAGAAATACATTATGTGTTAAACAATATGGCATTTTGAATAAACACCCGGTAGGTCCACCAGTCCAAGTTATATCACAAGAGGACCCTTGACAGGAAAGGTTCGAGGACTTGGTCCGACTGAAATCCGAGCAACTATAGGTAAGTGTAGCGGGTTAATTATTTAACACCTCAGACTAAGTTAAAGAAGGAGGTATCCCTCCTATATTCCCATTTATAACCCACTACTACACTACATTTGGCGCCCGATTTAAAGCATTTTTGGATATAAAACAAGCATTTTGTAAGTGAAATTAAGGGGATTAATTTTTGAATTTATAGATGCCATAATTTCACAAGAAATAACAGTATAACCATTTAAAAAAAAAAACTTATTTTGAATGTTACTGCAGATGTATCTTGCCAATGTATGTACCTAAGTAAGGTGAGCTTGTGTGTGTTTTTGGGGAGAGCTAAATAATAATATTTTTAATGATATAGGCCAGTGCTATGAATAATTAACATAGCAACTGCCATTTATATTGATATCAGCATCCTACCAAGTGTGTTTGCTATTTATTTAATATTTAATTTTAAATAATATCTTCTTATTATAGAAGAAATTATTATTAAACGCTCTTCCTCACACACATAGGCACATTTTATCATCAAACATGTCGGACAAAGAGGATGAACAATTTGAGGATAAAGATAAACAACCAACCATGACGACTCATGACTTGACAGCAACAGAATCCACTTATATTAATACCAGACCGAGAGGAAACTATGATACACGACTGCCCGCACTATCTACTTCAGGACTTGCATGGCGTAGTATGTATGGGTTAGGAGCTCCAAACTTAGTATCGCAAGCGAATGCTCGAATGACAGATCGAAACGAACAAGAGCACAGTTCAAGTAACAACGACCGCGTTGTACACGTATTGCGTGAAGATAATTTACGGTCGTGGAACTTAAAATTCACGGGGGATTCTGATGTGGCTGAATTCATTCTTATGATAGATGATTACATGCGTAGTCGAGATACTCCAGAACACAAAATTCTTAAATGCTTTTCCGACTTATTAAGCGGTAGGGCGTTAGATTATTATCAGTGATCGGATCTAGGATGCAATTTCCCGGGGATTAAGTCCGTAATATTAAGATGGATATGACTTACAATCCCGCGACTTTTTTTGTTATTTACCTTTACAAAAAGGTAAATAACTTTTAATTTTAAGTAGTGTCACGGAGTGACATTTTTATATTTAATATTCAAAGATTAATGATGAGATGATTTAAAAAGCAGAAAGGCAAAAACGGCATAGTGTAGTACTGTCTTAAAAAGTCAACACAGCATCTGAAAGGGAGTCTCAAATAGCTTTAATTGCGTTGTATTGAACCTGTGGTCTGTGTTGTCAGCTTAGGGGAAAATCCTATTTTTAAGGATAAAACTGCGTTAATTCTACTTGGGTAGCAATCCAACATTTAATAGATATATAGGGGTTGTTGTTAAACTTAATGAATGAAATTTTGGAAATAGTGTCTAATTCTAAACCAAAGGATAATTACGAAGAATTAAAAATACTACAGTTAATTTCCTATAACTTAATGTTAGTAAGAGTCGATTAGTTGAGATAAAAATTAAAGGACAATATTCGGGGATGTAGAATTTATTCCACTGCAATACTAGAGATAAGGTTTGAGGCCAGGTGGCTTTCCTGGATGCGACCATTTTGAATTTGCTGTAGACAGAGTAGCAGCTTGGTGAAGGAAGTTTTTCTGACCCATTAGAGGTCATCATTTTGGGAGCTGATTCCGTACCGGTGTCCTGAAAGGGAGAAAAAACACAGGAATTCAGCGAGGTGGGAGCTTTCACAATATGAAGAGCTAAGAAAGTTATAGTTCACTATTGGTAAGATAAATTTGCACCTTTTTGGTAGTATCTCAGGTCAGCTTGTAGTACAGGTCCAATGGAACCAATTTTATTATTTTCAGTGAGACGGGAAGATCCAGTTTGGATAAATTTAAAGACCAGGTTCTTTGTTTGAAGAGTGCATGGTAGCTTGTCCACCTTTCTCTTCACCTTTGGAACCGGCGAGTCGCCGCACGGTGTTTCTCCAGTGCGCGCCCGGTAATCCACAACTTCCTCGAGCTGAAGGTCGGTGAAACATTTGTTTTCATAGTAGGAGTCTGCCATTCTGCGGTTCCCTGGAAAGATAGGTTAAATAATATGAAAGACTGTTCCAATTTAAATACATATTAAAGTTAATTTCTGGTACTATAACTTAGGTACTAACACCTTTAGATAGGAAAGATAATCTGGTTAATTCGTGATTTAGAATCCGTATACGACCCAAGCTTTAAGCTGAGCAAAACAAATACAGGAATTACCCAGATTACTAGAAATACAGACATAGTGCAGTATAAGAAAATACACCTAAAGAGAGGAAATAAAGTGTGCCATATATGTACTAACCTGTTTTCTTTTTAATCCCAAAAACTTCCCATGACTGGTGCAGCGTTTGTTTACATCTTTTTAAACACCTTTGTATAGTTTTCATTTTCTCACATATCCCTGGTGATTGCAGCTCCTTTTGAGCTTTAGCCGAGCATAAGCAAACCGGCCAGGTGATAGTAGTTTACACTATAAAATTAACAGAAAATTTAATAACAACAAAAATGTTTACAGTACCTGCTGCATAGAAGAACTGAACGTAACTTGTATATCTTATCTATTATGTATTTTTATTATTCTTATATGTTTACCAGGGTATACAAGTAAAAGTTATGATTGTTATTAGTTATTAGTATCACTTTTTTGTTAATCTTATCACCAGGGCTCGAACTTTTAGTGCTGATGATTTTGCACTGCACCGCACATAGGATGCCTTCAAATAGTATTTTCGTAAACAATTACCACTTATCAACCTCTTTTATCAAATGAAATGGACACTTGAAATGAGTAGTATATAATGTCATGACTGACATTGTCATTCAAATCGATCCTGCTACAATTTTACTGCTGCTGCTGTACTCTCAAGTATACTCAACATATCGACAAATAATAATAATTTCAGTTAGAATTGTTTAAGTGTGCAAATATTAAGTGACGTATTTTTTAATTTGACGCCTTTTTGGATTGTGGTGGTTCCATAGAAAAAGTAGAACTTAAAATATGGCGTGGCGACCAAAGGAAGAAACTATTCAGAGTTGGATCGAATCGCATCCTGACTTAATGTATGAATCAATTAAGCGTAGTGTATATTGTACAAAATGTGAAATTAATATTGGGTGTAGAAAAAGTACGGTTCAGAAACATGTAGAAGGAGCTACACACAGAGGATTGTGTCCAAAGAAAAATGAAATTGAAGACTTTTACTTCGACCTTATCGAGTTTCTGATACTTTGCAACATTCCATGGGTGCAAATTGAAAATCCAGCATTTTTGTCTTTTTTCGAAAAGTATTCACACTGTGCTTGTGGATATCGGCTGTTCCATTGCTTGCCTAGTGAATCAACAATTAGAAAAAACTACTTGGATACATTTTATCAAAACCGGATTGCTGCCATACATAGTGAATTAGCAAATAAAAAAATATGGATATCGCTGGACGAATCAACAGATTTTCTTGGTAGATATGTAGTTCATTTCTTGGTTAAGCCTTTGAATTCGATTGTTTCTGAAAAAACTTATCTAGTAGCGTGTAAAGTCTTGGAAGTAGTTAATGGGGGGGAGACCATGTCAAATTTTGTTATTGATTGTTTAAAAAAAATATGGGGTGAATCTTACGAAGACAAAGTTGACAATGTTCTTATGTTGTGTACAGATAGTGTTGCCTATATGTTAAAAGCTGGTCGAATTTTAAAAAGTTTTTTACCAAAGATGATTCATGTTACGTGCTTAGCTCATGCTTTGCATCGCGTAGCTGAAGAAATTCGATCCCAGTACCCTGATGTAGACACTATGATCGCGAATTTAAAAAAAATATTTTTGAAATCTCCCAGTCGAGTGAAACTGTTAAAAGAAAAATACCCTAATTTGCCTTTACCTCCTCAGCCAGTGGTAACCAGGTGGGGTACATGGCTCTCTGCTGTTTCTTACTACGTAAAATACTTTAATGAAATCAATTCGGTTTTGTCATGTTTAAAAGCTTCAGATTCAGTGGCGATTAGAAAAGCTAAGCAAGTGTTGCGGAACCTTAAAAAAGATTTAGGCTTCATAGACGAAAATTTTAAAATCATCGAGATAGTTTTAACCCGCCTACAAGAACGCAACACATCAGTCGTTGATGCATTGATAGAATTTGATCAAGTAAGGATAGTTGTTATTTGGTGTTCTAGTTTACCTATCATAAATAAATTAGAAGCAGTTATTAATCGAAACCCTGACCTTGACACTGTGCGGGAATACGCAGATCAGATTTCAAACGAATCTACAAGTGACGAAAGTTCTATTTACAAATTCGCTCCACTAACATCAGTAGAAGTTGAAAGGTCTTTTTCCACTTACAAATGGATCTTAGACGTTAAAAGAAATCTATTGACGACTGAAAATATTGAAAAAATAATAGTATGTTACTTTAATGGTATAAACACGACTACAAAATAACAGATTTAATATCATTTTATTTGTAACTGACTTCAAAAAAAGAGACGGTTTTTAATTCGATTGTATTTCTTTATATTCGTTACCTCAAAACTTTCGAATGGGTGATCATTTCAGTTTGGTCCAGTTCTGACAGTGGCATGTGAAGGATGAGTTTGTTTTAATTTTATTTCAGAAAGTTGTAGCTCGTTTATTTATAAAATACATTTCTGTTGCTAAGAGTTATAGTTTTTTTAAAGTACTCGTACATGTAAAATAAATGACCTTCTTATATATAGCGAATATTTTTATTTTGTTTATTTAGTTTAACCCTCGAAAAACTTATTATTTACAATTGCCCATTCATTTAAAATAATGTTTTTTCCGGGTCTTACGCGATATACATTATTTTAAATATGTGTACAAAGCTCGAGAGTTTAAAGTGTTATAACACACACACTGTGTGTCACAGGTCTGGCTCGTTCCACCACCGTAAGCACTCGCGATCTCATTCCCGTCAACGAAGCCGGTCTCGCTCTAGACAACGCCCTGAAGGTCATCCACACTGCTGGTACCATTTTACGTTCGGCAGCAAGGCGAACTCATGCAAGCAGCCATGCAGTTACCATTCGGGAAACTCTCAGGGCAGCCACTAATAGCGGCAAGCGACTGCCCTACAGCAACTGGCCGCCTGTTCGTTACTGACCGCACCACGAAGGTACAATACCTTATTGACACGGGTTCAGACCTGTGTGTTTTTCCAAGGTCAGCCGTTCGGGAGCCACGCTCGAAGACAAAGTACCATTTGTTTGCTGCAAACGGCACAGCCATCGCAACATATGGATCCCTCAACCTCCACATCGATCTCGGTCTTCGCAGAGCATTCGAGTGGCGTTTCACGGTGGCTGACGTCTCAAAGCCCATAATCGGTGTCGACTTTTTAGGTTTTTATAATCTTCTTGTCGATTGCCGAAATCAACGCCTGGTCGACGGCATCACTTCTCTCAGCACTCCGGCCATGGCCAGCAGCAACAACGAGGCAATATCATCCGTGCGCACAATGATAACTGGAGATTCACCATTCCGCAAACTTCTCTGTGAGTACCCAGACATTACCCGTCCAGCTGGTAAGCCGGGCACACCGAAGCACAACACTGAACACCACATCAGGACTATTCCAGGCCCACCGGTCTCCAGCCGTCCTCGTCGCCTAGACCCAGAGCGGCTGAGCATTGCCAAAAAGGAATTTGAAGACATGGTCCAATGTGGTACTGCACGGAGATCAGAGAGTGCATGGTCCTCTCCTCTACACTTGGCACGCAAGAAGAACGACGGCTGGCGACCGTGTGGTGACTACAGAGCGCTGAACGCACGAACGGTGCCTGATTGTTATCCAGTGCCACACATACAGGATTTCGCTTACCAGCTGGCAGGTAAGAAAGTCTTCAGTACCATAGACCTGGTCAAGGCATATAACCAGATCCCAATATTCGTGGACGACATTCCGAAGAGTGCCTTTACGACGCCTTTTGGCTTATTCGAGTTCCCTTACATGACCTTTGGACTACGGAATGCTGCTCAGACCTTCCAGCGCTTCCTGGGCGAGGCACTGAGGGGACTCGAATTTTGCTTTGGGTACATAGATGACATAATCGTCTACTCAGAGTCAGAAGACCAACATCTGCATCATCTCCGCCAGCTGTTCGAGCGACTACAGGAGTACGGTATGCTCATCAATACCTCGAAGTGCGTTTTTGGGCTATCTAAGGTAACCTTCTTAGGACACTCGGTATCCGCAGAAGGCATCCGTCTTTTGTAGGAGAAGGTGCAGGCTATCCAGGAATTTCCGGTACCCAAGGATACCAAGGAGTTAAGGAGGTTCCTGGGTATGATGAATTTTTACCGCCGTTTCATTCCTGGGGCTGCAGCAATACAAGCTCCACTTCTCGGCGGCGCGCAAACTAAACGTGCGCAGCCACTCGAACTTAACGCAGAGCTGACGGAAATCTTCGAAAGCTGTAAGTACAGACTGGCACAGGCAGCACTCTTAGCGCACCCAGATTCCAAAGCAGAGCTAGCTGTTCAAACTGACGCGTCCGATGTCGCAATTGGTGCCGTGCTACAGCAACGCAGAGGTGACACATGGGAGCCCTTAGCATTTTTTTCGCGAAAGCTCAACTCTGCTCAAAGAAAGTACGGCCCGTATGATAGAGAGCTTCTCGCAATATACGAGGCAATCCGGTACTTTAGGTACATGGTCGAAGCGCGTACTTTCTCCATCTATACGGACCACAAACCTCTCACTTACGCTTTCAGCACCCGCAGAGACAATTGTTCCCCACGTCAGTATAGGTACCTGGACTATATAGCACAATTTACCACTGACATCAGGTTTATCTCAGGCAAGGACAACGCAGTGGCTGACACGTTATCCCGCATAGAGGAACTCACCCTTTTGCCCGCATTAGATTACCAGTCTTTGGCTCGCGATCAGGAGGTAGACACGGAGTTGCAGAACCTGCTCAGTAACGGTTCTTCGCTAGACCTGCAGAAGGTAACAACTCCACATGCAGGTGTGGCCATCTACTGCGACACATCTACTCCGGAGCCTAGACCTTACGTAACTCCATCTCAACGGCGTCAGGTATTCAATGATCTCCATAACCTCAGCCACCCTGGCGTTAAGACTACAGTTCGTCTGATCACGCAAAGATACGTATGGCCTGGCGTGAGGCAAGACTGTCGACAATGGGCAAAGTAGTGTGTACACTGCCAACGTTGCAAAGTAACGAAGCATACTTCCGCACCCATAGGGCAATTCAAGCCCCCGGGAGCCCGTTTTCGACACGTCCACATTGACATTGTCGGTCCCTTACCCATCTCCAATGGTTTCAGGTACTGCCTCACAGCAATCGACCGCTTCACGCGATGGCCTGAGGCGTACCCACTCATGGACATCACTGCAGAGACCTGCGCGGCCGCATTCAAGGCTGGCTGGGTCGCTCGCTTCGGGTGTCCAGAACGCATCACGACAGACCGCGGCCGGCAATTCGAGTCGCACCTGTTCCAGTCCTTGGCAGCACTGATGGGTACCGAGCACCACAAGACGACCGCATACCATCCAGCGGCTAATGGCCTCGTTGAAAGGCTACATCGACAGCTCAAAGCCGCCATCGCTTGCCATGCCGCCATCGCTTTGGTACTGCTCGGAGTCAGGAGCGCCTGGAAGGAGGACATACAAGCATCCGCCGCTGAACTGGTGTACGGCGAACCACTTCGCTTACCTGGGCAGTTCCTGTCAGCAGCATCAGATCAAGTGGTCAACTATGAGGACTACGCCAGCCGGCTACGTACCCATATAAGCAAGCTGGTACCACAACCAACTTCACGCCATGGTACTCGACCATTCTACGTACCCAAAGACCTCAACACGGCCACGCATATCTTCCTACGTCAAGGTCCAAAACGAAGACCACTCCAAGCAGCATACCTTGGCCCTTACAAGGTCATCAGAAGAGGATCGAAATCGTTCGACATATGCGTCCAGGGTGAGGTGTGGTAACTGTTAGATATAAGTATAATATGTAATATAGATGTTAGGACGAGCCGAGTTAGTATTAAACGGACCTTACTACGCAACACACCGGCCTATCATTTAATCCATCCACACGAAGCCACCTCATGGCGACCGTGAACAGTTTTTTTTTAGCTAAATAGACATTTTATAATGCCGTAAGACGACTCTCGAGTATAGCGGAGTTGGCGAATTATACTGGCAAAGTGCGGTTCGGTACGAGTGATAATAATAATGGGGAAAGAGTGTTCTAAATGCGTCTGCGAGCAGGAGAATAAGGAGCTGGTGGTAAACCAGCACGGCGGAAACGGCCGGACGACAGAAGACGCGTCCACCACCAACCAACATTACTCCAGTCACATAATGGTAGCGACCTTGCTGACGATCGTTGTCGCGGCACCAATCTTCTTCGGCGTACAACAATATAGAAGGTGCCATCGAAGTATGGTGCAAAGGGAACTACGGTCTGCGGCTTTCGAGAGGGTCCGGCAGAGGTTCTCGGTGCTATACCCTAGGACCGAACAACGACAGGAGCCAGCATCAGTGACCGCCTAAAGCGTCGTCGCAACAGTATGGTTGAATTTTATTTTACTCTTTAAGATCCGATTTATTTTATGTAGTGCCTAGCTAACGTCGATTTACTGATTGATACATGTCGGAGGAACTCCACTTTATTTACGAACAATTAGAAAAAATAAGAATATCGTTAAGGAAATTAGGCGCAGAACGAAGAGAAAAACAGGCAGAAAATACGAGCGAAAAGTTCTCGCAAGCTAATGAACTTTATGAATGTTACAAGTCGATCGTAATTGACGAAAACAGAAGCTCAAAATAATATTGTTCAGGGTATATTTTAGATAGTTTAGTAACTAGAATAGAAGAATCTTATGATAAAATTAAAAATTATTGTCTGTTAAGTATTACAGAGAAAACTCCTGTTTTTCCAATTGTTTATTGTGTACAAACCTCCAAAATGGAGAAATTTGATTTAAAAACGGCGGCAAATTTGGTTCCTGTCATGGACGGTAATGAAGAGACGGTTGAAAAAATTATTGATAGTGTAGAATTATATAAGGACTGTCTCAAGGACGACTCATGCAAAAAGTTATTAGCTAACTTTGTGCTTAAGACTAGGTTATCTAAACCGGCTAAACTTAAATTGAAACACGAGTACAGCTCGTGCGAAGCCTTACTTAAGGATATGCAGGTATTTTTACTAACAAAGAAGTCACCGAATGCCCTACTCACGCAAATAAATAATATATGTCAAAACGACATGTCTATTGCGCAGTATGGCGCTAAACTAGAGTCACTTTTTGTTGACCTTACAATCTCGCAGGCTAACTCGAATCAGAAAGCTTACGAAATTCTAAGGCCTCTAAATGAGAATATGGCGATAAAGAAATTCGCCGATGGTTTAAGAAACAGGCGTTTAAGCACCATCATATCAGCGCGTAACTACGGCGAGCTCAAGGACGCCGTGCGCGCCGCCGAGGATGAAGAGATAGCGCAGCCCCAACCATCGACCTCTAACTCGATGATGCACATGCGAGGTAAGTCATATTATAATAGGCTACCGACTCAAGGGCGTGCAAGCTACTCAAATAGAGGGTACAAGGGTCACCCACATAATAATTGTAGACCGTTTACGAACTATAATAACACTTATAATAACTATCGCGGTAACCAAATATATCGCGGTAGACATATTCGAGGCGCTTACACACAGACGAGTCGCGGGCGAGTCGCCCGTGGTAGGGGATATTTTCGTAACAATAATATGCACGTGGCCCAGGTGGAAGCCACCGTAGTGCCTTCAACTGACGACAATACATCTAGCCGAAATCAGTTTTTTCGAGATTAAAGAATGTATTTTGACAACCGATCTAAACAAAGCTAATTATATATTCCTGTATGTGAAAAATAACAAGTGTTCATATCTCTTGGAAGTTACCGTCACCATAGACCGCCTCAAACCAGCTTATATGGCGAAAGACGATCAACCAGCACTCTCACCTACCCCGTCGAACACCACAACAAGAACGCAGGAGGCTGTGAAGAAAACGAGAAGTGGGCGAACTGTTAGATTCCCAGATCGCCCGTAGTCACGGTCTCGGCAGGGGAGTACTTGTAGCGGCAAATCGCTACCCTCTCCGCTCCGCTTATGGCGCTTGTGCCACGCAGCGGAATCACACCACCGGTCCGAGACAAAGGCATACGTCACGGCCTGCTCCCGGCGGCCGGCACTCACTCGTCGATCCACCGCCCGCGTATGCGCCCGCGCACCTTATTTATATCGCTGCCGCTTACGATAAGCATTTTGTATTTATTTAATTCATTATCTCATTATAAGTTAATAGTTTTCAAGCGTGCATATTTATTTCTTGCTTCTTCGTTAACGCCTTAGCTTCGCTACAAAGTTAAGCTGTAGTAACCACGCGAGATACTACAAATCATATTATTTTGCCACGGTACTGTCCCCTCGTTCACAAAGTAATTAGTATACCGTATTCTTATGTCTTTGGCCCTTGATGATGAATTGTTACTGCCTTGCCGAGTGATACTGTTTAAGGCGTTTACTTCGCTTCTCCACGAACCTTCAATCATGGTGTGGGTATTCAAATCATCATGATCAACGCAACTAGTGGTTAGATAAGTCGTTGACTTTTTTCGCAACCAGTAGTGTAGAGAACAAGCTGCAAACACAATGTCGTCCACAGTATCTATCTTTGTCAGGATAGCCTTTTTAAAAAGTCTAAATCGGCTTACTAATATCCCAAAAGCATTTTCGACAATGCGTCTAGCACGTGACAATCTATAATTGAATATTTTTTCTTCTAAACTCAAATTGCCTCCAGGATATGGTTTCATTAAGTAAGTTTTCAGTGGAAAGGCGGCATCAGCTACAATTACTCCCCCTTCTGGTATTAAACTGCCATTTTCTAATTGATTATAGATAGAACAGTTTTTGAAAATACCTCCATCAGATGCACTTCCATTTGCTCCTACGTTGATATACGTAAAGCAGTAGTCATGGTCAACTAGAGCCATTAAAACAATACTATTATCTTTTTTATAATTAAAATTTACACTTCCGTACACTCTAGCCCCCTTGATTTTAAAATGTTTTCCATCACACGCTCCGTAGCAATGGGGAAAGTTCAATTTGTTCCGAAACCCATTCTCGATCTCTTTCCATTCGGCTGGCGTACTTGGAACCTGTAATAAAAAAATCTATTTTTTTAGGAAAATATCGAATCTCGATCTTGAGAAGCTGATGAAGCCGCCGTTGAAGATTCCGCTACTCCGGGACCTTCTACAGCCCAGCCTCGTTGCCCTACTCCAGAAACTTCTACACCACGCCAGCTCGAAAGAAGTCAAGATTAGCAACAGTTGTCTTCAATTGTTAACAGCATGAAGCAGGTCAATGACGGCTTGTTGCATTCAGAAAAGGAAGATGAATTTGACATATTTGACAAATACATTGCCACACAATTAAGACAACTTTCCACAGAGCAGGACATCTTTGGCCAGCAAGAAATTCAGGAAGTAGTAACGAAATGTAGACTGAACGATTTAAAAATATAAAAATATGAGTTATTCCCATACAGTACAACAAGTGTATAGTCCAGCTTCTAATGCGGACAGTCAAACCACTAATGATTCACTTAATTTACTGCCCAGTGACGTAGAGTTCACCGATATAATAATGAATGCTTATAATAATGCTTGAGGCAAATGGTAGTGAAACTTAAATAAAACTTATTTAATACATATTAATAATAAAAAAAAATACCTTGATGTGGTCTTTTAATGTCCTTTTTATTTCTTTACACACCTCGGGAATAATAATTGATATTGATGATTTTGGCATTCGAAACATGTGACTGATACTTCTGTAACTATTTCCAGTACTTAAATAGTAAAGAGTTACTTCCAGTTTTAATTTTGCAGGCATTGCATCTCTAAATAATGTATCACTTCGCTGAATATCATTAGAAATTAATGATAACAACTCTTCAAAGCCTTGTTGAGTCATTCTCATTGCCAATCTGTATTCTGAGCGATCTTCTGACGCCAGCTGTCCCAAAAGCATTGTTGAGGCTTCTTTTAAGTTTCTTTCGCTTATCCAATTTCTCATCCAAACCCGATTGCTTCGTTTTAGTTCATCTACTAAATCACTCACTTCTTGTAACAGTAGTAAATGAGCAGTTTTTAAACAATTTTTGAGTTTCTTTCTAGAAATCATTGTCACCGATGTGTTACCAATCCAGCTACTCTTAAAAGACTGTAATAATGTAAACGATATGCTACAGTCCAGCACTGGACTGGATTAGCCCGCTGGATCACTTGGACTGGAATAATGTGAACCGGGCATTAATCTTTCGACGATGTCCCCAGCGTTCCAGCAGGGGTAATGGCTATCTACCGTGGAGGAGGTGGAGCTAAACAATTGCTCCTCTTTAAACATGAGGGATCTACCAAAAATTGTAAATCTGTAATAACAGATTCAACAATCAGGAACTTCGAGAAGTGGGAGAAAGCCGCTCTGATAATACCAGCGAACCTGTTCTGTGAGGGTGTATTAAGATCAAAATTCGATATGGTCAAAGCCAAATTGAATAAGATACACATAAACATAGGAGGGTAAGCTAAAGAAACATGGGTGATGCGAGGAGCTTCGACTAAGGGTTTTTAGAAGAGGAGGAGTTGCGCTTCGACCACGATGGTGAAGTGCAATTCCTCCTTGACTATCTTGTTGAGGGATGGGTACCAGTACTGCTGGACGCCCTTACTTACCGGACCTTGTCAGGCTTCTTGCCCACCTATTGCGAATGGATCCTGCATTATGAGGCTGGAAAATGTATGGAAAGTGGTGTGGTGATCGTGTACACGCTGATAATACTATTAGTAGTGTTTGTGGTCACTAACACAGGCAACCAGTATTTAACGGTTGTTGTTCTAATTGGTTGGATGGCTTGTGCATTGTACACTGATGGCGGGTTCCAGTGTGGTTTACTCTCTGGTGCCATCTTGTTGTTTGCCGTAAGTAGCTATTTATTGTCTGTCTTGGCGCACTATTGTAACATCGTTTTTTTTCACAACAGGTAACTTCCATAGGAGTATTTTTCTGATCAATATCAAGGTTTAATCTCGGTCATATTAAATATCGTAGTACTATATTTGTCTCATAAATAATACCGTAGCATACATAAACAGATATAGATTCATTCCAAATTATTCAAATCAGTAGTGGATGGTATTTATACTTGGCTGAATGATCGAGAGTTTTTTTTTTCATCCTGGCAAGACAGGGTAGATTAGAAAAAGTTGGAGCTGTCAAAGATTTTCACAAGGAAGATGACGAGGAATCTTTCGTGGGGCGATATAATTTTATCATAATCAAGTTGCATCCGTGATTACTACGTACATTTACAGTGAATTACTATAAATTAGTGAGTGCGCCGGGAGCGGCGACGGCGTAAGCCGTTTCTTTTAACCATGAACTACGGTACGTACTTTCGAATGAAATAGCCGGTCCTCGGCAGGTATTTTGTACGCTAGATTCTTATTAGTGTTCTTTTGTTTTAGCGTAAACTACGAAAGTTAATCGTCCGCTGATCATGCCTGACGTTAAAGCGATCAAAACTACAGCCTAAACCCTAACTGGTAAGCTAACCTTATTTTGCACCAACACGTTACGGAATGTTATAGTTAAAGTGGTACTGAGTTCATGTTTACTACGATACCTTATTCTTTTACAGTGGGATAAGGCGACGCGGCTGTGCATAACGAGCGTTGTCTAGCCGGTATAAATGGTTGATTGAAGAAATTACTTATTAAAACCCTTGCAAGGTATGTAGTTGAGAATAGCGGAAATGTTAGACGTAAATAAGCGAACCGCAAATAGGAAATCTAATATAACTGAGATAATCTTCATTTCAGGGTTTTTATATGACCCCGGGTCATTTCAGCATGACTCCGGTGTAAGCGGGATGAACTTTCTCCCGTCAAGGATTTGAAAACCAGGGAGTTCCTGAGGACCTAGCTGTTTGGCAGAGTATTTCAACGTGGCAACACGCTGAGAAGAACGTAATTGCAAGCCGGCACGGGTGCTGAAATGCAGGTCGCCGGTTCAGCTTGAGATAAAAATTGTTTCTTGTAAAAAGGCCCTCCGGGTGAGTAATTCTAAATACCATTCTCGTACACACACACACACTGGCCCTCTGTTCGGGGTAGGAGTCAAGTAGACAATATCCGGATCGATATAGTACCTAAGAACAACTCGTCGATGGGGACGCCTACTCGATGTTGAGACTTTTGTACTTTGTTAATTTAATTCATAAGTTAGAACTTGTGTACTCGAGTAGATAAAATTTACGATAAAAGCATGTAAAAAAAAAATAGAGTAACCAGAATTACATAACTTTCTGTCATTTATTGGTTTTATTGTTCACCACCTACTTGAAAGCGAACCGTTTGAGAGTGATTTCCGACCTTTTACTAAAGGCGCCCACTTACTACTAGTTTTCTAAATTATTAGTATAACCTTCCTTACCGAAATACGAGGGATTTTTGCCCACTAAACTAGAACGGATAAATCACTCCACAGGCTAGGGAACCCATGCAATGTAATACCACCATCTGAGCTAGTACGGGATTAATAAAAAAATAAAATAAAATAACGTTACTAAGAAAAATAAAATAACGTTCTTAAAAATAACGTTATTTGCTTTTGTTAACTTGACACCGTTACCTATTAGTAACGTTACCGTTATTATCAAAGTGTTAGGTGCGACAAAATAAAATAACGTTACTAAGACATAACGTTACAGTGGCGACCAACGTAG
Organism: Epinotia brunnichana; assembly: GCA_963854355.1. Lineage (NCBI taxonomy): Eukaryota > Metazoa > Arthropoda > Insecta > Lepidoptera > Tortricidae > Epinotia > Epinotia brunnichana. The sequence continues at coordinate 26,264,249 of OY977944.1, forward strand.
TGGGCCTGAGGTTTCTTTGGTGGTGAACAACGATCGGCAGTAGCTGTGTGTGTGTAGCGAGTTCGGGGGACTTATGTATCCTCACTTATTATTAAAGTAGTACAAATGCATTTGTGCGCCTTATATATAAACTGAGACGATTGTCGACGATTTTTTTTTTATGGGGAAGACGTGTTTTGTACGTTGCTGCCACGATATACCTTTTATCGGGGTGCGTCTCTATATTTAAGTGTTTAGTACTTTAACCGTTTCTCTCTGTTATCTGAATAACTCCGATTTCTTAACTTAGATATCCGTATACTTGTAATATTATACCGATCATGGACATGAATATTAAGATAGAATACCTCATACCACATACCTTTCGAGGTTGATGACACATCTGACACGTTAAGGAAGCTTTTGCGCCAGACGCGAGCTTTAGTCCGGCGGGGCAGTTTCAAACCGGCATCTCCTGTTGCTGCAGCGGATGCAGCTCTGGAGTTGGGAGTTTGTAAGGCGAAGGTGCTTGGTTTGAAGGCGTCAGTTGCAGACGGTGCGGAGTTGACAGAGGCCCAACAGGATAGGTACCTTGCTCGGGCTAACTATTATTTGAATAGGGTAGGTCGCATCACGGAGCACGATGAAGAGGTTGAGAAGCTGCGTGGTGTGCTGGTGGGGTGTTTGTCCCGGTTGAACGAGACTAATGCTTCATCGGAGTCAGAAGACGATGCTAACGACACCCCGGCAAAGCAGGGACCTGGGGGGATTTGCCGCGCTGAACCCCGACACAATCTCAACAGTCTAAATCTGCGTTTTAAGGGTGACTCTTGTGTTCGGACTTTTATCATGCGTCTCAATGAGCTAAGGCTGGCTAGGGAGATCCCTGAACGGGTCATCTATAACGGCTTCCCGGAGATTGTCGACGGTGCAGCACTCTTCTGGTACCGCGCTAATAAGGACCGCTTTGCTAACTACAGGGAACTCCTTGAAGCTCTTAAGGCTGACTTTGACATTCCTGACTACGACCACAAACTGATGAATGAGATTAAAGCGCGTACCCAGGCTCGACACGAATCTATAGTCGTATATTTATCGGTGATGGGAGGTTTGTTTTCACGTCTCTCTATGCCGCCATATGAGGCGGAGCAACTGGACATACTGCTAAGGAACATCCGGCCTGAGTATAGCCGTGAGCTGGCCTTGAGGGAAATCCATACACTAACTGAATTGAAAAGGGTTTGCATGCGACTAGAGTTGGCAGGCGCGCGCGCAGCAAGCTTTGTCGAACCCGGTACGTCCAGTCAAACCGTGGCTCCTGACATGCAATATAAGCCACGTTACATGCCACGTAGACAAACAGTGGACTCAGTAAACAGGGTAAAGGGCCCTTCCTTGGTTTGTTTCCGTTGTCAGGGGCAAGACCACACTGCAAGTCGTTGTCCTCGGTCTCGTGAGGTGGTATGTTTCAGATGCGGTCGTCCTGGCGTGCGCACACCTGAGTGCCCGGAGTGCAGCCCGTTTCCTTCTCGTTCAAAAAAACTAATTTGTCCGGTCTCGCGGGATCCCAGGAAAATGTCGATGCCTGACCCTGGTGAGACCTTCTTCTTACCGCCGCACGATGACGTTCGACCTTACCTTACTGTACAAGTCCTGAACGTCAATGTGTGTGGACTGCTAGATTGCGGTGCTAGTTGTAGTGTACTGGGAGCTGGGGCCCATTTGAAGTTTCTACATTTGGGTATAGAAATGCATGAATTTAGTCATCCGAAGATACTGAATGTGGCTAATGGCATGAGTTTCACGTGTAGGAACTTCATGAACCTTCCGGTCCAGTATAAGGGGGTAGTTCAACTCGTCCAGTTCCATATACAGCCGGAAATAACTATTCCGATCCATTTTGGTATCAACTTCTGGAAAGCTTTTAACGTGGCTCCCGAGGTTTTGGCGTGTTTGCCCGAGCGGGTTGATTCGATGACTGGGGGATGTATAGAGGAGGACGGCCTTCGCGATTACGTGTCTCTTACCCCTATGCAGAAGAAGGAGATTGAGGAGGTTCGGTCGCTGTTCGACAATATTAACACGGATAAGGTGGGATTAGGTCGTACACATTTGATACAGCACGTGATTAACACTGGCGAAGCTGCCCCAATTAAGCAGAAGTACTACCGCCTCAGTCCTCCGAAGCTTCAGTACTTAGACGAAGAGCTAGATCGTATGCTTGCCAAGGGAATAGTCGAACCCTCTTACTCTGAATGGAACTCACCTGTTACTATGGTACCTAAGTCGAACGGGGACATGCGGTTGTGCTTGGATAGTCGTCGTCTGAACGCAGTATCTAAAACTGATGCGTACCCTCTCCCGTATATAAATTACATCATCGATAATTTACGAGATGCTAAATACTTGACATCATTAGATCTGAGTGCCGCCTACCACCAAATACCTTTACATCCCGACTCAAAGGAGAAAAGCGCTTTTACCGTGCCTCGACGGGGATTGTTCCATTATAATGTAATGTGTTTTGGACTGGTCGGCGCCGCTGCCACGATGCAGCGCCTAATGGATAGCCTATTCACCGCTGAGTTTGATAATAAAGTCTTCGCGTATATCGACGATATCGTTATTTGTACTTCTTCTTTTGAGGAGCATGTGAGTATCCTAAAACGTGTTTATGAGAAATTAAAACATGCAAACCTAACTATTAACACGCAGAAATCTCAATTTTGTCGTAGCGAGTTAAAGTATCTTGGCTACGTAGTGGATCGTTTCGGTTTAAGAACGGACCCCTCCAAGGTCGAGGTGATAATGAATTTTCCTACTCCTAGGGACCCGAAGGAGTTGAAACGCTTCCTGGGATTAGCCGGATATATAGGCGTTTTATAAATAACTTTTCTCAAGTTGCGCGACCTCTTACCCGCCTAACCAGCAGGAAGGTTAAATTCCATTGGACACCCGAGGCTGAGGAATCCTTTAACACCTTGAAGTCTGCGTTGATATCGGCTCCTATACTGAGATGCCCCGACTTCTCACAACCTTTCTACCTACACACTGACGCCAGTTCTTTTGCTATAGGGGTGGTCTTAATGCAGAAAGGGGAGGAGGGCGTTGAGCATCCCATCGCCTATAGCAGCAGGACTCTAAACGCGCAGGAGGTTAACTATACCGCCACGGAACGGGAGTTGCTGGCAATTTTGTATGGTTTGGAGCAGTACCGTGCTTACGTTGAAGGTCTGAAGTGCTACATCGTGACGGACCATGCATCTTTGCAATGGTTCTATAAACTTAAGAACCCTACGGGACGTTTAAATCGGTGGGCTTGTCGCTTAAGCCAATTTGACTTCGACATCATACACAAGAAAGGTAAGGAACATGTAATACCCGACTCCCTTTCGCGTATTAAAGTAGATTCCATCTCTTTCCATCCTGCGACGGTCGTGGACCCTTGGTACTTAAAATTACTCAAAGATTGCACTGATAATCCGCGTTTGTTTCCGAATTTCACGGTAACGGACGGTCGCGTCTTTCGGTTGTCCAAAAATAAATATAGCTTAACCTCACAGTTTGAGTGGAGACAGGTGGTGCCTTTGGAACATCGCGAAGCCATCATAAAGCAGTACCACGACGACCCTACCTCGGGCCACTTCGGAGTGTCCAAGACTCACAAGCGAATAAGCGCCGCTTACTTCTGGCCATCTCTCTATCGTGATGTCGAGGGGTATGTGTCGTCAGTAGTTATCTATTGGGAGTTCTGGCCCACACGGCTACGCTACGCTACGCTACGCTTCGCCTTAGCGGTCCAAACACCCAATAGATGGTCCAGAATCCGATTTGGTCTGGAAACCGATGTGAACTCTCCGCCTTGGGGGTCCAAATCCAACCAATAAATGGTCCAGAATCCGATTTGGTCTAGAAACCGATGTGGACTCTCCACCTTCGCGGTCCAGAATCCGATTTGGTCTAGAAACCGATGTGGACTCCACCTTTGCGGTCCTGATCCTTCCATTAGTTGGTCTAGAATCCGAATTAGTTAAGCTAAGAAGCTATAAATTTCAACTTAGTTTTTGCAGATGAAAAATACGTTATTTAAAAAAGCATTTTAAAAAAGCAAAAGGAGGCTTAACACAACGGGTGCTGGCTAGCATCGCACCCACCAGATCTTGTTCTTGGAGAACCAGATCTCGTAACGCACCATCGGCCCAGCTTTCCAGTGGGTTTAAGGTTTAACTGGGCTTAGGTTTATTACGGTGTTTGTCACACTCAAATTCACATCGCAGAGTTGGCCAGAAACTTTGATGTGAGGAGCATGGATTGAGATCGAAGATTGATATTGAGATTGAGATTGAGATTAGACTTTGAAGTTGGGATCACCACCAAGTACTACGACCGTCTAGCAATGGTTCACCCGTGTCATTACTGTACTGATGCAAGCATGTTCCAAGTAATACGCCACCGCGTTGTTGTGTTTAACCGTCACCACGTTGTAGTGTGTATACAGTACCAAGCATAGGTACTTTACGCCACCGCGTTACCAAGTCTATATCACAAAGTTGGCCAGGCTTTGCAACATGAAGTGGTAGGAGTACTATGAACTATCGGTCGGTATAGCCACAGACACTCCGACAGTATTAGCAATGAAATTGTATATATATGAACCAATCTTAAAAACTTCATAAGTGCGATGTAGACCAAGCCTTCTGATTGGGTGATTCATGTGACGTAGATATGACGAATTAAAGTAAACGGAAAAATTATGCATTGCATTTTTGTCTATGTGATAGTTATGAATTACGATTTGGTTATTGCTAAATTAGTCTTATTTATTGAGTATGAAGGTCGATTTTAATTGAAAATCGAACACAGCATGTATTCATGATAGTGGAATTCAGTACCGTCTTAATAAAAAGTAAACAATCGAACCTATGCTTTGTCTTTGTCGCACTTCAAGAATAATACATAAATAAAAAAGTAACGAAGTATGGCATACGATATGCATTCAAAGACCATTGTTGATATGTAATAGTATATGCCTGACAAATAATAAAATAAAAAGACTGGTTACTGTTTATACCTAATATTGTGAACAAACCTTCGAATCGTTTTATGAATATTTTTATACAGAAAAAAGAAGTAATCGTAGCTTAATGTAACAATAACATTTATTTACGGTATTTATTAAAATATGTGATAATCCTAATGTACCAAGACCTTGATCAAAACAACATTAATATAACAAAGACTATCTCGATACAAAAACCAAGCGAATAAAAAATCGTACTGAATTTAGTTTATTATACTTGCTTATCAGAAAACGAATTTCAAAATATTTTTCCACAATGCAAAAATCAATTGGTAAATATTGCACTTCTGTTTAGTTAGTCTGTACCGTATAGACGAGATCATTAATATTTATACACATTTTTTCTTATAACAACGGAGTAAGGTGCATTTTTGTACATATGTTTATGCTCTTGACTGTGTTTACGTGAGAGTAAGTAATAAGACTAATAAGTAGAGCAGGGATATTTTTCGCTTGGGAGAGTAGACAATAGTTATAGGTATGGGTTCATTAAGGAGATTAATTTTTACATTATTTACTAGAGTAAATTAAGTATAATGTTCTTTAGACTAAAAAATAGGCATGTACTTGTTGACACGTGTCGCGCGCGATGTTGCAATCGGCGGTTTCAATTGATACTTAATTCGATACTTAGTCAGCACTGTGTAAAATAATTAACACGCATATTTTTAATACATTTTTGTGCAGTTATGTAAGCAATGTTTTTTTATTAAATTACTAAGCAATGACTACTTGACATTTAGGTTTCAATTGGAATGCTCGAATTTGGTTCTTTAGTCATATATTTTTATATTAAGGTATTATCAACTCATCAGATATTTTATTATAAATTGAAAATGTTTTATGTTTTACGCATTTATTTCCTGATCATTGCGCGTAGTGCCAAAACGCTGTTCGTTGTACATCTTTTACCTAGTGAAGTAACTGCAACCTTCATTTAAAATGTCAGTAAGTACAATAATTATTTATATTCTATTATGTGTTAAAATAATGTAGGACTAATTTTTTTATTTTATTTTTAAGGTCTGATTCTGAAAATTCTGTACATGTGCGCACACCGTCACCTGAGCCTAAGAAAACTTCAAAGAATATAAGGAAGAGGAAATCGCCTTCACTACCAAGGTATTTCATTTGTGTTAATAATAATTTACTTAATAGATTTTCTTAAATCCAAAAACGCTAACGAATTTATTCTTATTTTATTAGGTCTGAATTTGACTGGACCAACCAGCAGCCACGCTCACGATCGCCATCACCTTCGTTGCCGAAGAAAAAAACCACAAACAAAGCCCGAGCATCAACCGCTAAAAGCAAGAAATCTAATTCTAGGTACCTACTATATTTTAAATAATTATAATTTATTTGTCTGCTAAACTAACAACAGTTAACGCGTTCGGTAGTAATTTCAATATTAACTTTAAATTTTATTTTTCAGTTCTTCTAAAAATCGGATGAAACGAACATTTTTAAAATCATACGGGAAGAAGAGAAGATCAGCAGCGAGCAACAGTTAACGAAACCGAAGACAACATCATCGTTTACGAGTCGCGTTTCTTCGGGTGCCTGTCGACGCACAACGTTAACAGACGGTATTTTTTTTATTGATCTAAAAGTGTACACTATAGACGATTATCAAAAGTCTAACCCTGAAGAACGTTATAAAAAGGCGTTAGCTGCGGTGAAATTACAATGCAAAGAGGATTCCCCTGAGTGGAATCAAATACAGAAATTTTTAGGTAAAGCCTTTAGTATTTTTAACGATTGTGAACCGGTTTATTTTACAAACTATAAAAAATAATAGGTTTAATATTCTTATAATATCTTTGAACGCAATTGAAGTGTTTATTTTTGTTCAAAATTAGTTCTTGTTACAGATTTTTTTAACTAAATATATTCTGTCTACCCCTTTTGAAGATACAGGTGTGAGTATATGCGCGTAAAACATTTGCTTACTTCACAAGCAAAGTGTTATTGATAAACAGTGACGGCGGTTTTAAATTACAAGGTTAGATAAGTGAGGACTTTAGAATTGAAATACTTTAATTAAGACGTACTACATACGTACATCGATAAACTCACGCTTGTATTGTCAAGAAGGGTAGGCAGTGCATATTCGATAAAAATTTTCAGTGGCACTTCTGCAATTTAGGGTAGGTGTATAAACTTGATAGATATTGCAGCGACTATATATTTTGACATACGTTTAGTGGTATATTTTGTATTCTTATTATTGCATAATGCCTTTTTGTGTTCCGTGTAGCACGTCTGTAGAAAAAATAAATTGGGTAGGGCATCTTCGAAGCAATGCGCATAAAAAAATTGTTGATTCTAGCAATGTACTTAGTGATGACGTGGAAATAGTAGAGTCTGCATTTCGCAAGCGCATTGTAACTTATCGTATATCAGCAAGAAACGACGTAAGTCTAGGATCTGTCGATACATTTATGAACTCTATTCGAAACAAAATAAAGCGGCTTTTAGATGAATCTATTACGAAAAATACGTGCGTAAAAGTTAATTTTGAACTTTTTGGAATGTTCTTGATGTTTAAAGATAATAGTCAGGTAAAGAAATCCTTTGGAACTAAAAATAAAATTTTATATTTAAGTTATGATTTTGAAGCACTGTTTAACGAGATCGTTAACTCTCTTAAGAAAAAATTTGAAGAGTTTCAAGAGCGTGATAGTGGGTGGGCATTTGTTAGTAACTCCCATTTAGAGATTAACATCAACAAGTATCAACCATTAAGAGGTTCAAGCTATATCGACCTACCAAAATTCATAAAAAACAAGAAAGCATGTGTAAATATTCAAAACAAAGACCAATGTTGTTTTTTATGGTGTGTAACAGCGGCTTTGTATCCTTCCATCAAGCATCCGGAAAGAGTATCATCTTATCCTAATTTTCGTGACGTATTAAATATTTCTGAAATTTCTTTCCCGGTCACATTAGATGACATTAGAATATTTGAGAAAAACAATCCGATGATTTCATTTACGATTTTTGGGTTGAAAAATAATAACACTGTGACTGGTCCCCTTTACAAATCTGATCTATCCACTAATCAAAAAAGTAAAAAAAAAATTAATTTGCTTTTAATGGATGACGGTAGCCACCCACCGCATTATGTTCTGATCAAAGACTTAAGTCGTCTTGTGCGTAAGCAAGTAACGAATCACAATAGTAAGATATACTTTTGCGACACCTGTCTGTTATTTTTTCTAAAACAGGAGGAACTTGACAATCACTTGTGTACAGGGGTAGTTACTGTTTTACCAGAAAAGGGAACAGTAATTAAATTCAAAAATTTCGACCGTAAACAGAATGTAAATTACGTTATATTTGCAGACTTTGAGTCGCTGTTACCGCCACCAGACATTAGTGATGTAGATACTGATACTAACCATACGCCTAACACGACTACTTTGCATCATCATATACCTGCTGCCTTTGCATATTATATTGTTAGTAACGTAGATCAAAATCATAATCGTTACGTTTCTTATAGGGGGACTGATTGTGTTGATAGATTTATTGATGTAATCTATAAAGATGTTGCTGAAATTTATCGAACTGTAAACAAAAATACTCCAATAATATTCGACAAGAATGACGAGCTAAACTTTTTGAACGCTAAACGATGTCATATATGTAACCATTTTCTATTTTCTGATCGCGTTCGAGATCATTGTCATATCACGGGAAGATTTCGTGGCGCAGCACATAGCCTTTGCAACTTACAATATAAACGTCCAGGCTTTGTACCCATATACTTTCACAATTTATCGGGTTATGATTGTCATTTGTTTATAAAAAAACTGGGTGAGGCACCTGGAGACGTGAAAATTATACCTAAAACAAAAGAAAACTATATTTCCATTACTAAATTTATTCCAATCGAGAACGAGTATTTTCAGCTTCGTTTCGTAGATTCTTTCAAATTTTTAGGTACAAGCTTAGACAAATTAACTAAAACTATGCAGAAACATGACTTCGTTCATTTACGTAAGTATTTTCCTAATGATGAAGAGTTTCAATTACTTACGAGGAAAGGTGTGTTTCCTTACGAATATATTAATAAATGGGAATGTTTTGAAGAAAAGCATCTTCCACGTATTGATTTTTTTTATAATTCGCTTTCTAATGAAAACATTTGTAAAGAAGATTATGAACATGCACAATTAGTGTGGAATCAGTTTAAAATTCATAATTTAGGTGAGTACACAGACCTTTACTTGCAAACAGATGTTATTTTACTGGCTGATATTTTTGAAAAATTTCGCGCTACTTGCAAGCAACACTATGACTTGGATCCAGCTTTTTATTTAACAGCTCCCAGTTTATCATTTGATGCCATGCTTTTGAAAACTGATATAGAATTAGAACTTATAGATGATTTTAATATGCTGAAAATGATCCAATCCGGGATAAGGGGTGGAGTCTGTATGACCTCACTACGGTATGCTAAAGCTAATAATATATACTTACCTAACTATGACCCATCGCAAATGGACTCATACCTTATTTATATCGATTGCAATAATTTATATGGTTACAGCATGTGTCAGTATATGCCTTTATCAAACTTTAGATTTTTAGAAAATCATGAAATCAGTGCTTTAAACATTACCCAAATCCCTGATGATTCTGATTATGGCTATATTCTTGAAGTAGATATTATTTACCCGAAAAAATTGCATGAGAGTCATAATGATTTACCCTTTTGTCCTGAAAAATGTATACCACCAGGAGGCACGCAGTCTAAGCTTGTACCTAATTTATATGACAAATATTCGTATGTGATTCATTATATACATTTGAAAACTTGTCTTAAACATGGTTTAAAATTAAAAAAGATACACAGGGTAATTACATTCAAACAGGCACCTTATTTAAAACAGTATATTGATATGAATACAGAGTTACGTCAAAAAGCAACATCTGTTTTTGAACAAGACTTTTGCAAATTGATGAATAACAGCATTTTTGGTAAAACTTTGGAAAACACCGAGAAAAGGGTCAATGTGCGTTTAGTTAATCAGTGGACTGATAAAAACAACAAAACAAAAAAGAAAATTACAGCCGATAAGTTGATCGCGAGACCTAATTTTCACAGTGCATCAGTTTTTACTGAAAATTTAGTTGCTGTGCAATTAAAACCAAATCTTATCATTTTGGACAAACCTATTTACATCGGTTTTGCAGTACTAGAGTTATCTAAAAGACACATGTATGATTTCCACTACTCAGTATATAAACCATTTAAGTTAGGGATATGAAAATGTACTATTCGTGTTAGAACCAGCATCATAAGAAAAAAAATGTTTATTACCAATTTGCTACCAATTTCTTTATTTTTAACAATCGAGTCATCAATTGACGAAGTGAAAAAAAAGGGTGCGTCTCACGAAATATAACAACATAATATATAATTTTATATTAATAACGTTGACAAGATATAATGAACGTTAGCTATAATAACAAAATCAATAAAATTATAAGGAATAACGGTCAGTTGCCATAATATTCATTTTATATAACGTTTTTTTACATAACACTCAAATTTACTAATTTCAGTTGGTACAACATGCAAAACGTATAACGATCATAATACATAATATCTTTTAGTATAAGCATTATCAGATATAAGAGACATGAGTTATAAATCAGAGCCCACGGAATAAGGTAAAGGCAGCTAGAAAAAGGGGGGCTCGGGGGGCGTAGTAAAAAACAAATCAACAATTGTATTTTTGGTAGGTTTAGGTTATGGTTATCTTGTGTCCCTTAGAGCGGAAATAGGCACCCCACGAAGCGGGGTGACGTCGAAACGCTGGCGGTTAGGTTAGGTTTAGGTTAGTTTAAAATAATTCCCATGCGTTTTAAAAAAAATATAAGTTCTATTAGGTTAGGTTACAAGGAGACAATTTACTTTAACTAAATGTTCCGGATTAATAAGGGCTCAACTGTAGAATATCTGGCATGGAGTACAGGGTTCATATTTTTTTTATAGATTGTACTCACCATTTCAAGTTGCGGAAACGCTTGGTTTGCGAGAAAAAAAATATTAAAAATTTCATACAAAGTCCCGATTTTATGACCGCCATGACGCATATTTTTCTGTTTCTTTGCACGTGTTGTTCCTAATAACGTACTTATCCAATCCTTTTGTTTATCATTTGCATATTCTACTCTAAGGCAGGTCGGTGTAGGTACGACGACGAGCGAAGCGAGGAGGAGTGTTAGGTGTACCGCGACCCTACAGCGCGTGAGCCGAGCGAGCGTAGCGGCCGGCGAAGCGCCAGAACCGACTTTATACGAAAACAGGCCATAATATTGATGAAAATGTTAATTTCATATGAAAAAAACAATTTTTTTTTCTCAAAAACCATGGATTTCCGCAGATTTTGGATTTCAAAAATACACTATAGACACCCTCCTCTGCTCTCAAAAAAAATGGTGCATTTTGGCCATGAAAATGTTAATTTCATATGAAAAAAAAATGTTTCTTTTTCTCAAAAACCACGGATTTCCGCAGATTTTGGATTTCAAAAATACACTATAGACACCCTCCTCTGCTCTCAAAAAAAAAATGGTGCATTTTGGCCATGCCAGATATTCTACAGCCCTTCCTTAATAAGTTAGGTAAGGTTGATTTTAAATTAGGAAGACCACATAACACATAAAAAAATATTAATTTTAACCAACATAACATGTATATCTTCAATGTTTACTTTTCTTCAAACACAAAATCGCTCTAAGAAATTCACATTCAGTATATTCAGCTTTTCAAGCGATTTCAAGAGTAATTGTATGCGTTTATACTATACGAGCATTATGCTTTTTGATGTTAGATTAATTGTATAATATATGTTTTCAATCTTAGGAGTTATGAACATTATACACTTTAATCGTTATATCAATTGGTATTATATCTTAATAACGTTATACTTTACAAAAGTAGATATTTTGAAATTATATATTTCGTTCATTATATCCAGTGAATGTTATACTCAACAAGCTTATACAAAGTGAGCGTATGTATTATGAATGTTATATGATGTGTTCTTATATCTCGTATTACTTACCCGAAAAAAAAAGTGACATTAACACCTTCATTACGTGATTATTACTTTCCTTCATGATCAATTCCCGAACAGTGGTTTTTAAGTAATGCGGTTGTGTTTGATAAAATCGATAACGCTATGCCCGGTAATTGGATCATAAAGATTCAATTGGCTCCAAGAGGAGAAGTGGGGCCTAGCAGAACGGTATAGGGGGAAAAAGAGTGAGATAACAAAGGTACCAATTTGTAGTGACAATGAAGATATGGTTGTGCAAAGTTTGGAAATATCAAGAGATAAAATTCCGATTCGTGGTAAACGAGAGGTGAGCATGAAACAGTCCTGGTCAACGGAAAGCTATTCACAGATGGTGAGAGATGATGCAGGAGTGGAATTCTCAGTCCGAGTGAACAGAAAACCAGCAGTTGCACCCATGAGAGCGTCAACCCCAGAAGTTCATTTACAGAGAAGACTGAAGAAAGGGAAGCCGGACCATCCTTGGAAGATAATTTACTGAAAACTATGGTAATGGAACCTAAACCAATGTTAGCGAGCAAAAAAGCTGTTACATTGTTAGAAGAAGGCAAAAAAGCTGTTACATTGTCAGAAGACTGTTTGACATATAAAAGTACATTGGAAAATATGCTAGTTTGGACTCTAGCAGAATTGAATAAATTGGCTAAAGGCCAAGACTCGTTTTGTGAAAACGTACCACATTAATTAGTTTCATTTTATAAGGAAAAAATAGCTACAAATTGATAAAACGCCTAATTAACGTCTAACAATGTGTAACAACAGGAAGTACACCTAGGGATTAATAAAAATATTGTAAGATGAATTTAACGGTCAGTGCTACTTAGCTGATAAAAATAACTATAAGAAGAATTCAGCACTGTTTGCATATAGCTCGATTACAACGTGATCAACCGTCTCCCAGTGAACTAGCTTACGTAAATTTATATAAAATGAATACTCCATCATCATCATCTTCTACACAACCAGGATCATCTTCTACACAACCAGGATCATCTTCTACACAACCAGGATCATCGGTGCCACCACCAACCATCACTTATACTAACGGTAAACCCACGATGCGGGTTTTGCCTACACCTCGTCCCCAACCGAATACGACTAGTGAGGAGGAGTTGAGGGAGGATATGCGACAGTTGGTGCTCGAACAGAACGCGCTTGATGAAGAGGAAGTGCTGCATAGAGTTGAACGGTGGAGGGAGCTGGATAGGCAGCGGGAGGAGGAGATGGAGGTGTGGCGCATCACTATGAGCTGCCCACATCCCTACAATCGGCGCGTCAATGTCAAGCTGTGATTTTTATTTCCCCTTCGCGACCGCGAGCTTGTTAATCGTTTTCATTGTAAAATACTTTATTCATTGTACATATATATAAATACCGCATTATAAATATCCATCCAAATTCGTCTCTCATTTGTACATACAAACATTTAGCACCATCAGTCGTGCTCCCGTGACATTCAAAATGACCGAAAATTTTCAAGATTCCGTCGACGATGGAAATCTATTAGAAATCTCTCGCCCGCAGCAGTAGAGCGCGTGGCTGTGAGATTGCCACCGTTCTGGGCGGAAGACGCCGAAATATGGTTCGCGCAAGTAGAGGCGCAGTTTGAAATTTCGGGCATAACTACCGATTCTACTAAATATTTCCAAGTTATTCGTGAATTAGACCCCAAACGGCCCGTGAAGTGCGGGATATCATTACGAAGCCCCCAAAAGATGGGAAATATGAAAAACTGAAAAAAGAATTAATAAAAAGACTATCAACGTCAAACGAAAACAAAAGACGTCAGTTGCTACAATTTGAAGAGCTTGGAGACAGGAAACCAAGCCAATTTTTCCGTCATCTTCGTGGATTGGCTGGCGACAGTGTCACTGACGAGTTTTTTCGCAGTTTGTGGTCAAGTCGTCTACCTACGCAAGTGCAAGCCATCATAGCTTCGCAAACTACGGCTTCCTTGGACGACATCGCTGTTCTCGCAGACCAGATAATTGACGTGACACCGTGTTCATCCTTCAGCCAAGTCGCTAGCATGAGCTCGTTCGAAGACATGCTTAAGAAGATGGAGCAATCTATTACGGCGCGCATCCAAAGCGAAATGACGCAGCAAATAGCTCAGCTCAGCGTTCGTGACAACAGTGATCATCGACGTTCACGTTTCAACACGAACAGGTCGCGCAGTCGCAGCAGGTCCAAATCACATGGTCGGTATCGATCCGATCAGGTATGTGCTGGTATCATAGCCAATTTAACTCTGACGCAAGAATTCCGCCGTGCAACTTTAAAGCGGAAAACTAGTACGACAGTCTATCGCGGCGGCTGCTGACTGTCGCACCTCGACCAGCCGCCTATTCATCACGGACAGAGTAACAAAGATTCAATACCTCATCGATACTGGATCTGACCTCTGCGTCCTGCCGCGCAACTTCATGCCCAAGTGCAAATCGCCAGACAGCTACTCGCTTACAGCCGCAAATGGTTCAATCAAACACACCTACGGCATACTCAAGCAAAAATTAGACCTGGGATTGCGCAGGGATTTTACCTGGAATTTTGTTGTCGCAAATGTAGATAATCGGTGCAGATTTTCTCTCATTATGGCCTTATAATCGATTGCAGAAACAGGAGACTTGCTGACAGCTTAACAACTTTGACAACCGCAGGACAGCTCAAGAACTGCAACCAGGCCAGCATAAATAGCCGGTAACAGTGAGTACCACCGCTTGCTCGCAGAGTATCCCAGTTTAACGAAACCATCTGGACTGCCGCGAGAGGTAAAACACTCCACTGTTCACTACATCCGGACTACTCCAGGCCAACCAGTATTCTGTAGACCACGTTGTTTAGCCCCAGACCGTCTCAAGATTGCTAAGGAGCAGTTTGAAGAAATGGTTCGTGACGGCGTAGCACGACGATCGGATTCACCGTGGGCATCGGCGCTGCATCTGGTGCCAAAGAAAGGAAATGGCTGGCGGCCGTGCGGAGATTACCGCGCGCTCAATGCGCGCACTATCCCTGATAGGTACCCCCGTCCGCCACATTGAAGATTACGCTCATCGTCTTGCAGGTAGCAAAATTTTTACAAAACTAAATTTGGTCAAGGCTTACAACCAGATACCTGTGTTCGCTGATGACATTTGCAAGACCTCGGTGACGTGTCCTTTTGGCATGTTCGAATTCCCTTTTATGCCTTTTGGACTCCGAAATGCTGCCCAGACCTTTCAGAGATTCCTGGACGAGGTGCTCCGAGATCTGGACTTTGTCTACTCCTACATTGATGACGTACTTATTTACTCCAAAGATGCCGAACAGCACCTAGAACATCTACGGCAAGTGTTTGACAGGTTCCAAGACTACGGCATGCTCATCAATGAGTCCAAGTGTTCTTTTGGTCAGAAAGAAATCACATTTCTAGGATTTACTATCTCTGAAGAGGGCACACGTCCTATCGACGATAAGGTAAAAACACTGCAGGAATTTCCTCCGCCGAAGACAGTCGGTGGTTTACGCAGGTTTCTCGGCATGCTGAACTTCTACAGGAGATTTGTAACTCACGCTGCCGAAGACCAAGCCCCTCTTCACGACATGTTATCAGGACCTAAGATCAGAAGCTCAACTCTACTTACTTGGACTGAAAATCAATTGCTATCATTTCAAAACTGTAAGTCTAGTCTCGCAAAATCTACATTGCTGGCACATCCTATATCAGACGCTCCACTCGCCCTCGTGACCGATGCTTCGAGCTCAACCTTGGGCGCGGTGCTACAGCAACGTGTGCAAGGACACTGGCAGCCACTTGCTTTCTTCTCAAAGAAAATGACACGGCCACAGACGCAGTACAGCGCATACGATCGGGAGTTGCTCGCTATCTATGAAAGTGTCAAGCATTTCCGGTACATGGTCGAAGGCCGACATTTTGTTATATATACTGATCACAAACCGATCACGTTTGCCTTTCAGCAAAAAGACAGGAAATGTTCTCCGAGACAATTAAATTATCTTGATTACATTTCGCAGTTTACGAGCGACATCAGACACATCTCGGGGAAGGACAACATTACCGCTGACACGCTCTCCCGTATCGAAGCTATTGCCGTGCCACCAGATTTTTAAGCTCTCGCACAAGCTCAAGAGGAAGATCCCGAGTTGCAAGAACTTGTTGCCAGGCGATCTTCGTCACTCAAGCTCGAGAAAGTTCCGGTGCCAGG
Source organism: Epinotia brunnichana (assembly GCA_963854355.1). Classification (NCBI taxonomy): domain Eukaryota; kingdom Metazoa; phylum Arthropoda; class Insecta; order Lepidoptera; family Tortricidae; genus Epinotia; species Epinotia brunnichana. Next base: position 26,280,610 of record OY977944.1, read on the forward strand.
TACCAACATTTACTTATATTGCGACATTTCTCAAGCAAAACCCCGTCCGTTTATTGTCAAGGAGCATCGGCAGATATTTTTCAACACTGTCCACGGCATGAACCATCCAGGTACAAGGTCCACAGTTAAATTGGTAACCGAAAGATTTGTATGGCCCTCCGAACGCAAAGTCATACATCTTCTCCTCTTGGAGATTTTAAGCTGCCAGTTGAAAGATTTAGCCACGTACACATTGATCTCGTTGGCCCATTGCCACCTTCATCAGAATGCCGTTATCTTTTCACAGCCATAGACAGGTACACGCGCTGGCCTGAAGTCAAGCCACTGTCTGACATGACGGCTGAGACGGTAGCTCATGCATTTTACGATACGTGGATATCTCGTTTCGGTTGTCCGCAAACCGTAACAACTGACCAGGGACGCCAATTTACCTCTCGTATGTTTAAGGTCTTGGCAGAGCTTTGTGGTGCACAGCTGCGACACACGACGGCTTATCACCCACAGGCGAACTCGATGGTTGAACGTCTCCATCGTACACTGAAGGCAAGCCATCATGGCACACAACAGCACAAAATGGACAGACGTGATCGTATCGTCCTTCTCGGCATCAGAAGTGCATGGAAGGAAGACTTGCAATGCTCAGCTGCAGAAATGGTATACGGTGAGCCTCTACGCATCCCCGGTGAGTTTTTCAATTCTCATAACTCTCACACGCTGCAGCCTGATGATTTCGTCGCGTTACTTAAACAACAGATGTCAAATCTTAGACCTGTCCCAGCATCAAGGCACGGAAGCAAATCAGTCTTTGTTCATAAAGACATAAGAAAGGATGCACTGCGTGGATCACTTGAACCGCCATACACTGGCCCATTCCGCGTGCTTAGCAGGACAGACAAGACCGTCACTGTAGACTTATTACGAGGACCAGTGACAGTCTCCATTGACCGCGTCAAACCTGCCTACATGCAGAACGACACAGCTTCATCTACAGGCTACTCTTAGCCTACAGCTGTTGTCCAGGCTAGGACCACTCGGTCTGGTCGAAAAGTAACTTTTCCTCTCCATTTTCAGGCAGGACTTTGATTCTCCCAGGGGGTTCCTGTGGCGCATCACTATGAGCTGCCCACATCCCTAAATATCCATCCAAATTCGTCTCTCATTTGTACATACAAACATTTAGCACCATCAGTCGTGCTAAAGAGGAAAGGCTGAGGGTGGAAGAACAGTGGAGGGAGCTGGATAGTCAGCGGGAGGATGAGGAGGAAAGGCTGAGTGTGGAAGAAGAGTGGAGGGAGCTGGATAGACAGCGGGAGGAGGAGGAGGAAAGGCTGAGGGTGGAAGAAGAGTGGAGGGAGCTGAATAGACAGCGGGAGGAGGAGGAGGAGGAAAGGCTGAGGGTGGAAGCGCAGCCGAGGGTTGAAGAAGATGTGGATGAAGAGGAGGGGTTGCGTCCGGTGGAGGAGGATGATGAGGAACCGTGGTCCGAACTTCCACCAGCGCCCACAAGACTGATGAGTACGAGAATGCAGGTAGAAATTGCACGAAGGCTGCAGGAGCGTTCTCGTACTCATCTTGATTAACAACAACAACGTGCATGTGTGTGTTACTGTAGGTATTATAATTTCCATTTTTAGTTATATATATCTATATTCCATTCTATTTTTTTTTTTAATCGAAGACCTGTCAGTCTTATAATTAACAATGCATATGAGATGTTAATCATTCAACTAGTGTAGTTCAAACCCTATTTTTTTCAACCGCATGCTAATGTCATAATCAATTAGTTTATTCTTTTTTCCTCCCTCCCACGCCACTGCTAACGTAGAGAGATAAGACATGAATATATAAGCTCATGTAACACTCTAATAATCCATTATTTCAATTTATTTTTCCGGCTGAGAACTTGTGCTAAATTGTGAGTTAATTATTTTATCTAATAATTAAAAACAACTAAAAATGTCTCTCAACGCGTTAAACGATGTTGAAAGCAAAATTATAACTTGGGTTCGCATAAAGGACCTTCCTACCAACAAGCCTCTACTGGTAGAGTCATGCAGCAGATGGGGGTCGAAATTTAACCCTGATAAGGGTCACGTCGTAGTGGTGCTCAAAGATATTGGGCATTGCTCCTTACCAGGTCGCTTTAGCGATCTCGAAGATGATGCATTAGCGAGTTTAAATAGTGGAACTGTGAAAATGGTGGTGAAAGGTGCCTCCGGCCGCACATTTAACATTGCATTCGAATAATGTGAACTGAAGTGATAAATTAGGCAGGTGATGTACATTACTTAATTCTCTCATTTCTATCTTTTCAGAAAATGTCTCTTACTAAAGTTGATGCTTATTATTTCAAAGAAAACATGATGGCGCATTTGCACAACAACGAGTTTCTTTATTATTGGTTTAATGAGATGCCATTAAGCCTCATAATAATAAAAATAAAAAATCATCTCACAACGCTGTACATTAATAGTGACTTTTGTAAACAATATTATTCACTAATGTCAGTATGGGACAACATTTCTTCACATTTCGAAGAGACTGTTGACTTGTTGGTGATATTAATGTACATTTTAAAGGATTTTTATCGCTTTTTAAAGATTTACCGATTGAATGTTTCCAATATTCTTATGTTCAGTTCGACAGTCGTACTAGCGAAAGATTTGTTTACTTGATGTTAATTGCTGTTTGCGATTTTATTAAAATATAAATAGAGTTGACATTGAATATGTAAATTCAATAATTACACGATAAGCAACTTTCCAATCATTGCTATTTGCGAATTTGTTGTATTCATTATAATTTTAAAATGCTGTTTGCGAATTTATCTAGAATGTGGCATTAGATGCGGATACTTAATATAGTTTGTATTGTAATTTCTAATTAACACATTCACTGAAAAGAATTCCATTGTGTCATGCTAGTAGGCAATCCATCAGTTTTCCGTCAATTAAGTAGTGGGAAAAAGCGCTCCTTTGGAGGGTTCTTGACAGTGAAAGTGTTTTATTTTATTTTTTCACCTATATAGCTTTGTTACTTAATTGAATTGCCAGCGAAAGTGTTTTATTTTTACTTTTATTTTATTTTTTCACCTGTGTAGCTTAATTATTACTTAATTGAATTTCTTTTACTTTACATATTATGTACGTGTGCATGTTTTAATTATGAATAAATTAGCTTTTGTGTTTATACCTAAAAATGTATTTTATTTATAACAGCATAGGATTTTCCTTGATAGGTTTGAAAAATAAAAGGTATAAAAGGGTTTTAAAAAACATTTTATTTCTCACAGTTAAAATACAAAATATTCACATGACATTATTCTTATCAATCCAAGATTTTGCATTTAAACCCACCCACTTTACATAAACTTTATTACCTTTTCGTTTTAAGACCTTTTCAACGAGGTAAATGTCAGGATGTCTAACTTTTTGCAATTCTTGCTCATAAAAACATCCTGCGATAGGTTCCCTATTCGCATCTTGCAATAGATAAGTAGATGGTTGAGTTGTATTCACCTTCAGGATTTGAAATATTTCAGCAGTCCAATTCGCTGTATATCCTTTTGCAAAGGTTGATTTATACTTGCTTATTCTTACATAGTATTTCTGCAAATCAATGAGATCAATTTGCCAAGTATCATCTAATCCTCTCTGTATGAAACTTCTTAGGCTCCGACGGAAGACCAGCGCTGGCCTTCTAGGTTAGCACCATGCTGAGTCGGGGCCTTTTCGTGGACCATGTATTTTTTTTTTTTTACGTTCTGTGTTTTGTTTTTTACACCCATTGTTTTGTCGACGAATAAATGTTTTCTTTCTTTCTTTCTTTCTTTCTAGGGAATCTTCTTCTAGCATATCTATGAATTTCTTCGACAACATCCGCTTTGCTCATGTTAAGGATTATAACCTTGCTTTTTTCGAGGATGGTGTAGATGGAGGATTGATAAGACGTTACTTTTTCACATCCAGTGGGTTAGATGCAGGTAATGTACTATGTTTTTCGTCCTCGCTCTTGGAGTGCGTCGGTGCAGCAGCAGGTATTAACGGTAGGTACTTTTTTTTATCACCGGCGGGTTCAGGTAAAGGCGCTGCGGGTGATGCAGCCACAAACGGTGTTATAAAACGTTTCTCTAAAGCCTGAAGTCTTAAAAGCGCTCCTAATAATATTAGAATTTTCCTGTTTTTAATTTACAGAAAAAACCTTCGAGTCTTTACAAGAAAAAACTTTGCAGGACTGCGCAAGAAAAGTGCGGCGACGTAAGCTAAATGTAATTAGAAGATTGCGGCAAAAAGTAAAAACATACAAAATGCGTCTTCGGCAGCTAAAAAAAGCTTCGATCAAAGCAGATTTTGAAAAGCTGACACGAAATATACCCAAGTCAGCGAAAATATTTACAAGGATGCAATTCATGGAGAGACATAAGAAAAAAAAAGGCCATAGATTTACATTGGATGAAAAAATATTGTCCTTGTCACTGTACAAAAAAAGCCCTAAAGCTTACTCTTTGATGAGTAAACATTTGTTGGATTTCGTATGTTGGTCTGTCCGACTTTAATCTGTTGTCGTGTTTATACTCGCGATTCCTATACCTACATCATCCCTTTCCAACATGCGCACTGATATATCGCACCTTCTTTGTCTTGATACACGACGTGTGCGCAACGCTCGCCCCACCTGGCGAGAGAGTTAAGTGTTGATGAATTCTCACCCGAGTGCGTGTAACATCCTCCGCTGATGAAAGACATTAATTACATCTTATTAAACCCGTCGCATTTGCTGTACAGTCGCCATCACATACATAGGTACACTATAGGTGTTCAAAAATATCGGTACATGCACCCTAATGCCTTGAAAATAGAGGTGTGTTCCGATGTTTGTGACGTGCTTGTTTGCTCCGATGTATGTGATGGCGACTGTACATCGTTAAAACTATATGTGCTGTCAGCTCAGCATTCAAAGGTGTTCGTGAAGTGAAGGTGCTTTTGGACAATTTTGGATTGCGCTGCGCGCCCACAAAGCACGTGGTGTGCCACGAGACGCTAGCGTGAAGGAGGAGTTCACCCAAGTCACAAGTAAGTGCGCATGACTCCTATTTGATCTTGACAAGACTCAGTGCTACGGTCGACCGGCTGCAACCACCATTCCAGCATGGCTTCAAGAAGGCAAGGGGAACAGCGACCCAGATCCTACGTACCGGCAAAATAATTACCGACGCGTTAGCCGCGGGAAATAGCGTCTCCATGATATCTACGGACCTCTCGAAGGCCTTCGACTCGATCAACCACATGGGTTTGATCAATAAACTTCAGAATAAAAATGTCCCTAACAACGTCATTAAAATAATTGAAAACTAACTCGCAGGCAGGAACCTGAAAGGTAGATTCAGAACTACTGAAACCGACGACAAACCGATACCTCACGGCGTGCCACAAGGTTCTATCCTAGGGCCGGTAATCTTCAATCTGTACGTCCATGACATCTGGGACATACACGACCATATCAGAGGACTCAAACTCTCACAGTACGCGGATGACCTCTGCATACTCAATAGAGCCACGAACCCAGACCATGCGACCATGCGCGCGCAATGGGCAGCGGCAGCCATTATTGACTTCTATACAAGATGGGGACTCAAGTGCAATATAGATAAAACCGAGTGCATCATGTTCTCGAAAAAGAGAAAATACCGGCCAACAGTGAAACTGAAACAACAAACGCTGCACTACCAAAAACAGGTCAGATATCTCGGCGTCATTTTCGACAAACACATGAAGATGAACCAACACACCGAGAAGGTCGTCAAAAAACTAAAACAGGTCCGAGGAGCCCTTGGCCCTATAATAGGATACTATGCGAAGACGGAACTGGATACAAAACTGGCCATCATACAGACCTGCATTCTACCGCTGCTGGACTACGGAGTGGTGCAACTACTCTCGAGCTATAGCGCAACGAACCTGTGCAAAATCGAACGGCAATATAGAATGGCACTGAAAACCGCCGCACAGTTACCAAGACGAACACCCACAGAAGCGATCTGGGAGATGGCTGACATCGAAGCCTGGCGGCACCTACGTGCCGAGGACCTGAACACCAAGATGCTGGAAAATATAGCAAGATTGCAAATAAAAGACCTTGAAACCCCCGGCGACGCCTACATGGCGCACGGCGAATTCAACCCCCTTAGGGTTAACTACAGAATAGGCGAAATATTGTATGACCCTAATAAAAAAGTACATAGGCGATGGCCTATCGATAAAACAAAATCCCCGCGTCCCCTTAGAATAAGATAGTCTGTAAGCTCACAACATCAACAAAACCCGTAATCTGTTTGTATAAATTTATTGCGAATAAATAGAACACAGCAAACACAGATCCATTAGGACATAAGTTAGCTGACTCATCCCTTCACGGCCCACCGGCCACAGGGACACGTTTGTAGTACACAAAGTAGGCAAATAAATGATATTCTGATTCTGATTCTGACTCCTATTTCCAACCTTCTGTTAGCTGATTCATCCACCTGTTCCGATTTCCAAAAGCAGCTGACTTTCCTGCACAATTTCGCTTCAAGTAGCTACGACAATAGACCATACGGTTGGATACCTACATACAGTCCACTAATCTTTAATAACGCGCTAATCTCTGAAAAGGGAAATTAGAAAGCGCACCGCAAATTAAATCACCCTTGCAGGGCGTGATATCTACCTAAATTCAATTCTATACGCCCCAACATTTTACCTAGCCGTCAAGGAAGGTGCTAAAAACATTATTGGCGCAAGTGAAAATGCAACCAGGCATTAACCCCATAATATTTAATTAATTAAAAACAACAATTTCCAAAATGCAGCCACAAGATCGTCTGTGTACTTTAATATTTAATATTTGACGAGATGTCGATTAATCCGCAAATATTTTATAACCCATACACGGACGATCTTGTAGATTTCGAAAATTTTGGAAAAAAAAACCAATCATTTTGCCAATCATGCCTTAGTCTTTATGGTGAAAGGAGTGAAAAAGAATTTCAAACAGCCAGTAGCTTATTATTTTACGCAACGGTTGTCGACCTCGAGACTAAAAGCAATTTTAAAAGAAGTAGCTGCCGAAGTGCTAGCTACTGGTCTCAAAATAGTCGGTGACCAAGGCTCGCCAAATTCGAGTTGTGTGAAAAAATTAATTTTAGAAGCCAAGACGAGTTATTTTAGTGAAGGTAAAGAGTGGAAAAATGGTGTAATTTTTATAAATGATCAGGAAATAATCGCACTTTTTGACGTTCCACATCTGATCAAAGGAATAAGAAATAATTTGCTAAATAAAGATATAATTTATAGCGATAACAATGGAACAAAAAATGTCAAGTGGGAATATTTCCAACAAACTTTTGCCGCTGACAAGGCTCATGGTGAGTTGCGATTATTACCTAAAATAACAAGGGAACATATGGATCCCACAAGAATAAAGAAAATGAGAGTTAAACATGCCTTCCAAGTGCTCAGTCACAGTATGGCTGTTGCTACTGACAATTTGGTGGCGAGGGGCGATTTACCACAAGAATGTGTAAACGTCATACCATTTATTGACGGGTCAAAAATTGTTAAAAATGTACCAACGGTCTATAATTTTATCAAAACTATTGAGGGTTTCAAATGGTTGTGGCAATTGTTGTCGAAAAAATATTATTAGGATTCAATGCTGACACGTAATTTTAACCAGGACCCGCTCGAAAACTTCTTTGGCAGCATTCGCAGTTTGGGTGCTCGAAATGTGGCACCCAACTGCATGGGGTTTGAGAGAGCATTTAAAACTCTATTATTAAATAATATAAGCAGTGATCATTCAGTCCACTCCAGTTGCGAAAAATATTCGAATGAGTGTTTACAATCATTATCCTTATTTATAAATCACAAACATAAAGGTAATTAATGCTCCCTCGCAACGCAACCCCAAGACATAGTAATCGATCAGCCTCTGGATGCCGTGCAAAGTACTGTAGCTGATTCTGGGGATGATCAAAGAACTTACGTCTGTGGATGGGCGTTGACAAAATGTTTGCAAAAAGTGTCTAAAGGGTGTAAACAATGTAAAAGCTGGACTGGACTTATTATCATTAAGTGGAAACGCAGCCCAATGGATGAAGAACTTAGATATTAATTTGTAAACATGTAGACTCGCTGACTCAGTACTAATGCCATACGATAAAAAAAAATGTAAAAGCAAGCTACTAGGCGATTCAAAAAATGCAAAATATAGGTTCATACGAACAGAAGAATATGAAAAAGATCGAGAATGGCTTAATTATCCCTCTGATTGCCTAGTAGCTTGTTTCCATGATATACAACAATTGCTTTCCTCAATAGTGAATGTTTCAAAAAGAACATTAAAGAACGTACCATTGCTTTTATAGATTTATTTGTTGATTTTTCCTTTATGAACTGTGAGACTCATAAAGATAAGTTGAAAGACTGTCAACATAATTATTTTCAGTTGGTGCAGAACAGTAAAATAGGATTTTAGATGGTAAGATTAATTATGAGGGAGACGATATTGTAAAAAAAGCTGCACAAGTGTATCACAATACACATAAATGAATTAAAAAATGAACGAATTGACGTATTTTATTTATCTCTTAATGCTTTTCCCTAATTCAAAAACAAATTTTTTAATGAAGAAAATTACCCAGTTTTCATTAAGCAATATTTATAGTTTAAATGAATTTTACAGTTTTAATGACATGAAATTAACGGAATCGGCTCAGATAGGTAGTTAGGTACTATGTTGTGGTAGGTTTTGTATCGTTATTATTGAAGGAAGAAGTTAATTTATTTAAACGCATCTATAGCATGGTCATTATAGTATGCAATTTTAACAAGACATTGTAAAATTTGTGTCGATTTATTTATTTATTTATCGTATGGCGGTTACACACTGGTACATACATGTATTCGTATTGATGTCGCTGATCAGATAGAGTTCCAGTGTGCGCTGCGAGGTTCAGAAGGAACAGTGCAGCTGCCATTTAATGACGCGTATTATTTTATTATATTTTATACTTATTATTTTCTGTCGACTTTATTAATTCGAGTTAATAGCATTATTATTATTTTTTCAACTTAAGTACTCTACACCAAGTACATTTTCACCTCACTAGCTCGGAAAGGCCTATTTGTATGTTTAATATCTATTGAGAAAATTGCTTTTTATCCACATGTGAAGAAAGAGTTTTGACATTTGAACGCAGATTAAGTGACATGTGACAGCTAACAAAACGTAGAACGTTAAAAGTACTAAATGTTTAACATCAACATTAATTAATAGCATCGAGTAAAAACACTAAATACAGTCTTACAACTTTATTTTAATTCATATTTAACATTTATCTTCATTTTTGTTATAAAAACAGATGAAATGTTCTGACAGTCCAAGTAAGTTGATGTGCGAACAAAACGCATCTGAAATTTAAAAAAAACTTTTAAGTCAAAACTTTTCAATTACTTACTACTATTCGCATATTTTTCTAGTTTGGTTTCGAGTGACGAAGACGTATTAACACCTGTGGAATTACAGGAAACCGTGCAAAATGCAGAATAGTGCTTATTGCCTGAAAAATCCCGTTTAAGATACATGAAAGCGTTTGACCTTTTCAATACATGGAGACAAAAAAGGTGCAAAAACCTTTTCAGAAACTGTTATTCTCTCCTATTTTATCGACTTGGCCCAATACATGAAGCCAAGCACGGTGTGGAGCACATTTTTCATGCTTAAGGCGACTCTAAAGCTAAAGAAGGATGTTCATATAGAGAACTATCCAAAATTGCTGGCCTTTCTAAAACAAACCTCATCCGGTCATAAACCAAAAAAATTCAAGATTTTTACGGCCGCAGATATTACAAAATTTTTAAACGAAGCTCCAGACTCTGAACATCTAGATGTTTAGGCCGATGAAAGCATTTTTCATTACTTATCGAATTCTAGACACTCTCGCTGAAACTGATGCAAGTCGGTTTTCGAATGCATGAGGGGCATCACTAATGCTCCTGTTTGCGGCTGGTGCAACACTAGCTGTCAAAATCAGTTGGAACAAATGGCCGGCTGCGGCTGCATCTAATTGCGCGACACTCACGCCGTTTCATTCTAAAACTCTCCGTTGGTGCCACGGGTGACTTCTGAGCTGTGTATCGTGCTTGCTTTTGGATTTCCTGAGGCGCTGAAGTTCGGTGAGTTGCTTTTGGTTTTGCTTTCAAGGTATACCTACCACCGCCCGCTCGCATCAGGATTTAGAGAAAGGACGACCGAACGCGTTTTTGAAACCTATGGAAGTCCACTCAAAATCAAAGCCCCACCACTAAGTAATTATAATTATAAACCAAAAAAAATCCAAGATTTTTACGGCCGCAGATATTACAAAAATTTTAAACGAAGCTCCAGACTCTGAACATCTAGGTACAAAAGTAAGTAATAGTTATATATTTTTTTCTTAACAATGTATGTATATGTATAGTTAAAACAAATACAAAACATGTCTCATAATACTTTGTTGCAGTTTATAAAAAACTAATCCTTCCTTCATATTTAAGGTAGTGCTCATCATTGGAATTAGCGGAGCATGCAGGACCCAAGAGCTCACATACCTCAAGACAAACAATGTTGACAAACATTCAGAAAAATTACTTATATTTAAGTTACCAGACACAAAAACGAATAAAGAAAGGAACTTTGTAGTTCGTGACGAAATATGCTGAAGTTGTTAAGAAATATCAAAACCTACGGCCACCAAAAACATCAACCGATAGATTTTTTCTTGGCTATCGAAAAGGAAAATGTATCAACCAGCCAATGGGTCCTAACAAAATTGGCAGCTTGCCACGAGAAATTGCAACTTTCCTTGGCTTGACATCACCTGAGCAATACACAGGACATTGCTTTAGGAGGACCTCTGCAACACTACTAGTGGACTCTGGTGCTGATTTGACGACCCTTAAGCGGCACGGAGGATGGAAGTCTAGCACCGTAGCTGAAGGGTACCTAGAAGACTCCATCGAAAATAAATCAAAAATATGTAAAGGTATTGTTAGCAGTATTAATCTGAAGTCTCACACTGATATACTAAATCAGTCACAAGCGCAAGCCACCGGCGAGCGCCGTCCCCGCCACCTCGACTAACTATCACACACTTACGAGTCTTAATTCGCACACAAGCTCATCTTCACTGCAACCGGTCTTGTTATCTACAGCGCTAGTAGACGTTTCCGATAGCAACAACACATTCCAAAGGGCTAGGCTGATTCGCGATAACGGTAGTCAGCATAGTTACGTCATACAATCATTCGCAAACAAATTAAACGCACCTATGATACAGTCCACATACAAAATCACAGGCGTAGGTCCAATCAATCACGCAAAGTACACATTCGTGTAATCTTAACCTACAGTCTATCACAAGTGACTATGACTACCACACACGCATCAATTGTATGGTACTTCCTTGCATAACGGATCAGCTGCCGTCAGCGGCAATAAACACGCATTCCATAAACATTCCAGACGGTATTCAACTCGCAGACCCTAATTACTTTAAACCGTCACAAATCGATTTATTGTTAGGCGCGGATATTTTCTGGGATTTGTTAAATGAAGGTCGCATTCGTCTCGCAGAAGGGCCTTATTTACAAAACACAAAGCTTGTATGGGTTATTTCAGGCCCTATCCATGGTAAGTACAAGCCATTAAATAAAACAACTTGTCATTTCACGCAGACATTAGACACGCAACTTAAACGTTTTTGGGAGCTCGAGGAGGTTCCTAAGATAGGAGACGGACTGACTGACGAAGAACGCGTCTGTGAACATCTGTTCACGGCGACTACCACACGCAGTGACGACGGTCGTTTTTCCGTGCGCCTACCTTTGAAGGAATCAGCTGATTCGCTCGGTGATACATTTGATTTAGCTAAAAGTAGGTACTAGAACTAGAACGTAAACTCGAGCGGCTCCCGGAATATAAACAGATGTACTGCGAGTTCATGCGCGAGTACATCGAATTAGGACATATGTCACTAACACACACATACACAAAGCCTTATTGCTTTTTGGCGCATTTTGGCGTATATCGAGAACACAGCCTTACAACACGTCTCAGAGTGGTTTTTGATTGTAGCATGCGCACAAGTACAGGCAAATCACTTAATTGTTTGCAATCACTCGGACCGACATTACAGAACGAGGTATTTGCGACATTATTACGTTTTCGCGAAAACAAATATGTCGCATGCGCCGATGTAGAAAAAATGTATAGGCAAGTTCTTATACAGCCAGATCAGCGGAACCTTCAACTTATCTTGTGGCGAGAGAACCCTTCCGATCCACTAAATGTGTACACGCTTAACACAATTACATTTGGCACCTCTTCCGGACCTTATCTGGCCATTCGTTGCCTAAATCAGCTGGCCAGAGAATGTCCAGACAAAGAGGTCTCTCGCACAATATTAGAAGACTGTTACGTGGATGACCTAATTACAGGAAATAACGATAAACACGCTTTAATAAACATCTGTGAAAAGGTCACCGACGTACTTCAGACAGGCTGTTTTCCACTCCGAAAATGGGTGTTTAACTTTGACGTGTCAGATTTCTCATCATCCAAAATAACGTCACGCGAATAGATAACTGTCAAAGTAAAACACTCGGTTTAGGATGGACAAATAATACAGACGAGTTTCATTACACCGCTAATATAGAACATGACATGACCCACATTACGAAACGAAAAATATTGTCTGTCATTTGTCAAGATCTTACTTCAAAAACTATGGCTGTGCCGATTAGACTGGGACTCAGAGGTACCTGATGACGTCGCATCAGCCTGGCGTCGATACATACACACGCATATACAACACATACATAGTCTTCGCATTCCTCGCTATGTGTGCGCATGTGCAGTGCACACAGTTGCATATTTTTTGCGATGCCAGCCAGGCTGCTTATGGGGCCTGCGCATACGTACGCACACATTCAGGTGATAACCAATCAATTACAGTTCGGTTGTTGTGCGCAAAGAGTAAGGTAGCGCCGCTTAAATCGGTTACTATTGCGAAACTTGAGTTATTAGGATCTTGGTTAGCTGCTAGGTTGTACTCAAAAGTAATTCAATCGCTTAAGGTGAAGTTTGATACTGTGACATTCTGGACGGACTCCACTATTGTTTTGGGCTGGTTACTAATGGCACCTCACACACTTAAAACATTCGTCCAAAACAGAGTGGCGGAGATAAATGAATTGACCGGGAGCGCGCAGTGGCTACATGTGAGTAGTAAACAAAACCCTGCCGATCTGGTCAGTCGCGGCCTTGAACTTGACGCGCTTATCAACAGCAGACTATGGTTTAATGGGCCGTCATTTTTACATGAACAAGAGTCGAACTGGTTGCCTAGTACTACATCACGCATTTCTAAAATGACACCTACTGATTTACCTGAAATAAAAACACACACAATTAGCATGACATGTCAAGTGGACACCGACTTATTCAAATTCGACAGGTTTTCCTCTTTTAACCGCTTAAGGCGTGCGGGTGCTTATGTTTTACGATTTATAAATAACACACGCATTAAAAATAAACTGAATCGTAAAATAGGCCCGCTGACTGTTGACGAATTGGAGGCTTCGGTGCTGCACTTGGCACGTCTGTCGCAAATTAAATCATTTCCTAATGAATATGATAACTTATCTAAAAACTTACCAAATAAATACACACGTGGAATAGCTAAACTTAACATATTTATAGACACACATAAATTAATAAGGGTTGGAGGTCGTATTAGCACTCACTGGTTTCTCATCGTACGACAAAAAACATCCGATCTTGCTTTGTTCGAAACACCGTTCACACACCTTTTGTTTCAGAGTGAGCATAGACGGTTACTGCATGCTCCGCCCCAGCTTCTGCTTTCTTCCATCAAAGATTGCTGGTGGCCTCTCGGTGGTACGAACTTAGCGAAACGGGTGTTTCGCAGCTGTGTAACCTGCATTCGCATGAAGGGGAAAACGTTCACGCCTATAATGGGTAACTTACCTGCCCAGCGTCTGAAACCGGGGGTTGTTTATGGTCGCTGCGGCGTCGAATATGCCGGCCCGGTGTACGTACTTAACCGTAGGGGTGCTAAACTCGAAAAAGCCTTCATATGTTTGATAGTTTGCTTAACGACGCGCGCGTTTTATCTCGATCTTGTCACGAGTCTTAGTACCGAAAGATACATGCTCGCGTTAAAGCGCTTTATTTCTCGGCGTGGTAAACCAGACGCTATTTTTTCGGACAACGGACGAAACTTTGTAGGTTCTATGAAAGAACTTTCATCGTTCCTACAAAGTCACTCAGACGATATTGTTGATTGTGCCTCTAACGATGGTATAAATTTACATTTTAACCCGCCTTATGCTCCACATATGTCAGGATTGTGTGAGAGAGCTGTACAGTCATGTAAATATCACTTGAAGCGCGTTGTTGGTAACGCGCATTTAACTTTCGAGGAGTTCAGCACGGTATTAGCACAAGTCGAAGCCGTCCTGAACTCCCGACCCATGCATCCTATGTCCACAGATCCAAACGACCTCGTTGCCCTTAGTCCAGCTTATTTCCTTATTGGCCGACCGCTGACAGCGCCGCCCTGCAAGGACCTCACAGCGGCGACAGGCCGCCTCCCCCGCTACGAGATGCTGGAGCAAATGAGGCAGCACTTTTGGCAACGATGGTCGAAGGAGTATATCTCTGAGCTGCAGACCAGAACGAAGTGGCAGACACACGGCCAGGATATCGTTCTTGACTCCTTGGTTCTGGTCAAGGAAGATAATCTACCACCCCTCAAATGGCGTTTGGGTCGGGTGGTAGCTGTGTTCACAGGAAAGGACGGAGTGTCTCGGGTGGCTGACGTCAAAACAGCGGGCGGCCTTATACGCAGGGCGTTCTCCAAGCTCTGCCCACTACTGCCGCAGCCTGAAAGTGACGCGGCACCAGCCACTCCCACGTCATCACAACCACATTGAAAGTGGGTGCTTTCAAGGCCGGGGGCATGTTCGCGCATCCCAACACCTATCGAAGAGGAGGAGCTTCCAGCTCCCGCCGCGCGGGGGCGCGGCGATGACTCGCTCACTTTACCTTCCACGGGCGCAACACCACGCAAGCTACATACGCGATTTGCCTACAAATTTTATATAAAGTCGCCACGAATCAAACTATTGTAATTACATATACAATTTTTAAAGTAAAATAAATACACTGAAAAAATAGCGTCGGTTGAATTAACTAAACTCGCGTGTGTTGAATTTTATTTTGTAAAATGGACCCTTTTTGTAGTTAATATTACAATCTCTACAAAATTAAAATTACGAAACATCTCTATGTTGACATCAAAATCGGCGATTACAATTTACTTTAGTAAATGTCACAAACACGAGTGTTAAGCTTACTAATCTGTAAAGGTTACAATTACGACAGTTCAAGTTTAGTAAAAAATACTATACATGTGTGTAGGTTCTACGAAACAACAAAGTTAAAGTTAATAAACTCACAACGTTTCATTTACAAATCCTTGATGTTGATTCTACAACAAATACTTTAGTAATTATAACGTAAGTTGATACTAGATTTTACAAGACTGTACAGTTTATTTTATAACAGTCATATAGTATAATTTACAAAACATTTCCGGTTGCCAACTACAGCCGTTACTTTAGTAAATAATACTAAATCTGATAGTAAATTTTTCGAGAATATTTCGTGAAAATCACAATATTGATCTTGTAACGACTTTTCAAAAGCTACAATAGATGGCATTAGCGTCGCTACAAAAATTATGTGTTAAATGAACTACAAACTGGCGTTGGATTTACTAAACCCAGGTGGTTAAAAATGTTACCTTTTCAGTTTAGTAATTAATACTCAATCAGATAATAAATTTTAAGAAACAGAATAGTTGCGTTTACGAGAAACATTTCATGAAAATTACATTATTGGTCTTGTTAGGACTTTTCACAAGCTACAATAGATGGCATTGGCGTCGCTACAAAAATTATATGTTTAATTAACTACGAACTGGCGTTGGATTTACTAAACCCAGGTGGTTAAAAATGTTACCTTTTCAATTTAGTAATTAATACTCAATCAGATAATAAATTTTAAGAAACAGAATAGTTGCGTTTACGAGAAACATTTCGTGAAAATTACATTATTGGTCTTGTTAGGACTTTTCACAAGCTACAATAGATGGCATTGGCGTCGCTACAAAAATTATATGTTTAATTAACTACGAACTGGCGTTGGATTTACTAAACCCAGGTGGTTAAAAAGGTTACCTTTTCAGTTTAGTAATTCATACTCAATCAGATAATAAATTTTAAGAAACAGAATAGTTGCGTTTACGAGAAACATTTCGTGAAAATTACATTATTGGTCTTGTATGGACTTTTCACAAGCTACAATAGATGGCATTGGCGTCGCTACAAAAATTATATGTTAAATAACTACGAACTGGCGTTGGATTTACTAAACCCAGGTGGTTAAAAATGTTACCTTTTCAGTTTAGTAATTAATACTCAATCAGATAATAAATTTTAAGAAACAGAATAGTTGCGTTTACGAGAAACATTTCGTGAAAATTACATTATTGGTCTTGTTAGGACTTTTCACAAGCTACAATAGATGGCATTGGCGTCGCTACAAAAATTATATGTTAAATAACTACGAACTGGCGTTGGATTTACTAAACCCAGGTGGTTAAAAATGTTACCTTTTCAGTTTAGTAATTAATACTCAATCAGATAATAAATTTTAAGAAACAGAATAGTTGCGTTTACGAGAAACATTTCGTGAAAATTACATTATTGGTCTTGTTAGGACTTTTCACAAGCTACAATAGATGGCATTGGCGTCGCTAAAAAAATATATGTTTAATTAACTACGAACTGGCGTTGGATTTACTAAACCCAGGTGGTTAAAAATGTTACCTTTTCAATTAAGTCATTCATACTCAATCAGATAATAAATTTTAAGAAACAGAATAGTTGCGTTTACGAGAAACATTTCGTGAAAATTACATTATTGGTCTTGTTAGGACGTTTCACAAGCTACAATAGATGGCATTGGCGTCGCTACAAAAATTATATGTTTAATTAACTACGAACTGGCGTTGGATTTACTAAACCCAGGTGGTTAAAAATGTTACCTTTTCAGTTTAGTAATTAATACTCAATCAGATAATAAATTTTAAGAACTATCAGAACTGTGTCCTATGAATTGTGTCTGCGCTATTGTTTCCTTATGTATGTTTCCGTCACTTTCTTCCAATGTGAAACTCTTGGCTAAATTATTTTGAGGTACCTTATAGCTACCATCGTCTTTTACATGACTCAACTTTGTTAACCCTGGTTCTTCAACAAAATTTGCAATGTCACTGTCTAGCATTTCCTGATCTCGATATGATTTAGTATAAGATACGGCCAAATCTTCAAGTTTGCTACTAATCCTCTCGGCAACTTTGATTCCTGTGGATTGTTTTTCTTCTCCTTCTATTTTTTCTGAGATATTGCTCAAAGCCTCGCTTATTAAGCCAGAATATCCACTAAACGGCGAGTTGCTTTCAGAAGCACTTTTTGATCTTTCCCTTAATCCATGTATATTGTCGGTCAAGTTTTGAGCAAATTCTATCTGTTCGTGAAATTTGCTGCTATACACATCGGTCTTTTCTATTTCATCTTGTGGTTGATTACTATCTGGGTCTAGTAACGTTCCTTTGTCATTTATTTGATCAGATGATATATATTCATTTTCACCACCAGTTTGTGCGTGAATCGGCGAGTCACCTGTAGTTTGTTCATTGTAAATTACTTTGCCCTGGTCGTTGTATATTTGATCATTTCACTCCGTGTGCACCCCGGTCCGGAGGAGCGCGGTGGTCGAAATTCGAATTTCGAATCTAGGACCACGGCTTGTGCTTTCGAATTTGGAACGCCGCGCCTTCATTTGTTCACGCGTGACGAACAAATCGAGTTCTTGTAGGTGCCTATAGAAGATTTAATTTCAAAAATAATATTGAAAATGTCGAGTGATGAAAGTGTTTTGACTCCTGAGTTTATCAAATTAGATGCCATAGGCATTGTCAACAATCTGCTGCCAGAGAAGTCAAAGGAAAAATACCTAAAAGCCTACAACGATTTTGACAAATAAAAACATTACCTTATCTTTCCATAATTGGACTAACGTGTCTAATGTTACTATGTACTTTTAATTTGCTAAATAAACATTATTTATCTACTGAGCCTGTTTTTTTGTCTCGCATAAGGTGTGAAAAGTAGAGTATACACCTCGGGGATAAGACTGTTTTAGTCTTGGGCGGTTGAACCCCTCACTGCACTCAGGACTCAGTCTTAATTCCCTCGCTTCGCTCAGGAATTAACTTATAACTCCCTCGCTACGCTCAGGAGTTAAATTATGTTTCCTTCGTTACGTTCGGGATTCGATTCGCTCCCGTGACATAAAACAGTGCTTTATCCCCTTGGTGTATAATCTACTATTAAAAACAAGGTTTAAACAGATTTCAAGTCAGTACTTCGCCAAGCCACATGGTACCATCGACCAAGAAAGCGGTCTACCACTTTTGGACCTTATTTTGTATGCAATAAAGTCGAAAAGTGGTAGACCACTTTCTTGGCTGACTGTACATGAAAATTTCCTCATTTCCTATCCATTTACCACATGAACTGCTTTCCGAGAGCAAATGCGTTGATTATTACAGAAAAAATCCAAGTTGCTATAGGTATGTGCGCTGATAATATTTGAGGAGTTCCATAAGTCATCTGTGGTCTTCATCATCAGTTCCACTTCACCAAAATTACTATTTCTGAGGGTAAATACACGAGTTATAATAGAAAATACCGAAATCACTACACTCGTGCCTATAAAATTTGAGGGTTGCCCTCAATTTCCTTGGGATCCCATCAACAGATCCTGACTTGGTGTCAATAATGGGACCACCTCAGTAGTCTACTCTTTTGAAAAAAAAAAGCATTTTGAAAATCGGTCCACAATTGACGGAGAGATCGGCGATCATACATTACATCTTTGACGGCTACCATAAGTCATCTGTGGTCGTCATCATCAGTTCCACTACACCAAAATTGTGATTTTCGAGGGTAAAAACACGAGTAATAATAGAAAATACTGGAATCGCTACAGGTGTGCCTGTAAAATTTGAGGTTTGCCCTCAATTTCCCTGGGATCCCATCATCAGATCCTAAATTGGTGACAATGGGACTATTTCGGGAGTATACCCTTCGAATAAAAAAAAAACTTTGAAAATCGGTCCACAATTGACGGAGAAATCGGCGAACATACATAAAAAAAACGTACAGTGGAACATATAACCTCCTTTTTTTGAAGTCGGTCAAAATTTTTATTATTTGGCAACTCATTTTCGTCTGAATCTCGCGAGTGTGACTAAAGACATGACAGTAATCCACCACCAGACCACATCAAGATCCCATAATTGTGAAAAATAAAAAAAGATGAATCGACGAATGAATTGATTAAGTGGGGTATCATTGAATAGCTGGATTTCAAAATCAATATTAGGTTTCTCTTGTAATTGTTCGTTTAAAATGATCATTTAGGATCTATTACGACTATTCGTACTTAAAGGAGAGGTGGTTGGTCGAACTTCCATAGCGATGTGGGCTAAATGAATCTGGGGGCAAGGCAGTGCCCCCGCCAAATCGAGCAAAACAAAGAGGCACGGCCGTACCATCCTTTTCTCGAAGCCATTCAGGCCATTTTCAACATCCTGTAATTTTGTGCTGGCTAAAGTAGGGCAAAATATAGCTTGCATATAATGTCAATAACATTCACTTTGAACTTTTAGTTTAAGAACTATTTAATTTTCCGTCAAAGTTCGTTAGTTTTGTCACTGACATACTCACTCACGTATATACTGATAATGATGAAAAGTGACCATCTAGAACAACACTCTTACGGAACATCTATTAGACCAGTGAGCATTTAGCACATTATGAATGTGATCAACCATATGACCGATGACTAGATGAACATTCTATCAATTCATTTTATGTGTTTTGGCCAATTTTTTAATAAAACAAGGTAATATTATATAGAATTATTTATATAAGTTTAATTTATATAACATTTTTTTCTTACATCCAAATAGAATGAAAACTCCTATACATTAAATAGAAATATTATCACAATAATTACTTGTATGAATTAAAGCTAATGAAATTGAGATCAGTTTACAACAAATGGAATTTATGGAATGGATAAAAGCACAGTATGCATAAAGCATCTTTACACACAGAACAACAAAATTGACTGCGACGATAGTTATTTGCAGTACAACAGAATCCACACCTACGTAGTCTACTTTTTGTAAGAAAATGGCCGGGAAAATCTACTCCAGTTTGAGAGGGTATGTAATTTGGTAACCGACACAGAACCATCCATAACTGCAAGTCGTCATTACTCTCTCTCTCTCTCTCTCTCTCTCTCTCTCTTCCCAGCTATATATCCCACATGGTGGTGGGGTCAGCTTTCCTCGTCTTACTTCTCCACTTCACTCTGTCCTCGACATCGGTTTCGGATAACTTGCTCTCTCTTATATCTCTTAGCACTACATCCTTCCATCTCGTTCTGGGTCTGCCCCTGGATCTTCGACCAGAGACGGAAAGTTGTAGTGCCAAGTTACCAACATAGTTTTGTGGCCTCCTCTTCACATGACCATACCATCGCAGCCGGCTTTCTTAGATCTTATCGGCGATGTCAAGTCGTAATTACTGCAAGATGAATTCTCCTCAGAACTGGCTGCTGCTCGTAGGGATCAGGAATTGGTAAATCGGCCACAACGGCCGGTTAGACTGGCGTGTGATCGTCAGCATCTTTGTGATCTGCTCGTCTGTGATTCCTTCAAAAATATTCTCCTATTCAGATTCATAACATTCCTCCAACTCCCTTAGCTTAAATATCCTTTTTGGAGGCATCTGAAAAGGGAAGGGAATTATGAACGAAAGTTGTACAAAAATTTGCCTGTTTTAAAATTTGTGACGTTTGTGATCTTAGCTGAAACTTTCACTGAATATTTATTAACGTGATGTTAAAATAGACTTATTCAGCTTTCCTCTCTTAAAATATTAAATCAATAATTTGATCATAATACAGAAAGTTATAAAAAGATGCAAAAATTTAACTCAGGTTATATCTTGCTCACTAACCATATTCAAACAGAGACTATTGACAAATACTATATATATCTACTTCAGATTTTATAGAAAACATTACATATTATCATATTACATACCCTTTATCACTTAGATACGGTAAGTAAATTCGATTTTGTAAAGAGACAAGAAATTAAACTGTCATAACTCATAACAGTCATAACAACATTTTTTTTTGTACCGACGCGTTCAAGCAAGCTGCCGAGACTGCCTTTTGGAAGTTTTGGATGCGTTCAAAAATTATTTGCGTCACAATCACAATATATTTGATTAGATTATAATATTTATAAAAATATGCAAACACTAGCAAATTTGTGTCCTATGGATTAACGGTCCCTCAAAAGGTCAATATTGATGTCTAGAAATATTTGACGGTTTCGTTTTTATGTCAATAGAATTAGAATAGCCATTTATTGATTATTAACACTGTCATTACTTATCTTTAATCAAATATATTTGTCACTTATTTTATTTTAACTTTCGAATACAGTTGTAGGGGTCGAATCCTAATACGTAGGACCTACGCCGTAGGGGAAAGGCAGGTAAAACGGTTCATCTGTGTAACCCATTCATTGATTAAGAGCGCTGGCAAAGTACTCGAAACTTCAGAACGTTTTAAAAGTCACTTTACTCGGTAAAATAATATATTGAACGAAAATAATTACGAATTTGATATGAATTTTCTGTATTTACTATTTTTTATCTATTTATTTTTTAGTATTAAGATTTGACATTGTAACGAGATAGGTAATTCATCATCATCATCATCATATCAGCCGAAAGATGTCCACTGCTGGACATAGGCCTCCCCAAAGAGTGCCACAATGGCCGGTCCTGCGCCACCCTAAGAGCTAATGAACATTGATCTTATTAGCAGTTATTAGGGTCACGTGACACACTTAGCAAGGTTAAAAAAAAACAAGTTACAGTATTATTACTTTTTAGGATTTCGTACTCAAAGAGTAAAACGGGACCCTATTACGAAGACTCCGCTGTCCGTCTGTCTGTCTGTTAGTCACCAGGTTGTATCTCACTGATACCGTGATAGTTCCAGTTGAAATTTTCACAGATGATGTATTTCTTTTGCCGCTTTAACAACAAATACTAAAAACATTTTTTTATAGATAATCAATCACACAGGACCGGTCAGAGTGGCAGAAGCTGGGGGAGGCCTTAACTCGCGAAGAGGTCGACCAAAATACTTAATAAGATAAGATAAATTATGTTTTTAAATTAATAGAATAACTAGATTAACTTATACATATATAGTGTTAAAGTGTTAGGGTGTGGAATTAAAAGGCTTTTTTTTATTTTATAATGGTACGGAACCATTCGTGCGCGAGTCCGACTCGCACTTGGCCGGTTTTTACTTCTTTTTTCTTCCAAATTACCCCGTTTCATATCAAATAGCCCCACTTTACTAGTACTAGACTAATTTATCTAGTACTAGACTATTTTTATGTTACAATTTTACGCAATACTTATGTTTGGGTAACGTAAATTTACGTCATATTTATGTCACATGAGGCAAAAATACGGCCTAACCCCTATTTGTGCTGCTCTTGTATTTGATAATATGAATTATGGTTTTGCTTTATTTGTAATGGCATGCACCCAGCAGTGGGACATACATAGATAATATTATATCAGCAGTTTTATTATTCATATATTTTTTTATAAGTATAAATCGATTGGGATCAAGTGTCCCAAGTCTCCCCTATAGGTACTCAACAACAAACCAATTTCCGAGTGTCAGGTACTTAACATTAATCGGTGGTATCCACAGTAATTTTATCTTAACCTTTAGTACTTTTTTCACATAAATATTCTAAAAAAATGATTAGTCTCAGTATCAATATCAATACACTCAACTTACGAAACGATCCAACAAAATAGAGAATATAAAGATGTGTCCACTGGAGCGAACTGAACCGAATTGACATGCCGAATAAATAAACTGCCTTAAGAAACAAAGAAAAGACTTCTTTTTTAACTTTTGTTTAAAATCCACACATCTGGTCTACAAATGGTGTACCTACTGACCATTGCGTATCCCTGCAACAAAATTCATAAATGCATGGTATATAGTTAGGTAACTAACATTGAAATTAGACCGCTAGATTCTAAATTATTATACAATACGATTCAAATCAGTTAACGATTCTGAAGTTAGCCTCGAGTCGCCTCCCGCATACCCGCCCGACCCCTCTGACACCTTTGCGGCGCTACTAGTAGCTAACATCAGAATCGTTAAGTGATTTTAATCGTATTGTACAATTTGTACATAATCGGAGGTCAGAGTTATTACTGGTCTGCAACGCGCAACCATGTTTATTTTAAACACGATATACCTACGAATAGCCTAAGAAAGATACGGTCGCGTTATCATATATAAAAAAACAATATTAAATGGATATAAATGGACATTTCGCAAGGCAATTAAGGCATGTTGCCAAACCGCCGTTTTTATTAACAGAGTAAGAACTGTAATTTCTACGAGAGTGGTTTTGTTGCATAGAGTTATCCCTCTATGTCATATGCGTTCGTACGTAAGTGCGACAGACAGAGAGAGGGGGAAAAGTCGAATCATGTTGCAAGGTTGTGCAAACAGACTTCGGGATATCTCCGTCTCTATCGCACTTATGGTTTATAGTAGTTGAGTGACCGAAACGGAGATATACGCGAAGTTCGAGATTCTAGCGCCGCTGTTTTTATTGAAGTGAAATTAGTGGAAAGTCATGGAGATCATTGTTCGACGTCGTTCGTCGTTCGTGTTAACCGGCCCCGCTCTCGTTGCAAATATGGCAAATGAAAATTTGTCACATAGTGATAGCTGCGACGATATTGTGACGTTAATGCCGTTGCCGTTGTTGGAACATTCTTTGATGGAATGGGGCTTGTCTCCAGCGACGATTAAGAATTTTCAAGGTATGTAATTTGATTAACTTACTAGTACATCGTTGATACCTCTACAATAAGTACTTATTTAAGTTACGTTGATAGATTCGATGTGTTGCGATCTCAGATCATAGAAACAAATAATTTGAGATCGCAACACACGGCTATATACTAGTCTAGTGTAATTTTATGTGTTTGTTATGCAAATTATGCAATTAAAAATGGCGAATTACGGCAAAACATGATGACACGTGTTGTACGTTTTCAAACACTTGAAATTATCTAAAACTGTTGTGCGATTGTAGTGTTTTTTTTTTAAATTTTAAACCATTGTTGGTGGAATACGAATGTAAGTACAGTTCCCGGCAAACAACTTGAACATGCGGGACGAAGTGGGGGGGCAGCTTGCACGTACCATTCGCCTTTGCGCAGGCAAGGCCATTTGTTCAAGAAGTTTGACGGCATCTGTATCTCTTGAGCGTCTTATCTCACGATTATTTCTGATTTTTTTAGTCAACGAGATCACATTCCAGTTGCTGGATGACATTCAGGAATCTGAATTGAAAGAACTCGTGCCGAGTTTAAAAGAAAGAATACTTTTCAGACGCGGACTTCATAAGCTAAACGAAATAATTCATGTAAGTACCTTTCTACCTATAAAAAAAAATCTCGAGACTGATGAATGATTGTGATTTGGTGAAGGCACAAGTGGCTAGCCAGAGACCAGTGGTCAGCCTTTTGAGTCGTTTGAGGTGTGTTGAGGAAGCCATTTTTTTTTTTGCTGCACATGGTCTTAACAGGTATGAAAACCATGTTTTAATGTTTTAAGAGTTATTACTTTTTGTTTATGATTGGTTTATTTATTAGTTAATCTATTAAATAACATTGTATTTTAAAATAAAAATCACTATTTAACCTATAAATTGAGAGGGCTGACTACTGGATACCATTTTTTATACTATAATGTTATCATTTTAAATACGTCTACCAAATGAAAGATTTATAAATTCTCCACAGGTGATAATGATGTAAACTCCATTTGGCCCATGTATGACAGATTTAGATGATTTTGAACCTAGAAATTATGGGTTGGGGTGTATGAAGGGGTGGCCGGTTTTTGGACTTAAAAAAATTCTCATAGTTTTTTAAAATTCTCATTTTTGTTGTATTGTCTTTTCCTATCATAAAAAATGCGTAAAGATAAGCATGTTTTATAATTTAAACTTTTTCTCTCAGATCGGTATTTACCGAGATAATTGTGTTCAAAAGTCAGTCATTTTTAACAGAAAATTTCGGTATTGGGAAATTGATGCCAATATATCACCTCATTTTTATCAAAGTATTCTATAGAACATCTACAAGAAGCATAAAATGTCAAATAAACTTTTCTCTGCTACCATCCGTTTTGGAAATATTAAATTATTAAATTAATAGGTATTTATGAACATTATGTATGGAGTATTTGAGACTATAAAAGCAAATTAATACCCTTTACCCTTGTAAGTAGATTATATTGACACACTTAAAATTATTATTTACAGGACACAGCATCTGAAGATACGAATAGCTTGTGCTCAATTGATGTATGTAGCATCAGTAGCGGAAGTAGTGCAGAGTTGAATGTCAAGAAAGTAGCAGCCCTTGAAAAATTTCATGTAAGTTTCTTTCTTTTAGTTATTTTGGCCAGTATTTTGCCTCAATAGCAACCCTCGTCAAAGATTTTCACGCTATTGCTTAGATCTCGTCCATGTATCGTTTTCGCTGTGTCGTTCCTTCTTTTAATAATTGTATCTCATTTCAATAGGAACAAACTGATTTAAAATCTATTTTGAAGACAACCACTTGTGGAGAGTTATGTCTAGCTTCAGTGAACAAAAGCATTGACATGACTATAAGAAACCATATTACCAAAACTGTAGTCGAATATTACATTAAACAGTATGGTTCTATGTCAAGTCGAGATTTTGATGACATGTCCAGCCAAATAACAATACTGTTTCCTTCAGAATGCAAGGTTTTTAATTATTTCATACCTATGAGTAGAAGTAGAAGAAAGTAGAAGCCGACAGAGAATGCTTATGGAGGTCCTAAAACCGTCACACACTTATAAAAAATATATATTTACAGCAAGGCATCTTATGATATATTTTCCGTACTATGAGGGGCGTTAAATAAGTTCTCGGTATCGGCATGATCGACGTGATTTCTGATTCATGACAATAATTTCTGATTATTTTTCGCACTGTATCACTGTTCATGAATACAATAAATATATGTAAAAATATTTATTAAATTAATTTAATCACATTTTGTATGCACGTAAAACAAGAAAAAGTATATTTAATAACTAAAAATTATACGATACGAATAACTTCTGTTTTTAATGACGATATACCGAGAACTTATTGAACGCCGGTCGTAGTTGGCAGAGTCGACACACTCGAGCTGTAATATACAGGATGTATGGCATAAAATACACCGTGGGCTGGACAAGTGTTAATTGGCCCAAACGTGTTGCAAGTGACCCTACCTACAGTCTTTTAGCAGACGATATGCCATACACCCCTGTATATTAATATATCATACTATAGGTAAATGTGTTATGCGCTTATTTGTAAGTATTTATTTATATTTTATTTTATTTACTTATTTCCATACATGACCCCCAGGATGCTGTTGGAGCTTCCTCTAAGCCTGTTCAGTAGCGAGGCGATTTTCTTTCGCATATATAAGTGCCTGAAAACTGTCTGTGCGGGCCTCCGCAGCTAAAGCTAGAATCCATTTTGCATAGTACCTACACATAGTAACGCATTTTACGTGTGTTTCCTTACTAAGTAGGTAGTTTAGCAAATTAATGCGTAGTAAAATGTAGTTTGCAGTATTCTAGTAAAAGCTTATAGATATGGCATGGAAATCAAATCATTGCCAAAGCGTTAATCTTTCATTAAATACGTACAGTTAAGGGCATAAATATGTTAACCTTATTGTATTGTATTGTTTCGTACCCAAAGGGTGGCAAACGGACTGCTATTACGACTCCACTGTCCGTCCGTCTGTCACAAAGCTGTATCTAATGAACCGTAATAGATGGAGACTTGGAATTTTCACAGAATATATATTTGTTTCTATTGCCGCTATAACAACAAATAATAAAAACCGGCCAAGTACGAGTCGGACTCGCGCTCAAAGGGTTCCGTACCATTATCAATAAAAATCCTGGTAAGGGCATTTATTTGTGCGATGAGCACAAATATTTGTTCCTGAGTCACGGATGTTTTCTATGTATTTAAGAATTTATTTATCTGTACAAGCATAGGTATGTTTATCGTCATCTAGTACCCATAGTACTAGCTTTGCTTAGTTTGGGACTAGGTCGATTTGTGTATAAGATTGTGAAATAGAAAATAGAAACAAAAAAAAAAAAAAACTGTTTTTTAGTATTTGTTGTTATAGCGGCAACAGAAATACATCATCTATGAAAATTTCAACTGTTTAACTATCACGGTTGATAAGATACAGACATACGGACAGACATACAGACAGACAGACAGACAGATGGACAGCGGAGTCTTAGTAATAGGGTCCCGTTTTACTGTTTGATAAATTAAAGGAGACCCTCATATTCACGAAAGGCATGTGCGTGTGCGAATAAGGACTATAATTGTACACATATGTATGCCCTTGACTGTACCTATACCTACCAGAGTGCGGCAGTTATTACTTAGGTGGGTAATAAGTAATCAATGTGACATTGTATGTTGTCATTTTAGGAGACGTATTATGTTCCAAGCCGGAAATATTCGGCTAAATCATACATTCCTGCCAGGGGGAAGTTAGTGGACAGGTACCACAACCAAAAAAGAACATTGAGAAAAAGTGGGGTTCTGAAAACTGCCCAACACGCCGTGGACAAAAGTGATACTACTGAAGGTAGGCAGGCATAGACTAAATAATAAAATAAAAAAATAGACTGATCATTACAAACAATAAAGTGTGGCCGTTTGCTTTATACACTCAAGAGCAAAAGTGGCCGTTTGCTTTATACACTCAAGAGCAAAAGTGTCGGGCCGGTGAAACACCGTTATATTTTCTAAAACAGTGCAAGGTTGTACAAAATTCAAAATTCAAATATTTATTCTGTAAGTAGGCCTCACTCAAGGGCTCTTTCACATGTCAGAGCTTACAAATACAATTAATTAACATTAAATGACTTGAATTGAATACATTAGCCGAGAGATGTACAGAGTCTCCGGGTCAATTATATCACAATAATCTTATTCTATAATAAAATGTCAAAATGAAACAAAAATAATAATAATAATAATAATGGAGATGTAAAGTCTCGAGCGTCAGATAAAATAAATTAACGGAGATGTAAAGAGTCCCTGGTCAAATAATCTAATGCTACAGAACTGGAATGTAACCAACATGTCAAGATCAAAATTACAATAAAACATACAAATTAAAAATTAATAAAAATTGAGACAGCCAGTAACAGCGGCGACCCAAGCAGCAAGCGACTCACTCAAGGACACAATAACAAATAAAACAACAAATAAAAAAATAAAAAAAATAAAAAATAAAAATAAAAGTTACGACGGCTTTTGAGATTGAAGGATTTACCATGTATATTTGTCTTCCATATATTCTTCGATCTTGTAGTATCCTCTCCTTAAAAGAGCATTTTTTATATATTCTTTGAATGAATTATAAGGAAGATCCCATACATCTTTGGGTACTTTGTTGTAAAACCTTATACAGTTACCCAAAAACGATTTTTTGACTTTCTGCAAACGAAACATTGGGATAACTAATTTATGTCTGTTTCGTGTATTTATATTATGGACATCAGACTGCTTCTTGAACGACTTTATGTTTTTGTGTGTATACATAATCACGTCCAGTATGTACTGTGAAGCCACTGTGAGGATACCTATTTCCTTAAAGCGTGCTCTCAGAGAGTCTCGAGAGCCAAGATTATAAATCGATCGGATCGCCCTCTTTTGAAGGACAAAGATAGTTTCTATATCAGCTGCTTTCCCCCAGATCAATAAGCCATATGACATGATACTGTGGAAATAACTAAAGTAAACTAGGCGAGCAGTCTCCATGTCTGTGAATTGCCTAATTCTCCTCACTGCATACGCGGCAGAGCTGAGTCTATTTGCCAAAGCAGAAATGTGGGGGGCCCATTGTAGGTTAGAGTCCAAGGTGAGTCCCAGAAAAAGCCTTTTTTCGACAAGGTCCAGCTTCTCTCCGTTTAACATTATAGCTGTCTCAACCTGCCTTACATTTGGCAACGTGAACTTCACACATTTTGTTTTCGTGGCATTTAGAAGTATATTATTTGCCGTAAACCATTCAAGCACTTCCTTCAAAATTACATTAATATGGTCAAAGTCACGTATATTCCTATCAACTTTGAAAATTAGTGAGGTGTCATCAGCAAATAAAACTATCTCACATTTATTGCTTATAAAATACGGCAGGTCGTTTATATACACAAGAAAGAGAAAAGGTCCCAGAATTGAACCTTGAGGTACACCGAGTTTCACAGTCGTGCCACTTGACACACTCCCGTTTACGACCACTTTTTGAGTTCTTTGGCCTAAGTAAGACATTATAAGGTTTAGGGCTTCAGCTGACAGTCCGTAGTGCTTTAGCTTGTATAACAGCGTATCATGCTCCACACAATCAAATGCTTTGGAGAGATCGCAGAAAACGCCTATAGCATCATGTGAGTGTTCCCAAGCATCATAAATGTGCTTGATGAGCACAGAGGCGGCATCTGTTGTCGAACGGCCTCTTGTAAAACCAAATTGCTGAGTGTGAAGTAGTTCATGTTTATTAAAATGTCGAAGCAATTGGTTCAGTATAATTTTTTCAAACACCTTACTGAGGACAGGTAATATAGAAATTGGTCGGAAATTTCCAAGCTCCTCTTTACTTCCAGATTTAAATACAGTCTTTAATGTTGTCATGATCTCAATTAAATTTTACATCTAAAATGCAGAAATAACAGTTAAAACATGCTACAAGGTTTAAATCGGACTTGTATAAACCCATGAAAAAAACAACGTTAACGGAGCGAGATATCGCAAAAATCGTCATTTCTGGATATTGATATTTTTTTTATTATAGGATCCCGGAAATAGATAAGAAAGAATAGTATATTATGTCAATAAGACCAAGTGTTATAGTAGTTTATGTGACTGTACATAATGAAGGGCATTAAAAACGAGTGCGGGTTTATGAAACGAGCCGCAGGCGAGTTTCATAATAACATCACACGAGTGTGTTAATGCCTAATTATGTACAGTTACATACACAACTTTATCTATCCACATATCATAAGTCTCCATGATGCATTCTGGAGCCGCATATTATGACCGGCATCGCGGCGTTGTTTTCTGGCAGTTTTCATAGTATTTTATTGAATTCAGAGACAAACTAGAGTCGGCGTCAACTGTCATATCATTCGATATCTTACTTACGTGCGACATTTGTCAAATTTGTATGCAAATTAATTTATTTCGAACTAAACGTCATCTCGACTGATATTAGAATAGAGGTCAAATCAAATTGCATTGTATTTCAGAGGTGTTCGAAATTTGAATGTAATAATAGCATCGAAATCGATGTTATTATTTAGCAATAATAACCAGGGACTGATTTCGGTTACGGTTATAGCGGTATGCAACCGGTATTCCATTACGGTACCGTTATGTCGTAAAAATTATGCGCGCCGCGCGAATATAACGGTACCTTAACCGTTTTGAAATATCGGTTATCGGTATAGGTTTTAAATGCTACCGTCACCTTTATGATACCGGTTGGCAACCGGTATTATAAAGGTACCTGAAAAAAATAAGCGAGCTGGCATCGCCGCCATTGCCTGCCGCGCCTGTTCATTCATTGCGTATGATATTTGGATAGATAATAGTACATTTCGATGCTAGTGCGGAAAGTTTGTCATTACTTCACGAGCGCCGAGATATCTAAGGTAGGTAGTAAGATAGTAGGTAAGACTCGGGACGAGTGAAGAATGACATTTCCGCACGTGTATCGAACGACGTTTTTTAATACAGTTGCGAAAAAAAAAGAAAAACAACAAGTAAGAACAGTATTAAAAAAATTTTTTTTTTGAACAACTTCATTATTTTTCAACTGTATTACAATTGTTCGGGCCGCGCGATTACCCGACCGTTTATTCTGTAAGCGGCTCCGTGAACGCGCCTCTTTGCTTTTGACAGTGACACTTGACTTGTCATAAATTTTCACATGTAACACGTCAGAGTTCGGTGGAACAACGTGCTTTGTTTTTTGGGTTGTAATCGCTCGTTTTGTGGACAAGGTCCGAGTGTTTTGTTGGGATATTTGGTGAAGTGTTTCGAGACTCGTGTTGGTGGCCTGAAGGCCCGAGTCGTTTAAGTGGAAAAAGAACATTTGGTGAAGAAAGGTGACGGGGGATTTGGCGCCTGGGATTGGAGCCGCGCCTTGTTGGCAACAGCCCGCGGAGCCCCATCAGCGACCACAACAGACTTGTAACTTGACATGATGACCTTTGACGGCTAACTAGACAGACTCTGCCATATCGTGTCGCCGGTGGTCATGTAAGTTGATACCATATGACCCGCGTATCGCGTGGCGGTTTGGCTCGCTCGCACTAGGAGCGGAGTTGGAACAATTATTGGTACGCAGAGCGTGGTTTACCACAAAAGAAAAAAAACGCGAATTTTGATCGTTTTTTTTTTTTGGTAAAAAGGGTATTTTGAAGTTACATTTGTTCAAATCAGTAACTAGCTTACAATTATTGAAAACCGCTATTTGGTGGCACTGCAAGCGTTTTGTACAGTATATCTCGAGAAGTTATTGTCCTTGTAGTGAAAATTATAAAGATTACAGCCTCCGGGAAGGAGTTTTCTTAATGTTTGGTACAATTCAATTTGAAATGTAATTGAAGGCTAATCTAAGCCACATATCTGATTGATTGTCATTGGAAAGGCCATTCATAGTTTGTTGTTTGGTAATAAGGCATTTGTTTTGTTCAAGCTGCTATAAGCAGCATTTTGCTAAATATATATTTGTAAGCTTAATTGTTGTAAGAATTATGTAACTAGCCAATTATAGATTATAGATTTGAGCTTCCACTGCGTTTTGAGAATCTATATTGGTTGTTATTGTAAGGCATTTCTGTAATTGAGTTGATATTTGGTTTTGATTCACTAGGGTGACCAAGAGATTGGAATTTCCACATTAATTAAATTAATTTTAATTTTCTTTGGTATTGTTTGGAAAATAATTTAAAATGGGATCTACACCTATGTCTAAGATCCGGTCTGCACTGCGTTGGTTTTCATCTGCAGCAGCTTTGGTTGACAGAAATGACCGGAAAGAGGCTTTGTTGGCCCGGTACGAGGAGATACCGGACCGTCTCAAGGATGTGGAGTTCCAGGTTGAACTCTACCTAGCGGAGCCCAGCCGGACGAGCCCGGAGGCCGAGCAGGCGGAGCGGGACTTCGAGCAATGTATGGATTTTGGCGACAGGATTGTCGAGAGGGCTTCTGAGATACTGCGGGTTCGGAATGGTGCGGCCCAGGATGATGTGAAACACGCAGTTATCAATAACCCGGGGTTGGCAGCGCGTTGCCAGCCATACAGATGCCGGTCTTCCGAGGAGACCTGGACGAGTGGACCAGCTTCATCGACCTCTTTGATAGTTTGGTGCATGCCCGGATGGACCTGCCAGCGGCGTTTAAGTTGGCGCAGCTGATGTCTGCTCTCGTTGGGGAGCCGCGCGACTTGATCGCGCATTTGTCGGTCACCGACGACAATTATGAAATCGCGCGCACGTTGCTGAAGGACCGATACCAGAACGTGCGGCGACTTGCGGATACTCTTATGACTAAGATCTGGAATATCCCTCGGATCGCTCAGGCTTCAGACATCCGGCTGAAAATGCTGAATCCTGTTTTGACAGCGACCAAGGGTTTAGAGAACCTTGGTTTGCCGGTGGACCAGTGGTCCTACATATTGTTGAATTTTTTGTTGAACCGGCTGCCGGCTGATGTAAGGGCCAGGTTTGAGCACCGGTATGGTGGTGAAAGTGCTCAGCATCTGCCGACCTTCACCAATCTTATCGACCAATTGGAACTTGAGTGTCGACGGGCCGACACCTCGGATTTACCTCCACCCCCGAGGCCTCCTGGGGCCCAGCGGGCCCAGGGGAGAGTTGCACCTCAAAGGGGAGGGTGGGGCAAATCGGCCCCACAACCAGCGGGTCCTCACCAATATAATATAAGTGCATTGGACCCTGAAGTCTGCCTATGCTGCAAGAACCCTGGCCATCGGGTGCCAGCGTGTCCGAAGTTTCTTGCGCAGCGGGTTGTGGGACGCCGCAACATTGCTAAGCAGCGGCAATGGTGCTTTGTTTGCTTGGGCCCACATTTTGTGAGAGATTGTGCCCACCCGCAGGCGTGCAGTTCCTGTGGTGGGAAGCACCACCCCATTTTGTGCATGAACCGCAGTGGGGGTACACCCCCCCCTGCGCAGGGGTCATGCTCCCCTGTTCGGAGTCAGCAGCGGGCTGACCAGGGGCCCATGGCTGAGGAGGAGTGGGGACGTCGGGTAACACCCCCTTCCCCTCCCCTCCAAAACTACGCGACTACTTCGCACGCACCCGTGCCCCAACGGGGGGCCCTTACGGGCGGGTGCCCGCAAACGCCGCCACCCCGACAGGCGCCACGGATGTCGCCGCCGCTTGTGGAGC
The DNA here is from genome assembly GCA_963854355.1 of Epinotia brunnichana. Taxonomy (NCBI): domain Eukaryota; kingdom Metazoa; phylum Arthropoda; class Insecta; order Lepidoptera; family Tortricidae; genus Epinotia; species Epinotia brunnichana. The sequence continues at coordinate 26,314,549 of OY977944.1, forward strand.
GACCCCGCTTGGCGTCGGGACCTCCGGTGTACGGCAGGAGTAGGACATACCAGGGGCCGCAGGCGGCACGCATGGCGCGACGGCAGTACCAGCCGGAGTGGGACCCGCTCGAGCGGTACGAGCGGCCCTCCCATGCGGAACAGGACGCAACGCGTTATCCCTGCTAGGGATACGCCGCCCACGCACCAGCAACCGCCACGCCCTCGGAGACCGTGTTATTGCCCACGGCTTCGGTTTGTGTTTGGGGCCCTGGCGGAGGATCAGCCTGCGTGCGCTCTCTTCTTGACACGGGAGCGCAAGGCTGCATGGTATCCAGCAGGTTGGTGCGACAGTTGGGATTGGTTGTGAAACCCCACCCGGAAAGTATACGTGGGGTAGGCAATGTGACAGTGTCAAACCTGGTAGGGCAGACCTTACTCACCTTTGGACCGGATCCCACTTCACGCGCGAGGATTACTGCTCCCGCGTTAGTATTGGATGAAGTGGTGGGGAGACTCCCCCAGGTGAAGCTGCCTCCAGAGGTTCGGAGTTTGACAGCTGGATTAGTTCTGGCGGATGTTGGATTTGACAGACCTGGTCCGATTGACGTGTTGCTGGGTGCAGACGTTCTTGGGCGGGTGCTGTTGAGCGGCAACCGTACCTTACAGCCTGGCGGACTGGTTACACTGGAAACGGTGTTTGGCCATGCTGTAATGGGTTTGGTGTTAGCGGCTCCACCGCCTCCTACTGAGGAGGGCTGTCTGGTTGGAACTGCTCTTTCAGAAGCCGTGCAACGGTTCTGGGAGATTGAGGAACCACCTACCGCGTCGCGTATGAGCCCCGAGCAGGAAGAGTGCGAACGGTTTTACCAGAATAATACTGGGCGCCTCTGCTCTGGTCGGTTCATAACACGACTTCCTCTGCTCATCCACCGACCTCCTCTCGGAGCGTCACGTGAGATGGCTGAGAAGCGGCTGGTTTCGATGGAACGCCGAATGAGAAGAGATGCGCTCTTCCGGCAGAAGTATGTGGACTTCATGAGGGAGTACGAGGGTTTGGGACACATGTCGGTGGCTCGGATGGATTGGAGAACAGTGGAGCACTGCTTCCTGCCGCATCACGCGGTCCTAAAATCCCCGGAGTCCAAGATTCGCGTGGTCTTTGATGGGTCCGCGGCCACCTCGACTGGGGTGTCATTGAACCAGTGTTTGCATGCAGGTCCTAAGCTGCACAAGGATATCACGGATATCCTCACAAATTTTAGGAAACATCAGGTGGTGTTCGTCGCCGACATCCGGATGATGTTTCGGCAGACAGTGATCCATCCTGATGATCGTCGGTATCAGCTGATCTTGTGGCGCGAGAGCCCTGATGAACCGATGTTGGTGTACGAGTTGAATACGAATACATACGGCTTGAAGAGCAGCCCGTACATTTCAATTCGAACTTTGTTGGAATTGGCGACTCGAGAGAGACTGAGGTTCCCTCGAGCGTCCGCCATTTTGGAACGGGACTTGTTTGTCGATGACGTGTGCACCGGGGCAAACAGTGTCGAAGAGGCTTTGGTTTTGCGGGATGAGCTGGTTGAGCTCTTGCGGACGGGTGGATATGAGTTGCGCAAATGGATGTCTAACTCACCGGCCGTGGTGGCCGGCCTCCCCGAGGATCACCAGCAGGATCCGCACCTCTTCGAAAATGTCGAGAGCCCGCACATGTTATCAGTCCTAGGCGTGCAGTATCGACCAGTCCAAGATGTGTTCACCTATCGGGTGGAACTGGATTCCCCGAGGGTCTGGACGAAGCGGCTTGTGCTGTCCACGGTGGCCAGGACGTACGATCCGAATGGATGGATCGCGCCGGTCATCTTCACGGCGAAGGCATTTATGCAGCGCCTGTGGATGGTCCAACTAGGTTGGGATGATCCGCTATCCGGAAATTTGTTAAGCGATTGGGAGGTTTTCTTCTCCACGCTCCCGGAGATAAATCAGGTCGAACTGCCGCGTAAGCTGTTGCCGGCAGGGAAATGCCGAGTAACCCTACACGGGTTTTGCGACGCCTCCGAGCGAGGGTATGCAGCTGCCGTCTACTTGAGGACGGTCAGCTCCGCCGGATCGGTCGATTTGCACTTGGTAATGGCGAAGAGCAAGGTGGCTCCCCTTCGCACGCGTTTGACCATCCCAAAATCGGAATTATCAGGAGCGGCTCTTCTTGTACGCCTACTGAACCACGTGGCCTCTACCTTGAAGGACACCGTGAACCTTGAGGAGAGTGTCTACGCATGGACTGATAGCCAAATTGTATTGTGTTGGCTGAAGTCGTCAGTCCATACTTTGGAGGTCTTTGTGGCCAACCGGGTCTCGCAGATCCAGAACTCTGAGACTGCTTTGGTTTGGAGACACGTGCCAGGTGAACTGAACCCAGCGGACGTGGCGTCCAGGGGTTGCACGGCACCTGAGCTTGTTGCCCACTCACTGTGGTGGAGACCAGATTGGTTGTTGGAACCGGAGACACTCTGGCCTGCCAGTGGTGTGATTGGGACCCCATCCTCTGGCTTGAGTGTCCACCTTGTCGAGACCGCTCCAGTGTCAGACACTGCTTGGTTGCTAGAACGGTATAGCTCTCTCGACAAGCTTGTTGGAGTAACCGCCTGGGTCAAGCGATTTATACACAATTGTCGCCACCCTGACAACCGGTCACGCGTTAGTGTTCTCGCCACTGAAGAGCGGAATGCCGCCCTACATCATTGGATTAGGGTTGTGCAGGAAGAACACTTTGGGGACGTATTGAAGCCCCTGCGGCAGGGACGTCCTAAGCTACCGAAGGCGATAGCACGCCTCAACCCGTTCATTGACGAGTCGGGCACACTCCGGGTTGGAGGACGGCTCCGCAACGCTAGCTTGCCGTACTCGGTGCGCCACCCCATTTTGCTGCCTAAGAAGGGGCATCTGGTGGAATTGTTGGTGATTGACCGCCACATAAAGAACTCGCATGCCAGCTGCAATGCACTCTTGGGCATTTTGCAGCGAGACTTTTGGATATTGAACAGCCGACGGGTTATTCGGAGCATCGTGTTTCGGTGCTTGCCTTGCTTTCGGCTCAAGGCAGCCACGATGCAGCCCCAGATGGGGGACCTTCCTCCTGATCGGGTCAACGAGGCTAGGACCTTCTCTAGGGTTGGGACCGATTTTGCCGGACCTTTTTTAGTGAAAACGTCGCGACTTCGAAATGCGAAGGTTGTAAAAGCGTATTTGTGCGTTTTCGTATGCCTGTCGACCAAGGCTGCTCATCTTGAACTCGTAGGTGCTCTTACGACGGAGGCTTTTATTGCGGCCTTGGATAGATTTGTATCCCGTAGGGGACTCTCATCTCTGATCCGGTCAGATTGTGGAACCAATTACAAGGGTGCCGACCGTTATTTACAAGATGTTGTAAAATTTTTATTTGAAAATAAGATTGATATTGGAACAGACCTCTCCCGTCGGGGTATCACCTGGACGTTTGATCCGCCAGGCTGCCCCCACTGGGGTGGAATCTGGGAGGCTTGCGTGAAGCAAGCAAAAGCCCATATGTATCGGGTAGTAGGTCAAACTGTATTGACTTTTGAGGAGCTCGCGACGTTGTTTTGTAGAATTGAGGCCGTCCTCAATTCCCGTCCGTTGTGTCCGCTCAGCTCCGACCCAAATGACCTGGAAGCGCTCTCTCCAGGCCATTTCTTGATTGGTCAGCCACTTGCAGCGTTGCCGGAGCACCCCCTCCGGGACGTACCCTCCGGTCGTTTGTCGCGCTACCAGATGCTGCAACAAATGGCTCAGAACTTTGGACCAGATGGTCATTAGAGTATTTGCATGTTTTGCAGCAGCGAATCAAGTGGACTGACAAAACCAGTCCCCCCAGAGTTGGAGACCTTGTGCTAGTTAAGGATGCTAACCTTCCGCCACTGCGATGGCGCCGGGGATTGGAGCCGCGCCTTGTTGGCAACAGCCCGCGGAGCCCCATCAGCGACCACAACAGACTTGTAACTTGACATGATGACCTTTGACGGCTAACTAGACAGACTCTGAAATATCGTGTCGCCGGTGGTCATGTAAGTTGATACCATATGACCCGCGTATCGCGTGGCGGTTTGGCTAGCTCGCACTAGGAGCGGAGTTGGAACAACAATGATGTTACAGAATAAATAATATAAAAGTTTCAAATTCCTTACTTGTTGTTTTTCTTATTTTTTCGCAACTGAATAGAAAATAGTCGTTCGATACACGTGGGAAAGTAAAAAGCACTAGTGCGCAAAATACAGCTTTGCGCACGATTTGCAACTACAGAAAGTACCACTTTTTGAGCAACTGTATTAAAATAGTACATTACTTACCTAGGGCGGTTAAACAAAGAATGTCTCAGATCGCAGGTATTTGACGCCCGAGCCGAAGGCAAGGGCGATAAATATGCGCTCTGAGGCTTTCTTTATTACCGCCCGTGGTAAGTACAACATTTTACGTCTCTATCTGGCCAGGAAGTGGGGTTTTCCGCACGCATAGCGTGCGGTAATTCCTACTTTATGGCCAGGTATGACGTCAGTCAGGATTCAGTACCACTGTCACATCAGCAGATATTGAAGAGCACCAGTTATGGCTCAAATTTAATAAGGAGCCATTTGTTGAAATTTTGGAGAAGTGGCAGAAAACGAGAGATTATCGATTGAAATACTTGGCTTGTCTTGAAAATACAATACATGATATACTCTCTGAATGGCCAAGTTTAAAAATAAGCTTAGGCTACAAACTGGTAGGTACCTATGCGATATTTTAAGTCATGTATATAGGCTTTTTTCCTGGGCCAGTCTTCTTTTTTAGGGTTCCTTCGTGTGGGAGTCAAACTCGCACTTAGGCGTTTTTTTTTCCTGTATGTGATAAGCCTTTACTTTTTTTTTATATATAATGTGTTATTACCAATAACTTATGTCTATGTCTATATATTATATTCATACATCCATTTTATATATGTCGAACATAATTGATTGTTACGTAGTCATTTATATTTTTTACTAGTATGTATTTATCCTGTTTTAAAAATCAAGCTGTAGGTATCTGCACTACTCTCTTTAATATTTGTATTTAGATCTGCTTTTATTTGTGTCTTGTAATTTGTGTAAAGGATTCACTGAAAATCAGCGTCGGGGTTTTCCATGCTCCGACACATGCTGAGTGGACTCCTTTTTGAGACAACCCTCAACATTGTACTTCTTTTTATTTTTTCCTAGTTTTAAGCATTTGTACTTAATGTTGTGGTTGTGTTTATCAAATAAATCATTCATTCATTCATTCAAATGCCTAATTCGACTTATTTTCAGATTGAAACCGACTTTGATGCGACTCATCCCGACCGTGGGCTAAATTTGTTAAGGAAGTGGCCGAAGTTTATGGAAAAAGCTCTACCACATTTGAAAAAACTTAAATCAAGTGAATTAAATATACTTGAGGAAAATCCATTGGAAGGTAATAGATTTTAACATCTGTACTATATATAAAGTTGTAAAACAAAAAACATTCTCATCACACTAATATCTGCCCTTACATGGATTCGAACCCAGGACCGTCAACTTCGTACGCAGCGTCACTTCCTCAACCGGTCGTCAAATAATTGAATTTAGGTTTTTATTTTGTTTTATTATTCATTTTAGATGCCAGAGACTACATTTATTTTAAATTAATGGCTCACAAAATGCCACCAACTGTGAAAGTGCCAATAAGAGACAATGACAAAAAAAAGAAGCTTTACAAACCCAGCATCGTGGAGTCGCAGAATGCGTTCATTTTGCATGTAACGGTAGGTACATTTAATCAAATAATGTTAATTTCTAAATTTGTATTAAACTAGTAGGTACTTGTCCAATTGGGAATGGATGAAAATTTTAAAAGTGCCTGTTTTTTTTTGGTGATAGGAATAACCTTCCTTAGCACCAGAAAAAAGTTGCAGTCTCTTCAGCTGCGTCATTTATTTTTGAAAAGTATCAACATTTGCCTCACGTACGTTTTGGGCTTAGAACGGCAAATAAAACACTTTGCTTGATCCGTCTCATATTACAAAAAAATATCTTAAAAATCCGTGGTAAACTGACACTGGCAATGATATTGACAGCTATATTTAAAATGTTTTTTGTAATATGAGACGGATCAACGAAATTGTCTCATTCGCCGTCCTAAACCCAAAACGTAAGTGAGGAAACTGCTTATATTTTTCAAAAATAATTGACGCAGCTGAAGAGTCATCAACTTTTTTTAAGGAAGGTTATTCCTATCACCAAAAAAAAACAGGCACTTCTAAAATGTTCATCCATTCCCCATTGGGATGTTTCCTGGGGAAACAATATAAGTAATAATTCTAACGTTCTGTTCTGGATTAAATTATTTCATATTCATACATTCATATTAGTAAGTCACTTAAATTTCAATGGACACGTATTTTTTGCTTTATCAAATCAATAAAAAACTGCGCGTCAATGTGCGGGAAATGGGCTAAATTGTCTCTCTGAGGATACTGACCCCGTCCTCCCTAATCCTATATTACATAGCATATGACGAAAAGTCGAGAGTTTGTCGCGTTTTCACGGCTACTGGAAACGCACTGACAGCGGTGGCGGCGCGGCGCGGAGGCCGTACCGGTTGTATTGTTCGAGCTTATACGAAAGGGTCCGCACAGAATACCGCGCCACGCCGCGCCGTTCTGTGGGGAGTACGGATCCTTTCATACTAGCTCGAGCATAAGGCTAAGCACGCACTACGGATTTAGGTACTGCGGAAAATATTTTTTGATATAACTGCGATTTTAAAAACGTTCCGCAACTCGCCGCACCGCAGTGCGCGCGTAGCCTTACAACCGGTACCACCTCCGCGCCGCGCCTATACCGCTGTCAGTGCATTTTAGCTTAAATGATTGTAATTGAATTTTGCCCTTATCGCTATAAAGTTTGTAAGTGTGGGTGTTTGTTTACCTTTTCATGCAGAAATCATAATTAGGTCACTAATTGGCATTTTTTTTTATAGAACCAAAGTGAAATAAGAAATAAACTGGAGCAGTGCCAGAAGGTACATCTGAGCAGAGGAACTACATTCCAACCTCTTATCATCGCCGTCGGGCCGACTTCCAAGGACATACAGGACTTCTACGTGGCAGTCGAACATGTCTTATATAAAATGGATTCTCTGCTGAAAGCAGTAGACGTATGTTTCAAAGTCATACATGTTCTCAACGCTCAGTACCCGACGGAAAGCATAAGTACTTGGACGTTCATTCAAAAATATTTTTATGATATTGACTGCAAGACTGATAAGAAAATTTCGTCAGTTTCGTGTTTCTTATCTGATCTTTTGTAAATTTGTCGCTTATTCACAACAGTGGATATTTTTAATTCGTTTCACAATGTTCGTCTGTTTTGTCTGCTCGAAGGTTGCAAACAACCACAAAGAACTTATTCAACATTACAGATCTAGCCACGACTTAGGTCTAGACTCGACGTATCGATGCGCACAGTCGAATTGTTTTAGAACATTTCAAAGTTTAAGATCATTTCGCCGTCATCTAGTTGGTCATTATGTTTCGACATCAAGCGTTACTTCAGTAATTTCTCCGACACCTAGTTTAGACGAACAAGATACTGATCATGTTTTCGACAACGTTAATGAACGTGATAGTGACCAGGAAACTACTCGTAGATCCGATACCTTGAGCAAAACCAATGAACATTTACATAAGTCTACTGCAAGTTTAGCGTTATCTTTATAAAGCAATCCCTCGTTAAACCGTAAATGTGCTACAAAAATAATCAACGAGGTTTCTGAGCTCGTAACCGGAGTTATTGGAACCATGTTATCTGAATTATTACCGAGTGCTTCCACAGATAATGACAATGCTCTACAACACATAATTTGTGCAATATCTCTATCTTTCGATGATTTAAATACAGAGAGTAGAGTTATAAAATATTTTTCTGAAAGTAATTTGTATATCCCACCTAGGAATTTCATTATAAATGAAAATGTCACTATAAGTACAGGAAATTCCACGGTGATGCTAAGGCCTATGTCGGAAACTGGAGCAATAGGTATAGTACACTCAGAGAAATTTTCCAAAAAATTTTTGGATTGCCAAATTTTTTCGAATATTGTTTGGATGAATCATTTGACGTTAACTCTATATCAAATTTTACCCAAGGTAATGTATGGAAACAAAAAGTATACGGAAAAGTCGACGACAATAACACCTTATGTATTCCATATTTCTTGTATTTTGATGATTTCGAATGTAACAACCCTTTAGGAAGTCATGCAGGGATACATTCAATTGCCGCCACGTATTACCAATTTCCTACTTTAAAAGGGGAATACGCCTCACTATTAGATAACATATTTGTTGCAATGTTACATAAATCATCCAGTAAAGTTCATGGGAATGCTGCAACTTATTACGAACTTATTAAGGAGTTAAAGTATTTAGAAGAAATTGGAATAGATTTAAAAACAACAGGAGGTAATTTTAAAGTCTATTTCATATTAGGAATGATTATTGGGGACAATTTGGGACTTAATACTGTTCTTGGATTTGCAAAGTCCTTTTCAAGTAACTATTACTGTCGAATATGTAAGACTCATAAAAACATTATGCAAAAGCAATGCAAACAAGATCCCAATTTCCTACGAAACCAACACAATTATGACACTGATGTCGAAGTTAACAATGCAACAATGACAGGAATAAATGAGCGTTGTGCATTTAATGATATTAATACTTTTCATGTTGTTGATAATTTATGTGTTGATATAATGCATGACATATTCGAAGGAGTTTGCCATTATGACTTGACTCATATCATTTTGTATTTTACGGAAAACATTTCTATATTCAATTTAAACTATTTGAATAATAGATTAAGTTTATTGAGGTGAGCTCAATGATAAATGTGGTATGATAAAACCGGAACATTTAATGAAAAAAAAGTTTAACATGTCCGCGTCTGAAATGATGTCATTTGTTCATATATTTCCCTTGTTGATAGGAGATTTAATACCTGAAGATGATAATGTATGGCATTTTTTTCTTACACTGCTAAAAATAATTGACATTCTTCTTTGTAGAAACATCGATAACAGTACTGTATTGTATTTAGAATCCTTAATAAGCGAACATCACGAAAGTTACATCCAACTGTTTCATGACACTTTAAAACCGAAACATCATTTTATGCTGCATTATCCGCATATCATAAAACAGATAGGACCGTTGAGACTAATATGGTGTATGCGATTCGAAGCTAAACATAAACAATTGAAAAAAACAGCATCACTTATAACGTCAAGGAAAAATTTGCCACTGACTTTGTTAATAAAAGAACAGTTGGCTTTTGCGCACAAACTTTACATAGGAAAAGGATGTGAAAGTAGAATAGAGTTAGGCTCCCAGAAATCTGAACTCTATTCTGAATCCAGTATTGATACTCATATAAAAGATGTCATCATTCCTAATGATGTAAATTTAGCAATCTATTTTAACTGGGTTTATTTTAATGGGATTAAATATGTGCCTGGAATGATCTTAATAACATCGAATGAGGCATGCTATCAGTTTTTTAGAATAGAATTTATTTTGAGTCTACATCAAATAAAAGCATATATTTTCTATCAGAACAAATTGATTATATTGGATTCAATTGTCATTTACAGGCACATCAGCTCAATCCTAATGAGACTGGCTTATTCAGGTTCATTATGCCAGAAGATCTCATTTATGCACCGACACATTCTCATATTATGGGTAATGGAGATTTGTACTGCAGATTAAAATATATGTAGGCATTGTAGGCAGGCACAAACGAGGCTATTTATTGCAAATATGGGTATGATTATTTTTTTTAAAAGATCGCGAGTCCTACTAATGCCAGAACTAAACTTTATAACAGTATAGATAAAAACACGATAAATAAAAAGTGTGTAAAAACGAAATTACCTTTGATAATTTACTATAAACCTTTAATGTATACAAAAGCGATACCACTTATAGTTTTAGCGCAATGTGCCACCAAATACAAACGTTTTTATTAAATTTTATATTTTTTCAGCTGTTTGTTTAGTTTTCCAATCGGCCATTCCGCGAATTATACATATTCGTACTGCTTAAACGGTGTTACTTTAAATACTATAGACTTTGATAGGTTTTTCTGCAATCTATAGGTAAAAAACTATTTTCTGTATTTTTTCCAAATTTTTATGCCCAGAGATAAGGGGTAGGCGAGGAAATGGTCAATTTTCGCCTATTTCCTTAAATAACTTCAAAACTGTTTATCTTAAAATTATGAAAAAAATATTTTTGAGATCTTTATAATGTATTCTTTCATTTAATATGTCACACGATATATATAAAAGTCTATGGTATTTAAAGTAACACCGTTTAAGCAGTACGAATATGTATAGTTCGCTGAATGGCCCAATGATTTAAATTGAAAAAATAAGCATGAAAACGGTAAATGAAAGAGTTTAGAAATAAATTATACCTTGTTAAAAAGAAAATATTCTATTTTTACTTCATTTATACAAATCTTGGCGATAAAGTGTGAAGCTTTTGAGAAAACTAAACAAACAGCTGAAAAAATATAAAAATTATTAAAAACGTTCGTCTTTGGTGTCAGATTGCGCTGAAACTATAAGTGATATCGCTTTTGTATGTACATATTAAAGGTTTTATAGTAAATTAATAAAGGATTCGTTTGGTCTTGCACAGTTTTTGTTTATCGTGTACAGTTTTCTTTTAAAATGGAAAATACCGCGATCTGGGACATTTTCAAGGACGCGGGGGGTGAAACTCGCCACAGAGGGAGGGGGAGAGTAGATAAAATTTAACTTGGCTCTATAACCTACATATCCTGATAGATAAAACTTCTCCATTAATTTTGCCAAATTTTCCATACATTTGAATCTAGTTTTCTTGAGCTATATGTTTGGACATCAAACGTAACTTCAGTAATTTCTCCAACACCTAGTTTAGACGAACAAGATATTGATCATGTTTTCGATAACGTATATTTTAACATCTATACTGTTATAAAGTTTATGTTCTAGTATTAGCAGGACTCGCGATCTTTTGAAAATAATATGACTATGGGAACCGAGGTTGAAGTATGTTGCGGGTGATGGGCTAGCAAGCTATCACTGCATTACCACATTTTCTCCATTTTTAAAACTACAATTGCTAAGTGGCACTGAAAATAAATTTAATGTGCCCTGCCTACCCCTTTTGGGAATACAGGCGTGAGTTTATGGATCAAAATCCAGGAGGATGAAGTTGGTAAATTTCAAGTAAAGGATTTCTTGTTTTTTTTTATTGGTTTTGTTCTGGAAACCAGTTGAAATCATTGACTGCCTAATCTTTAATTGATATCTGAACGGGGCAAGTTTGAAATTCGTGGCTAATTTTAAGTAATAAAAATTTTAAGTTTTGTAATATGTTTTGTAAGTGTTCCCGACGCCGAGTTCCGACACGACGTCTTGAATTGAATAGCATAATTCCGCTATTCCGCACCTGCCAAACTAGGCTATCGGGCCGTTCATGCAAATGGAGTCCTAAATATCGCGGCCTCAGATCATAGAAATAGGGTGTCGGTAATACGAGATGCGTACCGGGGGGTAAGGCTTCTCTAATATAGGTATTTTTTCTCTCATCACACACTTACATGCATACAACACGTGCTAGCCGGAATACAGTTACACACCCATCTGTGCGGATATCCATGCCCGCAGGTGATACAGTTCACACGTCTTACCTTAGCCCGCACTTAATCGTTTTGGAGTATAATTATGAATAAATGCAATTTGGGAGGCCCACCACCAATTTTTTTCTTTAACTTAACTTAATCTAGGCCTTGGCGTAGGGTGTGCACCGCCCCTACTGCCAAAAGGTGGCTCTGGGATCGCTCCCATAACGGGGCGATGTCTACATTTTTTTTTTTTTTACTTTTTTTTTGTAGAATACCGGTTACAAGTTTAAAGTCGGGCTTGCAACATAGGTTCCGCAACTAGTTAGTTTTAGGTTAGCGTAAGTTTACCGTAGGTCTAGATGCATTGGTTTCCAGCGACGGCCACGCGGACTCCATTGACGCCAAGGTACTTTGGTCGGGAATCCTATTAGGTTAATCTTATACCTTAATAGGGGCGATTCATTTTTTTATAGTGTGCGGTAGGATTGCTACTTTATGGCTAGGCATGACAACCCCAGTTTTTCCTTAATGTCCTTTTTGATTGTGGTACCTGTCTTCTCCCTGGAAGGAATGTATGATTTAGCGGAATATTTCAGGATCAGAAAATTATATACGTTTCTTAAACAGGCAATGTAACATTGATTAATAACCACCTTCTAACTGCCAAATCTGGTAGGTACAATCAATGGCATAAATATGTATGCAATTATAGTCCTTATTCTATTGAAATAAGTAAAAAAAAACCGCCAAGAGCGAGTCGGTTTGACACACCTTTCTTAAATGAATGAATGTCCCCTTTAATTTATAATGTTATTGTGTTTTAGTATTTGTTGTTATGGCTGTGAAAATTTCAAGTCTATCTATTACGGTTCATTAGATACATCTTTAAGACAGACATACATACAAACGTACAAGAATTCCGAAATATTTTTTTTAACGTACCGACATAATTGTCATTTTTAAGATTCCGTACTCAAGGAGTAAAACGGGACCCTATTACTAAGACTCCGCTGTCCGTCCGTCAGTCTGTCTGTCTGTCACCAGGCTGTATCTCACTGATACCGTGATAGTTCCAGTTGAAATTTTCACAGATGATGTATTTCTGTTGCCGCTATAACAACAAATACTAAAAACAGAATAAAATAAATATTTTTATTGACAATGGTACGGAACCCTTCGTTCGCGAGTCCAACTCGCACTTGGCCGGATTTTTTTACAACTTTATAATAGTATGGATGTTAAAATCTAAGCTTTTTTTGAAATATGGTAGCCTTGTTCATAAATATTGGCCACTTTTTTATACGAAACCTATTCTAATAGAGGGTAATTAATTTTATCATAAACCTGTATTATATAATGATTAGTTACGCTATGTCTATATGATTTATCTACGACACAGTATTGTTGTTAATTAATAAAAATGGTAGGCTTATTGTTAATTGCGTGTTTATTGTTAGTCGTTGTTATTTTATACATGCAAAAAACTGTTTGTAGAATTCCGTTAAATTTATTTAGCGTTGTAAAAATATTGTTAATTTTAGAAGGCATGACTGATTATTAGTAATTGGATTTGTAACACATTATATATTTTAGGGTCTACATACGGCTGTACATAGAGTAATATTATATATACAGCGTGTGCATTCCATATGACCATTAAAATTAAGGGTACCTAGTCCTAATTAATATCTGCTAACACCGCTTGAAGTTATCATAAATCAAAGCGCAAGCGGTACATACGAGTATATATACATATTTTAGATTTGAATTATTGTACTCGTATTGCGGTTTGCGATTTCAATAACTCAGTTGAATTATATTTGCACCACGTTTAAAATGCAAATGATATATAGATACCGGGTGATCGATTTTTGTGTTCGCATGTCACAAATTTCATAAGTATATACCTAATTGTATTACCCCTCGGTGTGCAAGTCTGGTACCAGTATATCATTACATTGTTTTATTATACCTACTTACCTTACCTTACCTTTTGAGAGTAATAAAACACTTTCTTGTTTAAATCTCGTTATTGTTTATTTTCTTGCCCACCCTGATATTTCAGACAGGTGTAGTAGGTAGTATATAATTTATTAGGGATATGATTTATCTACACCCATTTTGAAAAATCTATATACCTAGGTTTTGTGATATGGGTATATAAATCATATTAGTAACTACTACAACTCTTTTGATTTGTTTATTATACGAATCATATTTTGGTATTTTATACTAAAGTGTGATTGGTATAATATACAAAACAACATATTTGGTTTAGTATAATATACGAAGCATACTTCAGTAAGAAATACCAAAGTATGTTTCGTATAATATACTAGACAAAATACTATTGTTTTGTATAATATACCAGTCTTACTTTAGTCAGAAATACCAAAGTATGTTTCGTATAATATACTAGACAAAATACTATTGTTTTGTATAATATACCAGTCTTACTTTAGTCAGAAATACCAAAGTATGTTTTGTATAATATACTAGACAAAATAATATTGTTTTGTATATTATACCAGTCTTACTTTAGTCAGAAATACAAAAGAATGTTTCGTATTATATACAAGACAATAGTTTGATATAACAAAATCTGGTTTAGTAAAATTTACGCAAGTAAAATATTAAAAACAACAAAAGTACCTTTTGTAAATAGCCCGTAAGTAAAGTAGTAATAATAACAAAATTAGTTCAGTAAATCGTCCAATCAGCAATCGTAAAATACACAAAGTAATTTAGTGTAATTTAATAAAGTACACAGGGTAAATTATACTAAAGTCCAGTAATGAGTTTTACAAAACACAATGAAGATTATACGATACTCGGTATAGTTGAAAATACTATAATTGTTTAGTGAAATTTTCCCATTTACTAAATTGGGCTGCTAAACGGTACCATAGTTTAGTAGAATGCACGTGACTATATCAAGTAAAGAATACTAAAGTGATCATGTAAAATTTACGAAAAAAATAGTTAAAAATACTAACTACGATATTGTAAAACATACAACATCGATTTCACTAACTATACTAGAGTTATTTCGTAGAAATCACCTACATGAAGTTCGTAAAATATACATTATTTAGTATCGTGATACCTACTAAAGATGTTTAGTGATATCTATGAAAGTTCAGCATGTCATACATACTTAACAAATTCCGTAATAATTACGAAACCAATTTCATGGATTTTACGTCGATAAGTAAGGTAAATTGCACTAAACATCTAATGTAAATATATCAAATACAGTTTTGTAAGAAACACAAAAGCAAACTAGTCATTCCTACTCAAGTAAATTCGTAGAAAGTCAGACAATTTAACAAAACTGGTTTTGTAAATAGTCAATCAAAGTATGTTTAGTAAAATCAACAAATATCGTGTGTAGGTCCCAAATCAACCTAAAAATTTAGTAAAACTTGTGTAAAATCAACCAAAGTATTTTTTCAGTGTAATATTGTAAAATCACAAAGAAGAAGTCAATAATTGAAGAGACATTGTAATTACATATACAATTTTTAAAGTAAAATAAATAATATTGTAAAACCACAAAGAAGAAGTCAATAATTGAAGAGACCCGTCTGCTGCTCCTGATAGTAGAGGAGATATAGCCTTTGGGGTCATTATAATTCCCACAGAGGCAGAGTTTGATTTTTTTAGTTATTTATGTGTATCTTTTTGACATACTAAAAATATAGAAAAATCTAAGTGTGCAATCGCGTTTTTTTAACCGCCAAAAATTTTAAATTTGAAAACTTTCTTAAAATATTAAAAATCATTTGTGGTATCAAATTACGGGCGATTACACGCTAAAAAAGGTTATTGACATTGATTTTATAAAATGGTGGCTGAAAAACTAAAAGATTTTTCAATGTAAAAAAATATTTTCTACACGTATACACAACATTGCTACGACCGGTGGTCATAACACTTTCCATGGAATGGGAATTATAATGTGGCTGTGCAAATCCGGGACCACTTGGTGAAAAGTCGAATATATTGTCAGTTAAGAAGGTTTTGCGTTATAAAAACCGGCTTAACGCTGCAGATATTGCTTCACAAGGAAGAATAGATAAATATTAGATTCTGTCAGTCACTTAAATCAATGCCAATAGCCCAAAACTGGAACATTTGGAGATATGTTAATGTTACGACTATACAGCAACCATATTGCCAAGCAATATAAAGTTGTGACAGTTGTGTTGGATGGTTATGCCACCTCCAGTACAAAGTATGTAGAGCCTCAGATACCCACAAAACAATCATCTGTAGAAGTGAATTTTAATGAAAGCTCTCCACTTCTTATTGGCAAAGAACCCTTTCTTTCAAATAGTCATATCATAACAAACAGTGCTTGGGACACACTTGGAAGCGAATGGCTTTATGATGATTCATACTAGAGATGATGCTGCCACTGTTATTTTAAAAAACGCACTTACTTTGGCAGAAGCAAATCATGTAACACCATTGCATTGCATTGCTGATGACACCGACATTCTTGTACTTTTGGTTTATGCACGAAATATCTATTTGCAGTCACCTATGTCCAGTGATAAAAAACGTGATATTAAATCGATGTACATGGTGTAAACGGGTGCAAAATAATTCTCTTGTCACATGCTTAAACTGGATGCGATACCACAAGCTCCTTATTTGGTAAAAGTAAATCAGCTGTATATCGTAATGTTTGTAAATGTGAAGAATTTAGCATTTGCGCTACTCTATTTGGATCAGAAAATGCAACCACAAAGGAACTCATAGATATTGGAAGTTCCAATTTGGAACCAAAGCATTGGTATAATTGTACAGTGGAAATCCAAAGACAGAGACTCTGAACCTATATACTGCGTTATAATATCTACTTGAAAAAAATCACTACGGCCAAAGCAGAATTTAATATTGCAAGATTGCCACCTACTGAAGATGCTGCTGTTCATCATCTTCTCCGCGTACATTTACAATGTCTTTGTTGGAAAACTATGGACACCAATATTGCCAATCCCTTAGAGCCCTGCACCGGATTTTTTATTAAATATGATCTGATGCACCTGCAAAACGGATACCAATGAGCCATGTCGCAGATTTACGTGTCGACATTAACAAAATCAATTATAATCTAAGCGGGAGCGTGGTTGCAGGCTCTGCCTGCTCTTTATCTGGGAACACTCCTGGACAACTGGCAGTAGCTCTCCGCCTGGGCTGCGATGTTTGTGTGCCACATAAATGCATCTCCATGGTACAGGCGAATGGCTGTCGTTGTTCGGGAAGATTTCCACGTCACCACGCTCTCAATGACATCGTTAGGAGGGCTTTAATATCTGCCAACATGCCTTGTGTCCTGGTGCCCCCGGGCCTCTGCCGCACCGATGGCAAAAGGCCAGAAGGGGAAGTGTCTGCTGTGGGATGCCACATGCGTCAGTACTTTTGCAGCCTCGCACCTCGGCCGAAGAGTGCGATAAGCTCGTGCCGCTGCAGATTTTGCCGCAGACAAAAAACGGCAGAAATATTAGGCCACCATTTTGTACCCCTTGCTTTTGAGGCTACTGGGTGCTGGGGGTCGGAGGCTATTGCCTTCATTAGGGAAGTGGGACGACGAGTAAGGGAGAGGGGATCTGACGCCCGCGTAGGGTCGTACCTGGTGAGAAGGTTGTCCGTCGCCATTCAACGTGGCAACGCGGCTAGTGTTATGGGACTTATGGGAACCTTTGCGCCAGGGACGACTCGAGGGGGACTATTTGACTAGGCTTAAGGTAGTCTTAAGTTTATTGTTATTATTTTATTGTATTTTAAGTTGACATGATTTAGAATTAAGTTTTGAATGTAATATATTTAAATGTATCTAAACCCATACTAACACATAACTGCAACTGTAATGTTTTACTGATTATAAGTATTATGGTTATGGTGTGGAATGTACCGAACAATGTTTTAACTGTTCTGGTAGCAATTGCACCCAATAGTGCCCAAAAAGAAACTGATTTAGAAGAAACGGAAGATTATTAGATTTAGATTTTCTCTTGTGTTAGTTATAACATTGCTTAAATGTATATATGATTGATTACATTAGTATTACAAAACGCAAATAATGATTTAGAACACTTGTGAAGCTTTCATTTTTTCTTCCACCATTTTGTTATTTATTTTTATTTTTAAAAATCAACCATCAAACACAACTGTCACAACTTTATATTGCTTGGCAATATGGTTGCCGTCACAACACATCTCCGTTCCAGTTTTTGGCCATGACATTGATTTAAGTGACTGACAGGATCTAATATCTATTCTTCCTTGTGAAGCAATATCTGCAGCGTTAAGCCGGTTTTTATAACGCAAAACCTTCTTAACTGACAATACATTCGACTTTTCACCAAGTGATCCCGGATTTGTACATTATAATTCCCATTCCATGGAAAGTGTTGTGACCACCGGTCGTATCAATGTTGTGTATAAAGATTTTTTTTTTATATTGAAAAATCTTTCAGTTTTTCAGCCACCATTTTATAAAATCAATGTCATAACCTTTTTTAGCGTGTAATAGCCCGTAATTTGATACCACACATGAATTTTAATATTTTTATAATGTTTTCAAATTTCAAATTTTTGGCGGTAAAAAAAACGCGTTTTGCACACTTAGATTTTTCTATATTTTTAGTATGTCAAAAAGATACACACAAAGAACTAAAAAAATCAAACTTTGTCTCTGTGGGAATTATTATGACCTATGCCCTACAAATTTTCCTACCACTCCTGTACTATGAATTAATCACGCAAACCCTCAAACAGTACTATAAATGTTATGATTGTATATGTCAATATAGGAGTAGTTCCATAAGACTGGATATGCTTAGGCTATTTTGCAATATTTTCGATTTTACCAATACTTCTAATACTTCAAAGTGATTGTATTGACAAAGAGGTAAATAAATAATAATTGATAGAACAAACCCTTTTTCTTATTTTCCTCGCTGTAGTGAGGTGAAAAGATTTGTGAGTAGTAAGGATTCGCTGGTTCTGCCCCCGGTACTAGATCATACCCCCTTTCCAGCCCCTCTAGGCCATGCCCCCCGCTCTGGCCCTAGTTTTAGTGGACTTAGATGGACTAAGAAATCTAAAAAAAAAAAAAGTAATAATACAATAATAAACTAATAGCCCCCCATTTGAAGCGTTTGCGCTGGGTCCTGAAGCTCTACGACAACTCCTTCATGCTTTTACGTTATGCTATTTAACGCAATGACCCTTTTGTTCAGTTTCCTATTGTTAACACCACTGTCTATTGTTCCATTGTTCCCGACCGCCCGCGTACCTGCGCGCCCGTTCGATTCCCTATCAGCTTTATACGTCTTCTTAATGCTACTAATCAACATTACAATCACTTGTGCATTACTAGTATGTATATATGCATACATACTTCCTATTTAAACCTATTTTTTTAATCTTAGGGTCAATGTTCTAACCTAACCTAACCTATTTTTCTGGTTTGAGTCAGTTGTGTGGGGAGTGCATCTCTAAACCTAAACCTACATATTCATTTTGGTATTTGGTACCTATCCTGTATTAAAATGATGTAAGCGCCATGAAATTAGTGGCGGTTAAAACTTTTACAAAAGTAAAACGTATGTCCCTCATTAAATTAACGGTGTTTAAGACCTTTTTGCTTGTGCACTCTACACAGTAGCACATACATCTAATTATTTTTATTGCATAAACTTTTGATCCATGCTCCTAATTTTGGTTTATAAGTAATACAAAAAGTGTGATTCATTCTCAATAAGTTTTATAGGTATTTTTTTAAAGATTCCTACTACCTGAAAATTGATAACTTTGGAAGCTGGTTTTGACCTGTTTAATCTTGATAAAATTAAGTTGTTCTATAATGTGACATCTGATTTATTGTTGTATTAGACCTACTGTTAATAAATTATTGTAATATTCCTACAAAGCATTTTTTACAGCGTTTTTGGCATCAGGTGGTGTCACGATACATGTTTGCGCAGGATACTAAGGAACTAGATGTGACATGTTCATTTGATAAGTTTGGATGCTGGTTTTAACCTGTTCAGTCTTGACAGAATGCACGTGTTCCGTAATCTGACATCTGATTTAGTAGGGTATTAGACTCATTGATATTAAATTATTGTAATATTCCTACAAAGCATTTCGTGCAACCTTTCTTGGCGTCCTGTGTGGTCACGAAACATGTTTGAACGTGATACTTAAGGGACTGGATGTAACATGTTTGTTGGGAACAGGATATTTTTTGTATGATAAAATTCGTATAAAAGGTGCTTGTCAGTGGCTTTACTTAAACAGTTATTTCGTATCCTCAGTCATATATAGAGCTCTAAAATTATATCGTGTGAAGTTTCCATTTGGTTTGTGAAAGTCTTTTCTCGAGTGAAGTGATTATTAGTGGCTGTAACATGGATGTAAGTATGTTACTATATCTCATTAGATAATTGTGTTATTTATTGTTTAGTGGCTTTCATTATTAATTTACTTATGTGTTTAATTAAATGGTAAATATTGTTTCAGTTCACTGAAAATACGTTCAAGCATTACTATTACCCTGAAAATCAGGATGACACCACAGACGAAGAAGGCACGGTAGGACTCAAAGTAAAGGAAGCACTTGCAAAGAAGAGACCGGCAAATAACATAGATAGTTTTTTGGAGAGGCCTAAGAAGAAAACAAAAGCGAAAGTGAACTCTTCGAACGTGTCGAAAACCTCTACCGATGGAGTGGCATATTTATCATCTGGTAAAGATGATTCAGGCTACACATATGATTAAAATTGAGGTCTTTGACATGGAGAGATATAGCTCCAGCAGACCATTGGAAACACTGTGACATACGACTCAAATATTACGCCTGCGGTGATAATGATTCCCATGTTCAAAGTGCTCGTGACGTTATTTTTAACATTACTAAACAATTAGCTTCGCAAGAAAACAATGTTAAATATTTTATAGACACTAATAAGAATAAGTGATATCCAATACTTGTAAATTTAGTTTATTTTACTTATCTTGTCTTTTCCATCGATTGTGCGTGTTGTATCTGAGAGTTTCATTGTAAATTGCTAACTTTTTTGTAGTATTTTCTGGACAAAGGTCTTTTGAATGTATAACGAATGGTCAACAGGTGGTAATACCGCCAGTGTCGTGGGAACTTCCGAACCACCACCACCACCGGGGGCGGTCCTTTTTAATAGTTAAGGTTAATACGTATTGTTAACGAAGCCTTTTGTGGAGACTTTTGTGGACAAGTAGTTTATTGACTTTGGAAATAATGGGAGCATAGTAAATTCTGTATTTTATACATTAATATTTCTAAGAGTTGACATATAGTATTTTGTAACTGTTATAAAAATATTTAACTATAAAAAAAGATACCGTCTTGAATTTTGTAATGTTTTTCAATCAAATGTGGTGGGGAACTCCAGCAACTTGCTAGCGAGAAAAATATTTAAAGGCATTACAGCTTTGTGAGGATACACATTTTTACTGCGTCTTCGCTATGGATAGCTTGGACTGTGATCAATATGACCCACAACTGGTCAAAGCTTGTGATACCGTTGAAGAAGATGAAGAATTGTATAACGCCGGGGATCTTGCTAGCCAACAGCGGAAGAAATCGTGAGTATTACTTTAAAACTGTTTTGTATCTCATCTTTTTTATCTGTTTTCTTCGAAAACCTTTTTCCACAAGTGTTGACCAAGGTTTAAACGCGTTCGCTCATATCTTGTATAATCAAGTTCAGATTGAACCAGTCGGAACATGAAACTATTGTTAGTTTAGTGGGGATTGGGCGTGGACATTTTTATAATATAAAAGCTCTCACTGGTATCAAATTCATTCATTATCGTTTGTAACTTTAGTAATCGACTTAGTGTTGTTTGTATCAACAATGGCGTTTACGTTCTATCTTGGACATATAGCCAGTTTAAATAAAGGTTTCATCCTCTGTAAATTCCACAAGTACATACGATTGTGGTATATTGAAGGAGTTCTGCCTGATTCTCTTCTTGATGATCCGGAAATCATACCTTATTATACCCCATGCAAAGGTCATATAAAAACAAAACCAGAAGCAGTGTCATCATCACATACTACTTATGAGATAGACGGGGTTTTACCAATGCAAGCATATTGTTTGCAATGCAAAAACGATTTACGTTAGTATTTTAAACTTAATTTATAGGTAGGTTGATTTCATTATAATGAATGTGATAAGTTATTTATATTTTTTTTATAGGTATTCACAAGTTGGACGAGGAATGAAACGGTCAGCGGGGGATTCGGTTCCAGAACAATCTGCTAAGAGATTTCACCCTTCAACCAGCCGCGACATCACAGAAATATCATCAGTGCAAGAACCGAGTAGTCCTGTAAGTACAATAGATAATGATAAAGTTGAATGTTCTAAGTGTAACGTATTCATATCAAAGAGATATTTGACAAATCATTTTAACAGCAACATGCATAAAAATAATGTTTTTAAGTCATTCATTTTCATTTCATTTATTTGCCATAAATTGTATGTTACATAGGATGGTATATTAATAAAGTTTGTTAATTTGTTTCAATACAATTTTACCACTTTTGGTGTAGGAGGTTTTTGGTCACGAGGAAAACGTAAGTGCGATATTTTGTTAAAGGAAAGGAAAATAGTACCTAATTAGGAAAAAAGGTATACGAAAAAGAATTATCGAAGTAATTGGGTTATCCGGCCAATACTTTGTGTATCGGTTAACTATAGAGGAAAAAATTATCGAAAGGAAATCAACTCTAAGCATATCGTGTACTGTGTTGACGAGTATTCGAAATAATAAGTATCTAGAATCCATTGTCCACCAGAAGTTTTTCGATGAGTAATTTCTGTTGTCGATGTTGATATGGAATTCCTTTAACTATATTTAAAATGTATTGAATATCAAATGAAATAAATTGTGTGGCTAAATGCTGACAATTCGCGTGCAGTGATATAGTGAACTTAAATAGGTAACTACCTATAATTCGTTACTTGGTTTGTTTTGGAAACGCGTGCGATGAAATGATTAGATGATTACCACTACTGATTGTCACTACTTTGTACTTAATGTTAACGGCTACCTTTAAATATATTAAATATACCTATGCTGTACATGCAGTGTAGGTAGGTACTATTCGATATAAAAAATTTGTGAGATATCTAGTCCATACCTTTGTTATGATTGGGACAAAAGGTTTGGATGAGTATTTGAGATTATATGGAAGGTAAATATGATAGACCATATATCTGTGTTGATATAGCAAGTGGTCTTAAAGGTCAATTTGAGAGGCCGCGCCCATAAAAGTGGTATAAGAGACTTTTAAAATGAGAGGTCAATATTATAGACCATTGCGTTGTAATATGTGGTCAATTTGACAGGCTGCATGAATAAAAGTGATATGAAAGACTTTTATATAAGAACTCAATATTATAGACCCTTGCGTTGTAATTATGTGGTCAATTTGACAGGCTGCATGATTAAAAGTGATATGAAAGACTTTTATATGAGAGGTCAATATTATAGACTATTGCGTTGTAATATGCGGTCAATTTGACAGGCTGCCTGAATAAAAGTGATATGAAAGACTTTTATATGAGAGGTCAATATTATAGACCATTGCGTTGTACTTAATATGTGGTCAATTTGACAGGCTGCCTAAATAAAAGTGATATGAAAGACTTTTATATGAGAGGTCAATATTATAGACCATTGCTTTGTACTTAATATGTGGTCAATTTGACAGGCTGCCTAAATAAAAGTGATATGTAAGACTTTTATATGAGGGGCCAATATTATAGACCACCTGGGCCTGGGTGTTTAATACGTGCACTGTAATTAGAGGTCAATTTGATAGACCGCGTGATTAAAAGTGATGTGGAAGACTTGTGACTGATAACCTGATTGTGAATACGTGTACTGTTTTTACGAGAGGTCAATTTGACAGGCCGACTGAATAAAAAACTTACTGATGCAAGTTTTGCACGAGGGATCAATTTGACAGACCACGAGGGCCTTGGTATTGTATAAGATATGAAGTACCTATGTTGTGCTGTGTGTGTTACGGCGGGGTTGTCGTGTATTCTGATACAAATAAATCAAAATCACCAGGATGGGTGAATGCGCCAGATCTACGAGTAATACAGAGATTACCAGCTATTAGATTGTGTAACGCATTTGGGTGCGTCGTTTGGATCTGGATGTCACTTTCTGTATAGGAAATGACAGACGGCAAGTAATTCATGTAATTACTAATAATTTAGTAAGTAACTGGTTGGTACGGTGCCTACAAGGCGTGCCTTCCACATTGTCAACGAAGTTTTATGGCGTTTACATTGGTTTACTATGATCATATCCCGCGACTGATATCGGTATATAGTTCTGTGCTGTATAGGTGTCCTTCGAGTAATAAAGGGATGCTAACACAAGATATGGATGTTGATCCGGAAGTTAGAAATATTGCAAACAAGTGACGCATTAGAAGGTGACGGTTACACCTGGACTAAGCATCCACATCCAAGGTTTCTGACTTGGCGAGTGAACCCACTGATCTGTACGAGCTTTAAGGTTGTTGACTTAAGCATATAAAATAATTCGATCATCTAGATCGATTTTCGCCCATTTCCATTCGCTGTACCGATTTGAAACTTTGAGAGAGAGAGTACCTATGTATGGATTGGATGATAATCAAATTATGAAGTGGGTATATAGTGCCAACAGGTACGAGTAAAGCATGAGTCCCGAAGGGAGGCGGTGAAATGTAGGAAAATGTTGATTTGGTACAACATATAGCAAAACAAGTGTTCCATTGGTGGGCGGAGAGGCGGCATATAGAAAGAAATTTAATTGCACTTCCTGGCAGATTGTTGTACCTGTTTGTTTCCCAAGTGGATGGCCGTACCTGATGTAATGGATGGGTACCTAAATAAGATCATGAAGTGTATTTAATGTAACGTGAGGAAATATCAACAATTACAAGAAACCTTTTATAAATCTGAACAAAGGAAATATAATTGCTGGGACGGTAAAACGGTAAAAGCGGTATAACTTATTGATAAAGACATTTGTTTACTAGCAGTCAACGTAATTACATATTGCTATTCAAATGTCAGATACTGATGACGTCATCTGAAATAGGTACTGATGACAGCTATTTTAGCTGTTAAACAATAGCGAACATGCAAAATAAAACATGTATCTTCATGTTTTGGTTCTGTATCTGAGCGCTTCATCGCGTCGTTGTTATTTGTTTGCCAACTAAATGCGGGACTATTTTGATGAGAATAAATTAATGCTGAGTCCATAAGTTGTTATTGGTGGAATACTTAAATATGCAACAGAAATAAAAAAAAAGTTTTATAATCAATATTGATACCCTTACCATTCTTATTGATAGACCCGTCCCTGGTTTAAATAATGGCTTCCTATATTTTACAGAAATTTAATATTTTAGTTAATGGGGGTGCTTATCAATTATCCTGTCCTAACAGTCGATATCATTCGAAAAGATTAATGAAGAATTGCTGTCTGAAAACGTGGAGTTGAGGGAAGCATGTTTGGATTGAGGGTAACGGTTGCGTGAAGGACATTAAGCCTGGGAACTGAGAGCACACTGTTAGTGTCTCTTTTCATCAAGTAGGTACTGCATGTGCAGCATTCGTCGCGCGTTCATTCTAGGCGCTGGCGGGATGTATGGTATGTGTAGGTATGTGGAAAAAAAGGATGTGTGGTACCGCTGTACAGAGATGGATGAAAGCAGGACACTGGGGTTTGAAGAAGGAAAGTAATATATACATCAAATAATGCAGGTGGATGTCTTGCGGTGTAATGCCGGAAAATGACAAACTTGGGACAGGAGATACATGCAAGCAATAAATATTTAAAGAAGTAATATACCTATACGTACATTCTTTGTTGGCGATGCATGAAATTCAGAATTATTAAGGCGAATTAAGAACGAATACAGATCTGATCAATTTAATAATGGATCTGGTTTTGACCTGTGAATATTGAGCAGCTGAGTCTAAGTGCATGCGTGGAGACAAATACTGGACTATGATAGCAAGTATGGGGTATCCCTGAACATGTTTCTAAATTAATTTAATACAATATTTCTATAATTGAACTGTAGCTTGAGACTGGACAACTTTAGTTAACTGTAACTAAAATTGACAAAGTTGTGGGGGATTGACTGAAGCGGATTTTGTTTTGCTGGATCGAATTGACACGTTCACTAATTAGAACGGACAAATTCCCAGCATACTATTGCGGGTGGTATTAAATCGGATTAAATCAAATTACATGTATTACATACTCTCCTGACCGGTTTCGGCCTCGGCGACTGCCTCGACTCCGACGTTGATGTCGTTCATGTGCTCTGGTGTCTCACGTATCCGATCTTATTTACGAAGGTTTTAGAAGTATGTGTACTCGATCTTTCGGTCTTCGTTACATGTATTATTGGTGTGCCATAGGGGTTGGCTTCCATGCGTGTACATTGCAATACATGTGTGATCTAGCGGAAAATTAATAAATTGGTTTTCCTCCAGTGGGACGACTCAGAATGTTGTCATTTATAATAGAATGTATACAGAGGGATATACATGGCTCGCCGGGTTTCTTACGCCGGGTTTTCTCGTGGCAGAGGTTCATTTTAACAACCGGTGGTAGTTACAGGATGAATACCGGCGAGGAACATAATATTTAAATGCCTGCTTTAAATAATGCTTTATTGTGTTTATAACTAAAGCATTCTGTTTTGAATATGTACATAAGTAAAAAAATGGATTTTGTTATAAAGTAGCCCATTAAATTAATATATTATTCACCATTTATAAACACACTTCAAAAAAAATTAAGACTAAGAAGTATGCAATAGAAATTAAACTAAATAAGATGAAAATAAGACTATACTACTGTTATAGAGAATAATAAAATTAAGACTAAGAGGAACTTATAGCAGTTGCCTGTCAGAGATCGCTCTTTGGTAGTGGGACCACCTGTTATTGGTCTGTTTTGATTTGCTGTACCTACTCTATATTGGTTTTCTAATATTATTTGTTATTGAGGTGTGCAATAGGAGCATTAATATTGTTTTGTAATGTGACTAAAATTTATTAAAACCTAAGTTGAAACTAGACTAAATCTAAACTGATCATTGTATAATGGTGCCGGAGTTGCTGGCGGCCGCGTTGAGCAATTAATAAAAATGCATTGTTCAAACAAAAACGACACACAAAATTTACCTATAGATTAATTTGAGTAAATATTTTCAAAAGCAACATAAATCCGATGAATTGAAAAAAGAGTTAATGAGAGGGGATGATGGCTGGCGTGTGTCGACGTTTAAATTAAATAACTCGCACACAAGGCATTCGTCATTAATAATGTCAATAGTAAAACGTATCACAAACTATTAACGCCTTACCCAGACTCTTTTATTTTCGTCAATAAGGAAGGGATGTAGTATCCTTCACCTGCATTGGCTGCGGTAGTCAGCTGTCAACCGCCGTGCCGAGTGGACGTGCCTGGAGTGCTTAGGTATATGTACCTGGTGTTACTGAGTATTTTACAGTTAGTTACAGTTTACAGTACTCACTTAAGCTATATCGACACAGCTCAACAAGGTATTTTATTAAGGCAATTACAAATTTTGTAGACGATAGGGCCTTAATTTCAACTGTCAAGGCATTGTAGACCTTTGCTTCAACATGCAAGTGGCATCTAGTAAACATTGCTGTTCTACCAGCTGGGACCTTGACTTGATTCACAAATATATGATTAAGTCTGTCACTTTTAAAATTGTAAAGTCCGACAGTCAGTTAATTAACGTTCAATTAATTGAAAGCGCGTTCCGGAACAGAGTGGCAACCTACAGAGTATCATGTAATACAAATAATCTTGATACACCTGAATCCTTCTTAGAAAAAAATAAAAATACAATTTTTACATTATTGGATCGTTCAATTGCAAATCATTGTTCATTAAAAGTAAATTTTATACTAAACGCGAATTTCACTCAAGAAACCAAAAAACTCAACAATGTGTTCGATTTTCAATTGAGTAATAATATCGTTAACGTTACCAGTGACAAAAATGAACTTTTTTTATCCCTTGTAAATGAAATTTCAGTGAGATTATCAAACTTTGAGAGAAAAGATAGTGGGTGGTCTTTTGTAAACGTGAATTATATAGATGTTAATATCAATAAATATAATCCATTACGTGGGTCTTCATATATTAAGTTACCCCGTGATATACATCTGAAAAAAGCTGTAATTAACGTTCAGAATAATGATCACGAATGTTTCCGCTGGGCCATACTGTCAGGATTATTTCCATCAGGAACAAATAATCGTGCACACAATGTTAATTCATATAAAAACCATTAGAACCACCTCAACTTTGGAAATATTCCATTTCCTATAAAACTAACTGACACTCATAAGTTTGAGAAACTTAATGATTTAAGTGTTAATGTTTTTGGGTTGGAATACAATTCCTAGAGTAAACGCCATGTTGTTGTTGGTCCATTACACTTCACAAAATATAAAAAAACGAATCATTTTAATATGCTATATATCACTGAAGGTAGCAAGGGACATTACTGTCTTATTAATAATTTGTCGACATTAGTATCTTCTCAACTGACAAGCACTCAACGTGCTGTCCATATATGCGAAGGTTGCTTAACAAGTTTTACGTCCAGTGATAACCTAGTAACCCATCAACAAAAAGATTGTTTTCATGTGTGTACTACCTTACCTTCTGAACGGGACAAAAGGAACAATTGGTTTAATAAAAAAGTTCCTTCGAATGAAATTACTTTCGATAATTATGATCGTAAGTTACGCCACCCCTTCGTTGTATACGCTGATTTTGAGAGTTTTTTTAAATCCAATTCATTCGTGCGCTAATAATCCAAACACATCCTCAACAGCTAATATCCAGAAACATGAAGTTTATAGTTTTGGATACTACATCAAATGTTCGTATGATGACAAGTCAAGATCAATTTATCGGACATATAGAGGTGAAAATTGTGGAAATACTTAATTATAGAAAATATTTGTAAAAACAATACAATCGTAAAGA
The DNA here is from genome assembly GCA_963854355.1 of Epinotia brunnichana. NCBI lineage: Eukaryota > Metazoa > Arthropoda > Insecta > Lepidoptera > Tortricidae > Epinotia > Epinotia brunnichana. The sequence continues at coordinate 26,343,395 of OY977944.1, forward strand.
GTCCTTTACCCTTGACATCTGAAAACAAAACAAACATTGCACAGAGTAATCTATATCTTTGTGATAAAGATTTAAACGGAGATATCTCTATTTCCCATAATTGGCATACTGGTGTCTACGAAGGGGTTGCACATGAACTTTGATGTAATAAATACAGATCACCTAATTTTGTGCCGGTATTTCTTCACAACTTATCCAATTATGATAGTCATTTTATAGTGCATGGACTTAATTTTGAGGACGGTGACATAGAAATTATTCCTGAGAACAAAGAAAAGTACATCTCATTCACCAAAGTTTTGCACATTAATAATCGGGTTATGAAGTTAAGATTTGTGGATTCACTTAAATTTATGTCTAGTAGTCTTGATAAACTAGCTAAAAATCTAAAATCTGAACAGTTTCATGAAATGAAATTAAGTTATCCACTTCAAGCAGATTTCCAGCGTTTAATCCGTAAGGGAGTGTACCCCTATGAGCATATGACATCGTTTGATTCATTAAAATTAACATCACTTCCCTGTCGTGATAAATTCTATAGTTCTTTAACCGACAGTCACATATCAGAAAATGATTATAAATTTGCCGAAGATGTATGGGATCATTTTCGTTGTCAGAACATGGGGGAATATTCAGATCTATATTTAAAAACAGATGTCCTATTATTAACTGATGTATTCGAAAATTTTAGGAACGTTTGTATGAAAACATATGGTTTGGATCCCGCGCATTATTATACTGCCCCAGGATTAAACTGGGATGCAATGTTAAGAGTAACAAAAATTTATCTAGAACTCTTAACTGATATTGATATGATTACTTTTATATCAAAAAATATTCGAGGGGGTGTATCGCAATGTAGCAACAGACATGCAAAGGCTAATAATAAATTCATGGCAGATTATGACTCCAGCGTTCCATCATCTTTTCTCATGTATTTAGATGCTAATAACCTATACGGTTGGGCTATGTCTCAATGTCTTCCAACCGGTGGATTTGAATGGGTGGATATAGACACAGATTATAATGTTTCAGACGATGCCGATCATGGGTTTATTTTAGAAGTTGATTTAGAGTACCCTAACGCTTTACATGACTTACATTCTGATTTCCCATTTTGCCCTGAAAATGAATGTTTTGGTGATTCTAAAGAAAAAAAAACTGATACCTAACTTAAACAACAAAACCAACTACGTTATCTATTACAGAAACCTCAAACAATGCTTGCAAAATGGATTACAATTAGTTAAAATCCATAGAATTTTGAAATTTTAACAATCTCCGTGGTTAAAAAGTTATATAGACTTAAATACACACCTACGATCACAAGCATCTTCTGATTTTGATAAGGATTTCTATAAATTAATGAATAATTCCGTTTTTGGTAAGACCATGGAGAATGTTTTAAAACGAGTAAATGTAAAATTGCTTAATCACTGGAACAATAATGGTAAATGTCAAGGAGTTGAATCATTAATTGCAAAACCCGAATTTCATAGCCTATTAATATTTTCAGAGAATTTGGTAGCAGTTCAACTGAAAAAACGCAAGTTTTTTACAACAAACCAATTTATCTCGGTTTTTGTATTTTAGATTTATGAAAACCAAATACCAGAAAAATCTGAAACTCATGTATTCAGACACAGACAGTCTAATTTATCAGATATTTACTGAAAATTATTATGAGGACATAAAACCTGATCTTGAATCATATTTTGATACATCAGATTACCCCATCTACAACGTCTATGGTTTACCACAAGTAAATAAAAAACAACTGGGTTTTTTTAAAGATGAGAACAATGGGAATATTTTTAAAGAATTTGTGGGTCTTCGTTCAAAAATGTATGCGATCGACGTTGAAAATCAAAATTTGGTAACAATAACCAAAGCTTACCCTTGATTCTTATAAAATATGCTTATTCGATAAAGATATTCAACGTGACACTATGTTACGATTTAAATCAATAAAACATTTAATTGTTACTCATAAAATTAACAAAATATCCCTCTCCCATAATGATACAAAACGATTTTTGCTAGACAACTGCACTGATACCCTTCCGTGGGGTCATTATAAAATACCTAAGCGTTATCCCTAAGTTTAATGGTATATTTACAGAACATTCAATTATTTATCATTATTTTTTGTACTATTTCAGTAAAAACATTGATAAACTTGTATAAAGAAATATGAACTTATTATTTATGTAAAAAAAAATAAAAAAAATAAGTTGTAGTGATTTGTATGTGCATGTATTTGTAAGTGTGAGTTTTTGTATAAATGCAGATTTATAAAATATATTAAAAATATCGTTTGTAACAATTGTAAATATTTTACTATATATTTTTTTGTAATGTAATATTATGGTAAAAGTTTAATTTGTATATGAATTTGTATTATTCGTTTATGGAAAATAAATTACCTATGGTTTGTATGTAGTAAAAAAAAACCTGTTGTACCTGTGAATAGGTTCTAACAGATATACTACATCACATCAAACTTCGTCTCCAAAAGGGTCTCTACAAGTTGGATCTATGTCCCCATACAACTGACTTTACTAGGAGATAAATTAAAAAAAATATATATATATATATATATATATATAAGGAAGAAATCCATTCAACCTTAGGTTGTATAAATAGTACGGCTGACTTCGTATAGATATAAAGATGTAAATATAGTAATATAGTGATTCTTTTACCATTACAATATAGATTACTTAATTAACATCATATGTGTTTTTTATTACATCAATTACTACGTATCGTACCCTATCAGATTTAGTTAAATGGTAATAACATTCACAACATTGACCATTTGAAAGTCAAACGTTTCCATATCAACACACACATTACGTCAGTTCACAATGATTAATTTTTACCATCCATTTACCACCATTGTAGCGGGTCCTACTGGATGTGGTAAAACCAATTTTGTTACAAATTTTTTAAATCATTCCAATGAAGTGTGTAATGTCGTATTTGACGAAATCATTTGGTGTTATGATGAGATGCAGCCTTTGTACAATCTAGAAAATGTAAATTATAATCAAGGGATCCCTGACATCATATCACATATATACAATATCATATAGACATATTAGATGATTTGATGAGAGAGTCAGATGGACGGATTGTAGACATTTTTACGAAAGGTAGTCACCACAGAAACCTTAGTCTGTTTTATATTACACAAAATATATTTCATCAAGGCAAGGATCAACGTGATATCTCTTTGAATACAAGTTATATTGTATATTTTAAGAATCCTCGTGATAAAACTCAAATACGTTATTTGTCTCGACAAGTTTATCCAGAAAATTCAAAATTCATCGATGAAGCCTACAAGGATGCTACTGCAAAAGCTCATGGTTACCTGATGATTGATCTGAAACAAACAACTGATGACATGTGTCGCTTTAAAACTAAAATATTTCCATTTGATGGTCATTGTACTGTATACATCCCCAAGAAGGGGTTTAAATATGATAAGAATAATCATGTTTTAGTCAGTTCTAAATGATGCACGCGAGAGTTAACACATATAAACATTTCCTTGAATCGCTACATTTACTTAAACCTAAATACCGCACGGCTTTACTTAAATCGTGTGATGAGGAGGAGATTAATATAATTTGTGTGTATTTACAACGTATTAAAGGGTAAAATTCCGTTAGAAAAAAAAAGATAAATCAAAACTAAGAAAATATAAGGATACATTACGAAAATTAGTGTCTAAGGGGAAACACAAGCTTAGAAAAACTGTTATTATCCAGAAGGGTGGTGCGTTCCTACCTATTGTATTAGGTGCCGTTTTAAGTGCTTTATTAACCCTTAATTTGGCAGAGTAAAAAATACTGTACACTTACTTTGAAAAAATGTAGGACAATATTTTACTACATACTTTCATATATTTCTAGTCTTATTTTATTTATTTTATAATTACGAATCTGGGAAAAAATATTTACTGTGCTGGCAACACTGACACCTGTCAGTTGTGAACCAAATAGGCGAGCAATCGGTCGACGCTGCGTTTTGTTCAGGTATTTATTGTGTTATTTCAGGTTTTTGTGTGAAAATTCAATAGCTGTTGCATAATTTTATGCTGAGATATCCAAACTAATATTCTACAATTAATAACTACGCGTCAAGTAAAATATTTGCAGCGTAATAAGTACGTAAACACGCGTGTACAGTATTTTGGACAAAACTTTATGTACGGCATGTTGGTGTCCGAATAATTAGTACAGCATTTTTACCAAAATTGTATGGTGTGAGATTTAGATCATGTTTGTTCAGTCAAGGATTCTTGACAAATTGCTATGGTGTGGAAACAATATTTTACGTGTATTCGTTGGGTTGCCATATTAATTTGCCTTGATTGATGAATGAGAATGTCATTTTTTCACCAATAGCACGTACTAACATTCCACTTTTCTCTTCTTTTTCTATAATCTCGAAAATACTTTTTTATGCTTTTGTATGGGGCTGCCTTAAGCTGCATTTTTTTAATTGTTTTTTTAGGGCTTGCGGTCTAAACGAATATTAGCTTTAGTGCCGAGTCAAAATGCAGAGTCTGAAGTTAGCGGGTCATCGGACTCTGATGACGAAAGTCCAGAAATAATTGTTGCCGAAAGAGACGATCCACCATCCTCATCGAGTGCTCCGTCCATTGCTTCGTCGTTAGAGAGGTTGAACATTAGTTCACCATTCGAACAACTCGACAAAGAAGGAGACTTATCTGATAGTTTTGCCAAAGACTCTGATACAGCGGGTTCACTTCCACAAGTTCCGCAAGAGCCAATTTCCGATACTGAAAGTCTAAACTCTTTGCCACCACCGTCAGTATCTTACCTTCCTTCCGTGTCACCAATTCAAAACCCACCATCGTTGACTACCTCATTTATATTGGACCAAGTGGAGACAGCTAGCCCTGTAATTTCAATTCCTCAAAGGTCTCGTCGCTCTCGTCCTACTGCGTCAGCAGATACGTTCAATGTTCCACCCAATACCCGATCCAAGCGTACAAAACAGCAGAATGCAGCACCAAAACGTGTAGCCAAAAAGAAAAAAAATGAATGTCAACTTTAAATGGACTAATAGACAATTTCAATATCGTGCAGAATTAGGCGATGATCATTTCGAAAGTCCCCTTCCTGAAGGCAACAAAACTGCTCTAAGCTACTTCCTAGATTTTTTTTCACTAGAAATGTTTGAACAAATATGCCACAATACGAACTTGTACTCTGTTCAAAAAAAAGGCAGATCGATAAATTTAACAGTCGAAGAACTGAAAATTTTCTTGGCTATCAAGATTATGATGGGAGTAGTAAGCATGCCATCTTACCTTGATTATTGGCACACCGAAACAAGGTATCCGGCAATAGCTGATATTATGACTCTGAAACGATACCAACTAATAAGGCGTTACATTCATTTTGTGGATAACGACGAGGATAACAATGACCCGTACTTTAAAATTAGCTCTTTGGTAGATCAATTACATCAAAATTGTCTTGCTGTTGAGGAAGAAAAGCGGTTCAGCATAGATGAGATGACAATACCTTACAAAGGCACCAAAGCGGGGGAAAAACGACAGTACAACCCGAGAAAACCCAGAAAGTGGGGGTTTAAAAACATCGTTAGAGCTGGAGCATCAGGTTTTATATACGACTTTTTTCTTTATGCGGGTCAAGACGAATTTGAAGACTGCGGTTTCACCGAGGAGGAAGCTGCATTAGGTTGGGGTGCTAAAGCAGTGTTACGACTGTGCAAAACCATAAAGAAGAAACCATGCGTCGTATATTTCGATAACTTCTTTTCCTCTTTGGAGTTAATATACCATCTCAGGGAGACACATGGTATTTTTAGCCTTGGGACGATGCGGTCGAATAGATTGCGGGACTCACAAACACATTTAAAGACAGACAAACAGTTAAAGGCTCAAGGTAGAGGTGCTTTTAGCCAAACAACGTGCAATGAAAAGAAAGTGGCAATAGTAAAATGGAACGACAATAAATGCGTTGTTTTGGCAAGCAGTTACTCTGATGCTTACCCTGTGTCCACCGTGAAGAGGTATTGCAAAATAAAAAAAACAGAGAATTAATGTGCAGTATCCAAACATTGTGAAACATTACAATGCACAAATGGGCGGAGTAGACCTGGCAGATATGTTAGTCGCTCTGTACCGCACTGAAATTAAATCAAGAAGGTGGTATCTGTCAATATTTTCGCAGGTTATTGACATATGTGTCAACAACGCATGACTATTGTATAGAAGAGATAGCACTAGAAAAGGAATAAAGAAACAAATAGCTTTAAAGAAATTTCGTCTACAGATTTTTCAAGGGTTGCTCAAAGCGGACAAGCAAACATCAGTTTCAGTGAAAACTGCGTCGGATGTAATTCGGAAACCAAACCGCATCCTTCCTGTTGATGACGTGAAATTCGATGGTTTAGACCATTTACCGAACTTCATGGACACAAACGGCCGGTGTTCCTACTGTAAAAACGGAAGAACTGATGAACACTGCATTAAATGTAACGTGCGATTGTGTTTCGTACGAAAGCGTAACTGTTTTTACAGCTTTCACAAAAACTGAACCTTTTTAATAAACTTTTATTCATTTGGTATTCCTTTTCCCGAGTTCCTTGCTGATTATGTGTCGTTATTTTAAATAAATACGTAAAAATATGCGTATTTTTTATTTCATCTTTTATCCTTATAAGCAATTTGTAAAGTATAATGGACACTTTCATTTGAGTTTAGTTTGTAGAGCATTGGGTTTTGTCAAATATACTGCACATACGATTTTCAGGAAATCTTTCAGTGGATATTTTTTGTTATATTTTTTGGGGCATCTTTATGACTAAAAGAATAAATATTATTTAATAAAAAATATAAATTCAAAAAAAATTTTTTCTGCCAAATTAAGGGTTAAGCTCTTTAACATAATCGAAATGGAGAACATGAAGAAAATGTTGTTAGTGGAACCAGATTTCATTGAAAGACTCAAACACAGTGATAATCAATCTGAAAATTAATTATCCCGTCTAGACAGTGAGATGCAAAAAATCCTCAAAACTAAAATGAATGATCGTGAAAAGTGGGCATTATATTCTCAAGCACTACAACGATTTATACATTTTACCCGAAAAGATCGACAACCATTTAAAATTCCATTAGTAGATGATGTTGATCAACTAACTAATAAGAACAATGACATTAGTCCAGGAATTTATAAAAAGGAGGACAATGTTAATATTAATTCAGTTGAAAACGCGGCATTGCCTGAACCAGAAGGTGATGGAACACCACCTGGAGGATCGAAATCTGATTTACCAAAACAGTATTCCCCATCTTATATTATACAGGGTGGAATTTCATAAACTGTACATAATAAAAGGAGAAAAATTTCAGCCAATTTCATCGGTGAAACGGTGTTTTTTTTTTTTCTAGTCATTAGTTTTTTTTTTACAGAATTTTGAAAATTTTTGTAAAAACTCGGGTAATACACCTAATTCAGACGGTATAACTTTTGATCCAATGGTCCTAAAATGAAAATAAAAAATGCAGAGTATTACCAAGGGACAGGTTAATAATTCTTAATAACAATAGAAAACCAACTAGAAGAGAAAATCCGCAAAAAAAATTATTGTTTTTAAAAAATGGCTACAAAAATTACGAATTTTAAAAGAAAAACACAATTTTCTGAAAAAAACGCAGATTTAGTTACCATTTTTTTTGCTTAGTATTAAACCTCACTTAATGCCGATTCTAAAACCGTTTTTAAACTGTCTCAGACTTTGAAAAATACCACGCAAATGGGTACGTAAATCAAACCATAATTTTATTAATTTTAATCCTCTTAAAATCCTTAATGACCGTTTGTTCACAGGTAGTTGAAGGGTGTTATTGGGTTTTAGGTGGAAATAACAAATTACGTACTTAGTATTAATCCTCACTTAATGCCGATTCTAAAACCGTTTTTAAACTGTCTCAGACTTTGAAAAATACCACGCTAATGGGTACGTAAATCAAACCATAATTTTATTAATTTTAATCCTCTTAAAATCCTTAATGACCGCTTGTTCCCAGGTAGTTGAAGGGTGTTTTTGGGTTGAAGGTGGAGATAACATGAGGGGTATAAAGGCATTGGGCAATAGGTCAACTATTCAGTCGCTCGCAAATCGCAATTGCTTGTCTTTGCTCGCCACTTCTTTGATTACTCCAGTACTTGTTCAGTTTGAATCATCATGCCCCGCTTACGAGAGTTTTCGCCGTTACAAATAGCCAACATGCACTATTATTATGGATTGTGCCATGGATCTGCAAGAGCTGCGTGTATCGCCTATTTGGAGCAGTATCCTAATGACGTTCCAAGACCTGCTGCTCGCCACTTTCAAGAAGTTCATCGCCGGTTGTGCAATATTGGCCTGGGATACAGTGGCCGAGATCGCCGAGAGCCAGGAAACATAATTGATGTTGCCATAGAAGAAGCAGTTCTCAGAGACTTGTACGCGGACCCAACCACGAGTCTAAGACGCTTGGCATTGAGGCACGGAATCTCAAAATTCTCTATCTGGAAAATTTTGAAGAAGGAAGGACTGCATCCATTTCATTATCAACGGGTACTAAATTTGCAAATTGGCGATGCCCGCGTTAGGTGTGTTATGTCGACTTGGATACTTGGCAATATCAGAAGGGATCCGGAATTTACTAGAAGAATTTTATGGATGGACGAAGCAAGATTTACTCATACGGGAATAACTAACTTCAGAAATTTACACACATGGGCTCACGATAATCCAAACCTAGTAAGACCATCTAATTTTCAAGACCAATTCTCCATAAACGTTTGGGCAGCGGTACTCGACGATCAATTGATTGGACCAGTCTTCTTACCGAATACTTTGAACGCCGACAGATTTTTACTGTTACTGAGAGACGAGCTCCCAGAGCTTTTGGAAGATGTGATGTTAGATGTGAGACAACGCCTGTTTCTCCAAATGGATGGATGCCCAGCTCATTGGGCATTAAGAGTACGACATTTTTTAAATGAGCAATATCCCAATAGGTGGATCGGCCGAGACGGCCCCGTTGGATGGCCTGCAAGATCGCCTGATATGACGCCGTTGGATTATTTTCTTTGGGGTGATATGAAGCAACGGGTATATCACAGAATCGCAAAACTTCCTGGTAAAGGACCACCGCCGCCAATGTTCAAAAGCAAAGATAATACGATATTGACTAACGATCCATTGTGGCAAGAGGCCTTTGTTATAGAAGGGGAGACTGGCTTGATAAACTCAAAAGCCGTACAAGAGTTCGAAGCCGACGCAGCGGGATATGTCGCACTCGTTGAAGAAGAGTACAAAGCGATTACCGAAATACCGAAGCAGAATTGCACGACAGAATTTTAAATGCAGCACAAGAAATAAAAAATAATCCGGGAATGATTCGACGGGCTACGCAACAAATTCAAGCTCGGGCCACATTGTGCCTTCAAGAAAGAGGAGGTCATTTTGAACAATTATTACCATACAGGGAACGCCCTTTGCAACACTAGAATAAGTTTTTTCTTTAATAAAGGTTTATCAATCGAATTTATGACTTTTAATTAAAATACATGATTTTATTTACGCAATTTTTAGGACTACTTTTCTTCCTATTGTTTTCTCTACCTAAAACCCGATAACACCCTTCAACTACCTGGGAACAAGCGGTCATTAAGGATTTTAAGAGGATTAAAATTAATAAAATTATGGTTTGATTTACGTACCCATTAGCGTGGTATTTTTCAAAGTCTGAGACAGTTTAAAAACGGTTTTAGAATCGGCATTAAGTGAGGATTAATACTAAGTACGTAATTTGTTATCTCCACCTAAAACCCGATAACACCCTTCAACTACCTGGGAACAAGCGGTCATTAAGGATTTTAAGAGGATTAAAATTAATAAAATTATGGTTTGATTTACGTACCCATTAGCGTGGTATTTTTCAAAGTCTGAGACAGTTTAAAAACGGTTTTAGAATCGGCATTAAGTGAGGTTTAATACTAAGCAAAAAAAATGGTAACTAAATCTGCGTTTTTTTCAGAAAATTGTGTTTTTCTTTTAAAATTCGTAATTTTTGTAGCCATTTTTCAAAAACAATAATTTTTTTTGCGGGTTTTCTCTTCTAGTTGGTTTTTTATTGTTATTAAGAATTATTAACCTGTCCCTTGGTAATACTCTGCATTTTTTATTTTCATTTAAGGACCATTGGATCAAAAGTTATACAGTCTGAATTAGGTGTATTACCCGAGTTTTTACAAAATTTTTCAAAATTCTGTAAAAAAAAACTAATGACTAGAAAAAAAAAAAACACCGTTTCACCGATGAAATTGGCTGAAATTTTTCTCCTTTTATTATGTACAGTTTATGAAATTCCACCCTGTAGATGTAATACCCAAGTCGTATCAAACAAAAAGTAAGACTTTGTTGGAATGTATGGTTCAAAATAAACCAAAAATTTGGTGGAAGGAGAACGGTGAAGTAGTGATAAACAATCGTACCATTCCAAACAGTAATATTCTCGATCTGGTAGGAGATGTGCTTAGACCTCTAAAACGTTCAAAACCAATAGGCTGGGAAGATTTTGCTAGTATTTTACATGATATACGAGTTCCTTCATCCTGTATAGGTAACTCTACGAACTTAAAATTTATGAAAAGACTTCAATCTACTGATTCTAACACTTCGATAGAATCTATAAACACGAACACCTCATCAGCCAAAGAAAAAAATACTTCTACACTTCTATCAACTAAACCTACCAAGCAATCGAAAAAGAAATTAGATTGGCAGAGATGGAGCCCCTATTAGATATTAATAGGATTTACTATGATGTTTCTAATCCTGCTGGTTACAGTAGTATTGATAAGTTAGCTAAAGCAATGCATGGTCAAATGAACAAAGATGAGGTTGCAACCTGGTTACGGTCTCAGGAAACATATACATTACATAAACCAGTTCAAAGACGTTTTAGACGAAACAAATACATTCTATCCAACTACAATGAACTTTGGCAAGTGGATTTAAGTGATATGCGTACATATAGTAAATATAATGACGGTTTTAAATACATTATATGTGTAATTGATGTCTTTAGTAAGTATGCTAGACCTATGAAAAAGAAGGATTCCGAAACTGTTAAACAATGCTTTGAGGATATATTTACGGAAGCTAAAGCAACTCCGCATCATATTCAATCTGATAAAGGTACTGAATTTGTTTCCAAAGAGGTAAGAATCTATTTTAAAAGTAAAAACATAAACTATTATACAACGAATAATTCTGACATTAAGGCGAGTATTGTAGAAAGATTTCAGAGAACATTAAAAATGAAAATGTGGCGCTATTTTACGCACAAAAATACGTATCAATATATTGATATTTTACAAGACCTCCTCTATTCATATAATCATAGTTACCATTTAAGTATTAAAATGTGTCCAACGGATGTGAATTTTAATAATATTATGACTGTTTGGACTAATTTATATGAAACACCAAGAAACGGTCAAAAAATATATAGTAATACTCGTACAACTTTGAATGTCGGTGATCATGTCAGAATAACAAAATATAAACACATATTTCAAAAAGGTTACGAAACCAATTGGAGTGATGAAATCTTTGTAATTGATTCAATTATTAATAGATCACCTCATCATGTTTATAGCTTAAAAGACTTACAAGGTGAACCAATCATAGGTACTTTCTATGCTAAAGAATTACAGAAAGTTACTTATAACCCCACCATGGCATATAAAATAGATAAAATAATACGTTCGAGACGAGTTGGTAACAGAAAGGAGGTTGTAGGGGACAGGGTGAAATGACGTAATGCAGATATACAAAAGAAAACGTAAGAGTGGATGGACAGCGAGAAGCGTGTGTCTTAGCGCGTAATATTTGAGAGCGACTGACTGCCTCACAGCCAATGGTATCCGCGATTGACCTCCCTCCCGGGCCCCTGCCCCTCGTACGTCATAATAAGCGGCACATACCACTCAGACTTCCATCCACCCTCAATTTATTAAAATATAAAAATAAAGTTTGAAGTTAACATAAATGCGTCGCTTACAATCCCCACCCCAGTGCTGCCTCAGCAGTCACTCATCTCCAGTAGGTACATATGCGACGCGTGCCGCAGATCGACGTAATATTCCAGTCTGTGTTTTTAAGTGCACAATTCTTATTCGGCCATCTTTGCCCGGAATAACTTCCTGTACTAGACCTCTCGGCCAAACGTTGCGAGGCGAAGCCGGGTCCACAACCAATACTAGATCTCCCACTTGTAAGGGTCGTTGGTCTTGGTGCCATTTCTGGCGAGGGATCATCTGAGGTAGCACTTCACGTACCCATCGTTTCCAAAATAGGTCTGCCAGTCGTTGAGAGGTTCGCCATTGTTTACGGAGGTACATGTCGGAATGGTCAAAAACCCCAAGTGTTGGTAAGTTGGAGGAACTGCCCAACAAAAGATGATTAGGGGTCAGGGCCTCATTGCTGTTTGGCTCAACTGTGACGTGTGTAAGTGGGCGACTGTTCACTATCTGTTCGACCTCCGTCATAAACGTGTTCAGCACCTCATCGCGCGGAGCCTGTTCTTTTAAGACCACTTTGAGTGAAGCTTTTACAGTACGAATAAGGCGCTCCCACGCACCTCCCCAGTGTGGGCTAACTGGTGGCAAAAAGTTCCAAGTGGTGCCATAATTTACAACAAAATCCTTTAGTTCATCCTCGTTCAATTCGCTGACGCACCTTTTGAGCTCATTATCAGCGCCTTTCAGATTTGTTCCATTGTCCGAGAAGATTTGCTGAGGCCAACCACGACGTGCAGCCATCCTTCGCAGTGCCATTATCAATGCATCAGTTGTAAGCCTCGTGACTATCTCTATATGAACAGCTCGCATGGTAAGGCACGTAAACAAAACTCCGTAGCGCTTTTCTCGACGTCTCAATACTGTTACCTCCATTGGGCCATACAGGTCAATTCCACAGAACGAAAACGGGCGCTGGTGGTGGGCCATTCGAGCAGAAGGTAAGTCACCCATTCTAGGTGGTTGTGGTTGAGCCCTTTTAATTCTACAGAACATGCACTTACTGCTTACATTCTTAACGGTAGGCCGAATACGAATAACCCAATATTTCTGTTTCAGGTTGTTTACCACTGTTTCTTGGTTCCCATGCGCAGCCTTTATGTGATGATGCTTCACAATCAACCTGGCCACATGATTACGTCCATCAAGAATAACAGGTTGTTTTGTCTCAGGTAAGATGTCTAGGACTGCACCAATACGCCCATCAACGCGCAGGATGCCGTGTTCATCGAGGAAGGGCGTCAAGGTAAGTATTCTGCTTTTCCGATCTAATTGCCTTTTATTTTTCAGGTTTTCCAGGTCTTCAGGAAATGATTGCATCTGAGAGTATTTTATTAGTAAGCGCTCGGCGTTTTCCATCAGTTCACCGCCGTTAATATTGTAATATCTTAACCTTGGCTATAGAAGCCAATTTCTTATGCGAGGGCTCAATATTAAAAAAATTGCAAACGGCTACTCAGAAAGCACACATAAGTCTCAGAGGTAGGTATAGGCCAGAGTGGAGCGAAGAAGTCACCAGTGTTTATTGTTTAATGGGCGCCAGGTGGTTCCTTCGTCAAACGAATGACATCATCAAATAAAAATCACATAACATAAGTAAACACACATTTAATTTCTTTTTAAGTAGTAGTCCTTAGTACAACAATACCTTATCTTTATATTCTTTCCTTGGTTTCCATCAACCCGTTAAATTTAATTAGTTATAAGATTGCTTTTCATGCAACAAACATTCTGTTATACCCTTGAAAAGCAGTGGCTGTTCAAGGGTTAATAGAACTTTTCTTATTTAATAACACGGTTTAAATACTACCATTTAAGCAAGTAATTGGTTAAAGGAACTATTTATTTTAAAACACTCTTGTGGTTATATTAAGACATAAAATTATACATGTACCACATTGATCTACATAAAAGTTTCTGTATGTTGAGTTATAGCACTGATAGTCAATATGTACACGGTTTAAATGGATAACACAGGTATACATACAGTTTTAGATTTCGTGTATGGAGGATATATTCACTCCGCAGAAGTACCTGGCTCCAACTAGAGGTCAAAAGGGCAGTGTCCATAAATGGTCCATAACTTTGGTTAGAAAAAGCTTACTTTTGAGCTAACCATGAGGATTGGGATGTAAGGATATCTCCTTATCCTTCCCTGGTATTGAAAGTTAGGTTTAACCCTAAACCTGCCTCCCTGAAATCAATTTTTTCCACATGTTAGATAACTATTTGGAATTTTATATTTCAGTATTGATTTAAACAAAAGGCGTTTATAATGAGTGTGTAATAAATAAATTACTTACCAGCAAAGCTGGGTGAGTGAAATGAGGTGTTAATGCCACATGACCGGGCACATTTTGTAGGAAAATAAACGGAGACGTACGATGATTGAAGCGGAGAGCTGAAAAGAAAATCGACAGACATTACTAACAATATTCCATGATAATCTCGCGACATAACGTGGAAATATTGAATAGAATTCCTTACCAAGTTCTCAATTACATAATGGAGGACATATCTCCGGTGACTCTAAATTTATTCAACTTTGGCCACAGGCTGAAAGGAAAACAGAGATTATTAGCTTCGGCGTTTTACCAAACAAACAAGGAAACGAAAACGGCTGTTATTCTTACCCAAAGCGATGAGATTCGACACAAAGGATTTATAATAACCTTCAAGGCATGGTGATGAGGTGTCGAATGAATTTTGCTGGAAAGGAAATCCAAATCTCAGTCTTTTGATATGGCAACAATCCCCTTCCAGGAATGAATGAAATGAGCAAACAGAATTTCTAAATTACAACAATAATAACCTTTTAAAGGCTAGAAGACACTCCAAATAGAAATTATCTATTTATCCTGAGTAGAATGCTTACAAAACCAATAGGACAGTAAAGTTAGGAATTCGAAAGAATTATCAACCGGAAAACAAAATCTGTAATTTAGACATGGCAACATGGCACGTGATGACGTTTCGTCATTCCTGTGAGAGAAACGCACGACCTTTAATAACTACTTTGGAGTTATTCGTTATTTAGTAAAGTTTTATATTTACCGAGATACAATTACTTATTTTGATACGAAACTTCTATTAGGTTATTAAAATTACTAGTACACCGTGATTTACTATATATTAAGTTCATTTTGACGTTACCTTGAGATCTGTCAAAACAAGAAACCAAACGCCAAACGTCCTGGCTGACAGGTATCACATATTTTTATTAACTGCTTGTTTATAGTATTTAAGTAGCAAATTTATAGTCTTTTAAACGTGAATTGATTGTTTAAAAGTAAAACAAAGAAGTGGGTGTACCGTGTTTAATGTGATTTTGCCGTAAAAAGGCTTCCCACGATGAAAGTACATGAACAAAACTTTACGAATTGGTGTCCCTTACTGGGACTAACAACAGGTATGTGTATTAGTAATTAGGCCCCATTTGGACCAAAATTATATTTTCTTCATGATATAGGGCTATTAAGCATCCTATACCACCACTGAGTCATACCTTTAATCTGTTTGCAGGTCGAGAAATAGTAGATATAAGTTGAAAGAAAATTTATTACTAACTCCATACAAAGTACCACTTTACCTAAGTATAAAGTGTTACAGTTCATCTTCAGTTGGGTTAAAAAAAAAATTAAAAAAATTTTTTTTTTTAATTTTTTTTTTGACAAAGAACTATCTTAAAAAAAAAACTTCAAGACCAACGTACTAGAGACAAAAAACTAAAAAATAAAACCATTCTGAGGAACAGAGGTTTCATACCTAATACTAACAAATTATTATACTAATGGAAAGCATGCAGCAATACTATTTAGTTCTTATTCTCATTGTTACAGCTGTACTGTATGACAATGATATCTCTTAACGTAAAATTATAATAGGGTTTTGTTGGGGAGGCGCGCTTCTCCTAAACAATTACATACTAAATTTAACTAACTAGGTTGGCCATTACAAACTACTTACGGATTCGAATCGTATACTCTAAATAAACTATTACTACTATTGGCATGGGCTTTTACTTTATTAAAGAATGCCGTTCTATTTACAAAGGAGGCAGAATGAGGAAAAGCTAATTATAATAACCTAGCAGGTTTCACCATTCTGGGTCTCGTATGTTACGCCACTCTTCCTTTAAAGATAAGAGGATGAGCTGGCAGTAAGATTTGCTATAAATCCTTCTTTAGCAAAAAGAAAACTACAGATAAACTTAGCTCATAGCTAATTATCGTTTATTGTAAAGAAGAAGATAGGCATATGGGTAACCATAAGTATAACTTTACGCTTTTTGTTAGCTGAAAAGCAATTATTTAGAAATAATTTAAGTGATATTTTTCATCTTTATTAGGACAAAATTATCAGTGTGGACAGTCCGATCGCTACTGAACACAAGTATTAGATAGGGACACTTTGCACGTGTCTTTCATGCAAGAGGAATAGACATTAAATTTACACACCGAGGAAAACTCTTATCGAGGAGTTTCCACTCATAGAACAAAGTCTATTGTTTCCCTTTGGAGGTTCAAAGTGCATTGTCTTTTCAGTAGATAAGGGAGCAGAAAGTTTATTAAAGGTTTTTCTGGAAAAGACAGCACCAATTAGTTTTTTGAATTAGAGTTACAATTAGAACATTCGGGAGTCCGTACTCCTTTTTCACCACATCTGAAACAAACTATTTCCCTAGACTTTTTACAAAAGCTAGTAGCATGATTGGTCATGCCACAACGGAAACATGACTGTTTAGAAGTATTTGGATTGACAGAGGCTACGGCAGAATTTCTCACCATAGAAGTTTTTTCAGGATACCTCGTTTGAGGTTTATTTTGAGTCTCAAAACTACGAGTAGGTACAACTGAAGTGTGACCACTATGTCCTGACATATCAGGTTCACGGAATTGTTTGGACTTAACCTGTGCCAATTCCATCCGCTTACAGAGGGATTTAAGTTGACTAATAGTCCGAATATCCTGGAGAGCAAGGTCCCTAGAATATTCGGGGCGTATGTTACGTATAAGAATATCTAGTTTTTCAGCTTCTGGTATCTCTCTGCTTAAACGTTCGAACAATCCTAGAACAGTGGAAACAAAGAAAACGATGGTTTCCGACTTGGCTTGTGTTCGTGAGCGAATCTCCTTCAGCAATAGATGGTCAAGATCAGGTATGTCGAAGTCATCTTTGAGAGCAGCTACGACCTCCTTGTAAGAATTAAAATTATTTCGATTAGTCCTAAACCACGACAAAGCAGGTCCTTCAAGAATTTCAGGAAAACCGCGCAGTATTTGGGCTTCAGAGATGTTCCTTGCCAAACGAAGCTCCTCCAAACGTACGAGAAAAGTACGCACACATGTGTCTCCTTTAAACTTCAAATTTAAAGAATTTATATTAAAAGTTTTCTCAGGTTTATATATAACTTGTTTGACTACACGAATATTGTCATCAAGAGAGCTCTGATCGTCATCCGAACCAGAGGGTGAAGAATTATTTTCTTGTATTGCAGACAACATGGACTTAAGTTCAGTAATTAACTCCTGTGCTCCTTCCGAATCATCACCTAAGCGTGAAAGACGGCATATTAAGTAGCGACACCGCGAAGTTATCCGATCCACTGCAGCATCTGAAATTCCACCTTGCAAAGCTTGTTCAAGTTCTTCAGCTTTGCGCTTACACACTCCTATTTCTGACGCAAGATCACCCTGAATCAGATCAGCAACGAGTAGGCTTCCTTTACGAGCGAGTTTAGCTGTATGTTTTAGTGCTTGACATAAGCTAGTCCTACGAGATAATGGATTTACTGGAAGATTCCGTATAGTGAGTTCATGTGTAATTTCATCTTTGTGTAGATGTGCTACTTTACATCCAGCTCTTGTGAAATCCATGATGTGTTGTATGTATGTATGTAAATATTACTATTTATTAATAAACTACGTGTAGTTAAGTTTAGTTATACTTGATATCTCAAAAGATTTTTAATTTATTTCAGGAATATATTCTATTTAAAAAATTCTAAGATAGCTTTACAAAGTTCAATAGTGCTTCGTTAGACAAAGCAACCAAATAGTAAAAGTATAGATTTAAGTTAAACCATCAAAACGTTGTAACAATGATGATGCTTGTTACACCAATATATCACATAGGTTTATACACTTAAAATTAGTAAGTATATCTTAATCTAGAGAACATGCTAATCCGCTTCAAGAACAACTTAAAATTAATTATTTGTTATGCACTGTTATTTGAATTTGTCATTCTCCACTGCCAAACGTTGGGTTCAGCCACTGTAATATCTTAACCTTGGCTATAGAAGCCAATTTCTTATGCGAGGGCTCAATATTAAAAAAATTGCAAACGGCTACTCAGAAAGCACACATAAGTCTCAGAGGTAGGTATAGGCCAGAGTGGAGCGAAGAAGTCACCAGTGTTTATTGTTTAATGGGCGCCAGGTGGTTCCTTCGTCAAACGAATGACATCATCAAATAAAAATCACATAACATAAGTAAACACACATTTAATTTCTTTTTAAGTAGTAGTCCTTAGTACAACAATACCTTATCTTTATATTCTTTCCTTGGTTTCCATCAACCCGTTAAATTTAATTAGTTATAAGATTGCTTTTCATGCAACAAACATTCTGTTATACCCTTGAAAAGCAGTGGCTGTTCAAGGGTTAATAGAACTTTTCTTATTTAATAACACGGTTTAAATACTACCATTTAAGCAAGTAATTGGTTAAAGGAACTATTTATTTTAAAACACTCTTGTGGTTATATTAAGACATAAAATTATACATGTACCACATTGATCTACATAAAAGTTTCTGTATGTTGAGTTATAGCACTGATAGTCAATATGTACACGGTTTAAATGGATAACACAGGTATACATACAGTTTTAGATTTCGTGTATGGAGGATATATTCACTCCGCAGAAGTACCTGGCTCCAACTAGAGGTCAAAAGGGCAGTGTCCATAAATGGTCCATAACTTTGGTTAGAAAAAGCTTACTTTTGAGCTAACCATGAGGATTGGGATGTAAGGATATCTCCTTATCCTTCCCTGGTATTGAAAGTTAGGTTTAACCCTAAACCTGCCTCCCTGAAATCAATTTTTTCCACATGTTAGATAACTATTTGGAATTTTATATTTCAGTATTGATTTAAACAAAAGGCGTTTATAATGAGTGTGTAATAAATAAATTACTTACCAGCAAAGCTGGGTGAGTGAAATGAGGTGTTAATGCCACATGACCGGGCACATTTTGTAGGAAAATAAACGGAGACGTACGATGATTGAAGCGGAGAGCTGAAAAGAAAATCGACAGACATTACTAACAATATTCCATGATAATCTCGCGACATAACGTGGAAATATTGAATAGAATTCCTTACCAAGTTCTCAATTACATAATGGAGGACATATCTCCGGTGACTCTAAATTTATTCAACTTTGGCCACAGGCTGAAAGGAAAACAGAGATTATTAGCTTCGGCGTTTTACCAAACAAACAAGGAAACGAAAACGGCTGTTATTCTTACCCAAAGCGATGAGATTCGACACAAAGGATTTATAATAACCTTCAAGGCATGGTGATGAGGTGTCGAATGAATTTTGCTGGAAAGGAAATCCAAATCTCAGTCTTTTGATATGGCAACAATCCCCTTCCAGGAATGAATGAAATGAGCAAACAGAATTTCTAAATTACAACAATAATAACCTTTTAAAGGCTAGAAGACACTCCAAATAGAAATTATCTATTTATCCTGAGTAGAATGCTTACAAAACCAATAGGACAGTAAAGTTAGGAATTCGAAAGAATTATCAACCGGAAAACAAAATCTGTAATTTAGACATGGCAACATGGCACGTGATGACGTTTCGTCATTCCTGTGAGAGAAACGCACGACCTTTAATAACTACTTTGGAGTTATTCGTTATTTAGTAAAGTTTTATATTTACCGAGATACAATTACTTATTTTGATACGAAACTTCTATTAGGTTATTAAAATTACTAGTACACCGTGATTTACTATATATTAAGTTCATTTTGACGTTACCTTGAGATCTGTCAAAACAAGAAACCAAACGCCAAACGTCCTGGCTGACAGGTATCACATATTTTTATTAACTGCTTGTTTATAGTATTTAAGTAGCAAATTTATAGTCTTTTAAACGTGAATTGATTGTTTAAAAGTAAAACAAAGAAGTGGGTGTACCGTGTTTAATGTGATTTTGCCGTAAAAAGGCTTCCCACGATGAAAGTACATGAACAAAACTTTACGAATTGGTGTCCCTTACTGGGACTAACAACAGGTATGTGTATTAGTAATTAGGCCCCATTTGGACCAAAATTATATTTTCTTCATGATATAGGGCTATTAAGCATCCTATACCACCACTGAGTCATACCTTTAATCTGTTTGCAGGTCGAGAAATAGTAGATATAAGTTGAAAGAAAATTTATTACTAACTCCATACAAAGTACCACTTTACCTAAGTATAAAGTGTTACAATATGTTCGGTAAGTTTCCTGCATTTATTTATAAACACCAACATAGCACGGGTAGATCTAAGCAACCGCAACCACGATGAAAACCTTTCCCGTTCTGGAACAGCAGGTAAGCTTTCAGGAGTTAGCGTCAGAGTTAACGCGTACTCCATATCTTCATCATTAGGCATCGGTAGCTGTTTATGTGAAGGCCAGGTGCCCTCAACGCCATACAAGAATGCCGGACCGTTAAACCATTCATTTTCAAGCACCGTTAATTCGCAGCTGTCGCGAGTACCAATATCGGCTACATTCATCTTAGTAGGTACGTATCTCCATTGATTAGATTGCGTTAATTCATCTATCTCGCCGAGACGATACGCCACGAATGCTTTATATGTGCGCGCATCGTTATATGTATATCCAATGCAACACAGTAGTGGAGTCCGTCCAGTAATATATTTTTTGCGCGTTCATTTTGTGTTCTTTAATAATACTATGTGCCAATCTTGCAGCTAGAACAGCACTTTCTAATTCTAATCCTGGAATGCTTCTATGTTTTGCAGGTGCGACACGGCTTTTACTCGAAATAAAAGCTAATTGCCAGCAATTGTTATTGTTTAACCAACGCCAGTAAGCAACGGTGCACAGGGCTTGCGATGACGCGTCACACATAAGATGCAGCTGTAGGTTTGTATATATAGCCGGCGGGCGGCCGTTGCATTCGGCATTCGGTGCATTGTCTATCTCGCTCGCACGCACGGCCGCTTGATAGCATCGGGGCAAGCGCACCGTACTTACGCGCTTCAGCAGTTCGAGAAACTCGGTCCATTTTTTATATAAATTAACGGTAATTATGTCATCCCAATGTAGTCCTTGTTTCCATGTATCACGAATCATTATTTTGCCTCTTATTGTTATCGGTGATAAGAATCCGTAGACGTCGAAAATTGACATAACAACTCGCAGCATTTCTCGTTTTGAAGGTATCTTTTGTCCAGATATTATAGCTTCAGGTATGCGTTTGAAAGATACGTCGAAGCCAAGTAAGTCTTCTTTTGGAAACCAAACTAATCCGAGTGTACGTTCGCTGTCATCTTGTTGATCGATTTTGAACCTTATGGCCGTTGAACCCAAGGTTTCTTTTGGTAAGCTATTTATTAATGTTTCGTTATTGCTCGTCCAGTTACGTATTTCAAATCCACCTTGTTTATGAATGTGAGATACCTGTTTTACAACGTTGATAGCAGTTTCTTCGTCTTCAAAACTGTCGATGTAATCATCTACGTAATGTTGTTTACAAATCGCAGCTGCGGCGGCCGGCATTGATAACTGATAGCGCTCGGCATTCTTGTTTTTTATGAACTGCGATATGAATGGAGAGCCCAAAAATCAAAGATGTCATTTTATGGGTGCTTACGAGATTATCGGGAGCGGTGGAGTCTTCGGGAGTTATTTTCCACAAGAAACGTAAAGCATCTTGATCTTCAGAGACGATTTTAATTCTTAAAAACATGTCGCGAATATCTCCAGTAACTGCAATTTTATTTTCGCGAAAACGAAGCATTATTCCATATAAAGAAACCAGTAGGTCAGGTCCTTTATAAAGGTAATCATTTAAACATATGCCATTGCTCTTCGATGCACAATCAAACACAAGTCTTAGCTTTTTCTTGTTAGGGTTGTCAACTCCAAAATGCGCAATATACCACGTTTTTGGAGAAGGCTTAGGGTCGTTGAGCTTCATTGCGTAATCGTTTTCGAACAGGTGGTTTATTCTTTCAGTGTATCTGGATGCATAGTTCTTATCCTTTTGAAATTTTCTCATCACTCCGTTCAGTCTAGTCAGCGCGTTTCCGTAAGATTCAGTCATGTTGCAATTTATATCCTTCCAGGGAAGTCCAACATGCCACCTGCCATCTTGTAATTCAGCCGTTCGTTCCAGGTGTTCAGAAGCTCGCAGGTCTTCTGAATTCTGACGTGGTTTGCTGGAGACGCCCATGGACTCGACAGTGAAGCTTCGGCGTACTTCTTCATGTATTTCGCGGAGTGTACGCTCATTTTCTAATTGCAGGTCTTCAGTGACAAATAATGTCGTATCTCGCTGCTGGCACTTATCGCGTGGTGCCGTAACGCATCCGTGTAAGCACCAGCCCAAAGCAGTTTGAGTGACATATAGTCCGTCGGGTGTACCTTTTATTATATGCAAAGGCATCATAAGATTATAGTGATCCTGCCCTATCAACAACTGTGGTTTCTCATATTGGACTTCACATAACCGGTTTCTAATTTCAACCTAAAGATCATAGTTCATAAGGTCCACAGTAGATGTATTTTGCACAGGTAAGTTTAGTTCATTTACACTTCGAGCTCGTAGCGCAAACATCTGTCCGTCTTTATTTGACACATTAAAGTTCACGACCTCACTTTCGCACTTAAGTTCGGTGTTATTCCATGCCCCACTCACACGCATTGTTTGTTTGTCGCCGCGCAACCCTGCGCGCGCCGCTAGCTCGGCGCTTATCAGTGATACCGTCGATGCAGAATCGAGCAGCGCAATTGCACTAATTATACCGTTAGGCCCGTGTACGTAAATAGGCACAGTTTGTAACAACACTTTGCAGCTCGTCGCGTTAATATGTGTAACAGTCTCAGATTGCGTTTCACTCACATCGGTGTCCACTATTTCCGTAATGTTTACACTAGATCGCATATTTGAATTAGCATGCGATACGTAATGCAGCAAACGGTGATGAAATTGTCCACAGCTATCTATATCGCACGAAGGCGCGGGGCACGTTTCTTTATTATGCCGCGACACTAAACATTTGTAGCACAACCCGTAACGTTTCACATAAGTCCACCTATCTTTGCGCAATGATTTTTTAAACATTTTACAGTCCGGCAAGTCATGTTTAGACGCACGACAGAACTTGCACGTATGGTCACTTAGTTCATTTTGCATTAACACGGTTTGTGAGCGGTAATTAATAAAGTCACTTTGTTTACGATTCGTATCACTGTAAGTGTTCGCCAGGATCACAGCTGTTTTCGATGTTTTGATAGCTTCGTCATTTAAAAACTCCGATAAAATGACAAGCCGAGGTTTCGTGCCTTCGTTGATGAGCGGGTAACTGTAGTCTACCCATTTGGATATTAACACAGTTGGCAATTTGGACAAAACTACGGATATAATTTTCATCCCCCTCAGGTACTCATCTTGACCAATGGCCGTTACTGCAGCAACGTAATTTTTTACTTTAATTGAAAATGGTATTATATCTTTGTGGTACTCTTGAGCCATAACCGGAAGTTTATTGATACTTTGCAGGATTCTTGCTATTATAATATCCGGGTTCCCAAACTGTAGCTCAAGCGTGGACATCACAGTGTCCGGGGCAGTGGCTCCAATCAACAGAGCTGTTACTGCTTCTTTAGCTGGTCCGTGTAGGCATTTTCGTAGCCTCCACAAGTTTTCTTTCGCGTTGAAATTGCACACTTCAGTTGATTCGTCATATGCCTGCTTGAATTGGAGCCATTCCATAGGGTCACCAGAAAACGAGGGTTAATCGCGCGGTGTGCAAAGGCGGCTTAATATTCCAGAATTAGGCCCATTAGTAGCGGAAACTTTGGCTATGTCCTTGAGTGCAGTCGCCAAAAGGTGAACTGTGTCCTCGGTGCCGTCGCGGGCCGGAGCAGCCGGCGGCGCGGGGGGCGGGTGCAGCTTGTCCGGTGCATTTTCCGTTGGGGGTACAGGCTGCGCTTCCAGTTCGAAATGACTGCGTTCTAACCATTTTTCCACTTCTTTATTCGTGTGAATTTCACTAACACCTGATTGTGAATTGTATTCTTCTTCATCCAATTGTGCTAGGTCCGCCGCTAGCTTTTTGTCGATTAAATCCATTTGTATACGCGCTTTTGCTTCTGCCGCTTCTAGTTCTAGTTTCTTTTTCCTGGCCAAGAGCGACGAGGATGCGGAACCCGATAATTTTGTCTTCCGAGTAGATTTCACAGATTTAGAATCCACTTTTTCTTTACAGGCAGATTTAGAATCCACCTTTTCTTTACAGGCACTACCCACATTAACGGTAACCGTTTTATCAAATTGCTCCATTTTTTGTTGTTTTGATTTGACTTTCACATTTCCTTCAGGTTGGAGCGGTGGGCAAAATGGCTCCTGCTTCGGTGTAGCTACATCTAGGTCGGACTTGACAATTTTTTGCTGTTCTTCCTGTTTTCTAGTGCTACTTCGTGTGTTCACCATCGTGCGCGGCGGAGTCCGGTACATTCAGAGTCGAGATTCGGTTCGAAGACCAGCTTGTAGGGGACAGGGTGAAATGACGTAATGCAGATATACAAAAGAAAACGTAAGAGTGGATGGAAAGCGAGAAGCGTGTGTCTTAGCGCGTAATATTTGAGAGCGACTGACTGCCTCACAGCCAATGGTATCCGCGATTGACCTCCCTCCCGGGCCCCTGCCCCTCGTACGTCATAATAAGCGGCACATACCACTCAGACTTCCATCCACCCTCAATTTATTAAAATATAAAAATCATATTAAAAACATAAAGTTTGAAGTTAACATAAATGCGTCGCTTACAGAGGTGTTTGTGAAGTGGAAAGGTTATCCGAATAAGTTTAATAGTTGGATAGCTGCATCGAGTTTAGAAGAAACATGAGTGATACCAGTTTTTATTTAACTTTGTTAAGCAATAGTTCTATACAATACTACCCGGAAAATACAACAGCAAACTTTCTCACCAAGCTCCCAAAGACTATAAAATTAGAAGGAGAATGAGTTTTCGGATTAGTGGAGTTTCATTACCCATGTTCACTGTATAACGTTCAAGATCATGAAAACGTAGTCTACGTAAAAAAGAAGGTGACATTTAATAATGAAAAGTTACTTGTTACCGTTGAATATAAGTCACATATTCCAGCAACGACCTATGACGACATGGATCAATTTCTATCTGCTTTTAATCAAAACTCGTTATTGAAGAACAAGGTGAAATTTAGTTACGACGGAATATCAAAAGTTATCAAGGTCACTTCTTCGCACAAGGACATAATATCTGTACATGCAACACCAATACTAAATCTTCAACTAGGGTTTAAACCGAATACAGACCTTATTCAATGTCAACTTCGTAAATTTCCTGCTAATTTATATTTAGGCTTGCCATCACAATTGTTTATATATTCAGATATCATTCAACCTCAAGTTGTGGGGGATGTTATGGCATCGTTAGTTAGAATAATACCACTCGATCCAACAAAATATATTTATGGAGCATATAAAATGCATAGCTTTTCTCCTGCACATTACGTGCCTGTTTTGCGTAGAGAGTTTGATACAATTGAAATTGATATAAGAATGCATACAGGCGGAAAGGTTCCATTCCAGTTCGGAACTTCATGCGTGAAACTACATTTTCAACGAATAACATAATGAATTATAGACGTGAAAATATTCCCTGTCCTTATGAACATTATTAGTCTCATCAAGCTGGCTCAGGAGTAGGGATCGTTTATAAAGATGTTCCTCACCAGCGAGGACATGGCATACTCATAGGAAGTTTTTAGGAGGACTGTTTGGATCTGTATTTCCTCTGTTGTCCAGCGGTTTTAGAACGGTTGGAAAAGAAGCATTGAATGCTGGTGCTGGAATTTTATCTGACATGATGAATTCGCACCCTATCGATGAATCATTAAAGTCTCGTTTTAAGAATGCAAGCAGTAATTTAAAAAGAAAGGCTGATGAAAAAATCGATTCTTTAATGTCAGGGTCTGGGTATAAAATGACACGAAAAAGACGAGAGCGCACCATTGCCTCCAAAGCATCGCGGGTACAAAAAAAAGTAAAAAAAATATATTTTTTTTTCTTAGCCTGTTTGGGTGTCCCACTGCTGGGCAAAGGCCTCCCCCATTTTCCTCCACTCAGCCCTATTGCTGGCATGCTCTCGCCAACCCAAGCAGAACGCGTCCAAATCGTCCCGCCGTCTCCTTTTTGGTCTGCCTCTGCTCCGGTGGCCGTCTTTCGTGGCCCATTCTGTACCTATTGTGGCCCATCTTTCCGGGTGCATACGGCAGACATGTCCAGCCCAGTCCCACTTCAGTTTGGCGGTCTTGGCACCCACATCTACAATTTGAGTTTTGGACCGCAGTTCCGTGTTTCTGATTCGATCAGTTCTGCGAACACCTAGTATGCTGCGCTCCATCGCCCGCTGGCAAACCTTGAGTTTCGACTTCTGGGCCTCAGTCAATGACCAGGTTTGAGCACCGTAAGTTAGGACAGGCAGGATACACATGTCAACGAGTTTGCGCTTCAGACATAGAGGGAGGTTACCCTTTAATAGCGCCTTCAAAGACCAGAAGCTCTTCCAGGCGTTCTCAATATGTCTATTGATTTCTACGGACTGCCTGTTTTCGAAGGAAGCTCCGTTGGTCATCAACTGAGTTTTCGCTCTGTTCATTGTGAGTCCAACCTCGAGGCTTGCTGTGCTGAGATCTTGCAGCATTTGTTGTAGTTGGGGTGCCGTGTGGGAGAAAATGACAATGTCGTCGGCAAAGCGCAGGTTTGTTAACCTTTTACCGCCCAGATCAATGCCCATCGTCTCCCAGGGGACCGCCAGCTTTTTAAATATTTCTTCTAGGCAACTGGTGAACAATTTTGGGGACAGTGGGTCGCCCTGTTTCACGCCTTTTTCCACTTTGAATACGGGGCCGGGTGCGTGCAATTTAATACTTGCGGTGCTATTGTCGTAGATCGTTCCAACGAGGTCAATGTATGTGGATTCTATACCTAGATTTTGCATGGCGGAAAATATAGCGGAGTGTTTGATGCTGTCGAATGCTTTGCTATAGTCGACAAAAGCAAGGTAAAGAGGCTTGTTGAACTCGTTGGACTTTTCTATTGGTTCAATGTATGGAGGTGGCCTGTTGTGGAGAAACTAGGTCTAAAACCAGCTTGTTCGGGTGGCTGGTGTTGGTCCAGGAGTGGGGAGATCCTATTTTCTATTACTTTTATAAACGATTTGTATATATGGGATATTAAACTAATGGGCCTATAATTACTAACATCAGATTTATCTCCTTTTTTGTGCAATAGTACTATATTCGAATGACAAAAATTTGTGGGGATTTTACCGCTATAAAGAATGGAATTAAACATATTGGTTAAAAGAGGTAGCAATGTGGACTTTCCTGCCTTGAGTGCTTCGGTTGTAACACCATCTTCGCCGGGGCTCTTTTGATATTTCATGCTCTTAAGAGCGGCGTTTACTTTGAAACCTGAGATAGGAGAGATGGTGTCTGGGCAGGAATAACTATGAATGGGTGAAGAATGTTGAGAGTCGGAGGAATAAAGATTTTTGTAGAACCTTGTACAGATATCTGTGACTTGATCTCTATTGCTGCATTTCTTACCGTTTTGATCTCGAAGGCTGGTAATCCACTGTCTTTCTCTAATTATGCCTTGTTTGGCTGTTCGAAGAGATGTATTTGTCTTCAATGCTGTTTCGACGAGCTTGGTGTTGAAATTCCGTATATCGCGTCTAATACTTCTTTTTACTTGTTTGTCGATAATGGTGTATTGTTTTCTATTAGTTTTGTGATTTTCTCGGTGTTCTATTAGTTGTATTGTGTCTTTAGTTAATTTACTGCAAAGTTTGTTTGATTTTGCTGCAGGCTGTTTTTATACTGTTTATATATTTTTTTCTAATTAAAGTATGTCATTCTTACATAATCATTTATGCGAATGCGCTAAGTCAGAGTTAGATTTGTTTGCTCTTCCATCAACGCAAACAAGTATAGAAAATGGACAGTAGATACATTATAAACCTATTTCGTCTCTTAGTGATGATGGTCCTATTGAATTTCAAGTTTCAGGATCAGGTGATGATTATATTGACCTATCTCACACTTTACTACATAGTAAACCTAAAGTATTGAACCAAGATGGTACTAACATCAAATCGACAGAAACTTTTGTTGCACCAGTGAATAATTGGCTTCATTCACTTTTTAATCAGTTGGACATATATTTAAATCAAAAACTAGTTTCACCACCTAACAATACGTATGCATATCGTGCATATATGGAAACTCTATTAAATTATGGACCGGCAGCAAAAGAGTCCCATCTTTCATGTGGGTTGCGGTACGAAGACACTACGAGTCATATGGATAAAACTGATGCGGCTAATAAAGGATGGAGTAAAAGACAGGAATTTATTAAAGATAGCAAGGAAGTTGAAATGATGGGACACTTACACGGTGATATTTTTAATCAAGAAAAGTTTTTAATAAACGGTGTCGAAGTCCGTGTTAAGTTAGTACGATCAAAAGAATCGTTCAATCTAATGTGTAGTCAAGATAAAAAGCTTAAAGTATGGCTATGATACTGCGAAGCTTTATATAGAACTATACCCATGGCATCCCATGACACCAACCATGCACAAGATTCTTATTCATGGGGCTACAGTCATAGAAAAAGCACTAGTGCCCATAAGAATGCGTTCTGAAGAAGCTGCTGAAGCGAGAAATAAGCATTTTAGGTTATATCGACATAAGTTTGCACGGAAGTTTACGAGGGAAACATGTAATGTGGATGTTTTAAACAGGTTGCTTCTCAGCTCGGACCCTCTACTGAGTAGCTTGCGACCTAAAGTTATAAAAAGGTCTATGCCATTTTCCAAGGAGGCAGTTGAGATGTTGCTTCCAGCTAAACCTGACCATGCTGTCGATGATACGTAGACGTAGATTCAGGAGAATCATCGGAAGAAACTGAGAATACTTCCGATGAAGAGTTATAGTTATAAATAGCTATAATTATATTATAATATGTTTTGTACTTTAATAAATCTGTAAATATTATAGAGTATTTTTCATACCTTGATAGTCGTACCTCAAACAACCGCACCCCTTAATTTGGCAAAAATAAAAAAGGTCGTGAAATCAAACCCTTTTTGATTTTCAATTAGCATAAAAAATATGCAATTACAAAAATATGAACTTTGGGTATGTTCACTTTGATGAACACAGTCAATTTAAGGGTTATCACAAATCATACTCATTATAAAACTCTTTAAAAAACATTTAAATTTGAAGATAATTTTGGCCGCCTAGTTTGGCCATTTACCCCTATGTGCGTCATGGAGTGGACATAAATTCAGATTTGTACTTCGAAGTCAACGTTTACAAGAACCGAAAATTTCTGATGGAGAAACCGGAAGTGAGATGGAGGACTGCAATGGTGAGGTTGAAAGGACAGACGTCGGATCAGTCAAGCGTAGCGCGAGCCCTGAGTCTGATAATAGAAACCACAAACGCAAGAATCCTCGAACATCCGGACAAGGAGATTTTAAAACCAAAGAAATCTTAGATTTTATAATGAAAAATGTATCTTTTCCGATTGATCATGTGCTCTAAACTAAAAATTGGTTAATGAGTAAGTTTAAATATTTAATCCCTAGCGATAAAACTGTGAAACGAGCTATATACTTAACTCAGTTTCAAACTATTCACTTTAATTATGCTGACTTTCTGTCTCACTACGAGGCTATTGATGGAAGCTTAATTTTTGGAGCTCCGTCTTCTGGAGATTATTTTGATTATTATCTTAATAATAATGAATCAATCAATATTATTTAAAAGTTATTAGATTTCCAACTGAATACTATTTCAGCATTTGATGATAAAACAACCGATGAAAAGAAAATAATATTTATACAGAACTTATATGATGTACTCGAAAAGAAACTTCCAAAGAAAAATGCATTTATGATTATATCAGAACCGTCTGCTGGGAAAAACTTCTTTTTAGATGCTATTCTTAGTTTTTATTGGAACACTGGATTGATTTTAAATTTTAACAGATACAGTCAATTCCCTGTCATGGAAGCTGTCGATCGAAGAGTTAATTTTTGGAACGAACCCAATTTTGAACCAGCCGCTTTAGATACCATAAAAATGGTATTGGGAGGAGATCCCACCAAAGCAGGGTATAACCTAAAAGAGACTGGGGTTTGCTTTGGCATTTCTTCCAAGATCTGGCGTAGGCACTAGTTTTACGAAAGCGACCGGATTCCACACAGTGTTTTCCTTCGCTTTTTGCAAGCTTTATATTAACTTGCACTGTTCGTATATATGTAAATATGTAAGTAGTCAGTAGGTTTATATGTTTTTGTTTATAATTCTAGTTCTGCTTTACTGTTAGTTTTTTTTTAGTGTTACAATTTAAATTCTTAGTGTTACAATTAACCGAACGCGAAACGCGCGGAATGTAAACAAATATGGCTGACTATTAATTGCATTTGTTGTCCCGTGTCTAAATCGAATCGATAACAAAATAACACTGTTCATGTCCTATAACTACCAATTGAAGTTTTTTCATAGATTCAGAGAGATCAATTGCTATCAATCGATCTCTCTGAATCAATTGATTACTTAAAGAGCTAACAAGGGACGACGCAATCATCGCGACGAAGTAAAACGAATCTTAGTTCTCGGGTGGTAATGGTCCCTATTTGGATATATTTTATGTCAGTGGTTTCTGGTTGCGTTCTTGGATCTGTATATTGGGTGGTCTGCGATTTATGATTTAGTCTTTTGCTTTAGTTTTATTTAGTATTTTCTTAACCGTCAATATGAATGTACTGGCTGATGAAGTTCTGAACGCCATTTTACAAAGGTGCTCACTCTTTGCCTTTGTGCACAATGTGCGGTTTCACTACTGTGCCCTTCGGGGTCCGCCGGGTCCTGATGTTGAGTACTTTGTCGTGTTTTCGGCCCCGGTTGGCCACCCTATTTTGTGTCCTTTAAATCCTGCGGAGGATTTATTTTCTATTGTATGTCTCTGGCTGAGTGTCGCTCTGCCAGATGGTGAGCTGCTATATGTAGATTATGGACTGTGTAAAAATGTAACTTCTTACAAAAGGAAATATAGTACCTGGGCCGGTCCAAAAAAAGTTAGTCAACGGCATATTATCAATCGTATTGATTTAATTTTAGTGTTGCTTAAAGGCAAATTTCATTGCAAACTCTTTCGTGCAATGTCACTGGCCAGTGACATTCAGTAATTTTTTTATGGATTTAAGAAAAAAACATGTCTGTCACTTTTCAATCGCTACAATGGAGGTAACGCGGGAAGGATTTCGTGATATGATATATTATGATTTTAAAATAGGACTAACTTACAAGGAATCTCATGAGAATTTAACCAATGCTTTTCAAGCATTAACTCCATCTCTTGCCACTATCACTTACTGGTTTCGTGAATTTAAGCGTGGGCGGAGCGACGTCAAAGATGACCCCAGACCGGGGCGACCGCCAACTGCAGTCACTCCAGAAAACATCAGGGTGAAGTGGCTAATCAAGGAATATCGTAACATTACCAAGCGAGAGATTCAAGACGAGCTAAAGGTTGGATCCCAGGCAGTGTCCACCATTTTGCATGAACATCTTAAAGTTAGGAAGGTTGCGTCTCGATGGATACCACATTCTCTCACACAGGAGCAAAAAGATAGACGTATCGACTGGTGCCAATACATGCTACATAAATTCGAAGGAGGCAATTCACAACAGGTGACCTACATTGTGACATCCGACGAATCCTGGATATACAGCTACGACCCGCTTACAAAACAGCAATCGACAGAATGGGTCTTTGAAGAATATGATTTACCCACTAAAGTAGTTCGTGGCCGAAGCGTCAACAAAAAAATGGTTGCTGTTTTTTTTCGACGTAGTGGACCTGTAACCGTAATTCCACGATCGGAAAGATCGGAAAACGGTTAATAGCCAATGGTACAGCGAAGTTTGTTTGCCACAAGCCTTCCAGGAGCTGAGCGTCAGTCGTCCGAGTAGTGGAACGCGGGGCATCATTTTTCACCAAGACAACGCTCCAGCCCACACCACGGCTGCCAGAACCATGGAGTTTTTGAACAAATCAGGTGTGCAACTGCTACCACACCCTCCCTATACAGTCCTGACCTGGCTCGTATGTTTTTTTTTTCCCCACGGTAAAAAAATCATTGCGTGGACGAAAATTTTCGACAGCAGATGAAGCAGTGGACGAATTCAAGCAACTTTTTTTCGACCTTCCGCAAGAACAGTTTTTTTCCTGTTTTGAAAGTTGGTTCAGTCGAATGCATAAGTGCATAGCTGTAGCAGGACAATACTTTGAAAAGTTGTAAAAAAAAATGATTACATTCCTTTTATTTTTTGTTTCACTAAAAATTTTCGGACCGGCCCACGTATTTAGGACATGTAGTAACTCCGGAAGGAATAAAACCGGATCCAGAAAAAATAAATGTAGTGCAAAATTATCCAATACCAAACAACGCTGACGAAGTCAGGCGTTTCGTAGCTTTCATAAATTATTATAGAAAAATTTTACCCCATTTTGCAGAAATTACACATCCATTAAATAATTTATTACACATCCATTAATTATAGGGATGACAAACGAGTAATATTAAATGATTTCCATATAAAAACTACTGTGCGCTGACCACGTGACTTTGGCTGCGTGACATCACGTGACGTAACTCCTGGTTTGACTTGAGATTAGGGATGTTACGAATATTCGCATTCGCATTCGCATATGCGAATGATTCGCATAATTTTAAATATTCGCATCAACATTCCCAATTCGCATTAAACGATGCGAATGTTTTGCGAATGCGAATATGTACAAGTCGTGGCGAGTTTCGCCCGCGCCGGCCGCCTGCCGCCGAGACGCCGACTCGCGCATTCGCAAAGCGCGCCAACCCGTATCACGTGATTAATTTTAACCAATAGAAAGCACTTTTACTTGGGTAGTGACTTGTGATTGCTTGATTAGTTTGGCTTGTTTTGTTGTGATACCTATCAGTCAGTTGTTGCGTTTACGTAAATAAACAATTAGTTTGTGTGTTTACAATAGTGTTTGAAGACTTTTGGGTTATTTTGACTGCGATTCAAGACTTCTATGGCACCGGGAAAAAAGAGTGAAATATGGCGGTTTTTTACGACTATAGACCGAGACCACGCAAAGTGTAATGTTTGCAGTAAAAGTTATTCGGCGGTGGGACGTTCTACCTCGGCGTTGAGAACGCACTTAAAGAGTTTTCACTCCAAGGAATACGATATCGTCTCTCAAGCTGAAGTGGAACACCAGGTGACAAAATTGGACAAACCATAAGAGACTCCACTTAAAGAGGTAACCAAACAATTATCTATTCAAGAATCTCTAATGAAAAAGAGACAATGGGATAGCAAACATCCATTATCACAACAAATCGACCGCCGTATAAGTGAAATGATAGCATTACAGGATTTGCCATTTAATTTTGTTGAGGGTGTCGGTTTTCGAAGATTGATGCAGTTAGTCGCGCCACAGTACACTGTATAAGGTCGTAATTTTTATACTGAACATACCTGTTAAGATTTGTATGGAAAAGTTGGCGAAAAAATTAAATCAAAATTAGACGATTTTATTGTATTTGCCGTATTGCTGGCGTGCTGTACGTTGATTTTCGCCTTGTGTTGTGGTTTTGAACTTTCGCGGTTTTCATCTCTAGCAACATATTGAATGTGGAAGTCCGCAGTTGCGTCGTTAGAGGGCGCGGGAGGAACCTGCGCCGAGCACCGAAGGCGTAAACGTCGCCATGCGTATACGGTGCATATAACTATCGCAGCGCTCAATAATAAGTATACAACAACGTACCTACTGGTGTACATCATGCGATGATATTCGATCGGCTAGAACACCTCGTGTTTCGCTGGCCTTCATTTGATCAACTTGTCTTCCTATGTCCAAAATTCGCCTTTTTATTTCCGTGCTGTTAGGTGTTGAAAGATCTTCAAGTGTCGGTAATGATATATGCATAATGCTATTAATAGGTGGCATTACTATTCTTATTAAATCTGGTTGGGCGTTAATGTTGTTTGTCTGATACTTATGAGCGAATATTGTCAATGACTCGCTTTTAATAATGCAGCCATCTCCAAGTGAAATAATTCCTGTTCCGCTAATTCGCTCGGCGGTAACTTGAGCTTCACATATGATTCTTATAGTTCGATGTCCGCAAACAAAGAATAGATAAGTATTTTCTTTATTCAACCTTTCCCATAACTCTGCGGAGATGATGCTTGAGGCTTCGGACTGAGGCTGTCTGAAGAACTCGTCATCCAGTGTATTTTTCAAGTCTATGAAGTCTAGATTCAGTCGCTCTCTAGCTCCAATGTAATTAGTTCCGCAATCACTATACATGTGACGCGGCGCTACACGACGCGCGGCCAGCCGCCGAAGGGCTGCCAAAAAGGCTGAGCTGCTGAGGTCCGATACTACTTCTAGGTGCACGGCCTTCGTTACCATACACACAAAGACGGCAATGTAACCTTTTGTTGTTTTGACACCTCGCCCTTTACTTGATTTAATTTCAATAAATCCAGTGTAGTCCGTTCCGGTGTGATAAAAAGGACGAGTCGGGTTACACCGCGCTGCCGGCAAGTCTCCCATGATTTGTTCCTGCTTCAAAGCTCGATGACGTAAACATGTGACGCAATGATTGATATATTTTTTAACTGCTCGGTTCCCTCCTATGATCCAAAATTGATACCTGAGCTGTCTCAAGGTTAGGCGTGTTCCACCATGGAGAGTCAATTTGTGCGCGTTTTCTATAAGTAGGTCAGTTATGTGACCTTGATGTGGAATGATTAGTGGATGTTTCATGTTTGGATCGATATTTGCCTTTCCTATTCTTCCACGAACTCTTAGCAGTCCATTGCTGTCCAAAAAGGGGTTGAGTGATAAAATATCACTGTTTGATTTCACTTGCCCGTGTCGTGTCAAGTTATTTATATCTTCTCGAAATGATTCCTGCTGTATGTGTTTTATGATCATATTTCTTGCTCTACGTAGTTCGTACACGGTGAGGTAGGATACTGTAGGCTTGTTTTTCGATAAGACGCGCAATACCCACGCGAGTACGCGAGTCATACGGTTGATATTGCTGTGCTTGATTATTAAGTCATTAATGACGTCATTTCGCTGATAAGTTGTGACGTTTGTTTGTTTTGATACTTTGATCTCTTGGTCGGTCGTATAGGTGACTTCTTGGGGTTTTTCTTCAAATGCTGATAACCAAGAAGGTCCTTTCCACCACAACGCATGTTCTTTCAACTGGGAGGCGTTAATTCCTCGACTAGCGCAGTCTGCTGGATTTTCGGCGGATTTAACATATCGCCAACAATCGGCAGGGGCGATTTCTCTGATTTTCTGTACTCTGTTTGATACAAATGGCTTCCAGCGCTGAACGTCGCCTTGTAGCCACCCCAACACCGCAGTTGAATCCGTCCAGCAAAATAATTTGATATTGTATTTTGATAAGCTCTCCTTGATGATTTTTAGTAATTTGGAAAGTAGTGCTGCTCCAGAGAGTTCCAGCCGTGGCAGAGACACAGCCTTTTTTGAGGGTATGAGCTTTGACTTCGCAGCTACAATTGTAATTTCTGGAGGGGTTGATAATGCACCCTGGCAGGTTTCTCGAATCATGCTATAAATGACGCATGCATAAGCACTCTCCGAAGCGTCACAAAAGGCATGTAATTCGATGGTGTCATTTTCTTTTATGTGGTTTATTTCATTCAGGTTTTGCTTGATACTTCTCCATTCATTTTCGATAGGTTCTGGTACTTGGTCGTCCCAATCTAAAGGTTGTTTCCAGACAGTCTGAAATAACAACTTCAATTTCGTTGTTACCGGACACAACCATCCTAGAGGGTAGATAAACCTTTGATATATCTGATAAAAGAGAGCGTTTTGTTATTTTGTTTGTTGATGACAGCTCCATCTTTAGCTGGAAGGAAAATACATCTTCTTGGGGGTTCCATCGAAGCCCCAGCGTTTTTTGCGACTCTTGATGCTTGAAATCGAATGATTGTTGCTGTTTTGCGCTACTCACATTTTCAAACAATGCAAGGTGATTGGAAGACCACTTCCGCAAGTTGAAACCCCCTGCCTTTAAGAGGTTGATAAGATCCGTTCGCATCTTTTTTGCTGCGTCGATGCTGTGCGCGCCACTAAGAAGGTCGTCCATGTAAAAATCTTGTTCCAATATTTTCGCCGCTTCTGGATAACGGTGAGCTTCGTCCATGGCTAATTGTTTAAGAGTCATCATTGCCAGGAAAGGTGCTGGTTTGGTTCCATATGATACCGTTGTAAGAGCATATTCGCGCAGTGCTTGATTCGGGTGATTTCTCCAAATTATTTTTTGGTAAAGTTAGTCTTCTTCGTTACACAGTATCTGGCGGAACATTTTTTCAATGTCCGCTGTCAACGCTATTTCATATTGTCTGTGTGGGTAGCTCCCTCGGGTCCGCTAAATGTTCAATATAGTCGTTATGAGAATCGGTGTCCAATTTCTGTGCTAATAAATGTACTACTAAGGGGTCCCAAGTAGATATATCCACGCCCAATTTTTGTATGGCGTGAAGGCATTCTTTAGTGTTGTCGTGTAGGCTCTTTATTGATGCAGCCGATTGATGTTGCATGATAGGTAATCCGAGAAGGATATTGACGTGGGAACTAAATATTAATTTAGTGTTGTTGTAGCGGTGATTCAAAATTTCCCAGCACTCTTGATAATTTTCAGTACTGATCTTTAAATGCTGTATAAGTTTCTCCGCTTCTCCTTTGACCTTGCTTTTTAAGAATTGCATTTTTTGCGCATTTGATATGGAATTGTTCTTATGTGTGGTTTCGGTGAACAAGTCCTTAAATGACATCCACTGGTGATAATTGCCATTGAAGATGGGTATTTCAATAGCAGGAGTTGATTTTTCTCGATGCGATGAATTTTGATATTGATACTTTTCTTGATTTCGTTCACATCGGTTGTATGTTGTTTCATATTCGGGTTTATCGTTTATTTGTTCACTATCGATCTCCCAATGTAAAGAGTCGACTACAGACCAACGAGCCTGCAGCGTACGTAGAGCATCTTCGAATTCCCACCGTTCGGTAAGTAATTCTAACTAGGTGTTGTTGATAGCGCGTTGAAAAGCTGTTTTCGGTACATTTCTTCCAATTTGCTTTGATTGCCTCGTTCAATCATTTTTGGGTTTGATATTGTTGAGTCCGAGGCTGGTTGTTGTTCTTTTCGGATGCTGTCCGCAGGGTCAACTTCTGTAAGCGAAGTCTGCGGCACTTGTTCCTGGTTCCAGTCCATGTTCAAGTTGAACTGAGAAGTAGCAGGCTTGATAATGGGTTTAGCTTCTTGATGTGTCGGCAGTGATTGTTGGAAAAGTTTGCGAGCTTCGCTGCAGTAAGTTGATATCTTCTCGAAATGATTTTCTGCAAAATACACGTAGTCCTGCGTGTCAAACTCGCAAATAGTGATATGATTCGTTTGGAACTCCCTCCAATATTGTTCCAGAGTGTCCAATCGACGTTTGATATTTTGTGGAGTCTTACGTTCAGCTCCATCTTTTTTGAAATTTAGCAAAAGCTTTTCGATAGCAATGGCAAGTTGACCTTGAGTATTCAGTATGTCTTCAATTTTCGTCATTTTGCCAAAAAGTTGATATGATAATAGGTGATATGTTATTGACAATAATATAACGTAACAAATAATAGAACTTATCTATCTTTCGAAGATATTGGCTGTTTCATGCTCAAGTGTTCTCCGTGGATATATGCGCCTTCTCAATCAGACGGTGAGACCCGCTTGTGGGAGGCCGCCTTAACCGATTCGCAATCGCACGGGGTTCACTCTCACACAATACAGCCAGTACTGGTTGATGAAAGCTTCAAGTTTGATATTGATGTTCTTGATATATTGATTGATCTTGATAGTCACTGCTGATAAATATTCTTGATTTTCATAGACACTGCTTGATAATGATGATACACGTTGATGCGGTTGTCACAGCCCTGGTCACGTTGCGTCGTCACGTTGCGTGTCCCAGAATTTGTTTTCACTGTGCACTGATTCAAAATTGTTCGAAGGACCATAAAGATGTACGGGCCAGTCCCGTACACTCTTGAGATGATAGCTGATAATTATTGATAATGATAACACCGCAGTTTTCCACCATAATTATGATTTATTTGATAACGCAATAAAATGATACAATTGATGTGAATACACTCCGTGGCGGTCGGACATGTACTAACTTAAAGGAATGCAATATATGCTACGTGAAGTAAAATGCTGACGGGCGGAATGCACACTTTTGTACAGACCGTGCAGACATATGTCTTTTACGACGGACATTATGGTCCGAGCCCAGCGCCAATGTTTCGCTTTTAAGTCTAACTTGCCACGGGATAACGAACGACTTCGATCTAGTGTTGTGGATAACGCTCATTTCGAGGCTTATAGACTCGAGCCTTAAAGACTCCCGAGGCTTAAAGACTTGATGCTGTTTAAGAACCTTGTTGGTTTATTTTACGCATATGAATGCAAAATATTGACTTTTCGTCACTTGAGTCTTTAAGCCTCGGGAGTCTTTAGGGTTCGAGTCTTTAAGCCTCAAAATGAGCATTATCCACAACACTACTTCGATCGCTTAAACGTTGTTTTGAAATGTGAGGAATTCGAAGGTGGTACTGGCTATGCTAAATGAATGAGACATAAATACGAATCAAGTACACTGCATGGTGAGGGACGAGGGCTCGAATATGAAGCGTGCTATGTTATTGGCCGAGTTTAATGATGTAGATTGCACTGCTCACAAGCTCCAGGCAAATATTAAAAATGGATTGAAGTCTCAAGAGTTTCTGGTGAAATTTATTCAGAAATGTAGAAAGATCGCCACCCATTTTAATCATTCGACTATCGCCCAAGGTCAACTAGCTAAAATTCAAGAGCGGCTGAACCCAGATCAAATTCTACTGGCTGTTTTAGGGGACTGCACAACGAGATGGAATAGTACGTTCTACATGTTCGAAAGATGTTTGAAACTTAAAGATGCTCTGTGCCTTTATGCTAATGAGAAAGATATTCCTAAAATATCACCCGAAGAATGGAAGGCTATGGAGTGCTGCGTAACCGTTCTTAAGCCGTTTGAAGAAGCCACACGTAACTTCAGCAGCTCACACGCTTTGATTTCGTCAGTGATTCCGATTATTTACACACTGAAAAAAAGTCTTGATGACATAAACCTGCCTACACCAACTAACTAACTATTTCATATACCTCTACTCTATACTTGAAATGTATACTGGCCATTGATAAAATAGAGCTCTTGAATAAAGTACCTCAATGTCATATTTTACATGTGTCAGTTCAAGAACGATTCAGTATCATTACAACATTACACAAACCAACAATGTATATAATCAGAACTGCTTAAGCCGGAGTTTCATTTATTTCAGTTTATTTCATTATGAAGAAATTGACTGTCGTTCTAGTACGTTCCATAATTTGGGTACTGCCACCGAACGTTTTAAGTGCACTCCTTATGCGAAATAACTGTCACATGACCAAAATTTAACAATTTCAATTCCATGATTTACATACAGGTGACATGCATATCACATATTATCACTTGTATATTCCGAACATTCCGACAATATTTAAAAATATATGTATGTATATTAAATTTGTAAAATGGCGACAACCAAACTCTTATAGCAGTGAGGCAGAGTGCAAGGCACCCTGCAGCGACAACCACTCACTTACACCACTGCCAGAGAATTTTACAAAAACTACTTCCGGTGTTGACTTTTCTCTAGAAATACTTTTCCCAAACGTGGCACAAACACCACCCAAGACCAACCAAAATGTTCCCAATGCAGTGAACACAAAAATGAACAGACCACTCTAGCTTGAAATAAAGAAACAATTTGCATTTACATTGCTTAATGATGAATTTGAAATACTTCCAGGAAATGTTCAATTCATTTTCAAAATTATGCCCAGTCCTACACAAAGGCAACTTAGACCTAAGAATGTTTTTTTACTGACCAAATGTAATTTTATGTATTTTGATAAAAGCCTAAACAATACCGCAATTAGAGTATATAATAAACTAGACAATAGTATAAAACAGTGTGATGACTTCCGAACGTTTGAACGAAAATTAAAACAATATTTTATGAACCGACCTTATTATTCAATCAAAGAATTTTACGCTAATGCATTAGATTAGATTAATTAACGATTGACAATTTTATTATTTTAATTCTACAGATTTTTCCCTACCTGACTATTAACATAGGAATATAATTAATTTTCTTTCAAACATTAGTAGACATAACATATTATTTTATTACTTTTATGATTGTGACATGTTATTGCTTATTTGATTCTGTTTTTTTTTCTATAACATTGTATAATTATGGTTTCAACTCATCCTTCCTATTTCCATTGTATTATTATTATGTTTTGATTTGATTTAATTTTAATTGACTATTAGGGTGTTTCATTTTTCCGAATTTTCGATTTTCCTTTGCCTTCGCTTGAATTCTTGTTTTAGGTCATATAGAGAGATCGTATGCCAAAAATCAGAAAAATCGATTAACTTTTAAAGGTCGCACACTTTGATCAGTTTTGAGTTAAGTAATTTCATATCTGTATGGTGGCGGGTAGCAAATGTGTCATGTTATTATTTGAAGTGGAGGGTAGAAAGTGATTTAATTGTGTTGTTGTTTTAACATTCGAGTATATTTATATATAAAAATGAGTAGTAGACGAGGAATTTGGTTACTTGAGAAGGTTCCTTGTGAGGAGTTTCTAGGAGCTCGACTTCCGTCCAAAGAACAAGTGTTGTTGGTGTTTTTACACCACCATAAAGAAAAAAATGAGACACTTTCGGACTCCACTAAGTCGACGAGTGTTAAACTGCAAGAAGTGTGGAAAAAAGCTAATATACCTGTTAAAACAGAAGTAAATATTCGAGCCAGCATACAAAAACTCTATAAGGAATATACAAATTTAATAAAAGAGAAATCAAGAAATACGGACGGGGCAAATATGAGACGCCAAATATGGAAAGGTGATCTTGAAGAGTTGTTTGATATTGCGAACCAGAATGTCATGTCAATGAAAGATGTGGCAGAAGAAGATAAAGAGTTTCTTACATCACAAAGGGAGAACCGCATGGATTCCTCTATGAGTGGGGTAGACCAACTGTTTTCCTCAAAGCTTGCCCGAAAGCTTAAGAGACAAGAAAAAGAGGATACTTATAAGACAAA
Organism: Epinotia brunnichana; assembly: GCA_963854355.1. Lineage (NCBI taxonomy): Eukaryota > Metazoa > Arthropoda > Insecta > Lepidoptera > Tortricidae > Epinotia > Epinotia brunnichana. The sequence goes on from OY977944.1 coordinate 26,385,212, forward strand.
ATATTATAAAGATAATGCAAAAACCAACTCCACATTGACCTTGGACGGAGATTCTTCTTCGACATCATCAAGTGATGAAGATGATGGATTTTATGCACCACCAGCAAAACTATCGCGTTAAGTATGTAAACAAAACACTCTCAATTGGACACTTACATCTACATGGGATCGAGAAGGACTCTCCGCTCGACAAGCTAGCACTTCGTACATTGCAGCTGCTAAAAGCCTTGGTCACGATGTCACTGACATTTCAATATCACCGTCCACTGTTCATCGAGCTCGGGTGGCCAACAGAAGTGAAATGGCTCAAAAAATTGAAGCGACGTTATTTAACGATCCTCCACCTTTAGTGTTGCATTGGGACAGTAAATTGTTGCCATCAGTAGCATCCAGCAAGATCCTAGAAGACAGAGTAGCTATTCTTGTAACTGGCAAAAATTTTGAACATCTACTGGGTGTACCTGTCGCTTCTAAAGGGACCGGAGAGCTTATGGCTAAAGTTGTCATGGAACAGGTAGACCGATTTAATTTACGCCGCCACTTAGTTGGTATTAGTTTTGACACTACAGCATCCAATACTGGCCTAATTCAAGGGGCATGTATTCGAATTGAAAATGATATACAACGTAAATTGCTGTGGTTGGCTTGCCGACATCACACCCATGAATTAATTTTGAAAGGAGTGTTTGAGGAGTGCTATCCCGTACCTTCTAGTGGTCCCGACATCAAAATTTTCCGGAAGTTCCAAAATGCGTGGGTTTCTCTGGACAAAACGAAGTATACAACAATATTGGACGAAAAAGAAACTGCCCAAGATTTTGTGAAGAACCGCTGTGAGGAAATGATTGAGTATCTAAAAATAATCTTAAATAATGAGACATATCCAAGAGAAGACTATAAAGAGTTTTTGCAACTGTCACTATTATACCTCGGGGGTTGGTCTCAAAATGATTTTCCATTCAGAACACCAGGAGCTCTTCATCAAGCAAGGTGGATGGCGAAAGCCATATATGCCCTTAAAATTGTCTTGTTTACCCGACAACTTTTAAATGTTCCCGGTATTACTAAAAAGGAACTGAATGGCATGAAACAAGTGGGACATTTTGTATCTCTGATATATGTAAAATTTTGGCATGAAGCAGTGATAAGTCGATGGGCTCCCAAAAATGATTTGGATTTGCTGCAGCTGTTGAACTGTTATCCCGATAAAAATGTCAAAAAGAGTGCCCTCGCGGCGGCTAAGAGACACCTTTGGTACCTGTCTGAAATGAACGTGGGATTAGCTTTTTTCGACGAACGAGTGACAGAAGAAGAAAAACAAAAAATAATATCAAATTTAAACAAACCGGAAAAGAAAAAGGAAATGAAAAGGTTGGATGGAAAAAACATTAAATTTGAAGAAAAATCGCGACTTTGTCACTTCTAAAACTAAGTATTTCTTTGAATTACTCGGCGTTACAGATGAAAATGAATATAGTAGCACTACGCTCAGAGACTTTGTCGATAGTCTAAAGGTAGTAAATGACACCGCGGAAAGGGGCATAGCTTTAATAAAACAGTTCAATAACTCAGTCAAGGATGAACAGCAGAAACAATTCTTGTTAAGAGTCGTCGAGCATCATAGAAAATGCATCACCAAGATAACTAAAGATGTAGTAGCAGTTTATGAGGCTAATTAAGTGGTAAATTTTTTGTTAGGTATACATATTGTACTGATTTATGATTCCATCTCGTTTGATTTAAAATTAACATATGTATAGTGTATTGTGCTATTTTAAAGTAAACATATCTGACATAACATTTTTGTGACTTTTTTTATAACTGATCAAAGTGTGCGACCCCTAAACGTGGTCTGATTGTCTTGAAATTTGGCAAATATACTATTAACAACACATAGAATAAGAAAATGAGCGAAGTCTGAAAAACCATCATATAAAAAAAAATGACACAAATGTGAAACACCCTATTGACTATATTGTATTTGCATGCATTTAACTATGTTCTTTACCGCAAATAAATGATTTCATTTGATTTGAAAGCATTTTTTATCACTTTTCCTTCTCTAAAGACAACGCTGGAAAGAGATGGTGGATGTCTGTAAAACTAAGCAACGGAGAGCATATCTGCCATGAAACCACTAGTAGCTTTAACTTAAAATTTTCTGGGTACATAAACTGCTAACAAAATGATTTAAATAATCAAATGCCCCACATCAATCAGACAACATTCAGACTCCTTCTACCAACGACGACGGACGTTCTAGACGAGGTTCAATTGCAGTTGACCAGTCAGTTAAACATTTTGTTTTTACTTTTGCACCTTATTGCTTTGTAATACGGCAAAAATGTACTTATACTAAGCTTTAACGTCGATTGCACGTTAGGCACATTTTATTGCAGATCAAAAGGTAACCTAACCACAAACAATCACTTCATCGTTTATTCCTACGCAAGTTACGCAACCAGTTAAAATCTCCTGAAGTATATGTCCCAGAAATTACCACTACACGCGTGCAAAATCAGTATTTGATTTGTACTTTTGATACCTCAGATCACATCAGACAACATACGATCAGCAAAACGATCTAGCTTTTTACCACACAACACCACAAGAGAATGCTTACTATTTGTATTTTAACTCAAAATCAATCCACCCTAACCAATACGATGTACGTTAACGACGTTAACATTACGACACGAATAAAACATTAACAAACGAACATGCAATTTGCAAATGAATGATGCCAACGCCATTGCGAATATTGCAATATTTTATTTTCATTGTCCACAGATTACACTATTACGGAGAAAGTCTATTAGTCTGTGGCATTGTCATTTGTCAGCGGCGCTACCACGAACTTCGAATCTCGAACTTCGTATATCTCCGTCTCTATCGCACTTATTCGCAGTCTGAGGGCCTACCGCGAACGGCATTCGAAGTTTTCCCTCTCTGTCGCACTTATGTACGAACTTGTAAGTATGACAGAGAGGGGAAACTTCGAATGCCTTTCGCGGTAGGCCCTCTGTATAGTAGCTGGCAAAGAGAATATAAATAAGAGACGGAACTTCGAACAAGGTTTTGGATGACAGTGCTTGACATTGTCATTTGATTTTGACATAACAACTCATTCGAACTTTAGCTACTTTGAAATACCACAATACCAATAAAAATAAACGCTAGTACGGAAGTAGACTTACCAACCTAACGAACGAGGACGATAGTAGGGTTGTAGTACTTAACGTTATCGATATCGATAATATTAGAACCCAACGTTATCGATATCGATAAATTATGATTAGGGACGTCGTTGGGCCCACTGCATGAACAGAAAATTGCTTTGCAAAATCTAAAACTAATCCGGTTTAGGTATGGAATAATAAAAGGAGAACAAATATTTCATACAGTTTATTTCACATTTATTTCCAAATCACAGTATATTTACAAAAAATTCACCAATCTGTACACATATCTTTGCGGGTCGCAATGAATTCTTCTCGAACTAAGAAACCTCGCTTGTAGGTTTTATCCAAGTACCAACCGTTGTTTATCATAGGTAAATCAATATTGGCACTCGATATTTCGTTATTAATACTTACGTATTTTATTTTAAGATTTCGTCAAAAGCATTGTTTGTTTGACACGCACATGTTTTCTCGTGAAGTTATAATATCCATGGTAACCGGCCAAAGTCACCATGACAAAATGACAGATGGAGAAAGAATGGAAGTACTTCACTTCACTTCACTCTATTGGCTACTGTGCAACCTAAGCACAATTCTGCCAGTATCAAGTGTCCAGCTTTGCACGGTACAGATGAAAGAGGGTAGACATATACCAGGCTACTAAAATTTACAAACAGGGGTGATTCCTGAAAACAGATGACAAACACAAACATATAACATTAACCGTAACCAGATTAGTACAAGTAGATGTGAGACTTGAAGCAAAGGAACTAGGTTACATATTCGCTACTAGCTACAATTTCATGTTATTTTTTGCTATGAACTTACCCAACGCACAAATATTTTTTTTGTTACCAATTCGGCATAAAAGAGAGGTCATGTTCATAGGTAATGGGACACCGAGCTTAGTGACTAGGGAGATAGCATGAGTCCGCCATAGCAATAGCACAGATAGAAAACTTGTCACTTGTCAGAGATTGTCATATTTGATTTGAATTTGAGCAGTTGGACGTCATTCATATTTTTGTTCCTAGTTGCGCTACACAGGGTAGCTGGCTATAAGATAAGAGCGTGTTGACACTGTCCGACAATATCGATCCGATACTGCTATTATTGCCATTTTCGTTTGTGCTATTCACGTGCAATTACCAAAGAGAATATATAATAAAAGACGGGACTCCAAACAAGGTTTTGGATGACAGTGACATTGTCATTCGATTTTGACGTGACAATTCATTCATAAATTAGCTATTTTAAAATACCACAATACAAATGACGCTCGTGCCCTGGACCTTGGGACGGCCACTGGTATGGGACGCTACCTGCGTCGATACCCTTGCGCCGTCCCACCTTCCTGGAACCTCAACTAGGGCTGGTGCTGCTGCTGACTCAGCCGAGTCACACAAAAGGCTCAAATATGCTGGCATTGACAGTGGCTTCATGTTTGAGCCTTTTGGCGTCGAGACCTTAGGGCCATGGGGCACCAGCGCATTAAATCTTTTTAAAGTGCTTTCTAAGCGCCTTGTCGACGCTTTTGGTGACCAGAAGGCTGGCACTTACCTAGCCCAACGCATAAGTATTGCCATACAACGTGGCAATACCGCCAGCCTCCTGGGCACCTTGCCGCCTGGCGCCGATCTTGGACAAGTTTTTTATTTATAATCTTATCGTTATTTGTTTAATTTTAATTTTTCCTGTGTGCATTATGTTTCTACTTATTTTTTTACTTACTAGTTGTGTTTATCCATATTTTAGGCTTACTTAATTTTATTAGTTTAGTTTTAATGTCATTTAATGTAAATATTATAATTAATATAGAAATGCTTTAATAAAAAAATAAAAAATAAAGTTGCACATAAGAATAAAAATGTGCTGAATGTTTCGTTTTAAAAAAAAAATAATAATAAATAAATAAAAAAAAAAAAAAAACGTCTAATGCGGAAGTAGACTTACCAACCTAACGAACGAGGACGATAGTAGGGTTGTAGTACTTAACGTTATCGAATATTAGAACCCAACGTTATCGATATCGATAAATTATGATTAGGGACGTCGTTGGGTCCACTGCATGAACAGAAAATTGCGTTACAAAATCTGACACTAATCCGATTTAGGTTTGAAATAATAAAAGGAGAACAAATATTTCATTCGCTATCATAACATTTCTCATACATGCTCGTCGGTCAAAAGTACCCTACACCGACGAGCATGTATGAGAAATGTTATGAAAGTGGTTTGTCAGGATCGTAGCAAATGGAGATCCGTGATCTCAGCCTACCCCTCTGGGAAAGAGGCGTGATTATATGTATGTATGTATTTCATACTAACAGTTTATTTCACACTTATTTCCAAATAATAGTATATTTACAAAAAATCACCAATCTATATTTTTTTTATAGTACACCTCAGAGCAAAGAAATAGACAGAGGCCACACACACTACGAACTAGAAAACAAAGCAACTGTTTTACATCAGGGTGCGTAAGAGTGATGCCAGTAGAAAGAACATGTCCCTATAATTTGGGTAATTAGCTTGAGGTTTCTCTATGATTTCGGACTTGAAAGGTTGGCGCGTCAGTGACACTTTAGTACGTGAAGAATGCGTTCCAAATGTTAAAATAATTTTATCATGCCTCATGAAAGTGACTCCTTCATCGGGGGTTACAAAAATACTGGTAGAGTCTGACCAGCGAGTCGTGACAGTAGCATTTTTATCAAATTATTTATATGGCAACAATTTTACCTATAAAATAAACTGTCAGTTATAAGTACTTATGACGGCTCTATACATTTCGTGTTACCAGCATGCGTTTTTTTTTTAATTTGCCGACATTTTTCACTGTCATGAGTCGCTGGTCAGACTCTATGACCGGGCTACCAACCGTGTCACTGGCAGAGTAGTTCTGGGTTATATTACTATACAAAACATTGCGAATCAGTAAAATTTAATAAAAATTAAGTCTGTATTTTAAAAAACCGGCCAAGTGCTAGTCGGACTCGCGCACGAAGGGTTCCGTACCATTATCTATAAAAATATTTATTTTATTCTGTTTTTAGTATTAGGTCCTTACCTATGAAATTGGCGGTTATTTCACAGATATTATTTTGTACGTAATTTATTCATTTCTATTGCAACTGCAACTCTATGACCGGGCTACCAACCGTGTCACTGGCAGAGTAGTTCTGGGTTATATTACTATACAAAACATTGCGAATCAGTAAAATTTAATAAAAATTAAGTCTGTACTTTAAAAAACCAGCCAAATGCGAGTCGGACTCGCGCACGAAGGGTTCCGTACCATTATCTATAAAAATATTTATTTAATTCTGTTTTTAGTATTAGGTCCTTACCTATGAAATTGGCGGTTTTTTAACAGATATTATTTTGTACGTAATTTATTCATTTCTATTGCAACTTCCAAATTATTTTTTAATTTCATTATTAGACTATGTAACAAAGGTTTTAAATACATAAAATAGGTTTGAATTTTTTATTTAGTGTTTCAAATTAAAGCTTGAAAACCGCCCTTTTCATGTGCTGCCGGTTAAAGTGTTTCAATTACGCATAGTTTTATGATGCGAACTATTTTTAAGGAATGAAGATATGTGTTATTAATTATTCAGAATGTAACTAAATCGATCTGCCAAAGCCGAACTGATTTTATTACTTGGTATAGGAAATCATATACGGTCTTTATGTACGGTCCGTTAGTCATTTGTCCGTTTGGGGTAAGCAACAATCATACTCTGGTATCACTCGTGCTTTTTGTGTCAAATGTCATTTCAACGGACTGTTGAGGATTTGTTCCAAGCCAAGCAAAAATTTGTGTTTTTAACAATGTTTTAAGGTATTATTTAAGTTTTTACAAATGAAACGTTATTCCGTCCGATTTATTCTTTGAATTGATGTTGTTTTTACAACATTTCACAACGTAGGAGACCATTGTTTATTTTCTTGGTTGTCATGGAAAACATGTCAACATGAAGGGGTCTGAGTCTGTACACATATATTTTTCGTTAGAATGGGGTCGCAATTAATTCTTCTCGTACTAAGAAACCTCCCGTAGGTTTTATCCAAGTACCAACCGTTATTTTTCATAAGTAAATCAATATTGTCGCTTGATATTTCGTTATGGGTACCTATTTATGTGTTTTATTTTAAGATAATTACATTTCGTCGAAAGCATTGTTTGTTTGACACATGTTTTCTCGTGAAGATATAATATCCATAGTAACCGGCCAAAGTCACCATGAAAAAAAGACAGAAAGAGAAAGTACGGCAGTAGGAGATAGCATGAGTCCGCCATAGCCGTAGATAGAGGATATATAGATGACGTCCAAGCGTATACCCAAAAGGGACGATGGTAAATTAACCATACTAAATTAAGAAGTATCAGAAGCTCATACATTCGTGACGTCTAATGTCATTTATAATTTAGTCGTATTATATCGGTGACGTCATGGTGGTGTCGGTTTCAGTACAAATTTTGACAGGTGTGGTGGCAAACAAGTCAAACAAATCCGTATACGCGATGAGGGAGAGAGGGCCTACCGCGAACGGCATTGTAAGTTTTCCCTCTCTGTCGCACTTACTTAAGAACTCGTAAGTATGACAGGGAGAGGAAACTTCGAATGCCTTTCGCGGTAGGCCCTCAGAAAATATGACACTGTATTTCCACTTGCGGTATTGCCTATGGATACATTTTTGTCACTCATTTGTGTATGTATGGGTGGGTGAGTCCCTCTATCTATTCTACCTCTATGGGCCATAGTAAAAGCACCATAGAGGTAGAATAGATAGAGGGCCTATAAATATATCTGTAGTAAACTGACACTGACATTGACCTGAGGACCTACCGCGAAAGGCATTCGAGCATTCCCATAACAGTGACCATTTTCCGATATTTATTAATTTCCCTCGGAAATCGTTCTCCCCTGGCTCTTTGCCTCCCTTGCAGAAATATCAGCTGAGAAAAGCAGATTGGGATAAATATTCTTCTTCTATGGATTCGGAAATCCGCACTCTTGCCCTGAACAGTAATCAAAATTTAAAAATAGCTCACGAGTCCTTTGTCGACGTCATCCACAAATCTGCGGAGGAATCCATCCCTCTTAAAAGGGTCAGTTCAAAGCATGCCCCATCCCAACCGTGGTGGGATTCAGAGTGTTCTAAGGCGGTGAAGGAGCGCAATGAGGCTGAAATGATTTACGCTAGTGATATGAGTCTGGATAACTTCATCTCTTTCAAAAAAGTAAGGGCAAAGTGCCGTAAAACCTTAGCGTCAAAAAAAGCTGAGGGTTGGAATACATTCTGTGAATCTATTTCACCCACTACTCCCCCCACTCTTGTGTGGAAGAATATTCGCAGGTTCCGCAGAGGAACAGCTCCCCCAACAGTTGCGAGTTCATCTTTTGCTTGGACGAATGATTTTATAAATAAATTGGCTCCTCCTACTGCCCCCAACTGCTACGACATCCCAGTCCCATACTCTCCTAATAATTCAGATCATTTTCTTGATAGAGAATTCTCTTTGGATGAACTTAAGATAGCCCTTGCAGCCACAAAAGACTCCTCTCCAGGACTGGATGGCATCGTTTACTCTTTTTTAAAGAAAGCTGGCCAAGTGAGCCAGGAGTACTTTTTGGACCTTGTGAATAGAATCTTCGAATCTGGTGATATACCAGACTCATGGAAACACCAAATCATCCTACCAATTCTAAAGCCGGGCAAAGACCCTGAGCTTGCCAATTCTTACCGTCCTATTGCCCTGTCATCCGTCTTATGTAAAGTAGTTGAGCACATGATTAAAAATAGACTAGAGTGGTATGTAGAAAGCTCAGGGTACATCTCGGAAACCCAATTCGGCTTCCGAAAGGGAAGAAGTGTAACGGATAGTCATGCGTTGTTATTTACAGAAGTCAGACTAGCATTCTTGCAAAAACAATCAGTAGTGGGGGTCTTCTTAGATATATCGTCAGCTTATGACAACGTCTTGATATCTGTGCTATGTGAAAAGTTGAGAAGTATTAGCGTTCCCCAGAAATTAACCCGTTTCGTAAATAACCTCTTGTCCGGTAGAAAGATCTCGTTAAGGGCCAATAATAATCAAGATCACACTAAACTCGTTTGGAAGGGCTTACCTCAGGGCTCAGTCTTGAGCCCCTTATTATATAGTATCTACACTTCTGATCTGGATCAGGCTATAAACCAACACTGTAAGGTTCTACAATTTGCTGATGACATAGCTCTATATTGCGTCCATCAAAACATCTGTTTAGCTGTCGGCTTTATCAACAGAGCTCTGAACTCTCTGGGGCTTTGGCTAGATTCTCATGGCTTAGATCTGTCTCCCTCTAAGTGCACGGCACTGGTTTTCACAAAAAGTCGATCTCGCCCGTCCATTGACATCAAGTTTAGGTCTCATTCTATCCCTGTACATGATAAAACCAAATTCTTGGGTGTTATTTTGGACTCCAAATTATCCCCGTCTGAACATATAAATAGTGTCGTAGCAAAATGTGAAAAGAACCTTAACGTCATCCGAGCCCTATCCGGTGCATGGTGGGGAGCCCATCCCTACTCGCAAAAATTGGTTTATAACGCTCTGATCAGGTCTCATTTGGATTTTGGCTCCATATTGATTGAACCTTGTAATAAATCAGACCTCAAAAAACTGGATTCAATACAAAGCAAGGCTCTTAGAATAGTTACGGGAACCATGAAATCTTCTCCCATCAGAGCTCTCCAAGTGGAATGCGTTGATCCCCCCCTCACGGTCCGACGCCAATACCTGGCAGACAGATACTTGTTCCGGAGCGCTCAACTTGAGCACCACCCCATTTTTCCTAAGTTGAATATGCTGAGAGACCACGTTGAAGCCAACCGGACCGCTCCGGGCAAACCGATTCCAAATTTGCTGACTAGCCTAATCAGATTAAATAACATTGAGACTGAGTCTCCCTTAACAAGATTCCCTAAGATGCCTATATACTCAATCCCGTTTGATGCAATTACGTTCCAACCGAAATCAGTAAACATAGGAGTCGATAGGTCCTCTTCTTCAGCTAACAAAAAATTCCTAGCCTCGGTTGGTGAAAGGTGGCAAAATTGGGACCGTCTCTATACAGATGCCTCTAAGTTCAATGATGGGCCCATAGGATGTGCTTTCATTCACGATAACCTTAACTCAGTACACAAATTCCAATTGCCCAATATCTGCTCTATATATACTGGGGAATGCTTTGCCATTCTGAAGGCGGTTAAATATGTTAAAGAACACAAACTGGCAAACGCAGTAATTTTTTCAGACAGCCTTAGCTCTATCCAAGCCATTACAAACAACTCAATTAAAAACTGGGCCAAAACACCGTTGGTTTGCCTCATCAAGGAGGGTCTCCTATCCTGTCGACTTCTGAAATTGGAAGTAATCTTATCTTGGATCCCCAGCCACAAGGGTATACATGGAAATGAATTAGCGGATAAAGCTGCAAAGGAAGCAGCAGAAAACGGTGATAGAACTTTCTTTCAAAGCTTTAGCAAAGACTTGGACGCGATCTCATCGTTAAAACTATTTTCATCATGGTCGGCTTTATGGGCTACCGATAACAAGTTGCAGTTTTACGAACTGCAAAGAAATATTCCGGCTTCTCCCTGGTTTTTTAAATTCAAATTTAAAAAAAGAGTAACTAGTTGCATCATACGCCTCAGGCTGGGACATTTGTGCTCCCCTGAATTTTTATTTAAAATCAAAGTCATAAATAGTGCGGTATGTCTGTGCGGGCATGATGTAGGTTCAATTGATCACATTTTTCTCGAGTGTCCTTCAACTCTTTTCTCTCTTTATGACCTACTAACAAAACTTAAAGTCCAACTCCCTACTAATGTTAAAACTCTCTTGGCTAGTTTTGAACCCAAAGTCGCTAAGGCTTTGGCTTATTTTATAGATAAAAATAATATCAAATTATAACTATTTATGAATATATATAAGCACTCTTTTATCCACTTATTACCAATATTCAAATATGGTCGTTACGTACAATTAGTCCCTGGGGCAAAATTATTAGGTGCACTCCACGGAACCGTAAAGCCAAAACTTCCCCCACTTGACATTGGCAAAGTGCCTAAGCAGCAAAAAGCCACAACACGGGAAAAAAAAAAAAAAAAAAGGCATTCGAAGTTTTCCCTCTCTGTCAGACTTGCGAGTTCGTACTTAAGTGCGACAGAGAGGGAAAACTTCGAATGCCGTTGGCTGTAGGCCCTGGCCCTCTGTATTTTTGCAACATTGATTTAGTATATGTAACTAGATACACAATCAGCCGAAAAAAATGGCAGTCCAAAAGAACCGGCTGATGGAATTGGCCGGTTCTTTTGCGTTTAGTCTGGTTTCGACCGTCAGACTTGTTGATTGTCAGATATGTCTAAATGTTCAGTCAAAAACTGCGTAAATACCAACAAAAAAACAAGAAAAAGGATGGGATACATTTATTCCAGTAAGTTCTCTTGATGACGTAACGAAATTTGTGTAAACTCGTTGTAATTGAATAGTTTTAAACATGTTTTAAATAATTAGTTTTGTTAGTTCAAATGAAATACGTCGCAGAACATAAATCTAAGGAGTCGGTATTAGATACTTTTTTTATGACGTTGTTACCCACGTTATATGGTTTTCATATTTAAAATTTCCAAGAAATCTTCAGCGACATGCGAAATGGGCTGCAGTCATACGACAGTCGAGACGATGTATTTAAACCAAACGACTTTAAAATAAAAAGCGAAGTAAAACATCATTATAGGTATGTTACAATCATCTGTGAGCTGTAAATTTGCTACACGATATAAAATAAATGTACAAATCTTTAAGACATACTCCATTAAGGACACACCCGTTTAGCGGACATGATTGTAACACCGAAAAGAAAAACAATATTTTTTTTTATTCTAATCTATTTTATTCTATTCGCGCGTCGTTTGTTAGACTCATTTTCCTGCTTCGGATAATATATACGACAAGAAATGGATTAAACAGCCAACTCACTAATACAACTACTCAACTAATTTTGGGCCTCCATAGCCCAGTGGCTAGTGACTCTGCCTACGAAGCTGGAGGTCCCGGGTTCGAATCTCGGTCAGGGCATTTATTTGTGTATTTATCACGAATATTTGTTCCTGAGTTATGGATGTTATATATGTATATGAGTATCTATATGTATGTATCTATTATATGTATCATCGCCTAGTACCCACAACACAAGCCTTACTGAGCTTACCGTGGGCCTAGGTTGATTTGTGTAAGATTGTCCCGTAATATTTATTTATTTATAACTAAAACTGCCACACCTGTCATGGAAAGAAATTGACTAAGGAGTCCATTTCTTTCCATTACATATTTTAATTTCAATTCTTTCCAATAATTTGTCAGGCAAAATTAATTAGTTCATGTGGATCCAGATTATAAAACAAACTAAATACAGCAAAAACAAGTTTTGTATGAAAAACTTACATTTGCTGTATTTTTTTACTATGGTACTGAAGCTACATAAACTAATTAAAGACCTGGACGGTAGTACAAAGTTTTAGAGCAAACTAGCTAGTCGTTTTAAAATGAGAGCGTAACTACGTTTGTATGGAGAATTGAGCTTACTGAGGACTCTTCATTTACTATAATTATAATTGTATAATCCAATATCAACACATCATTTGGAAATTTGAAACTGTTTATTCCCCACTTGTTAAATAACTGTGGGGTTAGTTCCAGGAGCGAGAAAAACTATGTAATTGCTATAATAAGATTTATTCAATCAGCACACTTTAGTCGTTTAAAATCACTTTCATAACCGTCCGTACTATCCGGCTGCCGCCAACGTAATGATCGTGCGCCGATCTTGTCGCTCGACTATCACTCGGTAACCGTTAAGCCACACCAGAGGGCACTCTATCGGAAATAGTCAAATCAAGAACTTCGGTTTATCGAGAAATAGTTAAGTGGCTTACATGTAGTCATTTATACACTTAAATTATACAAAATACAAAAATACAAAATACAAAATAGTTTATTTGACTTTTTAACACGGTATAAAAACAAACAAGGTTGGAACCTTCCATTAAGCATGTCGTATGCTTGTATCGGAAGATCCCGCTCTTCCATCACTCGGAGATGGTAACAAAAACCAAATAAATTAAGTTTAAATACTACTAATATAAGCAACTTAATTATATAATGTAGGTATGTGTGCGTGTGCGTGTGTGTGCGTGTGTGTGTGTGCGTGTATGTGTGTGTGTGTGTGTGTGTGTGTGTGTGTGTGTGTGTGTGTGTGTGTGTGTGTGTGTGTGTGTGTGTGTGTGTGTATGTGTGTTTGGTTCACAATTACTAACTTAACAATGTTAACTTATTGTATACACTATTATTTTCTATTTATTAATTTAATTACTTATTTTCTGTTCATATTTGTACATTTTGTTGAACTAAGGTGCATAACTTAAAAGTATCTCTGTTTCTTCATAGTTTAAGTTTTTTATCCACGTAGAAATAGCTTTCTTACAGGTATGTAGCAGCATCGGGTAAATATTTAAATGGGCATCGATGCGATTGTATAAAAGGGCGGAAAGAGGCGGAAATTATATAAGATTAATATTATACATGTCATCATCAAGCTAACATAAAGAAACCTGATTTATTTGTGATATTGGTCTTTCTGTTTAAATTCCTACATAAAATGTTGTTAAAATAATTTTATAACGCGACTCCATTCATTCGCTATTTAGTTTTGACGTGAGCAGTTAAGTCACATTATGATAAAATCTCAATAAACTAAAAAATGTTTTATCTGCGAGAGCGGATAAAGCCGTATCCCAACCCGAATCTGGATTCTGGCTTCATGCCTGCCTACCCATCCATCCAGTGCGCAACTCTGTTGGACAATAATTCGTTTAGGTTGGCTGTCGGCCTCCGCCTAGGCGCGAATATTGTGGAACCCCACCGCTGCCCCTGTGGAGTCGAGGTGGACCGTCTGGGCTACCACGGCCTATCTTGTACAAGAAGTGCCGGCCGCTTATCACGCCACGCTTGCCTTGCCACACCTGCTCACCTTAAATACAAGCAAATCAAATTATATTTGTTTCACCAAATACCAAAGAACCCAACCTGACGCAACTTTTAAACTTAGGATACATACTTGTAGAGATACGGTCAGCACGATTTGCAACTGCACAGTAATCAACAGGGCTGAGAACACAAAATACCTTGGCATCATGCTTGACCAGCGACTCTCGTGGCATACACATACTGAACTGATCTTAACCAGAACGCGTAAAATGATGTACATATTTAAAAACCTCAAACATATAGCCTCGAAAAATCTACTCAATCAAATTTACGTTTCCTTGGCCCAGTCTGTCCTTGTATACTGCATCCCTATATGGGGTGGTGCCACCAAAACGAAGTTTATTGAGTTAGAGAGAGCACAAAGAGCGCTGTTGAAGGTGATGTACTCCAAACCCTATAGGTTCCCTACAAAAAAGCTGTACGAAATTTGCGAGCTGATGACTGTCAGAAAGTTGTACGTGTTACATGCTATCTTGAGAAGACACAAAAGTACTTCTTTTAAACCTAACGTCACAATGACGAGAAGGAGATTGCCAAAGACAATCCCCTCCGCGACAGCTAACTCTGTTTACGCTAGGAGACAATACGAGTTCCAGTCTATTCACCTATACAACCTAATAAATCCTCTTATTGACATCAACTCCACAACCTTTAAAGAGTGTAAAAAGAAAATGATGACTTGGCTAAAAGATAAAAACTACTCCGATGTAGAAAGCTTATTATCAGAAAACGACAGATAAAACTCATTATATACCGACATATTTAGATCCACACCCATACGCGCGCACACACCACACACATAGTCACGCACACACACACACACACACACACACACACACACACACACACACACACACACACACACACACACACACACAAACACTGCTTTAGTATTTAAAATAAACAATTAGTATTAGTTTTAGGAGATTTACTCCTCTTATATTATATTATTATTTAAACATGTTCTGTGCACTTCTGTACGTTTAAAGTTACACTATGGAAGAGCGGTGTCTCTTGACACAGGTATCTCGATACTTAAAAAGAGACACCAACCTGTATTTAGTTAAGCTATGTTAAGTTACTGAATAAACTATTTTTCATTTTTTCATTTTCATTGCCTAAATGACGTCATCCGTCGGGCTGTTGCCAGCGTAAGCGTGCCGGCCATTTTGGAACCTCCTGGCCTGGCCCGCGACGATGGCAAGAGACCCGATGGCATGACGCTCATTCCGTGGCAGATGGGGCGGCCGCTTATCTGGGATGCAATCTGCGTTGATACCCTGGCACCGTCCCATCTAGCCTCCACGTCCTTGAGGGCAGGCGGGGCGGCGGTAGCGGCAGAAACAGCGAAGCGCCGTAAATATGCTGGCCTCACAAACAATAACATATTTGCAGCCTTCGCGGTGGAAACTCTCGGCCCTTGGAGTCCGGACGCCCACAGGCTTTATAAAGCTATTAAAAAGAAGATGATGGAGAACTCGGCAGACTATAGGGCTGGCTACTTCCTCGGTCAACGCATAGGAATAACTATCCAACGAGGAAATGTGGCCAGCCTTATGGGCACCCTTCCCACAGGCAGCGACCTCGGGGAGTATGTTTATACTAGTTATTAGTTTAAGTGTATAGGTTTAAGTTTTGTTTTTGTTAATTAATATCTTGCTTGTCGAATTAAAATATATACAAGATAACATTATAAATTACATGTCAACATAAATGACATGTTATATGATCCACATTTATCTGTTGATGTTGATTTGCTAATATGGTGCTTAAAGTGTATAAGACTGAGTTCTTTTTTTTATGAAACATATATCTTGATGCAGGTTATAAGTTAACGCTATTAGCAACTACTGAAATATAGCTAGAGTTGTCATTTTGTTTTGGGGCACATTTCTAGACATTTTTATTCGGCATTGTATTGTGAGTCTATTTACTTTATGGTACGTCAATGTTTTGCAAACATAACCTAACTTAATTTGTTTTCGCTAGGAGTGCTTTCTAAAATTCCTCGCATTTTATTAAGAGTTGAAAGAAAACTGGTGTCAATTGACGGACAGGACCTTACCAAAACGCCGAATTACAGCTAAAAAGCACCTGATAAAAGTTTAATTGGGAGAATTGCTTTGTACGGGAGCGAGTCGTGGACGCTAAGTCGCTAACCCAGAGAACGACTAGAGGCCTTCGAAATGTGGTGCTGGCGAAGGATGGAACGGATTGTCCTGCTAATACTTTTAAAGAAAGACGAACGAAGAGGTTTTTAGGATAGTAGAATAATTTAGCCAAGTAAATGATTAAGTTGATGTTGAGTTGTATGAGGAAGTCAAGAGGCTGGCAATGGACATAGAAGAGTGGGCCAATCTCCGAGCGTTTGAACCGGAAGTCATTGTCGGCTCAAGATTATTTCAGCAGAGGTAAAACATACCGCGGAAAATTAAATCAAAAAAGACTCAGCACCGGTATTGGTTTTCGTCATCATCAAAAGTGGACTCTGAATATTCGTCTCTTTTAATAGTATTTCCTGGAGACAACAATGACGAAAAAAAAACTCCTTAAAAACGCTGAATATTCGCCCGAGTGGCGGTTACTGCACCAACAAGAGTAAAGGCTCTTAACTATTTAAGTAATGATGATGTGAAGACCATCTAAACGTAAGTTTACTGTATTTTTTTTAATATACGAAAATAAAATTTAACTGTGATATATACTTACTAAGTAGTAGCTTTATTTTTATTTCAAACCAAATGACAAAATGAAGGTGTAAACAAGTCATCTAAATAGTTTTCACACACTTAAAAACAATTACCTACTGAGGTACTATTAAAATTATGTAAAGCTGCCCATGAAAATTCAAATTGGTCCATATGTTTAGAAACTACGATGCCACAGACAGACACACAAACAGACGACAGACACATCAAATTTATAACACCCCTCTTTTTGCGTCGGGGGTTAAAAGTACAGGTTTAAGAATTTTAGATATCGGATTTGTGGTTCCCGAGATTACCCACTACATAGAAGCATACAAACTTATAAAGCCACAGTCTTATAGAATTTTCCTCGATATAGTATTTTAGTATTACCATAGATTATTCATTTGATTAATAAATAAGCCCCTTCTTAGATTTTATGTTTGGAATTTGTTTCTGTACCTACAGTCAAATGTAAAAATATGGGTGCATAAAATTTACTCATAAATATGCTCCATCGCTCTTATGTCAACAGAGTTAGGTTTCAGCACATGTTTATAAGAAGATTAAAAAATGTTTGCACTTGACTGTACCTGTACAAGCTTTCATGTGCACTAATTAGCATCTATCTGGCTGAGACACAGGATCATTCCAGATCTCAGTCCGGACAAATGTGAATAATTGTTGTTCATTAGTAAATGTTTTTCAAAAAAAGTGTACAAAGCTATTTGTTTTTCAGAATTCGTTTTTTTTTAGGTTTTGCTTACTCAGCATATTTGATACTATCGATCCTCATACAAGAAAAAAAATGTCCTAAATGTTCCATTCCAGATCGTCACATTTTTGTATGCAGTCTTTTTTTATTTATATGGTTGTGACGCACTGGAAGAAAAAACTTACATAGTAAAATCTGCAACACATTTTTTCTTGTATGAGGATCAATAGTATCAACGATAAACCAAAAAATTTCGAATTCTGAAAAAAAAAGCTTTGTACACTTTTTTTGAAAAACGCTCTAGTATAGATGTTAAAAATAAATGTACACATTTTTCGCTTTAATACCTACAATGGAATACTTTGCAAAAGTGTAAACATATCTTTGAGGTCAACTGTACTATGTGTTAATATGTAAGCACAGTGTTAACCTTATACTAGCACTAAGGTTTTCAATAAAAGATTATGATTATTATTATTACTTACAGTTTAAAGAAGATTTGGAAAATTACAAAAAATGGATGGTGCTAAGCCTTAAGTTAAAGGCCACACTGGAGAAATGGCAAAATAAATTCAAGAACCAATAATAAAAGACTTGATTGGCTAAAGATGTTTTATTTTATATAGATGGTGATATTTTAGTACCAGTTCCACAATACCAGATTAAGTTAGGCAACCTTTGTTGTGTCCAGCTTTTGCATCTGCAACCTATCACTGTTGAAGCCAAACTATCACTTAAAAAATGGCCTACTCAAGAGTGCTTTGCAAATAAGTATTTCTTTAAACCTGGCAACATTTATTTCTCCTATTCCTTGTGTCATATTCTCCAATAATACATGAGGGTACAGGACCAATATGTTTCTTTTATTTTCCTATATGACAGCTTTGGTCTTGGATTTTGCAGGGAAGTCATTATCAAATAACAGATGATAATACGTATATAATATCTTTCTCTCTTCACACTTGTTGGTGCAGGTTCATCACTCTGTTTTTGCAGCTAACATAACACTACAATAGTATGTTTGCATCCGCCTGAAAAACAAGTAACAGAGATGATACTAACATAATGTATACTACAATTTTACCATTAGGCACAGTCACCATCACATACATCGGAGCAAACAAGCAGCTCACAAACATCGGAACACACCTCAATTTCAAGGCATTTGGGTGCATATGCCGATATTTTTGACCACCTATAGTGTACCTAATGTATGTGATGGCGAGTGTACTATTATAGTAACTAATTTATGAGCCTATTTTAGAAGAGATGTACCTGTAGCATGCTCAAAGTGTAACTCAGAACAGAATAATTTTGTTATCAAAAATAAGACAGTATCATCCATTTTTAGCATAGGTACCTGAAACTCTCAATAAACTCATAAATTCATAATGTGGTACTCTTAGGGTTGTATGTTTGAGTATGTTTTTGACAGCCATATCTGTATCTGGGTTTTAATATCACTTTAACAGATTCAATTGATAGACATGTTGAGAAAACTCTGGACCACAATTTCAAATGTTCGACTTTCGAGCCATATACAAAAGTTCTGAATCACAGATTACTAATATGTAGCTAGCTACAGATGGGACAGTGACGTAAACGAGGTTGGCTTTAGTTCCTATTTTCTCAGTTTTGGCGCTGTAAACTTTTACAATCTGTGGCATTTCACTTGACATTGCTAGGGCTTGCAATTGCACCATGTATCGATATCGATATTAACTAGAGATGGAATACGATAAAATTTGTACGATGGTATAGTAGGGGGTATTGATACTTATACATAATGAGTAAAAAATCAAGAAAACTACGAAATTTGCTTTCAACTCTTTATTGTATATTTTTGCCTTAATCTATGTACTTTATATTTATTGAAGGCGGCTTATGTACTTTATATTTATTGCAGATGTTGTGCATTTTTACAATATATTTGTCCTCCACCTTCCCATTTAATATTTTATTTATTATATTGCACCAGTTGTGCACATGTAGACGGATGATTAAGTTAACAAAAAACATTTATATATTGTGATGTGCTTTACACCCTAACCAAGACATGTCGCAGCGTTTGCCGATGATAAATTTCAATTTCTTTTTTATATTTTTTTGTGGCATTCATCATTTAAATAGTTGTGGATTATCTGGGCACTATCTGAATACAATCTCAGTAATTTCCCATTAGGGTACGCTAGATTTTTATGCTTTAGTCTTTTATATTCGCGTAGGCGAATCAGCTCGTGGATCCCCTCTTCGTCTTTGGCCGTGTAAGTATTTTTACATGCTGTACATCCAAAAAATTTCGTCATTTTTCGACACATATAGCCCGCAGAATAAACGACGACAGATGGAGTCATCAAGTCATACAATGGCAATACATCGAAGGAACCCGGAGACAAGGACGCCCCCTGCAAAGATGGAAAGACGATGTTACCGCAATAGCGGGCAACATGTGGACCCGACACGCTCAAGACAGGAACAAATGGCTAGAGATGGAGGAGGCCTTCATCCAGAGATGGATGATCCCCAAATAAACAACATACTATATATGTACCTAATAATCATAACTTTTGTAAAAACTGCATGCATATTTCAAATATTATAAAAAATCAATTAATTACGAGACACAGTATAAAGACTCTACCTCAATACTTAATGATGTAAAAAAATTTAAATAGGCACCTATGAGTTTACTTATACAGTGCAAATTGCTAATACATATATAGATACACCAAAGATCAAAGTATTCATATTAAAGTGAATAGAGAATGCATAATTACGTATGAAATGTAATAATATTAAAATTTAAATATTAAAAATAAAACTGTAAAGATATATATATATAAAGAGATATATTAGATAGGTGCATGTATTAACTTATCATACAAATGAAATAGGATGATCAAATATTTACCTATGTAGTTTGTTTAAATTAAGCATGCTATTTCTAAAATGATGGGAAATAAAGGCTATTTTTATTTATTTTTTATTTATATAGCCCGCAGTGTATGCCGAAGTTTGTACTTTAATTTTTTCAGCTATTAAAGATTCTTTTTCGAAATTTGTTCGATTTTGAGTGATTGAGGACGATGACGGCGGCGGCGCATTAGGGCTTATGTTTTCCTCATTTTCTTTATTATCCTCAACTGACCTGAACATATACCCTAAATCAATTAAAGTCTCGCCGTCATCGTCTTCACAATTTGCAAACTTCGACTGCGGACTCAATATATTTGCAATCACAAGTGACTTAAAACTATACATGAATTGATTAGCGTCTGGATTGACATTTCTGTAATTCATTGCTCTTACTCGACCAAAGAAGTTTTCCAGGGGATCTTGATTTATAAATCTGGGATAAAAATATTCCACTTCATATTTGGAAAACAATAATTTTGATAAGCCCAGAAAACTATTAAGTGTTGTAATCCACCCCTCTAAAGATGGCACGCGGACATATCTTGGCTGGCCAGCACGCATGGCGAGTTTACTGTGTGTGTTTATATCTCCACTTATAATAAATCTCTAAATTTTTTTTTATCAGCCAGTTTGAAACTAAGCTTTGCGCGGTTCGAATGTTCTTAGCATCCCATGAACGGAAAAATATGAAACATTTTATATAGGTACATTATTATTCTAGCTGCAACTTAGGATAGTTTTTATCCGACTGCGACAGTTAATTAATTTTCCGAAATATACGACTTCATTTAATTTTTCATTTATTTTTATTGAAATCAAACGCTGCTCCAACTGTCAGCTATAAGAACCGTCAAATTTTCGTCAAAATGGCGGAATTGCTTTGCCTTTCACTTATTAATAATTTAAATCCCGTCTACGATAGACCTTTACGAGACAAATGCTAAAATATAAACCATAAAAAAATATTCGATTCTGATATGAGAACTTATATGCGCAAATGTCGTTTTATGTCGTAATTTCAATAAATGAAATCAACAAATTTGAACAATATAATTAACACGAATTTGTTTTTTTTGAATGACAATGGCACGCGCTCGGCGCATTCAGCCAAAGTACCTGCGGCGCTACCACGAAAACCGATACTCAATGTTCATATATTTGCATCCCTGTCACTCGAGTAAGGTTAGTGCGATAGAGATAGAGATACCCGAATATTTTCGAATTCCGAAGTTCGTGGTTATAGCTCAGGAATCGAAAATATGGTAAATAATCATAATGTATTTTCTCGAAAAAGAATTTAAAATAAATATAGTCAAATGGAGAAAAAAACAAAGCAAGAGGTTATATGGGTAATGATTAAGTTATAAGAGTCCAAAGTTTTAAGAGGGGGTATGTTCTGTCCCTTTTCCGCAAAACGCACCTTCATATGAAACGATTGTTTTTTACTATGACGCTCGAGTATATTGACGTCACAGTCCCTCATCGTTTTCTCACTCTAACAAGCGACATTAAAACGGATGTAGCTTCATAATTTTTTGAGATATTTGAATGGGAGTTTCATTATCTTCTATCTATTTATACATAATAAATGCCTATGTCCTGACTGACTTATTCACTCAATCACTCACTCACTCACTCATCAACGCACAGCCGAAACTACTAATCTTAGAGAGTTGATTTTTGCACAGTATGTTGCTTTTATAACGTGGGCTAGGGATAAAAAGGGATTTTTGAAAATTCTACCCCTAAGGGGGTAAAATGGGGTTGCAAAGTTTGTATGGGAGAACCTTTTTTTTTTTGAGCTATAGACTTAAACTTTGTAGAAAAATTAGTTATTTGAATACAAATGAAACACTTTCAGCGTTTTGGAAAATTCCACCCCTACGGGGGTAAAATAGGGGTGCAAGGTTTGTATGGGGAAACATTTTTTTTTTAAATAGAGACTTAAAACTTTGTAGAAAGATCAGTCATTAGAATACAAATAAAGAACTTTCAGGGTTTTAGAAAATTCTACCCCTAAAGGGGTAAAATAGAGTGCAAAGATTGTATGGGAAAAACTACTTTTTTTTAAATAGAGACTTAAAACTTTGTAGAGAAATTATTAATTAGAATACAAATAAAGTACCTAGATTCAGTGTTTTAAAAAAATCTACCCCTAAGGGGGTAAAATAGGGGTGCAAATTTTGTATGGGGGAAACAATATTTTTTTTAAATAGAAACTTAAAACTTTGTAGAAAGATTAGTCATCAGAATACAAATTAAGTACTTTCAGCGTTTTAGAAAATTCTACCCCTAAAAATAGGGGGCTAAAATAGGGGTGCAAAGTTTGTATGTGGGAAACTATTTTCTTTAGCTAGAGTCCTAAAACTTTGTAGAAAGATTATTTAAATACAAAGAAAGTACTTTCAGCGTTTTGGAAAATTTCACCCCTAAGGGGGTAAAATAGGGTGCAAAGGGTGTATGGGAAAAACATATTTTTTTTTAATAGAGACTTAAAATTTTGACGAAAAATTACTTATTAGAACATGAAAAATACTACATTCGGCGTTTTACAAAAATCATTCCCTAAGGGGGTTAAAAAAGGGAGCAAGGTTTGTATGGGGAACACTTTTTCTGAGCTAGACACTTAAAACTTTGTAGAAAGATTACTTATAAAAATACAAAAAAAAAGACTTTCAGCGTTTTGAAAAAATCTATCCCTAAGGGGGATAAAAAGGGGTGCAAAGTTTTTATCAGGGAAAGTTTATGTTTTTGAGTTAGAGACTTGAAACTTTGTAGAAAGATTACTTATTAAAATACAAAAAAAGAACACAAATCGTTTTAGAAAATTCCACCCCTAATAGGGTTAAAAAGGAGAGCAAGCTTTGCATGGGCAACACTTTTTTTTGAGTTAGACTTAAAACTTTGCAAAAAGATTACTTATTAGAATACTAAAAAAGAACTTTCAGCGTTTTAGAAAACTCCATCCCTAAGGGGATCCTTAAGATCCTTAAGAAGGGTAGCCAGTGTTGTTTGGGAAAAACTTTTTTTTTTACTAGACTTAAAACTATTCAAAATGTTACTTATTAAAATTAATAATAAAGTACTTTCAGAGTTTTAGAAAATTCCACCCCTAAGGGGGTTAAGAAAGCTTTGTATGGGCAACACTTTTTTTGAGCTAGAGACTTAAAAGTTTAAGAAAAAAGTTCTTTCAGCGATTAGAAAAATTCAACCTCTAAGGGGGTTTAAAAGGGGGTTCAAATTTTAAATGGCGAGCAATAAAATTTTAAAGTGTGAGTAAGAGATTTTTAACTTCGGTCTTATTCTGTACGTTAAAAGACTACAAAACTGATTTCAGAGTTTTTCCAAATTCATCCCCTAAGAGTGTTAAAATTGGTTCATAGTTTGAGTATTTCAAGGCATTTTTAAAGTATGAGATTTTTAACTTTGGTTTTAGACTGTTTGTTCACAAACTAGAAAATGAACATCAACTTTTTTTTTAATTATCCCCTAAAAGAGGGTTCAAATTTTGTATTGAGAGAAATCATTTTCTAAGACGATAAAAAGTTCTACGCGGACGAAGTCGCGGGCAACAGCTAGTATTTTATATTTTTAAATTTTTTGACGGCCTCATGCCAAAATTCCCTGTGAGGTGAATTTTTTTTGACGGCGCAACTCAATTTCCCCTTGCTCTGGCCTGGGGATCCGTTGACACTGTCGAACAACTCGTCAATAAACAACACCAATTTCGCTGTTGTCTCCATGGTCTCCATTGGTACGTTGAGATGAGCATCTGAAATATAAGTTTCAATTTAGCTACTTAAATTTAATCCCCCAAGTTAAAATTAATTCATATACCTATCTTGCTATTGCATAGACCTAAAAAATCTGCACCATAAAATACAAAAAGATGATCTTAACAGGTGGTCATTATAGCCATAAAATTTAGATTGTGCCCTATAAAGACAAACAGGGAGAACGCCAGTCTTTGCCTGTTACCTCGATCTGTCGAAAGCTTTCGACTTGGTATCGTATGACGTGCTTTGGAGTAAGATTAGTGAAGAAACAACTTTGCCAGGTGAAATTACTTCTCTTATGAGATATTGGTATAACCAGCAAAGAAACAATGTGAGATGGGCAGGGTATTTGTCGGAGGAGTACCGTTTGGAGAGCGGGGTGAGGCAGGGGGGGCTAAACTCGCCTATACATGAATGGGTTGATTGAGGAACTCAGCAGTACCAAAGTCGGATGCCATGTGGATCGAGTGTGTGTAAACAACATCAGTTACGCTGATGACATGGTGCTGCTGGCTCCTTCAATTAGAGCCCTTAAGCACCTTCTGGCCATTTGTGAAAGGTATGCGGTGGCCCATGGACTCAAATATAATGCGAACAAGAGTGAGATGATGGTTTTCAGGGCAGGCACCAAAACCTACAATGTGACGCCTGTAACCCTGTTAGGTGTTCCCTTGAAACAGGTCAGCTCGTTCAAATATTTGGGTCACTGGGTCACTGATAACCTGAGCGACAGCATGGACATCGAGCGGGAGCGAAGGTCGTTGGCCGTTCGGTGCAATATGTTGGCCCGCAGGTTTGCAAGATGCACTAAAGATGTCAAAATTACCTTGTTCAAAGCCTTTTGTGTATCTTTTTATTCATGCAGCCTGTGGGTCAATTACACGCAGAGGGCGTACAACGAACTTCGTGTCCAATACAATAACGCGTTCCGGGTGCTGATGGGGCTGCCGCGATGGTGTAGTGCTTCCGGCATGTTTGCCGAAGCGCGGACGGATGGCTTCGCGGCTGTGATGAGGAAGAGATGCGCTTCGCTTTTGTCTCGTTTGCGCGGCAGCCCCAACAGCATTCTGAGCGTGTTCGCTTACCGCTGGGACAGTCCTATGCTAGCCCGCTGGACGTGTATGCATGTGCAGGTAAAGACGCGCACACGAGAATTTTAGACCCTAAGTATTATTATTAACTAACACTCATTTAGTCATAAGTTAATTATTTTTTACTAACAAATGTGTATGGACCTTGTCTGAAATAAAAATTAATTGAATTGAATTGAATATAAAGGGTTCATCCAAGAGCTCCCCCCATCAAAACAATATTATGTAAACGTGTTGCTGATGCGATGCACAAATCTCATAACGCGTTCACTGTTCATCAGATCTCATCCAAAACCCAAGCTATCAGTACAAGGACTTACATTGTAGGTCCTTCATCGGCAAACCTTACTTTTTGGTGTAAAAGTGTGGTTTGACCACTTGAACTTAAAATGTGTTGAAATAGAGTCCACAAGTACCTACTTTCACCAAGTTTTGTTTAGCAATGCCACTATTAGTGTTAAGAATTGCTAACTTAATTACTAATAAATATTCTTTTCACACCTGGTGTTCAGAAAAGAGTAATTGCCCTAAAATGAGGGATTAAAGTGGTACTTTTCTTCCTTGATCCTGCTATTTCAGAGAAGAGTAATAGTTATCCTCAAATGAGGGATTTATTTTCTTCATAGAAGGTATGAAAAGCAGTATGTGCTACTCGGTTGTAAAATTATAAATATCCGTTTTTGGCGTAAACACTATCCTTCGTTCTCTCCCCGTTCATTCATTCTCTGCTCGTGCGGACCACTCATGCAAAAAAGAAGTAGGTACTCAGGGCGGCACATCTTGTACCCAGAAGAGGTACAACATATCGCCACCCAAAGAATCTGGAATTTCTTGGAGGCAACGGGCGTTAACGGTAAACTCTTAAAAAGGGCTGCCACAATAGATCACTTGCTGGTCGAAGCGGCACATTAACTAGTTATGCCTAAGTATCCGTGATAGTTTTACTATTTACATCCATTAGGTATATGTACTACTGCCATGATTTTTTTCATATACTCAGCAGTACCTAAGCATTTAACCGGCAGAGGGCCGGACACGTGACTTTAATAAAAATGCATCCCTGAATTGAAAAAATATTTTTAAAGGCCCATTTTATTTTTCAACAAGCTATCCAACGATACCACACACCACCTCTTTATATGTAGCGGAGGTACCCCAAAAAATGTATTTTTCAAAATTTTATTGTACCAGTCTGTCGGCGTGGTGTTATTGGTTTATATGCTGAAGTATAGCTTTCTATAGTATCCGCAAAACTATCTAGCCGGTTAGGTCGTAAAATATCAGAAGCATGCTATTATTACACACAAAAAGGTTTCATTGTTACTTTTATTGCCCTACCGGCCAGACAGTTTTGCGGATACTATAGTAGTAAGGGTCACTGAGCTTAGCCGCAGACGGACATGGCGAAACTATAAGTTTATAAGAGTTCTTTGTTGTTTACGGAACCCTAAAAATTATGAGATTTTATATATGTAAATTACCTATTTTTTTAAAAGAATCGTGAATACTTGGTTAAGAAACAAATAGTGAAAAGTTGAAAACAGAATTGTTATTTTTTAGATTTATTCAAAAGCTCATTAAGAGGATTGTGAAGTGCCGATACGCGGCACCAGTAGGTATTTTAAAAAAATCTATCTGTTTCACATCGCTCTGTGCCTCACCCGTATCGTGCGATAGAGAGAGTAGCTAGTCCTGGAGGCAATTGCCTACATTTCCTTGTTGAAATATTGTTCCGGGTGATAACGTTTTTACCGCCCTAAACCTTTATGAAACGAAATAATTTTGGTATTATTAGATTCAGTACACTATAATCTATGTCTGTACGTTTTCTTTTTTTAGCAAATCAGATTAGATTAATTAAAAAAAAATAAAACGATAGACAAAGTTTTTAAGTCAAAAATATCGATTTTTAGATGCTAATAATTTTTACCGCAAGCAATATTTCTTAAAAATCAAAACGTACAGACCTAGCTTTTCATTATATCTACAACATGTCTAAAAATTATAATAATCGAATAATGTTTACGGGGTGAAAAACGTTATAGCTTTTTGTATGAAAAATTACAGGTTCACAATCCTCTTAATAGCTTAGCGTTTTGAAAATGATCATCTGACGTAGCTACTCCCCTTAAAATTGAAATGAAATAGGACAGGAATTAAACTTGTATTGCATGAGGCAATAATGATATGTATACGGCGAGGGCAGTATATTGAATCCTGAGCGTAACGAGGGATTTATTATTATTGTTGGTTTGTGGGCCTTAACGAGCAATAGTCGGAGTAGCTATTCCCCTTAATCTTCTAAATGTGTATACTTTAATGGTTAACTCAGTGTTATAGAGACGAGATTTACTTACAAACTGTGTACGCAAAATTCAGTTGTGCTGCAGTACGGGCACTTAACACTTGAGCAGCTACTTTCACTTTAATTTTTTTCGGGTCCACGTGATCTGCCGTTAGGTTCGGTAGCGCTCTTGTATGGACATTTTTCATGTCCAAATCGTATACATATAAAATGTCTTTCCAGGAAGCTCTTTTGCCCTCAAACAAAATATCTTTATCCAAGAAGTTATTTCTGATCCCCTTTAATAAATGTGGCGGATCATGAAATATGAATAATTCATGGCCGGCTACGTAAACTGTATCTGGAACAAAAAATAATATTATAACATTATATGATATGTGTAGGAGCTTCTATGTGTAGGGCGATCTTTGTGTATCATGTTTTAGCAAAATAAATGATTATGATTATGACACTTAAATATAATTAAATTTGGAAATATATTAACATAAGTAGTTTCTGAGTCTTAGATGTTTTCAATGTATCTACTAATGTATACTATATAACTTCTAATTAGAATATACTAGTTAATATTCCGTTTGTAACCATTAAATTGATTGTTGTCATAATTATATCAAATACTACAAGTATTTTCACCCAATTTCAGCCAAGCGGAACATTATAAAATATAGGAAGTACATAATTATTTGTCTAAAATTTTATAAAAAAGATAACATTTTAAAAAAATCGTTCAATAATTCTACCGATTTTTGTATAATAATATCTATGCTTTATCGAAAAAGCAATTTTTATATATTTTAAAGTGATATTTAACCAGGTCATAAATTCATAATATAGATACTTTATCTTTAGGTATGTAACTAACTTATCGTTACAAACACACGTTAAGTACACTGTGCTACTATTTATATATGAGACCTAAGATAATTTATTATTTAAGTATAAGTACTTTTTCTCTTCAAATTAGAAATAGATGTGTAAAGCCACGGAGCGTTATGACCACCGTACTTCAAATAAATTAAATCAGCCATTCAACATTGACTTAAAATCTATCATGCTTAATCATCATCATCTCCTCTACTACAGTAACGACGTGAATTATTACCAAAATCATGGGAAACATCGAACAAGATGAAGGTTAATGAAAGGTAGTCTAAACGCTCCATCGATCGCTTTACCCAGATAAAAGAGTATTTATGAGGTAAAATGCCTTCGACGTCGACTGTACTTGGCGGTTCTCACACCGGTATTTGGCTCCGCCGCGCCGTGACGAACGGAGTTGCAGATAACGCGTGCGTCGGCGGACACCAACTCATTCTCACACCGGTATTTGGCTCCGCCGCGCCGTGACGAACGGAGTTGCAGATGACGCGTGCGTCGGCGGACACCAACTCATTCTCACACCGGTATTTGGCTCCGCCGCGCCGTGACGAACGGAGTTGCAGATGACGCGTGCGTCGGCGGACACCAACTCATTCTCACACCGGTATTTGGCTCCGCCGCGCCGTGACGAACGGAGTTGCAGATGACGCGTGCGTCGGCGGACACCAACTCATTCTCACACCGGTATTTGGCTCCGCCGCGCCGTGACGAACGGAGTTGCAGATAACGCGTGCGTCGGCGGACACCAACTCATTCTCACACCGGTATTTGGCTCCGCCGCGCCGTGACGAACGGAGTTGCAGATGACGCGTGCGTCGGCGGACACCAACTCATTCTCACACCGGTATTTGGCTCCGCCGCGCCGTGACGAACGGAGTTGCAGATGACGCGTGCGTCGGCGGACACCAACTCATTCTCACACCGGTATTTGGCTCCGCCGCGCCGTGACGAACGGAGTTGCAAATGACGCGTGCGTCGGCGGACACCAACTCATTCTCACACCGGTATTTGGCTCCGCCGCGCCGTGACGAACGGAGTTGCAGATGACGCGTGCGTCGGCGGACACCAACTCATTCTCACACCGGTATTTGGCTCCGCCGCGCCGTGACGAACGGAGTTGCAAATGACGCGTGCGTCGGCGGACACCAACTCATTCTCACACCGCACCGGTATTTGGCTCCGCCGCGCCGTGACGAACGGAGTTGCAGATGACGCGTGCGTCGGCGGACACCAACTCATTCTCACACCGGTATTTGGCTCCGCCGCGCCGTGACGAACGGAGTTGCAGATGACGCGTGCGTCGGCGGACACCAACTCATTCTCACACCGGTATTTGGCTCCGCCGCGCCGTGACGAACGGAGTTGCAGATGACGCGTGCGTCGGCGGACACCAACTCATTCTCACACCGGTATTTGGCTCCGCCGCGCCGTGACGAACGGAGTTGCAGATGACGCGTGCGTCGGCGGACACCAACTCATTCTCACACCGGTATTTGGCTCCGCCGCGCCGTGACGAACGGAGTTGCAGATGACGCGTGCGTCGGCGGACACCAACTCATTCTCACACCGGTATTTGGCTCCGCCGCGCCGTGACGAACGGAGTTGCAGATGACGCGTGCGTCGGCGGACACCAACTCATTCTCACACCGGTATTTGGCTCCGCCGCGCCGTGACGAACGGAGTTGCAGATGACGCGTGCGTCGGCGGACACCAACTCATTCTCACACCGGTATTTGGCTCCGCCGCGCCGTGACGAACGGAGTTGCAGATGACGCGTGCGTCGGCGGACACCAAAAGTCTGCTTAACCGCGCGAAAAGGCATTATAAAACAAAAATCCGCGTGGTATTATGGAAACCTGAAACTTATTGTGTACTGTTGAAGCGTCGTGTGCTAACATTGCAACGGGACGTATTGCCAGTGTGATAACCGCATTTGCTGTACAGAATAATATAATTAAAGATAAAACCTACCGTATCTCTTTTCATCATCGGTTCGAAGTCGGGACGTCGTGGCTTTTAAATTTTTGAAGCACGACTGGAATGTTGATCCTGATCACAAACGAGAGCAAGTGGCTTCAGGCCGGCTGTCGAAAGCTGCGGTATAATTTCTTTCAGAATCTTCTCCAGCTCTGGTGCAGAAACAGTACCGGTGCAAAAGTAGTATGCAATGCTTTGCCTCCATGATGAGCAAATACCTCGTATCATAAAAACCAGTGCATGGTCAGCGAATTTTTGTTTGCGCTCTTCAGCTATTTCGACAAACCCATTTATTAAGTCTTTAAATAAAATAAATAAATAAAAAAGCTTTATTTAAATTCCATTACAGCATTAATTATTAAAACATTCAAATAAATTAAAAAGATTGCTGAATGGACCCCTCGCGGGTAAAAGCCTCCTCCAAGGCTTGCCAAGTCGGTCTGTCTCGTGCGGTTTTTAACCAATTTTTTCCTGCGACTGATGCTATTTCGTCTTGCCATCTATTATTAGGTCTTCCTCGCTTCCTTGAACCACACGGCCCCTTCCATTTCGTGGTGTTCAAGGTCCACCTGTCATCGGTATATCTCGATACATGGCCCGCCCATTTCCACTTTGTCTTTACTTTCATTAAAAGTTAGATGCGGTGTCAGAGCCACTTCATCAAACACCAATGAACATAGTTTTTTCTTATCCTCCCAGTTCTTCACATTCTTTTTTATATACTCGAGAGTACCTTTATTCATTCCCGTCTCAAAAATGATCTTTGACGAAAGATGTCCTTTTGGTCGGTAAAGCAAAAATGTTTTGCAAAAATTTATAGCCCTTTGGGCTTTGTTTCATCAGGCCAAGTGCAAATAATTTGTCTTGTAGACTAAATCTTCTCGCCATCTTATTTTTCCTTGCCAGTCTTAATTGCATTATTAAGAAAGCTTTGGCCTTTTTGCTTAGGTTTTCAAAATTTTGCATCAATTCCGGATTGGCATAGTTTTGCGCATTTTGCAATCTTTCTGGACTCCCTTGACCCAGAGTACCGACAGCTATTTTAGTTGTGTCTTTTATGAGTCGTCGGGTATGTGCCTTAAATTGTTTTATGCTCCCTGTAATAAACAATACAATATTTCATTAAGTCTTTGGCATAACTCCTTATACTAGCGAAAGTAACTATAATGCCATCGAAGCATTGTGTGTACCGCGGATGCTGGCGACATTTCCACGCTGAACTGCAATATTTGCAATGCTGATGAGTTGCGCGAGAAAGCCGCCGGTTATTCGGTCACTGTTTAAGTAATACATTGTTAACCGAGTATAATTGACAATCCCCCAAAAAGATCAGCGCCGGCTCTTCAGTCTGCATTATGCTAAGGCGGGACCTTTTCGTGACACTAGTAGACAGACATTATGTTTTATTTTAATTTTATTCTTGTACTTTCATCTCAATTTGCTTAATTTTAAGTCATGAATAAATATTTCTTATTTCTTTCTTTCTTTCAATAATGTCCTAATTATATTTACAACTTGTTGTGCCCCTTTGTGAGAATAAAGGTATTCAAAGTACTCATACCATCTCCCTGTTTCAATGTGGTTGATCTGATAAATATTAAACAAGTACCACAACAAATTTGAATAAATTTTGACATACCTTTTGAAGGTGATGCCTGCGATGGCTCTATTTTGTCTGTTTGGACGACCTTCTTCTTCCCTCTTGTTAAGTCAGCAATTCCTGTAAATACATGAATAAAATCTCAAACTATATATGCAAAGATTACAAAGCTTAGAAAACTGCGTTGAAGGTTTTAGTATGGATACGGTAAAATATGAGCAAATAGAAACGTATAGAATTACAATAAAACATTTCTATTTGCTCATCTCTCATTACGAGATATAATTGCATAAATAAGAGTGTTTCGTATACACGCGTCAAGTTAAAAATGTATTTTGCCGTTGGTGGCCAAAAATAACCAATCTACTAAAAGTCTTATTCAAAATTTTAACTTAAAACTTTTTGCTGAAATGCTAAGCCGGTTAAAATGTTTTTTTTTAAATCAGCCTTTAGGCCTGAATGACAGACTGGCGCGGCCTGACCATGGCGATCAATAGTAAACTTGTCATTAGCTGTCAAATTTACTATTGACCGCCACCGCAGGCCTCGCAAGTGTGATTCATGCCTTAATTAATCGCTGTCCGATAGGTTATTAACAGATTGTCAATTATATTATACTAGCTTCTGCCCGCGACTCCGTCCGCGTGGATCTCGTGTATGTCGTAGCTGCATACAAACTTTCGGGTGAAAGAAGAAGTCCCGAAAATCATCCCCTAAGAGGGTTCTTAGGGGATGATTTTCGGGATAAAAACTATCCTATATCCTTCCCCGGGACTCAAACTATCTCTATACCAAATTACGTCTAAATCGGTTCAGCGGTTTAAGTGTGAAGAGGGAACAGACCGACACACTTTCGCAATTAAAGTATGGATTCGCATTATTGGGCAACATACCTTTTGACGAAGCTGCGTGCTGCTTGCTCGTTACATTTTGACTATCCACCACCGGTTCTTGTGCGGCCGAGGATACTAAAGAAGAAAATACAAATTAATAAACAACAGTAGTCGTTTTTTAGGGTTCCGTACTCAAAGAGTAAAACGGGACCCTATTACTAAGACTTCGCTGTCCGTCTGTCTGTCACCAGGCTGTATCTCACTGATACCGTGATAGTTCCAGCTGAAATTTTCACAGATGATGTATTTCTGTTGCTGCTATAAGAACAAATACTAAAAACACAGAATAAAATAGTTTTTTTATAGATAATGGTACGGAACCCTTCGTGCGCGAGTCCGACTCGCACTTGGCCGGTTTTTTTTATATATTTCGTCGTAAAAAACTCTTAAAAAATAATTCAATATCTGTTTTAATGAAGCCCTTTTATACGATACCCCACACGGTACAGTCGCCTCACTTAGATTTTTTTACACGACTGCCTAACGAAAAAGAGTGTAATGTTTTTGCGTCGTAATTTCAGTTTTACGATTTTTAGACATAGACATAGACATCCTTTATTGGTAATGAGGTATTGTTATACAAGTCATTGTTTACAATGAAAATATAACATTCATTTGTAAATTAAATTATCAAGATTATTAGTTTATTATATTATATATTATTCCCTTTATTTCATTTCTTTCTTAGATTAGGTTTTTACAATAACTATATAAAAAGTAAAATATAAAACTATACATACAAAACATAAAATCATTATAAAAACCTAACCTAGGGTGCCGCCGGCAGCGAGGCGGGGCCTAAACTACCGGTGGTCAGGGCGACAGAGACAGGAACCTCCTGACTATCCGCGCAGTATCCAGGAGTACCGCCTTCTGTATCTGGCCCTTGATCCAGCCATCTAGCGAGAGTCTCTTGAGGTGATGGTCGAGACTCTTCGCTATTAAACCGTTCGCCGAAACGACTATCGGGACGATGATCGTCGAATCAACATCCCACATAGCAGTTACCTCGTGTGCCAGGTCTAGGTACTTGCTGGCTTTGTCCTTCTCGGCTTTCACGAGGTTCCCGTCATGAGGGATGGTGATCACTGCCTGGCGTTTCGATCGATCTGTCAGCACGATATCAGGCCTATTGGCAAGAATAGTCCTGTCCGTGATGACAGATCGATCCCAATAGAGCGTGGCACGACCATTTTCGAGAACTGGTGCAGGTGTGTACTTATAGTAAGGCACCTCAGAGACCACAAGACCGTATAGCAGAGCAAGTTGCTGGTGAATAATTCTGGCTACAAGGTTATGTCTGTGCAAATACTCGCCGTTAGCAAGATGACCACAACCGGAGATAATATGCCTGAGTGACTCCCCGGGACGGCGGCATGCCCGACAAATGTCGACCGTACCGTCCTTCAGGATATACCTCCGGTAATTGTTCGTCATGATAACCTCGTCCGCAATTGCACAGACAAAACCTTCGGTTTCCCCGAAGAGATCCCCGAAACGTAGCCAGTTCACCGACGCGAGCAGATCTACATCGGGCCCTGTGAGGGCCTTGCAGAACCGCCCGTGAAGCTCCTTGCTCCTCCACACCGCCCTGCGGTCATCGGCGCTCATTACCTTAAGTCTGCGCCAGTTCTCGTTTGCCAAGGAGAGTGGGGTGAAGTTTCCGTCTACTGCTACTACGTTGCGATGCATCCCCCACTCGTTGCTTAGGAAATAATCCCTGAGACTGCACACCTCGCGGTTGTGGAGGTCTTTGGCATATTATATATTATTATTAAATTTTTTATATTCTAAAAATTCCTTAATACTATAGAAACATTGCTCAATAAGCCATTTTTTTAATTTAGCTTTAAAGGTCGGAAGACTGTTAGCTTCCGTGATGCTGTCTGGTAAATTGTTATAAAAGATAGGTCCTGCGACGTGGATTGTCTTAGCTGTCTTAGTGAGCTTGTGGGGAATTGTTAATAGTTTGTGCGCATTTCGAGTGACCCTTAAGCAGATCTATCACCTCGCCTTTCATATAGTGATAAATTCACCCGTGTGTACCCGTGTATAGACTTTTCCCTATACTTGTAGTGCCATAAGACCTAGCTTCTTGCCAAATTGCATTATTCTATTAGGTTAACGGGACATTAGGTATTATTACCTTTTGACAAAGTGGACACTTTGCTCTCAACTATTTGAGTATCCACCAACGGTTCTTGTAGTGCAGAGGATCCTAGAAAATAAAAATAAAATTGTTAAGGCTTGTCCTTCTTAAAAATGAGTAGTTTTGTAACCACTCTACCTACATTAAGTATTACAATTTTAATATCAGAAAAATGTATCATAATGTGCAATAAATCTATATTTTCTTTCTTTCTTTCTTTTCAATAAGTTAATAGTAACATGGGTTTCCTCAAAATCAAAATAAAAGATTAGAGAAATAAAATTTAAAGTCACGCTTATTTGTATTGGTGTATTTACAAAATAAATGGGCCTGGAACCTAAAGTTTATAATGACAACAGAACATGAAACAATACATGGGAAAGTAAGTGTGGCAAAACGCAGTTTTATTTAATAGCAGTCCACTGAGTTCAAATAAACATACATTTTTAGATATTGTAAAATGAGTGCCCATGGGTTACAAAGCGCTTATGAAGAATCCACGCGTGTTCACAAATACGTGGTGAACAGAACTGTGACGTGTATCGACCATATATGAACGCGTTTTTGTTAGCGTGATAGTAAAACGAAAAAATCGGTGATATCTTATGTGCCTGAAAATAACAATATAAATAAATAAATATCCAATTCCGATTACTTGCCTTTGGACATCGATAAGTGAGGTGTCTTGCATTGTTTGCTATTAACATTTCGAGTATCTACCAACGGTAACTGTGGAACCGCGAATCCTGCAAAAGAAAATAACAGTTAATAAGAACTCGAAGATGAAGCATTGTTCGACCTTTTAAAGTCCTAAGAACGAATAACAGTATATGCCGAGTCTAGCCCATACGCTAACCAGCGCCACATTTGGTCACCGAGCTTTTCATATATTTGCCGCTGCCCGTCGAAATCGCATAGGCAGCAGAATGACAATATTTAATAGGCGTAATTAAGTGACGATGACAAAGTTTATTTAGTCCAATTAGAGTGTTAGTTTTCTCTCTAATCTTGGTCGATCATTGTATAGCATATAAACTCTACAGATCTAGTAAATCTTAGTATCGAATTATTTAAAATTGCGGCCCTCACCTTCAATCCCAGGTTCAGAACTGACTGCTGATGCCTCTGCAGTTATCTGAACAAGCTGTTGTTGATCATCTGCAAAGAAATTTGAACGGTAGTATAATTCATAGGTATTTATTCCTACTTGTAATAATGACAAGTACTTGTAAGGGTTTTGTACTTTATTTAAATTAGCAGCCCATCCGATTCCACCCTCGAATTACAAAGAAAGCAAGCAAAGCCATGGTACAATATATGACCTGTGTCAATCCTAATGGTTCATTCAATATGTTTGTAAAAGAAAGAATTATTGAAGTTAGGTGGTCATGGTCAACAGAATTGTCATCGTTTAGGTAAGGTTACGAATTTTGCAAGACTAGAAGATGTTTAAGTTTTTTTTCCGTATTGTGGCTTTTTGACACTTACGGTAAAGCTTTGGTGGCCCCGTAGCATGGATTGGCCTTATCACGCGATAAGTGACAAGATAGAGCATCCATCCCTGACTGACACCGTTCGATAGAACGAGACGACGCTCTTATCCTCCGTCCATTCATGCTACGGGGCGAAGCTTTCTTCATAAATTCTATCAGCATGCAAGTATTTACTGCCGGCAAGTATGAAGTGTCTGCTTTTATAAAGCAGCAGTAGGTATCCATGTCGGCAGATTTCGAATTCCAGTTTAGTTTGGTCGTCATATAAGCAATTCAAATCGGGTCGAAAAACGATAGCGATAGATAATCATCCATGGGCAAATTATCAAGGTTCGGAGGCAGAAAAAGTATTGGAATTGTCTTATACCCACGGTTGTCAAAGTGACACTTAGTCTTATCTGTCTCTTGCGCACTCCCAATGGCGGCGAGCGGATTGT
This sequence comes from Epinotia brunnichana, assembly GCA_963854355.1. Taxonomy (NCBI): domain Eukaryota; kingdom Metazoa; phylum Arthropoda; class Insecta; order Lepidoptera; family Tortricidae; genus Epinotia; species Epinotia brunnichana. The sequence goes on from OY977944.1 coordinate 26,422,413, forward strand.
TTTGTACTTTTTTTTTATTTTTTTTTATGGCAATTGTCTTAAATTGACATTTTTGCCAGCATCACGTCAAAGAAATGAACTAGAGGAAGGGAGACGAAAAGTAAGGGGGAAACACGAAGAAGATTTGACCAGATTTTGATGAAGGATATAAATAAAGATAATAGGAGTACATAAACAGGACATAACAAGATACATAATTAACTATATAGAATGGAAAGAAGGACTAAAGTTTAAATTTATTAAGGGAAAGGAAATTTGCGATCAGCCGGAAAACAGCAGGATTCGGAAACAAGAGGGAAAGTACGTGGGTAGGCAGGGGGATTTTCTGATAAATGAGACCAGCGTAAAGGTTAGAATGATCCAAACGAGGGCAACTCAAAATCAAGTGATTTAAGTTGCCCTCGTCTAGACCACACTCACACAAGGAAGAGTCTCGAATACGAAGCCACTTTAAATGAACATGGGTACAGCAGTGGCCTAGCCTCATGCGAATAATAGTAGAAGTGGACAGCTTACTCAGAAGAATTTTTGAAAACCAGACTTTCAGGGGTAGATTAGGTTGGACCTTAGCATAGGTTGAGCCCGTCCGTTTGCTGCTAGACCGCCACCGAGAGTTCCACTTTTTTCTTAAATATATGTGAGGAAGGGAAAGAAGGTCGTGGCAGCAAATTCTAAATGGAACTTTATCACCGCAAGAGACTGCTTGTTTCGCGATGCTATCAGCCCTTTCATTGCCAACAATACCCGAGTGGCTCGGAATCCAAGCCAAGACGATTTCAGAGCCTCTGGAACTGCATTGACTAATCGCTTCTTTAATTTTCAAGATTAGAGGGTTGTGAAGTTTGGAAGTGAACGGATTAGCCAAAACTGCCTCCAGAGCACTGCGGGAGTCGGAAAAGACAATGGAGCGACGTAGGCCGGCCAATAGTATGTACTCCACGGTCTTAAGGATACCAAGGCACTCTCCAGAAAACACGGAAGATTCCGGAGGGCATTTTGCCTTTTGGACGATTCGGTATTGTGAGTGAAAGGTACCCACCCCCAGGTCTTGTGAAGTTAAATAAAAACTATCTTTCTTTCTTGATCATGGGGCTTTCATTTATCAAATTCATTTAAAAAGTTCGTGAAATGTGAGCACAGATTACTAATAAGTAGCTAGCTAAATAAGGCCTGCAACACACTGGCGCGGCCTATAGTGATTTTGACAGCTAATGACAAGTTTACTATTGACCGCCGCGGCCTGGCCGCGCCAGTCTGTGAAAGGATAAAGCCGCGTCCATAAAGGTAGAATAGAAGGAGGGAGTCACCCACACATACACACATGAGTGACAAAGATGTATGCATAGGCAATACCGCAAGTGGGAACGAGATACAGTGTCATATTTTCTGTCCCTCATCGCGTATACGGATTTTTTGTTTGCCACCAGACCTGTCAAAATTTGTACTGAAACTGACACCACCATGACGTCACCGATATAATACGACTAAATTATAAATGACATTAGACGTCATGAATGTATTAGCTTCTGATACTTCTTAATTTAGTATGGTTAATTTACCATCGTCCCTTTTGGGTACACGCTAGGACGCCATCTATATATCCTCTATCTACGGCCGCGACCGCTGCGCCATGTTTTCGTAGTTTTTAAACGTCAAACATGTTTTGCCAATCAATACAATACTCTATTTGTTTGCCAAACCTGACGGAAAACATGTTTAGCCGCGTCCGCTGCGCCATGTTTTCGTGGTTTTTAAACGTCAAAAATGTTTTGCCAATCAAAACAATACCCTATTTGTTTGCCGAAACTGACGGAAAACATGTTAGATGTTTGCAAACACCGAAAACACGGCGCAGCGGACCCGGCTTGACTCTGACGCGGTGGCAAGTTGTGCTGTGGAAAGAAACAACGATAGCCACGAGAGACTTATCTCGAGTCGTGATCTGAGTCACGAGTGTAAGATGTGCTAGCCTCGCAGTGTGTACATGGCATGGCATACACACCTCCTTACAACAATCTCGGCTCCCGAACATATGAAGTTGATATGAAGTAGCGTAGCGGTTTCTAGTGATCTCAGTATCTCCGTTTCGGTCGCTCGAGTACCATAAAGCATAAGTGCGACAGAGACGGAGATATACGAAGTTCGAGATTCGAAGTTCGTGGTACCGCCGAAAAACATAGAAAACAGTGGCGGCCTCTACACGGTGAATAATTACTGTGATCCAGGTTTGTCAGTATTTGCAGCAATATTGGCGGCCTCTACACGGTGATTAAATACTGACAATCCACCCATATCACAATATAGATCACATGCATATTGACGTGTATCACAGGACTGTCAATATACTGCAGAATTATCCAGGAATTTAGAAATCCGCCCACAGATAATAAAGAATTAAGAGACATGTCTTAATAATATTGTTCAACCAAACTCGATGTCCTTTACCAAAGATTTGAATTCAAATTACAACTCCAGATTGTAGAAGGCACCTTCGACGTTTATTTTATTTATGTCGACGCGACAGGCAGTGTCACTGTCAGCCACTAAAATAAAAGGCTTACCCCACGTTCCGCTTGGTGGATGGTATGAGCGGTACGCAGGTATAAGATAGAGCGAGATGAGAATATGAAAGAACCAGAATTACCGTCTGGCCACCCTTAATACTGACACGATAAATATTAAGCGTTTAAAGGGCCATTCAATACTGCTTCCGCTTATTGCGCCAGTCTCTGAGAGGCTTAATTGGGCTTAATGCCATATTTTTTAAATTTAGGGACCGTGTGGATAAAGCGTTCTATAAATCTATCAATTTGTTACAAAAACCGCCTTGAAAGAGAATGAAATAAATGTTTGGCTGTCTCTTTCCATATTATAGCTGCGTATGTAAGTTGTTATAACTAATTACTAGAAGTATAATAGCCATAAGTGGAAGCTGCTAAATTTCGTACGTATAGCGGCACCTTTTGCGCAAGTATTGTAATTGCCAGTGTCGCGCAACTAGAAACAAAAAGATGAATGACGTGCATTTGCTCAAATTCAGCATCAAATCTGACAAGTTCTGACAAGTGACAAGTTTTCTATCTGTGCTTTTGCTTTCTGTCTTTTTGTCATGGTGACTTTGGCCGGTTACTATGGATCATGGACGTATAATACTCTGGCCAGGCTATACGTGATGCCACATCGAGGGACGGAAAGGCTCCTATGCAGCTAAATTAAAAACAAGTCTGAACAACCTACTTAATTTGGACGGGTAATGGTTTGTTTGGCACAAATTCATACTAAATCAGTTGTGCCCAACAAAAAAAAGGGGAACTATGACTAGGACAACGAATGATATTTCTCTTTCTCTCACACTTATCGAGATTTGTATGCTACCATCTCGTTCGCACGTGGTATTGTTATTACCATAGCTTGTCCTGAGTATCATACGTCCATGCTATGGATATTATATCTTCAAGACAAAACAAGTGTGTCAAACAAACAATGCTTTTGACGAAATGTAATTATTTTAAAATAAAACACGTAAATACCCATAACGAAATATCAAGCGACAATATTGATTCACTTATGAAAAATAACGGTTGGTACTTGGATAAAACCTACGAGCGGGAGGTTTCTTAGTACGACAAGAATTCATTGCGACCCCATTTTAACGAAAAAGATATGTGTACAGTACAGATTGGTGATTTTTTGTAAGTGTACTATGATTTGGTAATAAGTGTGAAATAAACTGTATGAAATATTTGTTCTCCTTTTATTATTTCATACCTAAATCGGATTTTGTAAAGCAATTTTTTTTATTTTTTTTTTAATAAGATGGCTTTTACTCCTTGCTGTGTTAGCAAGGTGGATTTGCCAATATCAGTTTAGCGGTGTTGACATATTTACACACGAGGAGAATGTTCGGTGAAATTTTGACGGTCTTTGGGGGAAGGATCCGGAAACCTAAAACAAATAAAATTATGGACATCACAGACAATCACATGACATTTACAAACGTTATGAAAAAAAGGGCGGGAAAGTGAATGACAGAGTGTTATTCATGGCATTCATGCCAACATGACGGGTATGGAGGAAAAAAAAAAGTATATATATATATAAGCAATTTTCTTTTCATGCAGTGGACCCAGCGACGTCTCTAATCATAATTTATCGATATCGATAACGTTGGGTTCTAATATTATCGATATCGATAACGTTAAGTATTACAATCCTACTATCGTCCTCGTTCGTTAGGTTGGTAAGTCTGCTTCCGCATTAGACGTTTATTTATATTTATACTGTGGTATTTCAAAATAGCTAAATTATGAATGACTTGTCATGTCAAAATCGAATGACAATGTCACTGTTATCCAAAACCTTGGTCGAAGTCCCGTCTCTTATAATATATTCTCTTTGGCCTCTCACAGACTGGCGCGGCCTGACCGCGGCGGACAATAGAAAACTTGTCATTAGTTGTCAAATTTACTATCGACCGACACCGCAGGCCGCGCCAGTGTGATGCAGGCTTTAAGCCTGCAACACACTGACGCGGCCTGCGGTGGCGGACAATACAAAATTTGACAGCTAATGACAAGTTTTCTATTGTCCGCCGCGGCCAGGCCGCGCCAGTCTGTGAGAGGCCTTAGGCCTCTCAATCAATAGTAAACTTATCATTAGCTGTCAAATATACTATTGATCACCAGCGCGGGCCGCACCAGTGGGCTCTACAAACTATACAATTATCACTTCTGATTTGTCGCATCCAATGGGGTTGGCCGGTGAAAGCTAATTGTAGATGGCGCTCTTATAGATTTCATACGATGAGAGAGAGAGACAGAGGATCGATGGTCCCTAACTTGTATGGAAACCATATACAGTTCTTAGGCAAAAATCTTCCCCATAGCTTTAATCCATAGCCTTTTATTTTTAGGCTTTTTCGGAAAACGGTGGATTCCCACTTCAGAGCAATTCGGGACGAAATATTAAGTCATTTTCGCAAAAATAAATAAAAACTACTTCCCGCTATACAAATTTAGCTTTTTAGGGACCATTATTGGTGCTGTCAGTTTGACAGTTCCAGGCCCATTTCTGACAAATTGTGGCAATTTAGGGATACAATTTCGTAAAAATAATATTGCCATAACAAAGCATTGTCTTATTACTTATTTTTCCTAAGGTATCGCTATTCGCAGTAAGATGCTACCGTGATGATAAAAAGTGTGGCTCAAATCAACTGTAAAATGTGTTTTTATAGCATATATATATAAATACAAACTTTATAATAAATGCGTGTAAAATTTGTGGAAAGACTAGTACCAATATATTAAATAATACTTTAAATTGTTTACTTCAAAATTATCTGACAGCAAACTTGGCTGATCATAAATTCTTTCCATGGTCAACTTGTGTTGGTTGTCCACATGCATACAATTTGTCAGTACAACTCGTTTGACAGTTGCATCAGCAACGCAACATGCCTCCAGACGAAAGCAATTAGTCAGATCCTGATTAATTGGGGCTGACAAATCATTACATGTTTAGACCCCATCATTCAGGCCTTAGAGAGTCGCTCCACGGGCCGATTTTGTCGGACTGCATGCCGGCCGACGCGTAATTTCGGGCCGGAAGCACGGCGGCCGGGGCAAATCAAGGTCACTCCCCAAACTAGATTTTCTGTGACCTTCCTTGGCCGTCCGACAAAATCGGGCCGTGGAGCGTCTCCTTTAGGGTGCGGCCCGGTCCGTAGCGTATAATGAATGCTAGGCTTAAATAATTATTAGTGGTAATACTGAGGGCCTACCGCGAACGGCATTCGAAGTTTTCTCTCTCTGTCGCCCTAATGTACGAACTCTTAAGTATGACAGTGAGGGGAAACTTGGAATGCCTTACGCGGTAGGCCCTCTAACGGATCACTCACGGTTACAATACGCACGCCAGTACGCCACGCACCGTCATTGTCACATTATTTATTCGTTCATGGCTGGCTCCGCTGCCTAACTAAAGAAATCTTTTGTGTCGTGACTTTTGTTGGTTGTGCTTTCTGTGACAAAATGGTTTTGATTTGTGTTAGGGCCGATGGCCGATATATTAGAGCGTGTTGATAGTTAGGGAACGACAGCTGAAGATTAGTAGAACTGTGAAATTAAACGAAATCGTGTTAAAACTCTATGTCTTGAGCCGAAGTATTACGTAGCCACGTCGAGGCCGTTTCGATGTTAGGGTTACACCGAGTAGATGCTATGCTATCTCTGCCCGTGTCGTCTCAGGGACAGCAGCCGCTAGGGTGTGTAGGGTCTATTGTTGGTCGATGGAGTCTTAAGGCACTGGGTTATTGGACTGTGCTAATTGTGTCATGTAGGTTTCATGTGACTTTGTGATCGTTTTTGTATAGGCATTCTATACAAATTCTGGCGTTTGATAATTTCATTTTGTTGTTCTCTGAAATGAGATTAAAACTCTCCGTTATGATGTTCTGCATTATGATTAGAGAGATGCTTATCTTGAAAGTAAATTTACCGAAAAGTAAACTTGTTAACTAGTGGATACAAATGTTGGTTGATCTGCATTTGATAATTTCATTTGGTTGTTCTATGAGATAAGATTAAAACTTTCTCTCTCTATGATGTCCTGCACCATCACAACACAAAGACACAACTCATCATGTGCTGACATGATGTCATTCAACACATTATTCTAAAACTTTGCCAATATATGATTCTAAAACTGTGTGGGTTTTATTCACAATAGCGAGAATGAGAGACATACTGTTTGATTGAGATTGTGTTGTTATCAGAAAGTTGTTTTTGTTAAAAGTTATTTTACTAAAAAATAAACTTGTGGTTCTGCTCCACTAAATCAGGGGTTCCCAACCTTTTACCCTATGCGCCTCACACAACTTTATGCTAAAATACTATGTCCCCTAGGGTCCGATGTGGGGACTCAAAATATGAAAATTCGACAAACAATGAAAATATAAATGTGAGTTCATTTTCGTTCAAATGGCAAGTAGGTAATCAACCAAGGAGTAGGGGGTGCCTTAGCAACACATTCATAACGTCGCTGGAGGGCAACAAGCCGGGCGTTACACGACCAGCTAGAGCACTGTCCACCACACGTGCGAAATCATTGGGAGCTAGTGACACCCATGTAGAGTAGATTTCTCCGAAGTATTTTGTCATCAGCTCAGTGCACTCAGTCTTGGCTATATAGTCTCTTATGATTCTGGCTTGCCTTGGTTTCATTCAGTCAGTGCACAACTAATTTTTTTTTCAAAATGCAATCTGTTTCTTTGTTTCGTTTTTATTCCAAACAGTGTTGAAGAACCACATTCAGAAATTGGTAGTTGAGGATGGTAAAAGAATATGCAGTGCTCCTTATTATCATCCTATGTTAGAAATGCAGCTTATCTTACAACAGTTTCACACTGCTTTAGATAGTTTGTCGGGTTTATTTTTAAACTGGTTAATACTTTTAGAGTTTACTACTTCTTTACTTAGTGTATCCAAAATTGTGTCAAATCCATGTGTCTGAAGTTATCGCGAGCAGACGAATCGTTTTTCATGTCCAAAGATATTTGCTATTTGGTTTTAATTCATTTATGAATCGGGTATTTTGTGACTAATTTAATGGATTCGATACCTAACCTTTACTCATACTCATTTATTAATAAAATATAACATTTACCATGTCAAAATAAAATATTATATTTATTATTCTGAATGGTTCTTGCCACATCAACGTGATTTACTCCAAACGGAGCTCTGGCCCTCTGAGCTCTCAGAATAAATTGGGTTTAGACTGTTTTGTATTATGTCCATATGTCCATCTTTACTTTAGAATAGGTATTGATGATACAAATAATAATTTAATAAAATGAATTGTGATGATTTTGAACATTTCTGGCTTTAAAAATCCACACTGAGAAGAGACTGCGGCATCTGTTTGATATATTTAGTTATTCTATTATTTTTAATTGTACTTGAATGGTCAAATTATTCTACCAACGACTGTATGTCTCTGATTGTTTGGAGATTATAGTTCTGGTAGCCTAGCCAGTTCCTTAATATTAAGATTGGAATTGAGACTAGATTTTTTCGGATAGCCCATATCCATTCAAGGGGAGGAAAAATAAACCGTAAGCAGTTCCAAACTTAAACACTCATGGAGTTGGTTAAAAATACTTCCAATATGGCGCCTTCCTTACCTATTTCCTCTGGGCAGCGGTTTTGTGGGCCCCTCCAAGGCTGTTGAGAGTGATCTCCTACTTCATTTTTGGCCCGAATGCGGGTGCCATATTTGCGGGCGCGAAGCGAGCCTCTAAGCGAGATCTTTATATAGGTATACATATTTCAAGAGGAACAATTCAGTGTTTATTTCATTTATTTGTCTGATGTTGCTTGCTAACGGAAATACAACATTTATAAAACAAATTCGGGTTAGTCACGAATGAAAGGGGATACGAGGCGTTATACTAAAACAACTAGTTGTTATTAACAGTATTTATCATTGCAATCAACACAGGAACAATGGGACAGTTTGATAGATTTGTGAATGTTTTGTACAATAGTCAAATTTTTCTAGTGTGATGCTCTCTGTCATAACGCCAGAATTTGTTTCGAGACTCGCTTGCCTGTTCTGACAACATTCCCATTGGCAAAGGGCTTTCTTTTATTATTTGCCAACCGTGAATCAATATCCTATGCAGAGTGACTGACATGTTCAACCATTTGTAATTTTCTACATACTTTTTAGCCAAAGATGAACAAAACACACGAAATTTGTCAATATCTATAGGCAATCCACTTGAGAGAGCGACCAAAATCGTATGCAGATCGTCTACAAGCCACTCAGCTACTCCCAATATCTGTGCAAACGTTTTTCTATTTCCATCCGAAAATGCTTTCCGAGCAGTGTTTCCATCGTTCGTGGTTCCCGAATTTGGTCGAACAACATCGACCAGGAGGCCCAATTTTGATCGGATTTCAGATTGAATTTGTCTTTTTCTTTCTTCTACTATACGTGCCGCGTCTGTGTTTTTTGCCACTCTCCATTTTTTTTACACGGGGGTCGTTTTGTAGCCCAGATGCAGAAGAAACTCAAAGAATCTTATCCAGGCATGTAACGGACTTAATCCGTAGAGTAAGGCCTCCGAGTTATCAACTTTTTGTAAACTTTAGTCAGATCGTTAAATTCAGATGTCGTCGCATTGCAACAAGGGCAGCGTAATTGAGAATTTATACCTGTTATAATGGTATAAACCTTACCGTCGATCAGAGTTAGATAAAACTTGGGCTCAGCAATAACACTGAACCCCGAATCGGTCTCCGCAAAAAGTGGTTGCATTTGTGATATTTCGTCCTCCACCCTTTTTTTTTCACCGAGGATTAAATCCTTGTTTTCTGGGCGATACTGAATTTTTATAGGACAACAGTATCTATATGATTAGGGATTTGGGTTAGACCATAAAACAAAGCCATCTTTAGTTTTCAGAATCAGTGGGATATAACCTCGTCCTGCCCAGGCTTTAAATTCTTACTTGCTAAATATGCCCGCTGTCATTCCTAAAGGACAATATAAATTATAGCGTTCCTGCCCAGAACAATTTTCGCTTAAATTTACAACTTGCATATAAAATATTTTACTTATTTTTTTTTTGGGATACAAAGGTACTTTACTGATTTTGGCGGGTTTTAAGGCAATATCTTTTGTTCATTTAAAACAGTAGTTCCCAAACTTATTTTTCTCGTGGACCCCTTCCAAAATTTTACTGGTTTCGGTGGACCCTCTGCTGCTACATTTCTACCACATTCTTAAAGTCACCAAAAAATAAAAATTGTGTCGCTTCTGAGTTCTGTCCCTTTATTCCGATAGGTAAAATAAAAACGAAAAATGGTACATTTTATAACACTTTATTTATTAAAAGAATATAATTACAAGAAAAAAATAATAAGGTAATATACTAATATACCTAGGTTCAGGTCATAATTTTAATTAATGGGAAGGATGTATTTGATGGAGTGTCAGCAAACGATCAATGTTTGGCTTTATTTTTGTGAGCAATAACCGCAAATCCCCCCGTTCTGTGATGTTTAATTTGCTCCTTTTTTTTGTTAAGAGGTTTGTAACTGCACTAAAACTCCTTTCGACAAGGTATGACGAGGGAAAAGCTATTAAAAATTTCCTTGCGATTTCCCACAGTCCAGGATATTTTTCGGGTATTTCTGCTTGCAGCCAAAATGTTTGGTAGCCTTTTCTAAATTTCACCTTCAGCTCCTCATTGGTGCTTAGCTCGAGCAGCTCCTCTTGTAATACAACATTAGCCACTTCCGTTTCATCAAATGGATTTATGATCCATGGTGGTATATCCATCGTCAGCATATCTTCAAACCTGGTTTCAAAGTCATCATGCAGGGCACTTAAATGTTGACTGTAGGTATGGTTATCCTCATCAATACATTCTACCTGCGACAAGTTTGGAAATTGAGAGAATTCACGCCGACTAATGTTTTGCTTCATAAATTTCAATTTCCCAAGAAAAGCCGAAATTATCCCCTTTGTTTTAATTAAATTCAGGCTGTCCCCTTGTAACTGCAAGTTAATATGATTAAATTTTTTAAACAAATCTGTCAAATACGCAATGTCTGCTTTAAATTTGATCAAGTTTTCTTTTAAATCTGGATCTCTACTTTCTAGGAACTCTAATACGGAATCGAAAACAGAGTAAAATCTCGTTAAACATGCACCTTTTGACAACCAGCGTACTTCAGTATGTAAGAGCAGTCGTTTGAAGTCTTCATCATTTTCGTCGCACAATTGAGCAAATAAACGCGTATTCAATGCATTGCTTCTGATTTTGTTGACAGCTTTTATTACAAAATGAAGAGATTGGTTCAACCTGTCACTTAAATGTTTTGCCACAAGATGTTGTCGGTGGATTACGCAATGAATAGCTGTAAGTCCTGGTATAATTCTTTTGAGATGACTTATAAACCCACGATATCGACCGACCATTGCAGGAGCTCCGTCTGTTGCCGCTGAAATAATGTTTGTAAATGGAATCGATTTTTCCGTAAAAAAATTACTCAGGACATTAAATATTGATTCGCCTTTAGTGTCAGTCTCCAAAGTTCTGGCAAATAGCAATTCTTCGTGAATTTCTTCCTCCATAATAAATCGAACATATGCTAATAATAATGCTTCATTACCGGGTAACGTTGACTCGTCCAGTTGTATAGAAAAATGAGTTTTTTGCAGATGATTGCACAAAAAACTTTCGGTATCAGAGCTCATTTCATCAATGCGTCTTTGAACAGTATTGTTACTTAATGGAATTCTTTTTAGTACGTCAAATGGAGATTTGTGCAAAACAGTTTTTAAAACCTCTTCAACAGCGGGTAAAATTAATTGTTCTCCGATAGTGTGCGGTTTTCCAGATTTTGCTATTAGTAATGAGATATTGTAAGATGCCCGCAAGCCATCATCGTTACTTTGAGATGTTGAAGCGAACATACTGTGCATGGTGGGTCTCTTTTCATATTTTTCCTTCAATGTTTGAAAATATTTCAAATCTTTACCTATTTTATCAGTATGACACCTTTTTAGATGATCTTCGAGCTTTGATGGTTTCATAGAGTCATTGCTCAAAACTTTGTTGCATAATAGGCACATGGGCAATTGTTTGTCTGCCTCTGATGGAACAAAACCATATTTCAAATAATCGACACTATATTGTCGACATTTTTTCTTTGCTGTAGCCATGTTTCGTGTCAGTTACCTTACCTGTAAAAAAAAATGTTTTAGTAACCAAGTTTTTTTCTGAATATAGGTATCACACCGCAGCCTTTGTCACCACGCGGTAATAGAATTACGGCTTGTAAAGGGACCAACTAATAAACCGCTAAGACAAATACAGACGTTTTCACAAAACGGTATCAATTTTAAAGTACCTAATTTACCACAAATTTTTAATAGTACAAATAAAAATTGGTGTACTCAGTATCAAATACTGATCATATTTGTGTAGAAAAAAATAAAAGTCGAAATCCCAAAATTGTCCATAAAAGCGATAACTAACATTTCATCAAATCAATGAGTTCACGCGCTCCGTGTATTTGCGTATTTTTTGTCTGCGGCTTCATTGTTAAAACGTGACAAACTGGCATCGAAGCTCAAGCCCTGCTCTTTCCAAAAAGAAATAGTTTTGATAAAATAGTTACTTCAAAATCAATTTAAAATGATTGTGAAATTACTGTTTTATAAAATTAGTAGTCATTTGCAAGAAAAATTACAAAATTAATTGCTCTGCAATATTGCTTATTCGGCCTTTTTAGAAAGGCAGTGCTTCTGTCGTGAAAAAACAATTGAATAAAACGTGCTCTTTGTCTTCAAATCAAAAGAGGACAATTAAAATATCTGTAAGTTACGAAGTTACCTATCTACAAGGTGTTTTTTTAACCGTCTTACACCAAAAGCCCATTTAATGTATCCATTATAAGAAATTGAAAGGTATACCTATTTATTAAATTTTAACTCTTTTTTCATAAAATAACGTATTTAATAAATAACAATTTTAATTTGAATCACTTGTTTAGTTTCAGTCAATAGGTGATAGTACCTAGCAATCGAGCCTGCTAATCAATATCCAATAAAAATAAGTCCACGTGGACTACCGTCCAATAACGTGCGAGCGGCACCTTTCAACCCCGCGCGTAATCCCTATTCTAAGGCGCTCGCGCTTCCCTTTGTGAAATGCCGCCTCAGTGACCTCAGTCACATTTTGGTTTTCGGCTAATGCACATTATGCACAAGTGCTGCTTTGTTATTGGCAAGTGTCCGATCGCGTGTGACGATGAGTGATAGCTGTGGTGATAAGTGATAGTGATAATCTGGATTATTTACAAATGGTTGATTCCAATCTTTTAAATACGCCTGAAATCCCTTACTTTGTTAAATACGTATCTACCACTAATGTTTTACATCGGAAAATTGTGTCAGACAGTCCTAAGCCTGTTTAAGTATGAAGGAAAGATTGGAATTAATCTCTTCCGACCGTCGCAGTGTTAGTGATACCTACCTATTCGGTTTAGAGTGCGTTGCCCTCACCGTTTGCGCCTGCATATTATATACCTACCACTTCCCGATTTTTTAAAAGCACACATGACACATGCCAAAAAATACATTGTCCGAAAGTGCACTTGATAGGTAGGTACCTACACTACCTACGCGCCATATGATCGCGGCCGCTATCTTTGTAGATAGGTAAGAACTCTAATCACGCGCAATTCAGGATGTTTCAAACATAATTTTTCTAATATTACTTTTTATGCTTTTTATGCACTTTAAAACTCAACTAATAGGTACCGTTTATATTTTGCGAATGATAAGTACGATACGGATACATTAAGTGGGCTTCGGGTCTAAGACGGGTAAAGAAACACCGTGTATAGTTGTATACAAACAGTTGTGATCAACCGACTGGTACACGTAAACAAAATACTTAAGTACTATAAAACAAAAAAAAGGTAGGTACTTACTTTTCTCCGGCACTAGCAAACACTGATATAAATTTTCTCACACCTTCTTTTCGTAATTCCGGAAACAAATGAATGAGTTTGCCTTTGGCATCAAGTATTTATAGTGGTGATCAAATTCATGTCTGAACAAGCATTAAGCATTGTCGGGCGGATAGCGCTTTGCAAGTCTGTACACGAAATTGTACCTACGTAATATCGAATACGCAAGTTTGAACAAGTAACAGTCGCTTGCCTTATTAAAATATAATCTGCTTAGTTAGGTACTAAAAACAATGTAGGTAGGTAGTAGGCCCTTTTAAAAACTATGCTTACATTTTTGCTCTTTACTATCAAAACCAGATAAATTTTCGTGGACCCCCATTAACATTTTATGGACCCCCATTTTTTGTTCACGCCTACGTAGACCCCCAGCAAGTCTCCCGTGGACCCCTGGGGGTCCACCTGGACCACTTTGGGAATCACTGATTTAAAAGGACACTGGGCAGAACTAGCAAAATCCTCTTAGTTCTATTTGTCATTTTTGGAGAACATTGGGTACATTTAAATAAATAAAAAATAGTTATTTATAATCAAACTTTTATTCTTTACTTAATCTTAACGGAGATCAATCACACTACTGTCCATGGTAAACTTAAGTAACAGCCTTTTTCTTTAATTCTAATTAATCAGTCTTGCCCAGAAGGGACCTTGAGTAAAAATAGTCAACATATTCAAATATCAAAATATTTAAATCCTTTAGTTACTAAGTAACGTATCAAGTAGTTTTTCTTACCCTTAATATCACATGATTGCCGTTGAAATCATTCATTGAAAAAACTATTATGAAGAAACAAAAACAAATTAACTTCCAAACTTCTAAATAAGGGCAACATAAAATAAGTAGCAAAGAACAAAACTCCAAATCTTGATGGTAGAAGAAAAACAAAAACTGAGCAACATACTTATTAAAGACTACACCTCGCATTCTTTGGCATGAAAATCAGCATAACAATTTCTTACTTTTGTAAGGCATAAGAACATGTTACAATTTTTGCACCTAAAAGGATTTTTATTGTAATGACAAACCCTGCATCTAGCTTGCTTTTCATCTAAATTTGGCATATGTTTTGCCTCAGTGAGACGTCGTGTTTTGGTTGGCAGACAAGCAGATGGTCTTCCTCGTTTACGAGAAGGGGCTGGTTCTTGTTGATCAGTTTCGACATCGCTTTCTTGGTCCATTGGGTTGGGTTTCACAGAAACTTCGTCAATTAGATCTTCGCCAAGTTGTAATTTAAATTCACGTAGCATCAAGATCTTCTTAACCGGTGTTCCTTTTCGCATTTCATCCTTTTTATATTGCAGCCAAGAGTTACTGACAGCTAAATCCAACATGTGACATATAAATCTTTGTGTCCATTTATTTGTCTTGTATCTGTTAGGGCACACGGCAAGCAAACGGTCGGCCAGATCGACTCCACCCATGTTCCTATTGTATTCACGGACAACTTGGGGTCTTGGTACTGATAAGTATCTTTTCGTCTTTTTGCACCATCTTTGACATTGATCTGAATTGTCGTTCGCCTCAACAGACGATAGAAAAAGAACTGGTTTGTTATCGAACCATTTGATGAAAGCTAATTCACCATCTTCTCTGACCAAAACATGAGAACTGCCTCTACCCTCGGACTTTAATGTTTTGTCATCTTTTGGCTTACATCCAGGTGGTATCCGATTCTTTTGCAAAGTACCTGTGCATCCTATACCTCTGAGTTTAAGCTGGTCACAAAGTTTCTGTGAGGTAAAATACCGATCACAGTAAATAACATGTCCTGGAACTAGCTGGTCAGCCAGGGTCAGTACAGCATTCTCAGCAAGCCCGCGATTAGCGCTTTCGTGTTCCGGATATGTGGTTTTGCCCTGATATACGTGAAAATCACATACCACTCCATCGGGATTGGCCAGAACAAACGCTTTCAGTCCAGTTGGGTTTGGTTTTCCGGGGCAGTATTGTTTGACACTACAGGAGCCGGTAAAAGGAATAATCATCTCATCAATAGAGATAGATTGTGCTTTATCTTGCAATCGGCAGCCTCTTTGCATTCGGTCAATCAACAGGCGCATTTTGTAAAGTTTATCTTTGGACTTTGTTTCCGTCGACACATCATTTTCAAAAACTAACTTCAACGAATTGCGTAGTTGTTGGTATCGATTTCGCGACATGTTGTCAGCTACAATAGGAATTCGCCATCTACTTGCCCAATACATACGTAGTACTGGGTAGTTAATGCTGGCCATCACCATATTCAAAGCAAAGTACATTTTTAACTCTGGTACCGACAAATTTAAGCTATGTCCTGTCAATTGTACCGATGTTTGGTTGGTCTTTTCTACGCAAATAGTATATAATTCTTCGTCAAAATACTGCTTGAAATAATCAACTTTTGAAAATCCCTCGGTATCATTAGGCACATAAGACGGCTCTAATATATGGAGCGTTTTTGGTAGATACTGCTGTTCAGACCATGCATTATGAGTGGATCCTGATGATGACGGCACACTGACTACTGACCTTCCTCTTCCACAAGAACCTCGTCCACGTGATCGTCCTCGAGAACCTCCACGAGATCGCCCACGAGAACGACGTGCAGCAACCCCTTGTTCTGCTCTTCCGCGGTTGCTTTCCCGTTGTTCAGTGGAGTTAATGGTTTCTCCTTCAGACTCTGAAGAATCACTGTCGCTTACCGATCGCGTTTCCCGTGTTGGATTATACTCTGGATCTCCACCGTCATCATCGGATTCAATGAGCTCACCGATGTCAGAATCACCGAGCAAATCTTCGATATCTATGTCCCTCAATCCTATAACAAAAACAAATATTATTCATCAAATATGCCCAATGTGATTTAAAAAGGACATATTAACTTTACGCATTTCTAAAAAAACAAAACTATTAAATTATTAAGTATTTGGTTTATCAAACTATTAAATGTAAGATTTAAAACCTTTTTACTCACTTAGAATCTACGATTACATTGATAAAAATGGATTAAACTTACGTCTTCCCGAGCGTCGTGCCATCTTGGCCACGTGGACTGACACTGACGCAAAGTTTTTTGTCTATTGAATCCAAAATGGAGGCTCCGTCATTGACAACATTTTAACCAATCAGGTGCAACTAGTAAAATTGCCCAATGAAGGAAGTTGACAACACTAGGCGCGAAATTCGAATTTGTGATTTTTAATTGACACTGGGCAGAATCACGATCTCAATATTTTTAAGCATGGGCAGGACGTGTGAAGTATATTTTGTCATTTTAAAAAGACAATGGGCAGGACGAGGATAGGTAGTCGCAAATAAACAATGCTCGTCGTCACTATCACCCTCAGAAAAGTTTTGTTTATAGTATGCCTGTCCAGTGCTCCCGTCAAACCTCCAAGAACCTTCTAAAGTGCATTCAATTGTCTCTTTTTGATGTTTTTCGCAATATGCCGAAATGTTTTCTTCACTTAATTCCACAATGCGTCGAAATGTGTGCAAAGTTAAACCAAACAGGGAAACAGACGCCTCTTTTTTAGTTGTTAAAATATCTTCTTCCGGGTAACAGAGTTTTTTTTGCTGCCTGTACTTTATAGTACGGAGGGTAAGCATTAAAGCCACGTTGCTTTAAGTCCTGTTGCATAGATGTATAATCGTGTACAGTTACTTTTCTGTCAATTATCATGGAAAGAGCTTCATTGGCGCTCAACGGCTTTTTTTGTGAGTTATCTTTTGGTCTTGGCAATTTTTTTGGTCTGGAAGGACTCTTTAGACACTCTTTTACTACGTATTCAAAATCTTGAACGCAACTTTTACTTAGTTTGGCACCTTTTTCATTGTCGGTTACAACATTTGATATTATTTTGGCTAGTTTTGAGGAAGTTCTTCAAGTGTATTTTCAATGTTTCCGTGGGGTTGGCGCTTTTGACGGTTAATTCGATTTTGGATAGAAATTGAAGTAGATGGAGCATTTTTACAGTCGTTCGTTTCTTGTTGAACTGAAGTAATTGGGTCACTTAATGAATTACAGATTTCAGCAGGTGGAGCATTTGTCGTAACTGTTTGGGTCATCTCGTGATCCTGGCCTACAGATGCCTCATTTAGGGTAGGATTCTCGATCATTTGGTCTACTCGGTAAACTCGGCAACATTATCCAGTCGGTAGGCATGTAGACAGAGAATAGCAGTAACGAACGCCCTGCTGACCGTACATTTATGGCCGTTATACGTACACTGTTACACTAAACTACAGATACCGAATCAAATACATTTTTCCTCCACAAAATACCGACACCTCCGTATGGTCTCCCTCGCAGAAGGCCAGCTGTAGTGTCTATAGCCGATTTTCCCGTATATTCAAAGTTTGGATCAATACTGCCCAAAAACGGAAGATCTGGCGTTTGTAGCCAAGTCTCTTGAACCATAGCAATATCAGCTGATTGACATAAACTTCTTACACACTTAACTGAGCGAGTAATAGATCTACAGTTAAAGCTTATGATTTTAATATGTGACTGAGTGTTATTATCCATTAATATGTATTTGAGTCTTGTCAGCTGTTCGTTCGGTTTCCTTTTCTGTACCATATGATATAAATCTCTATTGAAGTAGATAAACTTGCGGCAACGAACGCCCGCAGGCCATAAATCGTCCACAAGAAACACCGACAGCTTGGTGTGTGGTACAAAAATTTTAAACGCACTATATCGGTTATGTTTTTGTATGTTTACTTTCTTGACTGCCACCATAAGTTTAGTCTTCTGGATAATGTGTTCCGCTATGTCACTCTCACTGGTCTCAAGATTAACTCTGTACAGAAACAGTGGAATTTGAGTGTCCGCCGCTTTAAATTTGGCATCCATATGACTAACAATGGCTTTGCCCTCTACACCGGCAAATCGATTTCTTTTCTTCTTTTCCGGAATATTCACCCACTCGTCCGGATTAATCTTAACTTTACAAACTGCACCATCGTTTTCCAGAGCGCCGTTCTTTTGTGACTTGGACCATACGTCAGTGTTTACGCTGCGCTTGATATTGATATTCGCTGTCTCCATTGCTCGCACGGTATTTGCTAGCGTTATCGCCTGTGATGCGCCTGCACAAGTTTCGAGCTCGGGTGTTTCCGTGACAGCATGAGCATGACGCGCAAGTGATGTTGGTTCCTCAGGTTCCCGTGAGTGTGACAGAGATCGCTCTATACCGTTCGGGACGGCGTTATCATGCGCGCGCTGGTCAGCTGTTGTGACGAGACTTTGTTTTGAATGACCGTTGTTGACATTTTTTGTAGGTTCTAAAATGTGAGGTAGACCCGAGGGCCCGCTATCATAGCAACAGCTGTCTAGTCTGAATCCGCCACCTCTCTTGTTGTTTACAGTATTAGGATTATAATAATTATAGTCCAAAACAGATGCTTGTTTCAAGTCCTCCAGCTCATTTTTGATCTTCTTTCGGGATGTTTCAGCTAATGTATCTGATTCTTTTATCGGTTTTGGTCTACGTGGCAATGCTTCGGGAATCGTCTTGAATAATTCCTTCAATCGGTCAGTGTCCACTTTCTCATAACCTCTTGCCCCACCCACTGTGTCCAACTTTTCGATTCGGCATATATTGATACGCCTTTTCTTTTCTTCAATTTCTCCTACCCTTTTGAAGGGATTGGCATAATCGTCACTTCTTGGATGCAGGTTCAGGGAGCCCGAGAACACGGATATCTTCTTATCCGTATCGTATGCTACACGAGAATTTACCAAGGGGATGTATTTCCCCGTTCCATGGTAGTAAACTACCCGGTTAACCAATACTTTCGTCATGTCACAACTGTCTGTAATTTCAATACTAGCGATGCTGTCTTCGCCATGATTATCCAATTTGTAACTAGTTACAAGTAGCATATTTGCCTCTTTTAGATCCTCACTTCTATACAAAGAAGCCAAAAGGAAAACTTTCTTAGCCTGGGTTGATGCACATGATGACCGCTATGTTTTATACCTCCTTAAACGAAATCTGAAAATTTCAACAAAGAAAATTTTATTCTTGTTAATATCGCCGTCTAGGAGCATAGTTTTTAAATATTTGTTGGCGAAATTAATAAAAAAAAAAATAAAAATCATTTATTTCAGACTAAAGTCCATATATGGTTAGTAAACAATGAAATCTTATTGCTAGTGTAAGTATGACATAAAAAGAGGGACATAACATAACTAAACAATGACTGCATGCAGTCTCTGCCAGCGGGTGAGCATGCGTAAATAATAATGTTAACGCTTCAAAATATACCTAATAGCCCTATAACAGAATCATACAAAAAAAACGCTCGTAAAATGAGAAATATGGTTTCTATGGACATTTCTCGAGTTATTTTTTATCTGCAAAATTACTAAAGATAAAAATTTCGGAGTAACACCAAAAGTGTTTATTTGATGAAATCGATGCATTGAATTAATAAACGAAGGTACTCAAAACCGAGGCAAAATAACACACTGTGCCTGGATAACAAACTATGCTTTTGTATATCACTAGCGATAATTACTTTTAAAGGAATAATATTTTATTTTCTAAAGTTAATAAGTAAGGTATTTTAATAAGTTGATAATTTACATTATCTGAATCAGTAGTTCCCAAACTTATTTTTCTCGTGGACCCCTTCCAAAATTTTACTGGTTTCGGTGGACCCTCTGCTGCTACATTTCTACCACATTCTTAAAAAATAAACATGAAAAACCCTAAGCGATACGACGCGTACAAAATATTTGTACCACACACCAAAGTGTCATCATTTATGGATAGTGCTATGTGGCCCGAAGGAATAAAATTTCGTCGGTTTATCTATTTTAATGGGAGCACATATGAAACGGGGATGCGAATGACGGGATCAAAAACGGTACTTAATGGCGCAATTAACTGAAATAAAACTGTGCAGTTTCAACTGCAGATCGGTAACAAGATCGGTTGAATGTGTAAAGTCGTTGTGTCGCAGGGCACAGATTATATGCTTGCAAGAAACATGGCTACTGCCGGAAAATATACCTTACCTGGGAGGCATAGATCAGTTTTTTGCGTATGCAGGGAAATCAGCTGTTGACACGAGCGCCGGCTTATGTCTAGGCCGACCGTACGGTGGATGTGCTATTCTGTATGACACTCGTTTGTTTACATCGGTATCGGTGGTGCAGTGTATTAGTGCGCGCTTAGTAGCTATTAGAATAGATCTTCCGGAGCGTAAACTTTTGGTGTTTTCGGTTTACATGCCTACGGACTCGGCTGAGACATTTACTGAGTTTGCTGAGTGCATAGGAGAAATCGCTGCGATAGTGGAGGAATGTCAGATAGACTACGTATACATACTAGGGGATTTCAATGCGCACCCCGGGCGGAGGTTTGGCAAAGAACTAATTAATTATTGCAGTGATTTAAAGTGGAAGTGTGCGGACATGGAGTGTTTAGGTTATGACTCGGACACATACACATATGTCAGTGACATCAGTGGATCGAGAAGCTGGCTGGATCATTGCCTGGTAACTGAAGTGGCTTGGAAAACAGTCGTAGACGTTAAAGTTCACTGCGATGTGTATTGGTCCGATCATCACCCGCTAGAAATAAAATGTAATTTGGGATTAATGACGGCTAATAATAAGGTTAGTAGTTCAACATTAAATTCAATTATTTGGGGGGAAAGGACATCTGAACAGTTGACATGTTTTAAAAATTTGTGTAATGAAAAGCTTAGATTTATTGATTTTCCGGACGATTTCAGAGAGTGTAGTGACAAGCAATGTAATAATTTAGATCATAGGTTAGTTATTGACAAGCTACATGCAAAAATTATAAATATTTTAAGTGAGGCCGCCACCGTAAGTTACTCAATAAAAAAGCGTTTTAAACATAAAAAACATGTTGTGGGCTGGAACAAGCATGTACGACAGGCCCACTCGGAGGCTCGACTTGCATTTCAAAATTGGATTTTGTGTGGTAAGCCGAATGGAGGATCTTTGCACAATGAAATGTTAGAGTCTAGGAAGATTTTTAAACGTAAGCTTAAGTGGTGCCAAGATAACGCTGAACAAATTAAGATGAACATTATAGCGATGCATCACTCAAAAAAGGACTTTCCTAGTTTCTGGAAAAATACACGCAAATTGAGCCCCAGGTCGAGTCTTCCTGTGAGCGTCGGGGGTATTAGCGAGCCGTACCAAATTGCTGAACAATTCAGGACACACTTTAAAGTCGAGTCTCGAACGGGTACGGGAGGGGAGGTCCCGCAGGTAGAGCGGCAGTCTGGTGGGCCCTATATGCGGGTCACTGCGAAGGACGTGGACACGGTGGTGAAGAGCATGAAGCGCGGAAAATCACCTGGCTACGACTCTCTTAGTATAGAACATCTACAGAACGCCGGAGTGCACTTGCCAAGAGTACTCGCCTTGCTCTTCACCTTCTGTGTCGGCCATTCGTATTTACCAGATGACATGATGAGGACCGTGGTAGTGCCCATTGTTAAGAACAAGACAGGAGACAACGCTGACATAAATAATTATAGACCCATTTCGTTGGCTACTATTGTGGCCAAAGTGCTGGACAGTGTGTTGGACAGAGAACTGGGGAAACACCTGACTCTTAATGATGCACAGTTCGGTTTTAGGTCCGGACTCTCCACGGAGACTGCAGTTCTTTGTCTCAAGCACACTGTCCGGTACTACACAGACAGGGAAACACCTGTGTACGCGTGTTTCCTTGATTTGTCGAAAGCCTTCGACTTGGTGCGTTATGATAAACTGTGGCAGAAACTGTACGAGGATACCAGCTTGCCCAGTGAGTTGACTGAATTGTTCAGGTACTGGTACGGTCACCAGAAAAATGTTGTCAGATGGTCCGACTCGCTTTCTGATTCGTACAGGCTGGAGTGCGGGGTAAGACAGGGGGGTTTGTCATCGCCCAAACTCTTCAGTCTGTATGTGAATCGGTTGATTGATGAGCTCAACAACACTATGACTGGATGCTCAGTGGATGGCACATTTGTGAATAACATTAGTTATGCAGATGACATGGTGTTGTTGGGCCCATCGGTCAATGCCCTTAACAAGCTGCTCAGGGTCTGCGAAGAGTATGCGGTGTCCCATGGGCTCAGGTATAATACTTCCAAGAGTGTGTTGCTGGTATTTAAGGCGGGGTGCAAATGCTATCCACGCGTTCCACCGGCTTATCTATACGGCACACCTCTGCAAATGGTAAAGGAGTTCAAGTACCTGGGTCACTGGGTCACGGAGACCCAGAGTGACAACAAGGACGTGGAGAGGGAGCGTAGGGCACTCTCAGTCAGGAGCAACATGTTGATCCGTAGGTTTGCAAGGTGTACCACCGACGTAAAGATTACCCTTTTTAAGGCGTTCTGCCAATCATTTTACACCTGCAGCCTATGGATCAACTATACGCAAAAGGCTTATAGTGCCCTTCGCGTCCACTATAATAATGGGTTTAGGATGTTGTTGGGGCTGCCGCGCCATTGCAGTGCATCAGGGATGTTTTGCGAAGCGCACACGGATGGGTTTCACGCCATAATGCGTAAGCGGGTTGCGTCCCTGATGAGGCGCCTGCGCGGCAGCCCGAACAGCCTCCTGCAGACGGTGGCGGCGCGCTTGGATGGTCCCTTCCTGTTCCATTGGGATAGGTTGCATAGGCCATCCAACTGCTAATTGTAAGTGTGATAAAATACCTACTAACATAGTGTTAAGATCACTGTTACTAACAAATTATGGAAATAATATTTCTGATGTAAATTATTAAATAAAAAAAAAAAAAAAAAAAAAAATAAAGTCACCAAAAAATAAAAATTGTGTCGCTTCTGAGTTCTGTCCCTTTATTCCGATAGGTAAAATAAAAACGAAAAATGGTACATTTTATAACACTTTATTTATTAAAAGAATATAATTACAAGAAAAAAATAATAAGGTAATATACTAATATACCTAGGTTCAGGTCATAATTTTAATTAATGGGAAGGATGTATTTGATGGAGTGTCAGCAAACGATCAATGTTTGGCTTTATTTTTGTGAGCAATAACCGCAAATCCCCCCGTTCTGTGATGTTTAATTTGCTCCTTTTTTTTGTTAAGAGGTTTGTAACTGCACTAAAACTCCTTTCGACAAGGTATGACGAGGGAAAAGCTATTAAAAATTTCCTTGCGATTTCCCACAGTCCAGGATATTTTTCGGGTATTTCTGCTTGCAGCCAAAATGTTTGGTAGCCTTTTCTAAATTTCACCTTCAGCTCCTCATTGGTGCTTAGCTCGAGCAGCTCCTCTTGTAATACAACATTAGCCACTTCCGTTTCATCAAATGGATTTATGATCCATGGTGGTATATCCATCGTCAGCATATCTTCAAACCTGGTTTCAAAGTCATCATGCAGGGCACTTAAATGTTGACTGTAGGTATGGTTATCCTCATCAATACATTCTACCTGCGACAAGTTTGGAAATTGAGAGAATTCACGCCGACTAATGTTTTGCTTCATAAATTTCAATTTCCCAAGAAAAGCCGAAATTATCCCCTTTGTTTTAATTAAATTCAGGCTGTCCCCTTGTAACTGCAAGTTAATATGATTAAATTTTTTAAACAAATCTGTCAAATACGCAATGTCTGCTTTAAATTTGATCAAGTTTTCTTTTAAATCTGGATCTCTACTTTCTAGGAACTCTAATACGGAATCGAAAACAGAGTAAAATCTCGTTAAACATGCACCTTTTGACAACCAGCGTACTTCAGTATGTAAGAGCAGTCGTTTGAAGTCTTCATCATTTTCGTCGCACAATTGAGCAAATAAACGCGTATTCAATGCATTGCTTCTGATTTTGTTGACAGCTTTTATTACAAAATGAAGAGATTGGTTCAACCTGTCACTTAAATGTTTTGCCACAAGATGTTGTCGGTGGATTACGCAATGAATAGCTGTAAGTCCTGGTATAATTCTTTTGAGATGACTTATAAACCCACGATATCGACCGACCATTGCAGGAGCTCCGTCTGTTGCCGCTGAAATAATGTTTGTAAATGGAATCGATTTTTCCGTAAAAAAATTACTCAGGACATTAAATATTGATTCGCCTTTAGTGTCAGTCTCCAAAGTTCTGGCAAATAGCAATTCTTCGTGAATTTCTTCCTCCATAATAAATCGAACATATGCTAATAATAATGCTTCATTACCGGGTAACGTTGACTCGTCCAGTTGTATAGAAAAATGAGTTTTTTGCAGATGATTGCACAAAAAACTTTCGGTATCAGAGCTCATTTCATCAATGCGTCTTTGAACAGTATTGTTACTTAATGGAATTCTTTTTAGTACGTCAAATGGAGATTTGTGCAAAACAGTTTTTAAAACCTCTTCAACAGCGGGTAAAATTAATTGTTCTCCGATAGTGTGCGGTTTTCCAGATTTTGCTATTAGTAATGAGATATTGTAAGATGCCCGCAAGCCATCATCGTTACTTTGAGATGTTGAAGCGAACATACTGTGCATGGTGGGTCTCTTTTCATATTTTTCCTTCAATGTTTGAAAATATTTCAAATCTTTACCTATTTTATCAGTATGACACCTTTTTAGATGATCTTCGAGCTTTGATGGTTTCATAGAGTCATTGCTCAAAACTTTGTTGCATAATAGGCACATGGGCAATTGTTTGTCTGCCTCTGATGGAACAAAACCATATTTCAAATAATCGACACTATATTGTCGACATTTTTTCTTTGCTGTAGCCATGTTTCGTGTCAGTTACCTTACCTGTAAAAAAAAATGTTTTAGTAACCAAGTTTTTTTCTGAATATAGGTATCACACCGCAGCCTTTGTCACCACGCGGTAATAGAATTACGGCTTGTAAAGGGACCAACTAATAAACCGCTAAGACAAATACAGACGTTTTCACAAAACGGTATCAATTTTAAAGTACCTAATTTACCACAAATTTTTAATAGTACAAATAAAAATTGGTGTACTCAGTATCAAATACTGATCATATTTGTGTAGAAAAAAATAAAAGTCGAAATCCCAAAATTGTCCATAAAAGCGATAACTAACATTTCATCAAATCAATGAGTTCACGCGCTCCGTGTATTTGCGTATTTTTTGTCTGCGGCTTCATTGTTAAAACGTGACAAACTGGCATCGAAGCTCAAGCCCTGCTCTTTCCAAAAAGAAATAGTTTTGATAAAATAGTTACTTCAAAATCAATTTAAAATGATTGTGAAATTACTGTTTTATAAAATTAGTAGTCATTTGCAAGAAAAATTACAAAATTAATTGCTCTGCAATATTGCTTATTCGGCCTTTTTAGAAAGGCAGTGCTTCTGTCGTGAAAAAACAATTGAATAAAACGTGCTCTTTGTCTTCAAATCAAAAGAGGACAATTAAAATATCTGTAAGTTACGAAGTTACCTATCTACAAGGTGTTTTTTTAACCGTCTTACACCAAAAGCCCATTTAATGTATCCATTATAAGAAATTGAAAGGTATACCTATTTATTAAATTTTAACTCTTTTTTCATAAAATAACGTATTTAATAAATAACAATTTTAATTTGAATCACTTGTTTAGTTTCAGTCAATAGGTGATAGTACCTAGCAATCGAGCCTGCTAATCAATATCCAATAAAAATAAGTCCACGTGGACTACCGTCCAATAACGTGCGAGCGGCACCTTTCAACCCCGCGCGTAATCCCTATTCTAAGGCGCTCGCGCTTCCCTTTGTGAAATGCCGCCTCAGTGACCTCAGTCACATTTTGGTTTTCGGCTAATGCACATTATGCACAAGTGCTGCTTTGTTATTGGCAAGTGTCCGATCGCGTGTGACGATGAGTGATAGCTGTGGTGATAAGTGATAGTGATAATCTGGATTATTTACAAATGGTTGATTCCAATCTTTTAAATACGCCTGAAATCCCTTACTTTGTTAAATACGTATCTACCACTAATGTTTTACATCGGAAAATTGTGTCAGACAGTCCTAAGCCTGTTTAAGTATGAAGGAAAGATTGGAATTAATCTCTTCCGACCGTCGCAGTGTTAGTGATACCTACCTATTCGGTTTAGAGTGCGTTGCCCTCACCGTTTGCGCCTGCATATTATATACCTACCACTTCCCGATTTTTTAAAAGCACACATGACACATGCCAAAAAATACATTGTCCGAAAGTGCACTTGATAGGTAGGTACCTACACTACCTACGCGCCATATGGTCGCGGCCGCTATCTTTGTAGATAGGTAAGAACTCTAATCACGCGCAATTCAGGATGTTTCAAACATAATTTTTCGAATATTACTTTTTATGCTTTTTATGCACTTTAAAACTCAACTAATAGGTACCGTTTATATTTTGCGAATGATAAGTACGATACGGATACATTAAGTGGGCTTCGGGTCTAAGACGGGTAAAGAAACACCGTGTATAGTTGTATACAAACAGTTGTGATCAACCGACTGGTACACGTAAACAAAATACTTAAGTACTATAAAACAAAAAAAAGGTAGGTACTTACTTTTCTCCGGCACTAGCAAACACTGATATAAATTTTCTCACACCTTCTTTTCGTAATTCCGGAAACAAATGAATGAGTTTGCCTTTGGCATCAAGTATTTATAGTGGTGATCAAATTCATGTCTGAACAAGCATTAAGCATTGTCGGGCGGATAGCGCTTTGCAAGTCTGTACACGAAATTGTACCTACGTAATATCGAATACGCAAATTTGAACAAGTAACAGTCGCTTGCCTTATTAAAATATAATCTGCTTAGTTAGGTACTAAAAACAATGTAGGTAGGTAGTAGGCCCTTTTAAAAACTATGCTTACATTTTTGCTCTTTACTATCAAAACCAGATAAATTTTCGTGGACCCCCATTAACATTTTATGGACCCCCATTTTTTGTTCACGCCTACGTAGACCCCCAGCAAGTCTCCCGTGGACCCCTGGGGGTCCACCTGGACCACTTTGGGAATCACTGATCTAAATGAAATCTAAAAAAGGCCTTCGAAGCACTGTACCGATGATGCTGGCGGGATTTCCTCGCTGAATTGCAATTCTTGGACGAAGAGCATAAAATAACTATTAACCCGGCGAGAGTGTGGTAAAAAATTGTAACAAGGACTGTGTGGCAGGGTATGACATACCCGTTTTACAAATGTGGCAGTAAAACTTTATTCTTGTAAATAATAATATAATTTTTTATTTATAACGATAAAGCAACTATATAATAGAAATAAAGAAAGAAAGAAATAAATATATGTGTGTTTCATAAACTTAAATGCACCAAAATGGATACCACTCAGCATATGCCAGCAGCAATATATGCTAAAGACGCTGGTTTTCAGGGCACCCAGAGAGAGATTCAGATCTCAAAATAATATAACTTATAATTATAACCTATATGTAACAAAACCTAATTAATGAGAAGGAGACTCCCCCAGCAAGGTAACTCGCAAACCAGCTGAGAGAACCTGTGTCAACTCCATAGAAAGCCAGCTTGGACAGTAGAAGTGTAGTATTTATCGTATCAAATGTTCGAGAAAAATTCAACAATACTAGGATAACATTTTCACCACTATCTCGAGCAGCCAAGATGTCATCTACTTCATCTAGTAAGGCTGTCGTTGTGCTACGGGCTTTCCTGAAACCAGACTGTTTCTTAGGCAGGATCTCATTTGCCTCTAAATAATCTGTTAGCTGTAAGCACACAACTCTCTCTAAATTTTTTGATAAGAATGGCAGAATACTAATCGGACGGAAATCTTTCAAACAGGTTGGGTTAGGTATTTTAGGGATTGGTTTAATTGTAGCAGATTTCCACGAGTCAGGAAATACACCTGATTCAATAGATTTATTGATAATAGTGGTGATTAGGCACACGTAGGTACTTCCAGCTCAGCCTCTTAGCGGTCTCGCACACCCGCTGGTGGAGTTGTCTGTTGAGTCGTGTGAGACGCTCGTTGATGTAAAAGGGGCTGGGCGAGTTGCCGGGTAGGTCCATGCCATCAGTGGAGAGGCGACGGCGCACACGCGCGGCCTGAAGCAGCGCGACACGTTGCACGCGGCGCGTCAGGCGCACGACGAGGGGCCGCGGGCGGGCCGCCGCGCTGCCACCGGCTGCCGACGCGCTGCCACCGGCCGCCGCCGGCGTGCGAGGCGCTCCGACACGCTGCGCCTCAACCACATCGCGCTCGTCCAATGCCACTCCCAACTTCTTAGCGATGGTTAGGACGACGTGCGTAGCATTTTCATTGCTAGCCTCAGGTAAACATGCTATTTCGATATCATTTCCCAGCATTTCCTGGTTTCGGTCCTCAATTTCTTCCCTCAATTGGGAGATAGTATCTTCTAGCACAGTTATCTTGCAGCTCTGAGCTCCCGTTTCTGTGTCTTCGAGAAATCCTATTCGATTCTCAAGTAACTCGATGCGGTCGTTTTGTGATCGAATAACTTTCATCAAGTCGGAGATCGTCGACCGAAAAAAGGACATTTCCTTAAGTGCAGCCCTCATTTCCTCCCAAAATCTTTTGAAATCTTCGAGAAATGTGTTATCACCGTCGTGTCCTTTAACGTCACCATGATTCTTGTCGCCGTTCCTAGTTGCATAAGATTTTGCCTGCTCAGTTACTTGGCGAGCCTGCACTGTACTCGATCCAGGTGCAGGGTGGTCCGGGGTATTATGACTGTCTTCGGGCTCAGGTTGTTTACTCACACACTCTGGGCAGCTCCACTCATCACGTCGTGTTTTATCCAGTGCGTAAAACGAGTTATATCTCTTGTTAGTCATTTGAATACAGTTAAGATCGTATGTCGCATTACAGGTTGAGCAGTGCATGCGTTTTTTTTTCTACAAAGTCTTCTTGCACTTTGCACATTTCGCCGAGGTTGATAGCGACATTTTTGAGTTCAAAATTGGCCGAAAGAAACCAAAGTTCAATAGAGTTCACGGTAATTCGCAGAAGTCACTCACAGTCCTTGAAGAACTAGCAGCGGGCGAGTTCGCGCCCAAAATGGCTTAAGTGCGCTTGTTTACGCAGCTTTCACGCGTTTGACCGAGACGAGCTGTCCAATTCGCGCGTTATTTGGTTTGTTTTGTAGTTAGACACAACTTTATTTGAACTAAATACACTTTCAACATCTCTTTTCATATAGCCACTGTTTTGAGGATTATTTTAGTCTAAACTTCAATGCACAGAACCCACTTTGAACTAGTCTAATTAATTATTTACACAAAACATTCCAAAATCACTGCTTACGCGCGGAAGCCGCATATATACACATATAGACTAAATCGTACCTTGTGAACTTCTCCAAAACCACCGGAGCCAATTTTCTGAAGAAGAGAAGGAGGAGGAATAATAAATAATAGCGACCAGGAACATTTTGGGATATTCTTTTGGTCTCTTCGCAATTTGAGGTGTCCGTAAACTAAAGTCAGGCCTAAATTACGTAAGAAATCTGTTCGTTTGATGTTTTTGTGTAGATTTTCACGCAAAATAATGTTTGCATTTATAACAGCTATATTCAAAATGCCATAAAAAATGGTCATAGGCCTACGTTTGCTATTACGCGACACATTGTAACTACCAGACAGTTCATCGACCACGTCTACTCCAGCTAGCAGCTTTAGTAGAATTGTAGAATGTTATCATCTCTGGCTTATTCTTGTCTCCTGTGGTGCTATCAATTTTATCGTCATGATGTAAGCTTGACATTACTATGACCACCTTATTCTTTTTAGGGGCATAGGATACCATAGAAACATCCTTTTGATGACCGAACAAAGAACTTCCTGGAATCTTACCAGTCTTCAAAAATGCGGCCGGAATACATCTTTTGTTTTTTCTTACAGTTCCAGTCGACGTCAGCCTGTGTTCATTGAGCAAATGCATTATCAATTCGTGACTGGTGTACCAGTTATCAAAGGTTACATGGCGATTTGTGCACGATATGGGCTGGACTAGTCTTCCTACAACGTCATAAGGCTTGTTGCTTACAAAATACGGGCCGGTTGGTTGTTTTCCCGCATATACTTCTAGATTTACTGAGTAGAAAGATTTTGCATTGCTTGAATTTTGATGCCATACTTGGCAGGTTTGCTGGCAATATACACCCTGAATAAACATCGTCCCCTGAATGTTACAAGCATTTCATCTATTGTCAAATATTCGTGAGGGGTGTAAGCTTTCTGGCAGCAGTCAACAAACTTTTCAAAGACTAAAAGGAGCCATGTTATCAAACTTTTTACGTTCCACTCTTGTTGATTTATCATCAAAGCGAACACAGTTTTGCAAAAAGTAAAATCGCTGAAGAGACATAGTTGTTCTAAATATGTCTACGTCTGTGCCATCCGTTTTCCACAAGTCTTTGAGACTCTGGCGACTCGATTTATTGAGACCAGCAAGGTAAAGCAACCCGATGACAGCATCTAACTCGGAGGGTGTTGTTTCCTTCATACTGTATAATTTAGTAGGATCTTCTCATTTTTCTCGTCTTTTCATTATTTCTTCGTTAGTGTGTATGATATGATATGTGTATATGATAGCTTTTATTTCTTCAGTGATAAATATATTCCAACATTGTACCTCGGTATCTGCTTCTCTTGCTGCTCCTTTTACGCCTGGCTGTTCAACAATTATGTTTTCAGATCTCGTACGTACGTTTGTTCGTAGAGGACTTTTATACCATTTCTGGTCATCCTTTGACTTGTAATGCGGTGCATTGACTTGAAGTGTTGGACAGCGGCGTTTGCTCAAAAAATATTGTCTTCAGAGTCATCGGAATCAGCACTATTTTCTATTATCTCAGCTTCATCGTGATCCGAAATCTCTTGCTCACTATCCGATTGCAGGTCATGCTCACTGCAATGGTCAGGTTCTTCTTCAGAGCTCGCTTCATCTGACGTATTCTCTAGTACACCTTGCAACATGGACCGAAGTCGGTTTTCTTCACGTTCAAAGTCCATTTTTGATTAAAATTCAAAATAAGTCACAATAAGAAAAAAAGCACAGCTAGTTTATGTCACGAAATATGTACATTAACTTTGTGGCAGGGTATCTCATACCCAAACGCAGTTTGTAAGCGTGTTACCCGACTGCAGGCTGCCGCGTCACTGCGATCACACCCATTTACCTCCAGCTACTCAGGGCGACAACAACTTTGAAGGTCACGAACTAAAAATATACGCAAATTAGTATTACAGTGGGTATGACATACCCTGCCACACTCTCGCCGGGTTAAAACATGAAAACACAAGATAATTATAGAGAAAATCTTTTTGTCGTAATTAAATTGTGCACGCCTATCGAGTGTTCCAGAAAGTCGGTATAAGCACAACTTCTATAGATATGATATAAAACAAATTCTTTGAAATTTTTAGAATTATTATTATTGTCTTTATACCGCGTCAGTGGCATACAAGCTTACGGCCCACCTGATGGTAAGTGATTACCGTAGCCTATGGACGCTTGCAACTCCAGGGGTGTTCATGCGCGTTGCCGACCCTTTAAGAATTTTTACACTTCTTTTTTGAAGAACCCCATACTGTAGTCCCTTGGGAAAACCTCGGCAGGGAGCTCATTCCACAACCGGAGCGTCCGAGGGAGGAAATTTCTCTGAAACCGTACGGTACGCGACCATTTAGGTTCCAGGTTGTCGTTATGTATTTATCAAGGTAAAATTTTCGATTTATCATGTAACAAATTCGGGCACCATTTTTTCGATATCTCACACCGGATATAAGTTTCAGCACAGATCTGTTTCCGATGACTTTGGAGGCTTTTAACCAGTTTCTTTTCAAAACCTTAATGGAACTGGTAGCGTATATAACAAACTAACGCTATTCATTCGCGAATTTATTATACAATATACAAGAAACTGTAGTATTTAAACGAAGTTAACAAAGTTTGCATCGTATGCTTTTATTTTGCAGTGCAACGGCAGTCGGCAGTCTGTCGGTAACTGTCACTTTCATACGTCAGATGCGTTCAGAAACATTCAACGTTAAGCCCGTCACAGACTTAACTATAATATATATCAATATACCGTAACATACCGAAGTATACAATATAGCTAAACACCACACTCTACGAAGGTCCCATAATATATATAATTTTTGCCTTCATTAAACTAGTTGCTGTCCGAGCGACCGCACGATTTCAATACGTACAGGGTGTTTTCTAAGTTAAAGCGGGCATACGCTCTATGTCTAACACCTATATTATGAGCGAAACGGACAGTGTACAGTCGGGGAATGAAAAGGTTGATCACCTTAATATCTGTTTTTGCTTGCTCAGTATAAGTTATCAGTATCTGCTTTATCGACCGAGTGTCACACATTCCGTCATAATGAATGTCATTTCACTACACCTCTTTGAATTTTGGAAAACGAGTTAAAAAAATAAAAAAAACGTATACAAGAAATAGCAATGATGACATTGACAGGACCTGTTACTCACATTTATAGTTTAAATAATTTTAAGCGAAGAGGATTTAATCATTAGATTTATCAAACTTGACAACGTAATGGCAAGATCAAACTAATAAAAAGGTTTTAGTTCAACTATTAATAGGCAAGGAAAATTCGTCTAAGTAAATTTGAACTTTGTTGTCAAACAGTTGAACACAATTTTCAATACAATTACACTCGTCTGATACATAGTTTAAAAAGGTAACATGTGCTTGCAACGCGTAAATGATTTGATTTGAAAACTGATCAACCTTTTCATTCCGCCACTGTACCTACGTAATACTCGTAGTGATAAAAAACCGTGTTCAACATAATGTTATGTAATATTGTAGATAAATAAAGGATTCCGAAAATCTTTTTAATACCAAAAATATATAGGTAATTATTAAGAGAAAAGTATTTTTGTAGGGCTGAAAGAGTTCCTGATTTTGATCAATAGTTATTGAACTAAAAGCTCAAAGATTAGTTTACATTGAAATTTTTAGCAGTTAATTAATAACCTACATTAAAAGTGATTTAATTATTTGAATGATACTTGTGACCAAATGTGATGTTAGTTAGTTAAGATTGATAGAGGAATAATGGTAATATAATATAATATTTTTCCGAAGATAGGGGGAGTCCGGGAGATATGAACCCCATTTTACTTAAAGGCGCGTAACATTTGAGGTGTTACTCGTAGCGACTTGATTTTGCGCCCACGTGTGTGAAATTTAACTGTATATCATTTGGCATCATTAGATTGTTGATTAAAACAATAAAATTCTTGCAAAAAAAATAAGGAAAATTGGTTCAAATCTCCCACCCCTACGGGAAAGTTGATCCGGGCGTAGGGGAGACTTGACCATAAATTTGAAACAATTGATTGACGGATATATTTATTTAAAAACAAAACAGTAAAAAAAGAGACTCTAGCTAGACTAACGTAATCAACATAAAGATCAACTGCTTTAAATTATTATATAAATCAGAAATTAAATGTTAAAGGAACATCAGAAATCACATTTATATGTGGGTTTATGTCATCAATGTGTATAATTATTTATACACATTCATGACATATAAACCCGTCGTTGTCTTTATCAGTCAAACCAACGCAAACTTCGTGCACATTTCGTTTGCAGGAATGGCACAAACGCATATCCATAAGTGCTTCTGTTTCGCAAACGAAACAATACCACCGATTGTCTAGGTCAGGAGGACCGTCATCATCGGATGTATCATCATATTTAATTATATTTTCAGTGTCAGAATCGCTCTCACTCATTTCGATGATCCTCTTTTTACTTTTTTGGGTCTTTGTTTCCTTGTTTAACTTTTTCTTTTTTTTTATTGTCTTTTATTTGTCTTTTCCTTTTTTTTCTACATTTTTTGATTGTTTCTTGTATTTTACTGTAGTTATTTGGTCATTGCTACTGGCAAGAATGTTCTCAATACCACTGTCTTGCAATATTTTTTTAGTAATTTTTTTAGGGGTAAACTTCTGCGCTTTCTTTTGATTCAAACTTGTTGTGGCTTTTGAACTCTTATTGGTTGGTTCCGGATTAGTATTGTCAGTTTTCTCTGGAGTTTGTGTTAAGATTTATTGTTTTACTCGGTTGACGGCCGCGGGATGATTTTCTGGGTGCAGCTTTCGGATATGGTCTTATCACTTCTGGCGAAATTATTTCTGGTCCGGCTTTAGATGTAGATGCAATTGGTGAGTGCAATGTTACTTGTGAACTGTGAGGGACTGGAGAAGAGCGAGGAGTATTCAGCATAATAACAGTACCACTTTTTGGAGGTGTCACTTGGATACCAGAAATGTCATAGATCTGCTCAGGATCCGATGCCGCTACTGGTTGCACTTGGAGATGTGGTGTTGATGGGCCTTGTGGAGTAATGATTTGTTTGACGGGTTCATTTGATCCTTCATTTAACACATCATGTGAAGTAGAGGCATCTTCTTGAGCCGTAGATAATTCGAGATGACTGGGACTCGTGTTTAGATTCTCCGAGTTTTCTTGTTGGCCTTCATCGTTGTAGTTTCTGTCAGTAACAGCAGAACACAAAAAATCTTCGTCCGTAAAAATATCAGCATTAAACGGGTGGATCCCAGAGTTCTTAAAACCATTTAATATGTTCGATTGGCTAAAAGCCTGTGAAAATACAGTGTTGACTATGCCAGGGATGTTATATATCGTAACAGTTTTACCTGGATTAGATATCATCCAATTGTTCATTGCAGTATTATATCTGGTTTTCAGTGACGAAAATACAGTAATATCCAATGGCTGCAACTTGTTACGTACTCCTCGGTCATAAATGATCTCATTTGCTCTTTATAGAGCATAGGAGTAGGCATTTTCTTCTCGATTTCAATCCCTTCGATATCTGGCACACGGCTATGGTTTGCATCTCTTATAATATTTATTTCTTCAATGTCCAATGCAACAAACCCCTTGCAGTTTTGTTTTAAGTGACATTCCCATACAGAAGTACCTTTTTTGTTAACTCTTTTCAAAAGATGTCTGTATCCGGCTCGTATCAAAACCCGGCCTACGTGAGTACTTTTAATGAAATTGAACTTACACAAACCTTAGGAACAACCTGGAGATTCTTCACTGGGTTCTATCATTTTAGTTATAAAATTTCGTTAAAGTAAATCATTCATACGACTACACGGATATTTCCTCGGTGACAAGCTCCTAGTTGATAGCATATTGTTTGTTACGTACTGTCACAGTCATTGAAAAGCAATAGTACCTCTTCAGTATACATTGACATAAAAAAGGTTTCTCTACCATTGGACAATCGGCATTCAGAAGAAAACCAATCAATAGATAAGGTCCTATTTAACGATAATTTCATAAACTGACAATATAATCGGTTAGAATAGGTTAAAATATCATTCGGTGTGAAAATCGACTAAGAATTTATGAGCATGGGGCCAAAATGTTATGGGAAAATTTCCGCATAGTAAAAAGAAAGAAAATGGGGAAAAAATGGAATGAAAATTAAAAGACTAGAGAAAATTAATTTCGGGGGTTAACCGATACAGTCGTAGATAAAGGTAAATTTAAATCCAATATATTATCTATCTGATATATCTGATTTGATTCTGTGTCGCTAATTCTGTGTGGTCCTGTGCGACATCGGCGCGTGTGATAAAAATGACGATAACTCTAAAGTTTTGTATGAGAGCTGTACAAAACACTTATGTCGTTAGATTTGTATGAAACAAGCTAACATTTAAAACATGGACGAGTCCAGTTTGGCCTTGTAATATATTATTAATTGAAATCCGGGTGATAGATTTTATGCCAGTTTACTGTACAAAAGTCGGTATAATTTAAACAATTTACCAATATCTCAAAATGTTTTGATTTTATTTTCATAAAAAATACCATATCTTACATCAATCAATAAAAAAAACACACTTCACGATACATTTTTTTTACCCCACAAGCTTTACAAAAACGCCTCATTATGGCGACCCGAACGCCCGGACAAAAAAATAGGGTACGTTTATTCTTCAATTCCAAGAACCAAATTTGATAACACCATTGTGCCAAACTTGATAACACTCACAAAAAAGTCTTCTCAAACTTAGGAAGGAACAGAGGGTAAATACTGTTGCATTTATTTTAAATACAATTTGATAGTCTACAAATTCACGAATTTTGCAAAATGATAAGCATAATAATAAGGCCTGTTTCCTTAATTTCACCGTTCTCACACAGAACAGAACCTCATCTGAAGATCGCTCAACAGACGAGGAAAAAAGTACATGTCAAAAAAAGTATGGATACGACTTCAAGCAATACGGACAGTATTGGTTGAAATGTAAAATGAGAATAAGTAAATAAAAAATGACGATAAAATTAATTATATTACAATAATCAAAAAAACCATTTAGTATTTTTTAATTTTCAAGATTTTAAGATTAATATTTTTACAAGTTTTGCATGCTACCTGGCTGCTTTTTTCTTCCTGTTTTATTACAAATAGGGTCGGCACGTTAAAAAAATATTGCACTTATTATTATTGAGGTAATTTTAAAATAAGCACATGCAAACGATAGGACTGTGTGACAGAAGGCAGTGCAGATTCTTCTTC
Organism: Epinotia brunnichana; assembly: GCA_963854355.1. Taxonomy (NCBI): domain Eukaryota; kingdom Metazoa; phylum Arthropoda; class Insecta; order Lepidoptera; family Tortricidae; genus Epinotia; species Epinotia brunnichana. The sequence continues at coordinate 26,459,521 of OY977944.1, forward strand.
GAAGCAGAGGAGATGCCTACACACATCCTAACCGATTGCCCTTGCCTCATGCGCAGTCGTAACTCCTTCTTGGGCAAACACATCATGTGCCCGGAGGAAATCAAATTTCTTGAGATCAACAAAATCCTAAATTTTTTTGAGTTTGCAAGACTTGACCAAGAATTGTAGTAAGTGGCGATCACAATAGATCAGCGATGGTCGCAGTGATACAAGGGCTTTGACAGCCCGGAAGCCACTACCAGAATAATAAAATAATTTTAAAATACTAGTGTTTACTAAATTCGCCCATAAAAAAAACTACGTACAAAAGTGTGGTTCAAAAAATATATATACCTAATAGATAAATATATGATAAATAAATATAATAATCATAAATTTTAAATGTATTTTGCATAAATTATGAATGCATAGAGAGGAAACAGGGGTCCATACATGCAGTTTTGCTGCAACCAACACAGAACGTACGCACCTGTTTTTTGCATGTTGTGCACGCCCGCCTCATGCGCTGGGGTTTTCCCATCGGGAACTCAGTCAAGCGATGGGTGACGCCTGGTTTATTCAGTGTGATTGCAGGCGAAATTGTAGTAGAGGTAGAGTGGTTTGTTAAAAGAGATTTTACAAGATTTATGCGGATATTTCGATGACTAAGAGAAGAAGAAGTGTGGTGATGAATAATGAAAGAGTTTAAAACGGAGACGTTTAGAAGTCTCCTAAAATTTTTTTTGTACCACACTTTGGTACGTTTTCGTTCGAGAGGGTAAATCGCCAGGAGCTGGTCTTTTTTATCGACCCCACACCCATCATGATATTATAATCAAATATCAGGATGGGTTTGGTGGATCCTCGGACTGTTTGTTGACCGTTGCCATGGTATGTAGAGATCATAGCCACCCTATTAACGGGTGATGCCAAAAAAATGAGAATTTCTTAGACAGTGAAAAAATAACACTCATGTTAACAGTAACCAAAATTGTATATTAACATGAAATAAATACAATATTATTCTCTAGTTGTACATTAATGAACATTTGAATACGGTCCGTGATCAGCTGTACGACGAAGTCTTGTCATAATAGTAGTACAAGAACGTTGAACAGCATTTCTGTCCATTTTTCTTACGCAGGTCTTGATCCGTTTTATCAACTCGGCACAATTTTGAGCCCTCTAGTCATTTTTGTACACCAACGAACTCAAATAACCGAAAAAATCTTCAATCGGTCGGCACTGTGGAAGGTTTGTCGGATTACGGGTTTTTGGCACAAATGGGATGTTATTATATTAGACTGCAAGAAACTGATGGTTTTTTTTGCATAGTGCGACGAAGCTTTGTCTGGCCAAAAGATATACTTTCCATCTGCATGATGCTTACGTATAAATGGCATCAATATTTTTTTCAAGCATTCGTTTTCGTACACATTTTGATTTACTGCTAAACCACTTGGCTTAAACCACAATTTTGACATCCCTCTCTAAGAAATGGCCACGTATAGCATAAATTTTTGCTCAAACTTGTGTTTATACTTATGTTTTATATCCGGAGGGGTTGTAGAATTGTTCGTAGTATAATATCGGTCATTTCCAGGAATGTGATATTTTTTAGCGGGAAATAACTTTCGTCACCCAAGATGAAACATTTCCCTGCGTAATTTCTGTTCATCCACCGGCATTGCGATTTCATATTCTTAATTTGCTGCTCAGTGTACTCTGGTGCCCACACCTTCTTCTTACACACAACGCCTACCTTTTTCAGTGATCGGCATACGTATGACTGCGAACATATTAATTTTTTAGCGGCATCACGTTGACTTATCGAATCAGAGTCATTAAAAGTACCCTTGAGCATGTTCAGCCTTCTCTTGTTCTTTATCTTAGCTGGACTCCCGCTGCCACTTTTACGAACTGTTCTCAAGGATGCTAAGATCCTATAAATGGTAGAAACCGGTACATTTTCTGTTCTGAAATGTTCTACCGTGACCTTTTTCCCTGAGGATAAATTTCTATTGTAGAAGTTTACAATGCGTTCTCTGAGAGCTTCTTGTTTGGACGCCATTATTGACAACATTTAAAACAATCATGACAAGAAGTTTAAAAGAGGATAATCTTTATAAAGCTCTTAACAAATCCACGTACCGGCTATTTAATTGCGGCCAGTTAGAATGTAATTAAAAAGGTTGAAATGTATTTCCATCTTTTTGTCATCACCCGTTAGTATCTCTCCATACTATGTCATCGACGTCCCCTAAGATAAGACCGGTGACCTGCCCCGGGCGCATGTGAGGCCACGCTTTGTGACGCTGTTCAGAGCCTGCGGAACAAACTTGCGATTGGTCCGCAGGGTTCCCACACAATCTAAACCTCAGGATTTTAGGCCTTGAGCGAGACATGGTGATTGGTAGAAATTATCCATCCAAAGGGACCACTTGTGCTCCAGACCTTGGGTCAGCTGCAAAACAATTACCGGGGTAGACGCTTCTAGAGGATCATCAGATTGCTGCTGCTCCGATTTTTTGCGCCATAGGTAGCCGGTTTGAGATTCACATATCTCATATGTTTTGATGCCTCGATTGGCAGCTTTATTTGAAATATAAGCTGACAGAATTCCAGCCACCCTTTCCACATCAAAAGACTCTCGTCTAACGCAATGTTCTGCGCAGGAGTATTCTGTACCCCCTGTTCTGTAGACTCCGGCCTTCCGGCAGCTCATCGATGATGGAGATGACAAGTCTAAAATTTAAAATAAATGTATTGTTTTATAAAAAAACTATTTATTAACTGATTTAGTAGTCAAAAGAAAATTAATAAATAAATTGAAAAAATTAAATGTAAGCGTTAATTAAGCAAAAAGGCTAAAGCGGGTGATCGACGTACGAGCTATTATACCGCGGTTTTAGAGCGACGGTTTTACTCGCGGCTCGTCAGCGCTGATCGACTAGCGAGCAAAACAGTCGTGCGATCGCGGTCGGTTCAAGATGTCGTGCTCAAAATATGAAGTTTTGTGTTACCTCGCTATAGCATGCAACGAAATTAGAAAAAATAAGCGTAGACGCCCTAGAGTTTGGTTAAAAGTTGGATCGAAAAGAGGCAGCACTTGTCGCATACCCATTTGATACGTGAATTGTCAGCAGAACCACTTGATTACAGAAATTACCTCAGAATGTCTGCGGATTTGTATGACGAATTGTTGACGTTAGTGGCACCCATAATACAAAAACAAAACACAATAATGCGAGAAGCTATATCTCCTCATGAACGTTTGACTGCTACACTGAGATACCTTGCAGAAGGTAAAACCCAAACCAGTTTGCAGTATTCTACTTTAATATCTAGGCAAACTTTGGGAAGAATTATTCCGGAGACGTGCAGAGCTATTTACGCAGCATTAAAAAACCAATATATTAAGGTAAGACATTTATTTTTTGTAGTACACTTTTTATGAGCTGTATATGTAGTCTTTAATACACAGCTCTGTTCTTTGTTTGTACTTCAATAAAATATGAACTAAAACAGACAGTTTTCTCAATATTTGTAATTAAAATATTTTTTTAATCAAACTGATAGGTTCCCTTCTTACCCGTGGTACTACCGGTGGAACTACTGGTAGTACTACGGGGATTATTTTTTGCCCGTAGTACTACTATCCAGTCTGGTAGTAGGTACCACGGGAGATTTTACTTTACCCCTGGTCCTACAGATCAAGGGCAAAAAATAATCCCCGTATATATAAATAATACCAGTAGTTTCATTAGGTAGTAGGTCCACGGGTAAGAAGGGTCTCAATCTTTATAATTAATATTAAACTGAAAAATTTGAAACATAATACTGCAATGAGTCTGATGATATTCGTGTGTTAAACTGATCTTGAGTATCAGAGCCTTGAAATTGCGGAGTTGTGGCTGTGGACGTAGACGTGGATGGTCTGGTGTTAACTGTAGTAGAAGCAGGCATAGAAAATTGTTCATTTGTTATATTATAATGTTCGGCAAGTGTGTTCGTGCACACAGGTTGCACTGAGCTCGATGTTCTTGGGAGATGGTTATTAGAGTAATTAAAGCCTTGTAATAGGGACGTGTTTGTGCTTACAGGTTGCACGCTAACTTGTGAATGTATAGAGAGTTGTTCAATTTGTCCATAAAAAATTACATCATTGATTAGTTTCTGTGCCAAAATTTTCTGTGTATTGGTCATTGTCTTCAATTTACTACCAACGTTTTTCCCAAAAATATCGAACTCATCTTCTTTTTGACTGAGTCTATGAGTAATCAAACGAAACATCTGATTTGTAGTGTCCTCTTTTCTTTTCCGTGAAAATGATGGTGGCTCAGATTCAGATGTCACCGATCGAGATGGAGTTTGAATTGAATCAGGCAATGAATTAAGTGAAGGAGGCGGACTGGATATCTGTAATTAAAAAAATATATTTAACGTTTATCTTGTTTCAGTTTCCTGAAAGTGAAGAAGAAATGAAAATGATAGCTGAACAATTCAAAATCAAGTGGCAGGTACCAAATTTGCTCGGTGCAGTTGATGGTAAACATGTCAAGATAATTCCCCCTCCTGGCGCTGGCTCTCATTTTTATAATTACAAAGGCTTCCATAGCATTGTCCTTATGGCAATAGTGAATGCCGATTGTGAATTTATATATGTTGATGTAGGGACGAACGGCCGCATTTCTGATGGAGGAGTTATAAAGAAAACAGAATTTTACAGGCGGTTGGAGCAAGGCACTCTAAATATACCACCACCAGAAAAACCAACACAAGATTCCGATCCGTTACCATTTGTATACATTGGTGACGAAGCTTTTACGTTAAGACCGGATTTCCTTAAACCTTATCCACAACGAGAACTAGATAATGCAAAGCGAATTTATAACTATCGAATGTGCAGAGCCAGGAGGATAGTCGAAAACGCGTTCGGTATTTTAGCCTCAAGATTCCAAATATTTCGATCAGCTATTGATTTTAAATCAATGGACGACATCAATTTTGTGGTACTGGCGTGTTGTGCTTTGCATAATTATTTAAGACGCAAATCCGGACAAGATTATATCTTTCCAGGTGATAGTGATACAGAAAATCGAATCACTGGCACAATTCAAGAAGGCCTAAGGCCGGAAGGTATTTTGGCATCCCTACAAGTGACTCGTCCGGGAAACACTGGCAATAATGCAAAAAAAGTAAGGGAAGATTTTGTAAAATACTTCAGTACAACTGGGGCCGTCCCGTGGCAGGAAAGAATGATTTAAGTAATAAATACATAGCACAATACACGACACGACTTATAGGTAAATAATAATAAGTACGATAGGTACCCACATTATCCGCAGAAATCTCAGAATGTTGTGTTGATGTTGATTGTTGACTACGATTGTCATCTTCGATTTCAAGCGTTGACATTGATGCTGTGGCTGTAAAACAATTAATTAACAATTTAATTTTGAATATTATTATTGTATTCATTTGACATACTACTGTTTACAAATAAAAGTTAATGTACCTATATTCAGCAATTTATTTCGTTTTAATCATGATCATGAACTTTCGAGAGACTCAAACATAATTTACCTACCTACTAATAACGTAATAACAAAACATAAATATTGTACGACATTTTCACACAGATCGACCAAGTCCTTGACTATCAATGCTTGTACTATGGGTAATAGGTAGGTAAGTACTTACTTTGAGTCTGATCGTTGAGAAACTCAAGTTCCTTATAATACCACAACTTTGGCCGATACACTTCTTCACTTCCGGAGCCGGTCCTCAAGCTTGCAGTAACTTTGTTACGTTCTTTTCTGTGAGACGCTCGTATTGACTGAATTTTTTTCTTGACGTCGGCAATAGTTGAGTTTGGTTCATTTTTTTTTATGATCTCCAAAAGTTTATTATATGCAGTAAGCCGAATTGTTTTGTTTTTGTACTCTGGCGATGTACATTTCCATAAACAAGGGTTGTCTCGTAAGCCATATATAAATTCGAATACCGAATCGCGACTCAGAGTTCGCATATCCATTGTGAAATAACCAAAAATCAGGGTGACCACTATTTACTACAACCAAAATTCCCTGACTTTTCCCGGTTTTCCAGGCTTTTTTTCAAGTTTTCCCTGACCATAATCTAAAATGTGATAATGATAAATATAAAATATATAACTGGAATAACTTTTTGAGTTTTTGCAGGATTATCTGCTAGCAAATTACAATTTATAAATACAATGTTTACAAAAACTGAAATAAGAAGAAGTAGTATCTGAATAGTTCAGTTGGTAAGAGCGAAAGCATAGTTAGAGGGAAGTCATGGGTTCACAGTTTCATTGTATTTATAAATTGTAATTTGCTATCAGACAGGACAGTTCTACAATTACCCAATGATTCATTGAATTTTTGACCATTTTTGTTCAAAGCTGTACAGGAAAAACCAATTGAAACAGTAAATCTGACTAAATTAATTTATTGGATATATTAACTGCATCATATAATCCAGCGAGAAATACTAAAGCAAACACTTTATATGGGCCTTAGGTATAACTGAAACAAAACTACCTAGTCATCAGTTATCCGTTCGCTTGCCACTGCCTCAGTGCCAGTAATTCTCGAACCTGTGGGTTTGGCGCGTGACGATGGCAAGCGTCCAGACGGGGCTACATTGGTGCCATGGAAACTAGGCAGAGCCCTGGTGTGGGATGTAACTTGCGTTGACACCTTCGCCCAGTCCCACATCCAAGGCACCCATTCACAGGCCGGCGCTGCAGCCGACCAGGCCCAAGTGAACTAGCGCCGCAAATATTCCTCCTCGTTAAAGGATTACGACTTTGCGGCGCTTGCTGTGGAAACCTTGGGTCCTTGGTCGTCAGATATGAGGAATTTCATTAAGGCCTTGTCTTCGCGGCTGGTCCAAGCAACTGGAGACCCCAGAGCTGGCGCTTACCTCTCGCAACGTATTTCCATTACGATTCAGAGAGGTAATGCTGCCAGCGTAATGGGGTCCATGCCGCAGTCTGACCTCTTAGAGGCAGTATTCTTTTTATAACTTCCCCTTTTTATGTTTTTTGTTTATAGTTATAACCTATTTTAATGTTATTTGAACTTAATTGTATTTTTTATATTTGAATAAATCATACCTCAGTTATCATGTTTATTATATATTTGAAAAAATAATAACAAAATCTATTGCAACTTGGTAATCTGTTTTTCCAACAACGCAGCTTCTTAGGCAACTCCTTCGAGAATTTATTGTCATTTTGCTTCTAATTCTTTGACCATTTCCGCAGTTTTTCTTTTTTCTGCTCTGATTTTCGCCTCTGAACTCACTCAACGTGGATCATTTTTTTTCAATATTTATTTTGTATATACCGCCGTGGTAGGATATAGCGTCATAAACGCGTCTTTGCACAATTATAGACTCTTGCGAAAGATTTTCCACTAATATCTCCTTATTCATGGAAAAGCCACGTTCACTATAAGCGTTTCCGTGGGATAACACCATGACCATTTTTATTAAAGTTTGCAAGTCTTTATTGGGTATAATTTTAATGGCGCGATCCACAACGATAAAGTTCTCGAGCCAACATACTGCACAAAATTTTATTTGGAGATGGTAAATTTAATAATTTGTCTTTTTTATTATGTACAGACAGGGACAATTTTTATTCCCTGACCTCCGTTAAATTTCCCTGACAATTCCCTGACTTTTCCATGACTAGCGAAATTCCCTGACTTTTCCCGGTTTTCCCGGTTTTCCAGAAAGTGGCCACCCTGAAAAATACACGTCCGTTCTCTCCAGCGGTCGCCGAAAACTGCCGGCTCGGCTCGCCGGCCGTGATCGACACGCGGTTTTACATGGCGAGCCGAGTAAAAAATCAAACATACATGACGAGCCACGAGCCCGGCTCGTCGGTATATAATACCGCGGTATTGCAATGATACACCGGCGAGCATTACCGACGAGCCGCAAAACCGCGGTTTTACTCGCCCGTCGATCAGGGCCTTAACTCGTCAATAAAGCGAGGTCCCGGTCGCTCGTGTCGCTCGCATTGGCGCGACCTCCACGCCCGCTAGGCCGACCGCGATCAGCAACCACATCCTCCGATTCCGCCACCGGAAGTTAGTTTTGCCACATCTTTAGTGTCAAAACTAACAGTAGTGTCAGGGTATTCTCTAACATCCCCCATATAATGTAAAGTTGGACTGGCATTGTACAAACTCTCATGGCACAAATAGCCTTTATTAGAACCATCTGTCACTAAAAAATAATTCTTGATCATTCCATTGGAGTAGCCAACTTAGTTTTCTACCACAGTGTTTAGTAATTTTTTTACTTACTACTTGTATTTATTTATATTTTAAGCTAGCTTAATTTTATTTATTTTTATTTAATGTTTAATATTCGATTGACAACTTCCCTCTTGTTTGTCAGTCCATTCTTTATTGCCAATTGGAACGCCAAAGCACGAATGTCAGAAGCTCGTAATCCATAAAATCTTGAAACCATTCTTGAGGAGTAATCGACAAGCTCTTGTTCCATATCAAGCGAAAAAGTAGGCTATTTTCATGGAATTTAGCTGCGTATAGTTTTCATTTTTGCAATACCGTCCTAACGGGGTAACATTGTTACATTAAAAAATTGGGATGCCTTTAGGTTACCAGTTTCTTTATTCTTTACAGCGTTGTACGCACGCACCATCTGGTCAGCGTCCCATAGCTTACGTTTTTTTTTATATGGCACATGTGTGATTAATGAATTCACTCATCTGCGTAATACACATATCACTATGAAATGAAAATGAAAATTGAAAATGAAATGAAAATCATTTCATTTTTTTCATTTCATTTTCATTTATGATTTGAGGTCTTACAATTCAGTGAAATATTTCTGGCCATCACATCTGGAAGCTCTAGTTTTCATATATTTCATTCCCCTCGTAACATAACTCTTAAGAATTTGTCGGGCAGCGGGACTCCAGAGTGAGCCCCCTTCGGAGTCCACAACTTTTTCCTTTTGGTACCACTGCCCGGTGATGCAGCCGGTTTGGAAATAGTAGAATAGTCCATGATAGTAGCTTATTAGGTGCATCTATGTCTACTATTAAGTCGTTCCTCCGGGATCTCTCTGGGGATACGAAGTTCTTCTAAACGAGTCAGGAAAGCACGGACGCAAGAATCTCGTTTTCATTTCAAATTCAGTAACGAAAAGAACCAACCTAACAACAATTTATGGGTTTCTTCTCTACCCTTGCTCACCATGTATATATTTCCATTGTAGACAGCCATGTTTCCGTACTCGAGACCTGATGTAGCAGTCAAGACACGTACATCAGATTCTCCGTTACCAATTTGCAGGACTCCATCATGTGTTAGACCGTAAACTGTATCCCCAACGACCGCTTGACATGTAATAGCATGGTCACTAAGGGGTGCGCAGAACAGGAAGTAACTGTTTCCAGAAATGTCACAGCGTTCAATTCGTCCTTCATCTGACCCGACGTAAATAAATGATGCAAAAGCTGCTAAAGATGAGATTCTCCTGCCTAAGTAAGCGAAGCCGCGGCTCTGATGGTGGCCGGGCGGCGTCACTGCGCCCGCGCCTCGTGGAATGAGGTCAAATGAGTCACAGCCCACATGCGACATCGAACTCACGCTTGACGCTCTCACTACCGGCTTACGAGGCTTATACTCCTTATAATAATTACTGCTTGTTTTTTCTACTTCCGTGCTTTTCTAAAAACGGTATTTCTGCCTATGAACTAATTCTGTGCTTTTGCTTGTGCCTCTTGCTCTTCTGTGCCTTCTGTTTTGGATTATGTGTTCAGTGTGCCTACTGGGATTTTTTACAACGATAAAACTGTAAGTGCAGTGTTTTATTGATAACTACACCCGTAGGACACTTATTTACTAAACATTCCTGATATAGTAGCAAGAAACGTAACAATAGTTTCATTTTTAGATTGAGCCCTAAAACGATTTTGCATACCATTTCCATTGTAGACAGCCATGTTTCCGTACTCAAGACCTGATGTAGCAGTCAAGACACGTATCAAGACACGCTCCACAGTCCAAGAGTTCTTAATCTGTAGAGCGATTTGCGCGCCTCTGACTTAATCACCATGTGAAGTCCAGTAGGACTTCTAGCGCCGCTGTAGGCGTGGTACGAAACGCCCCTGTTATAGCCATGCATGCCGTTCTCTGCATCTTTCTCAGGGCCTCTCTGCATGTGCTCATTAAAGTCCTTGGCCACCATTACCGCTACCGCTTTTGCAGTACGTGTAAATGGCTTGGCAATGCTATTCCACCTTTATTTATATTTTTACGGGTTTGTTACCACGATAATTTTGTAAGGGACGGGCCAGTAGGATCAATCGGTTGCAGCTCCTTCAGGCCCGATGCAAGATGCATCATTCCTAGAATCAGATACCGTGTAGCCCAAAAACGATACCTCATGACGTCCAAAAACACACTTAGCTGTGTCGATGAGAACGCCGTACTCCTGCAGGCGCTCGAAAAGGTGTCTCAGATGCTGCTCGTGCTGTGCCTCTGACTCTGGGTAAATCATTATATCGTCGATGTACCCATAACAAAAGTCCAGGTCTCTCAGCACCTCATCGATGAAGCGCTGAAAGGTTTGCGCTGCGTTCCGTAATCCGAACGTCATGTACGTGAACTTGAAGAGACCGAAGGGAGTAGTGATGGCATTCTTGGGAATGTCATCTGGATGTACAGGAATCTGGTTGAAGGAAAAAGGAACCGAAGCCCTTAAAAGCGGCGAGAGCCTTTTCTAATTCCACAACACTCTTGGTGCCTCCTCTTCCAAACTTTCCCATGTGGGCTGAAAGACTGGACCTATCAGCTGCTAAAAGTGCACCAAGGGTTTCACCTCGTTTATTCTTAACGGCTGCAATTCGTGCTATACTTTCTTTTGTCACCTTGGACAATCTGTACTGCTGTATAGCACAAATGAGTGGAAAGTATCCAAATATTTCCGCAAAGTGCTCAGCTCCTGGGGCCGCTGCATAATACAGCCTCGGTTCAGTGTCTGACAATCCTAATGATATTGCCATTGCACACTTAGGCTTGGGTTCTACTTGCTTTGTTACACAATAAGCAGCGCACATTCCAGTTAATCTATTTAGTGTGTTGTGTACTTGTTGTCGAGTATTAGTAGACATTAATAATTATAGACCCATTGCATTGCTGCCTAATTTTTCAAAAATATTTGAGAAGGTCATATCAAATCGCATGATGTCGTTTTTTGATAAATATCAAATACTGAATGCCAATCAATTTGGACTTCAAAAGGGCAAAAACACGTCATTAGCAATATTCAAAGTCTTGCATCAGATATGGACAAATATGGATAAGAAAAAAATATCTTGTGGACTATTTATAGACCTGTCAAAGGCCTTTGACCATGTGTCGCACAAGATTTTACTGCACCAACTAGAGCATGTCGGGATTCGAGGAGTGGCCTTAAAATTAGTTCAAACTTATCTTAATAATAGAACCCAAGCTACTATATTAGACACATATGACAAGACCACAAAAACAATAACAAGATGTCAATCAAAAAATAGTATGAATCTGCAAGGGGTACCCCAAGGAAGCGTCTTGGGCCCGCTATTGTTTTTGATATATGTGAATGAGTTCCCCCTGATAACTGACCACGTGTGTGTGATGTTTGCCGATGATGCGACTATTTTTGTATCTGAAGAAAAAGATTCGGACATAACTAATAAATTACAAAATACTTTACAAATTGTAATAAATTGGTTGTCTACGTTAAATTTAAGTGTTAATCTGGACAAAACTAAAATTGTACAATTTATTAATCACTAGCAGATGCAAAAAAGTCTCAATGTAGTTATAGACAACACACAAATTGAACAAGTAAATAATACAAACTTCTTAGGAGTCACAATAGATGGAAACTTTAACTGGAAGGCTCACATTGAAAAAACGAATAAAAAGCTAGCCAAATCTTGCTATGCACTATCTATATTGGCCAAAATTACTTCAATCGACGTCGTAAAGAAGGCGTACTATGCAAATGTTTATCCCATCCTTACCTATGGCATAATTTTTTGGGGAAATTCGGTTAACATTGAATCTATATTACAAAAAAAATGTATGCGAATTATGTTTAAGCTTAGAAATATGGAATCCTTAAGGGACGTTTTCAAAGAGAATGGAATACTAACTCTGACGTGTATCTATATACTACAAATCTGTTTATTTGTTAAAGAGCAAACTGACATTTTTATAAAAATAAGTGAATCTAAAAATAATATCCGTTCACAGTATAAATATGACATATGTACAGTTAGACCTTCGAGCTTTATACTTCGCAAGAGCGCATATGTCAATGGAATTAAAATTTTCAATTATCTACCTGGTAATATTAAGTCGCAAGATGGAATCCAATTTAAAAATAAGCTCAAGGAATGGCTATTAATAGATGATCAAACGAACTTCTTGAAGTGAAGTTCGATCACTATTATGTGAGTCGCTTCATTCGAAGATATAATTATTAACCAGGTAGTTTCTTTAACTTGCTAGGCAACGTCACACGATTTTTAGAGTAAAAATTTTAACATTTTTGTAAAAAAGTACGTCTATTGACTTTTATGTCCCCCACTCTTGACCCAATGAGTTCTAACCGCCATATTTTAATCCTCATTCCTTTGAAGTAAGGAGCAAAACTTGTATATGGGAGATTCAGAATTCTTAATTCTGATGTGAAGAAGTCACGGGAGGGAGGGTGCTGAATATATCTTCGAATGAAGCGACTCACATAATAGTGATCGAACTTCACTTCAAGAAGTTCGTTTGATCATCTATTATATTTCGTCGCTTCATTCTTCAGATATAATTATTAACCAGGTAGAGTTTTAGAGAAGCAAGTTTTGCTTCTTGATGATTTGTGTTTTAATATAATAAGTTAAAACAAAGCATTTTAATCAATGTCTTTTATTTATTTTAATAATACACGAGTACTCGTAATATATGGTAAATCAAATTCTTATGTTTCTGATAGGTACAACAAAAAACATTTGATATCGATAACAAAAAATCAATTTGACGAATTACGTCTAAGGCACACAGATTTTGCAAAGGTTTACAGTATCATTGTTTCCGTCTTGTAGAGGCCTATTATAAAATTTAGAAAAGGTCTGAGACGATGCTGTCCATCCAGCCGCCTTGTGGATAACGTCTATGGACACGCCGGCGGCACGCGCGGCCGACGTGGACGTGTGTCGCGTACTGTGCGCTCCAAACCTGGACACGTCCACGCCCGCCGTACCCAATACCTGGCGTATCCATCGGCCCACGGTTTGACTCGTGGCTGCTCTGTGGGGAGCTTTATATGTCAGTAATAGTGCACCATGATTCCTAATTCTCTTATTTTGTGTTACCAAAATATAGTCTTCGAGAGTTAGGGCAGGGCAAATACTAGAATTGTTTTTAAAATAAGGTAAATTCAATAGTGGCTGTTCACGACCAGGCGCAGATGTTTTGATTAAATCAGGTATTGAAATTTTAATAACATCCTCTGAAATACGAATATTTTCGATTTTAATTAATGAGAGGGTTTGCACTCGGTGTGCTGTACAGATGGCAAGTAAGATAACGAGTTTTTTCGTTATCATTTCTAGGGAAAGATCTTTGTTGGGATACCAATTAGATACCAGATTAAGAACTACTTGAGGATCCCAAGTGTTACTGTACTTCGGTAGATTAGGTTTTAATCTAAACGCGCCTTTAAGCAATCTTTTGATGCGGTCATCAGATCCTAGACCGGGCCACAAGAGAGACAACGCGGACCGATGACTGTTTAGCGTTCCGTACGCACAGCCTCTATGGAATTCATTCGTTAAAAAATGAATGATGGACGAAACTGACGAGTTCGTTGGCTCTAGGCCGTTATTATTGCAAAACTCCCACCAGAGCTTTAATGATACATTGTATTGTTTCAATGTATTCTCCGAAAGAGAAGCTAACGATAATGGGATCGCTTCTATTGGAACGCCACGGCGGGAGAAGGTACATGTTATCACCAGTAACATTGTCTCGCAGACAATATCGTGGTGAACGTGTATATCTATTTATAGATTGCACGTTTTAGTATTTTATTTTGATCGAAATCAACTCGCAGTTGATCTCGTTGCCACAGTTAACTCGCAGTTAACCCTGGCGCTGTTTATTTATTAATAAGAGGGTAGAATCACAAAAAGAAAAAACTAATTTGTATACGTGCTAACGTATTAGCGTTAGGAAAGTTTGTCACACTTGAATTGTGATAAAGTATTACAATTTTATCGTAAAATGATATTTGTTACAAAGGTAAGGGAAAAAACATTCTGTGTCATACCTTGCTGGTCACCATCGGACTCATCTGAAGATGGGAGTCTACGGCGACGTTTCTTTTTAACGTTGACACTTTCTAGATCTTCAAGTTTTCTTTTGTAACGTTCGATTTGTTCACGAGTACTACGCTTTGGCTTCGGCATTTTTGCGAAGGTGTGCTCGTTGCCACGCACGAAAAAGGAATGAGGATTAAAATATGGCGGTTAGAACTCATTGGGTCAAGAGTGGGGGACATAAAAGTCAATAGACGTACTTTTTTACAAAAATGTTAAAATTTTTACTCTAAAAATCGTGTGACGTTGCCTAGCAAGTTAAAGAAACTACCTGGTTAATAATAATATCTGAAGAATGAAGCGACGAAATATAATGAAATGTTTTTATAATTTTAATGAATATTTTACATATTAAGATTGATAGTTATATAGATATTAAGAAAGTTAATTAATGTTGAAATGTGATAATTTAATATTGTACGCCCGAAATGGGCAAACTGTTGGACTTTTTATTTAAGGTGTGATCTAATTTTACACAGTTTTGGACAATAAATGAATCTTATCTAATCTTATTGTCACACCTGGGCCCACCTTTTTGTATTTGCAATGTTATCTCTGTGGTCATCATTGCTCTCCCAATCTTTAGGAAATTGCCACACTGTACTGTCTTTAATTTTGCCCTTATTTTTTTACCCTGACAGAGTATGTTTTCAATAGTTGCTCTTTCATTAAGAAACACATCATCCTTGTGCTCCTTATAGAAATCTTCTCCTTTAAATGTAGATGCAAGAACACCTTCTTCAAACTCAAACGTATCCATCGTATAATCAATAAAGCTTCTGTTTAGACTAGAAACTCGAATAGGTTTTTGTAAAGAGATCGAATCTTCGTATATAATTTCAGAAGTTGAGTCCTGATACTCTTCACTGGAGCTGGAGGCTTTTTGGACACGTTTTTTTGGTGCGTTTACTAGTTCTTTACACTCTGGTTCCAACTTTTGCAACCTCCGGCTTTTCCTTTGTTCAGACAGTTTTGATGCTTTTTATTTATTTAAATCAATAATATACAGTGCACTACTACAGTAATAAAACCTAGATGAACTTGTATTTGGAAAAAGCTTTTCTAAATAATAAAATGTGCACTTTTCTGGAAGAACTTGTCTCTTCGAAAGACTTGCTACAGAAAACAAATAATTTGCAGTTACTATTGCAACCTCTTTTATTTCACTTGCAGTAAGCTTGCTATGTTCTGGAAGTTTTGAGATTCGTTTAGCTTCTGCAGAGCCTTTAGATAATATAAACCACATTGGGTTGTGTTTGGGTTGGGCGGCGGGGTAGCTTGAAGCCTTCAACGGTGGTTCCGGTGGTTGACAACGCACTGCTGCTTGTCACGTGTCAACGGAGAGTACTGGAGTTGAAGACAGCTGTGTCGGACGACGGTGTTTTGTCTGAAGGTCAGCGGGATAGATTGGTAGCAAGGGCTAATTACTATTTCAGCAGGATTGACCACATAACGGGTAACGAGGTTGAGGTAGGCATTTTAAGGAGCGCTTTAGTAGCCGTGTTGGCGCAGCTAAATGAGGGGGAGCCGTCTTCGGAGTCGGAGGAGGAGATATTTTCGGAGCCGGTGAACGCGTTGCAATGTGTTGCAGGGTATGTAACAGTCCGACTAGGTCGGTGAGCATTAAAGCGGGTCGTGGATCGTGAATACTAGGCCCGAGCCGTGAGAAACGTCACTTCGTCCTTATATTTTATAAGTGGGCGCCTTAGGACGAATTAGTTTACTAACGGAGACACTCAATGGTAGTAATTGCCGTGTTGTGATTTGTTGGAGCTTGAGAGTAATTACCAAGCGGAACTCAGCGCGGCACGTAAACATTTCATTAATAGGTTGATATACAGTAGCACGAACATATGCCAAACATCGTGGCGGGTGATTGCATCCGAGACTGGTCGAGGCGGCACTGGGTGCGAGGCACTGGACGTACTGATAAGCGCATCAGCTGGTCGGTCGACTGAGTCCCGCGCCGCCGCCACCGCCGCCGCGTTGAACCGGTTTTACATCGACGCGAACAAGAACTCTGGAGCCCGCGCCGATATCCCAGCCGCCTTATGCTATCTGAGTAAGTATGTAAACAAACATGCTAACCTCATTAAGGCTGTCCCGTTTGATTTACAATGCGTTGAAAATAGTATACAAAAAATAAAACGCAAAGATTCTAAGGACATTAACGATATGTCTACTCGCTTACTAGACCTAATACCAAAATTTCTAATCAGCATCTTTTGTTTACTTTTTAATAGGTGTCTAGAACGCGGAATATACCCGAGTAACTTAAAGAAAATTAAAGTTCAACCGATTTATAAAGGGAAAGGTGCTGTAGACATGTTGAAAAACTATAGACCGATATCATTAATACCGTTATTTTCCAAAGTGTTTGAGCGTCTTTTAAGCGATAAATTGATGTCTCATTTTAATTTAAATAATCTGTTAAATAGGCAACAATACGCCTACCAACCTGGCAGATCCACGATCGATGCGGCGCGTGACGTCGTGACGAGGGTGACCGGCCACCTCGACGCTGGGCGACAGGTCGCCGCCATATTCTGCGACCTGTCGCGCGCCTTCGAGCTGGTGGCCCATCCTCTCATTTTATCTAAGTTGGACCACTATGGTGTTACTGGCAACTTCAAAAACTTAATGGCTTCGTTTCTGGAAAGCCGTAAACAATTAACGTCTGTCCGCGGCGTGAGATCTGACTTGTTGGAACTAGGTGACTGTGCCGTACCTCAAGGTTCTGTAATCGGCAATAATTTGTTTTTAATTCTAATGAACGATTTCACAACCGCCACCGACGATGCAGAATTCGTGATGTTCGCCGATGACGGTTGTGTCATTGTCTCAGCTTACAATCAGCAGGACCTAATAAGCAAACTCAACAAAGTAATGAGGGACGTTGCCTCTTGGTTCTCGGCAAACGGTATGTTATTAAACATTGAAAAAACCAATATCATGCACTTTTCACTCCGCGGAAAAAAAAGAACACAATCTAAATATATACTGCAACGATCGACTCGTTCCTCAGGTTGACGAGGTAAAATACTTGGGTCTTGTCATAGATTCTGGTTTAACGTGGGGTCCCCATATTGACTCACTATGCAATCGTTTGTCGTCCGCGTGTTTTGCACTCACTAGGCTGCGTCCCAGTCTAGATCACAATAATGTAAGAAAAGCCTACTTTGGGTATTTTCATTCTCTCCTAACATATGGAATCGATTTATGGGCAAGCGCAGCTAATCGTGAGAGACCATTCAGACTTCAAAAACGAGCCATTCGTTGCATATGTGGTGTCTCCTGGGATCATCCTGCTCGTGAGCTGTTCAAGGAAACCAAAATTCTCACCCTTCCTAGCTTGTACGTCCTAGAAGTAGCCAAGTACGTGAGAGGTAACCTTGAACAGTTCCCGACGCGTGGTGACTCACACAATTTTAACTTCAGGCGGCGCGGCGATCTGCGCGCTCCCGCCACACGTCTTGCGAAGGCCCAAAAATGTCTCCACTCGATAGGGCCCAAGATATACAACAAGTTGCCCCAAGAAGTCAAAAGCGCGCCGAGTATGAGGTGTTTTGTGAACAGACTTAAAATTAAACTAGCATCCGATTCATGCTATTCCATTGACGAATTTCTCAATAATGGCTGAAAACCGAACGACTTTTCAACTGGCTCGCTGCCCAATCAATGGTTATGTAATATTTAAGGACATTTTAAGGATGTGTAGTAGTGACTTGACAAATAAATGTACTAATAATAATTATTCGTTGACTACACGCTGCAGTGTACCTAAACTAAGACATACTTACCTACCTAACCTGCTGTAATATAATATAAGACATACTTTTTCACCTTAATGTGATAGTATTATGTATAATGTTATTTAACATCTATAAATTGACTTGTAAAACTACGTTTTATAAAGGAATAAATGAAATGAATGAAATGAAATTAAACAAGGTTGGTCCTTTAATACATTTTATTTACTTAACGCTCATGTATCACTACACCAATATATTAGAAAATAACCCAGGCGTCCCTGGCAACATTAAAGTTATCTCTTAAATTGAATAACAATGAAATTTACCTAGGTATGAACTTTGGACCTTGATAATTAAATTGATAGGAATTTTAGAGTAGAGGATAAGTGTGTGTGTGTACGTAAAAGAAAAGGTAAGTACGGTACCTTCACATGGCCTACAGAACCATGCTCTAAATTAACCGCCAGACGGAATTCAGCACCGCTACCAGCATCTCACGCCACTGCCCGCCGTCCAGGAATGCGTGACGTCACCCTCCGAAACCGGCGACTCCTTTACACGCTGAACACATACTCCATATACCCGTTCCGGAAGACACGGAGTTTCACGCCCGTCCCCGAGGGCCCTGGAATTCGAAATACACAGGTTCACATACCATTCACAAACAAAACGGGTTCACGCCCCCTTTTCCGCTTACAAGATTGGAAAAACATGACACTCACCGTTTAGGGCTTTAAGTAAGCGCTTATTTCTAGTTCGCCAGCCTTTGCTGCTTGAATGAACACATCTCTGCAACAAGAAAAATGGAAGGTTTAGTTTTAAGCCCTTGAAATGACCTCTGAGGCCAGCACTTTGGAGGTTAACAAAAGGAATCTGGTGACTTACCTGATGGGTGGTGATAAAACGCTAGGGCGCTTTCACGTCAGGCATGCCCAGCGGACGGATTCAGAAGATTAGCAGCCACCTCCTTCGATATCCAAAATGATCGCGTCTACATGTGCCGGCACTGATCTTCGGGAATCCAAAACTTTTCATTTCTTCTAGGCATCTCACATTCCGGTAGTCGTCAGCAAACGTTTTCTCAAAGAAAGATGGCCAATATCTCGGATGTTTGCCGATTACATATTTTCTTTTCGCAGAGCGAATATCTCCACGGGCCGCCTCTCAGCTGAATGTCTTTGTCATCTTTTTTTTTTTCTAACCGCGGTAACTCAACGACCCGGAATCTAGTAAATTTGCCTATTGTACGGTGTGTGACCACCTTAAGAACAAGGGTGTACAGACCATCCTCCATACGTCCGAGAATAAAAAAAAACGATGTTACAGTGTCAGGGGTTGTCAGTTGTCACTGGCTAAATGTTATGCAACTCATGGTTCTCATCAACAAAATTCTCAATATTGGTAATATATTCTGCTAAGAGAACATGTTTGTCTATGTTTTCTATAGTAGATTCAAAAAATTACACATCTACATCGATACTTTCAGTGTCTGGACTATCAGTAGCTGCACTATTAGTATCAAATTCAAGCGATGATGATAAAGGTACTGTTCATAGCTGCGCTCCTCCCGCCGCGCCGGCGAGCGGGGTATTATGATCTTTAATTAGGTACTTAATTATGATTTAAATTGTAGTGTGTGAGATAAGTTGGTGGTCTGTAAAATTGAATCACTACATTAATACTTACTAACTCGAACAGCTGTAGTTTGCCGGATATAACTCTTGGAGAGAGTTGGACTTCTCCTTTCAAGGGCCGTTCGTATTTGACAGACAGAGATTATTGGCTGGCGAAATCAAACTAGTTAAGCTTAATTGAAGTTACTGTATTCACTACGATAACATTGTACATGCGTAATAACGACAATGAAACTTGGAATAATTTCCTAAATATGCGGTTACATTATGTTATGTTGAATGGGCCCATCAACTCGTGACATTTAAATCATCGAGGCGACGGCGCCGAGAAAAGGACGCGGACGTACCATGGTATCTTAAAAAGTCAGACGACACTCACGTCAACGAGTTGACAAAATGGCGGAAGATGACGTTGGAGCGTCGCCCGGAGCCTTGGCCCAACGAGGCGAGGTGAGGCCCAGCGATTCGGCGTGCGGTGTCCTGTGCGCCGCGCACGCAGACTCCTTGGCATGGACAGACCGCGGGTCACACCCGGCGGCGCTGTCTCGTCGGGGCTCTCACGACATCCTTCGGAGCGGGGTCGGCACACAGGAGATCGCGGGTGAAGTCCCGCGCTGTTGCGCGAGCCCAAAACGGCCCGACGGATGCCTCCTTCGTAGAGTGTAACGCCGGCGCCTACGCGCCTGGCGAAGCCAGCATCATCGCCGTTGCGAGCTGCGTAAAACTACGCGATCCGCAGTTCTCACGGCGAGGAACGCCGATGCGACGTTACGAAGTCGTTATTTTTCACTTTCCACTGTACAAACACTCCTATTTCTAAATTAAATCGGGAGCGACATGCTCGCCTTCAGAAACCTATCTCTCAAGAGACCATCGACCACCACCGCCTCTACCATTCTCCCTGTCAAACACGTCCAGCAAATTGTCTGTGGCCACCCCAACAATGAAGTTGAACACACGCTTTAATAATTCGATGGCGCGACGCATGAGGTCTTATTATAATATTTATGAATATATGAATTACCATTATTAATCGCCATGACACTTCCATTTTCATTACTACAATTATTCTCGGACGCGCATTTCGGACTGCTGTCAAAGTCACCTGTCCGGTCGACTTGACAGTTTCCAATGCGACGTTCGTATTACTTTTGATATTGGATTTATTATAAATTCTAAAGTTCTACGGCTTCCCGTGGTAACGGTGTGCCATGCTCACATCCACTGTGGTTATCTCAGGCAGTTATGTTTAGATGAAGAAGAGTGTATTCGACGAGATACCGCAATAATTGCAAAACAATTATAACAGTCCTAGTACGATACCTGCCGAAGTTCTACGGATCTTGGAATTTTATTTATTATTATTATTATTTTTTTTTCAATTCAAGATATTTATTTCGACCAACTGGGATCATAGATAAAGTTAGTTACAGTTTCTTAGCCTAAAGTTAGTAAGTACTATAACCTAATACATATAAAATAAGGACAGTACTTATTAGGGCTTGACTGTCAGTACGTGGATCATATGGCAGTGATTCACATACTCACAGTCAAACCTCTCCGCAAATGCCCTCAGGATACCACTAGAGCTAGTCCGCACCCTGCGCGCCAGGGATGTGCAGCGTTTCCTCATAGTTGTATAGAAACAGTCAACTCTGGCATCCGCGAACATCCCGGACGCACTACAGAAACGGGGCAGCCCCAGTAGCACCCTGAAGGCATTGTTGTACTGTACACGTAGGGCGTTGTACTGTTTTTGCGTATAAGAGACCCACAGACTGCTCGTGTAGAGGGTCGTACAGAAGGCTCTGAATAGAGTTACTTTTACCTCAGCAGAACAACGAGCAAATCTGCGGGCCACCATGTTCGCTCTAACAGACAACGCCCTCCGTTCTCGCTCAATGTCTGCATCGTCCCTCAGGTCAGAGGTTACCACATGTCCCAAGTATCTAAAGGTGGCCACCCTTTTTAATGGTGTTCCATATAGACGAATAGGGGGTACAGGTGGCAGATCTTTGCCTCTGACATGAAAGACCATGCATTCACTTTTTTTCTCATTATATTGCAAGCCATGACTAAGGGCAAACTTTTCACAAATTCCCAATAGCTTAGCGAGACCACACGGCGAGGCACTCAGCAGCACCATGTCGTCTGCGTAGCTAATGTTATTGAGACACACATCATCAATGTGGCAGCCGACATGAGTGCAGCTGAGCTCCTCTATCAGTGCATTGACGTACAGGTTGAAGAGCTTCGTTGAGGTAACTCCCCCCTGCCTCACCCCGCACTCCATCCTGTACGGCTCCGAGTATGCCTTCGACCACCGTACCACGTTCACTTGGTTATGATACCAAAACCTGAAAATATGGTACAGCTCCGACGGCAAATCGGTACGTCTCAACTTTTCCCACAGCAGATCGTAACTAACAAGATCGAATGCTTTAGTCAGGTCCAAAAAGCACGCATAGATGGCCGTTTTACGTTTCGTGTAGTACTTGACAGTCTGCTTTAGACACAAAATGGCCGTATCTGTCGATAGGCCCGACCTGAAACCGAACTGATTTTGATGGATATTTAGGTACTTGTCAAGTTGCGTGCTAAGCAGACAGTCAAGCACCTTGGCAACCACCGTCGCCAGCGAGATCGGCCTGTAGTTGTTTTTGTCACTTATATCTCCACTTTTGTTTTTTACGATTGGCACTACAACAGTTTTCATTAGCGCGTCCGGCAGGTATGAGTGACTTATACACAGATTATACAACAAGGCAAGAACCCGCGGGAGATGTGAACCTGCGTATTTAAGATGTTCCACGCTAAGGCCGTCAGCCCCAGGAGATTTTCCTCTTGACATAGATTTAATAATTTTGTCAACCTCTTTGGCGGTAAATCTAGTAGTGATCTCCTGCCTACTCGGTTCCTCCTCGGCCATCAGGCGTGACGGCCCCAATGGTGACACCACAGTAAACTGCTTTCTAAATTTACTGGCTATGCACTTGTGATCGTTAATGCCATCAATACTTGCCGGTAGATTAGGCTTGCCATTCAGCTTTTTAGTGGATTTCCAAAAGCTGCGAAAGTCATGTTTTTTATGATGAGATGCCAATATGTCCATTTTAATTTGTTCACTATGGTTTTGACACCATTTGAGTCTAGATTTGAAGATAGTACGACTTCTTTGCATATCATCATAGAAACGACCGCACCTCGGTTTTCCATACAAAACCCAAGTATTAAATTTATCCCTAGCTTCTTTATGAGCTTCACCAACATGTTTGTTCCACCCGACTACTAGTTTTTTCTTAAAGGGATTTTATGGAATAACAGGTTGAGGCTGCATCGCTTAGTACACTAATTATGCTACTATGTATTTTGTACGATTACCCATGGTAAGCGCTACAAAATGTATTATTATTTGCAATTCCCTTGCAGCAGGCGTGAAAAGCACTGTGTTAAGCCTCGGCCGAAAGTGCAATTGCTGGACTCGTACTTTCGAGGGCCTCCGTTACGCGTCGGCCCTCGAACTAACTCGTCCATCTATTGCTTACTTTCTAGCCTCTACAACAATGTACTATTCTTGTATCTGGTTGAAAAATTGGTTGTGATATAATTTTAATGACTTCTGATTGTTGGTTATTTTGTGGCAGAGATTCAACTGAAGCCAGCCAGAGCCAGGTTGAATGTTTGCCTGTGTAAAAGCCTGAGGAATCGCAGTTTTTACAATACCTGGTATATCGTAGATTGACATGGTTTTTACAGGATTACTCCGCATCCATCCATCAGTTGCAGTATTGATTGCCTTTTTTAAGGGTCCGTAGACGGAACGATCCAGGGGCTGCAACTTGTAAGAGCAGTGTGGGGGAAATGACAGCAAGGTGATCACATTTCGTTATTAAAAATCCAATGTATTTATGTGCGATATTTATTTACCTTTATTCTCTTCATCGAGCATCTAAACTCCATCCACCCTAAGATTAAGTTCACATACGAGATGGAGTGTGAGAGATCGCTGTCTTTTCTAGATATCAAATTAAGCGTCAGATCGGATGGTACCTTAACACACTCTGTATATAGAAAGCCCACACACACTGATAGGTACTTGCAGGCATCTTCTCATCATCACCCGAGACACCTGCAGTCCGTGGTAGCGTCGCTGGTTAACAGAGCACACGCCTTATGTGACCCTGAGCACCTAGATGAGGAACTAACCCATGTGCAAGAGGTACTCAGACGAAACGGGTATAATGGGAGAATGCAGCGTACAACCAAAAGGGGGGAGAGGCACCCGGAGGTTAGCATACAACCAGCATTTCTGCCATACGTGAAAGGGGTAACGGACAAAGTTGGAACAGTACTCAAGAAATTCTCCATTAAGACTGTATATACGCCGTTATCCAAAGTAGCGAATCAGTTACGCAGTCCAAAGGATGTCATCCCGTACCAAAATCCCGGGGTCTACAAGGTGGAATGCAGTTGTGGGAGTGTTTATATTGGCCAGACTAAGCGAAGCGTTCAAGAGAGAGTGAAGGAACATATAGCGGCAGTCAAAAATCGACAAATAAATAAATCCGCAATAGCGGACTACCTACTAACCAGTGGATCGAATCATTGGATTGAGTTGCACAAGCCCGAAATCCTCTCTACTGAACGCCACTACTACCCGCGGATGGTACGAGAGGCAATTGAAATCAGGAAACACCCGAAGAACTTCAATAGGGATGATGGTTTCAATTTATCGGCGACTTGGGGACCAGTGATTCAGAAACTGAAATCTCGTATATCTTCGGATCTGTGCGCGGATACTGTAAGTGTTGTGTGCCGTGCCCTAGACAATTAACATTAAAATTGATGGGTAGTGGACTTATTTCGGGTGTACCCTCCATGTTTTTATCGACTTTTGGAGGGTAGTGAAATATTGTAAACCCATATCTCTGTTGACAACTTGCTGGGACGACAGTTATCTGCGACCATGACCGGTGCAACCCGTGTCGAAACGTCAGAAATAAAGGTAAATAAATATCGCGTTAGACCCGGATTGAACAGTATTTAAATTCTTGTTTCATTTAAAACTAGTTTTATTGCAATAAGTTGAAGTAGACAAGATCTTAAAAAGAGGACATAATGTCTACGCCGCATTGCAACTAACATTAGTTCATGCAATCTTGCTTCCTACACTCCTCGTAGATTGGTCATTCTTAGCTCGTGCTCTTCTTTTATAAAATTTGTATTTAATTCATGTTCCTTATCTGCAATTTCCTTTTGTAGTTTGACCAGCTCCAGGCGTGCAGTATTTCATTGGTCCAGCTTTGCCGTGACACTAGTTTTACATGGCTTTAAGGCCTGTGACACTTTACTCCTAATGCCTTCGGATTCCATGTACCACATCTGTTTTGACAATCTGTGAAAAAAAATACATTCATGTCATTTATAATTTCAAAATGCCATGCCATAGTGTCACATTCTTTATAAAGTCAGATACATACCTTGTAAAACTTCACCGGCAGGATGACTGTATTAAATAATAAAAAATCTTAATTGATTCTCGTATTTATTTTGATCTGTTATAAATATACATTTTACTATCTAAACAGATTCATAATTGTTGGTCAAGCCAAGGTGAGAAAGTTCATGTAGCAAATATACAATTATTAGGTTTAGAGCCCTTCTAATAATAAAACATACCATCAGGTTCCTCCATCACCTCCTCGATCTGCGGCTGGGCCTCAATAGAAATGTCTCACATTTCCGTTTGAAGTACGAGGGGCGTATGTCGGTATGAGAATGAAAACAAAAGAATACGATAG
This sequence comes from Epinotia brunnichana, assembly GCA_963854355.1. Classification (NCBI taxonomy): domain Eukaryota; kingdom Metazoa; phylum Arthropoda; class Insecta; order Lepidoptera; family Tortricidae; genus Epinotia; species Epinotia brunnichana. Next base: position 26,485,121 of record OY977944.1, read on the forward strand.
GTGTTTATTTTTTATTTTTCAATATATCCCCCCCCCCCCCCCCCCCCCCCCCCCCTATGTTTATGCACTTATAAGATCGCTCAATTAGTTTTTTTAACCCCTCATAAAAATATTAAAAAATATTATCTTTCTTTGTCAATCTTTCGTGTCAAAATGCTCCTCCACAGCAGTCTTCAAAGCTTCATCGTCAGAAAATCGATTTCCTCGTAGGTCCTTTTTGAGGTTGGGAAACAAAAAGAAGTCACTCGGGGCTAAGTCTGGACTATACGGTTTCGAACCCAGATTCCCGAACAGCAGCCTTGGCAATATGAGCAGTATGCATTGTCGTGCAGAAGCAGAACTCCCTTGGCTAATTTTCCCCTTCTCTTCTCTTTGATTGCTTCTCTTAATTGGCGTAGAATATTAGCGTAGTACCCTCCTGTGATAATTACACCCTTTTCTTTATAATCGATCAGCAATATTCCATCACAATCCCAGAATATTGTGGCCATGACCTTTCCAGCTGAAGGCATGACCTTGAACATGGACTCTTGTTTGCTCTCAGGGTCATAATGATGAACCCAAGTTTCATATCCGGTAACAATCTTTTGCAGTATCCCATCAGGTTTTTCACCGCACAGCTCAATAAATTCGGAACAAAACAACAAGCAGCGCGCGTATTTTTCTGAAGTGGTGCCAGCATTCGCGGTACCCATCTCGCACTGACTTTTGACATATTAAGATTGTCATGGATTATATTGTGTGTCGTGCCAAAAGAAAGCTTGGTTATTTGAGCTATTGCTTTCACCTTCACTCGAGCATCTTCCAACATCATTTTGTCCACTTTTTTAATATTTTCTTGTGAAGAAGCTTCGACGAGCCGACCAGGTCTAGGGTCGTCTTCGATACTCTCTCTCCCACGCTTAAATTCACTTGACCACTTTTGAATTGTTGACAAAGAAGGAGCAGACTCTCGGTAAACATAATCCATTTCTTCTTTTATAGCTTTTTGATTTTTTCCTTGTTTGGTCAAGAATTTTATTACCGCTCGGTGCTCTAATTTAATTAACATTGAAAAATTGCTCATTGTGATCTCGTTTGTTCGGCAGTTGCAGAAAAACAAAAGAATATCGCCTGTTAAATTTTACTTTTTTTAAATATTAATGAATGACACTTACCGGTCAGTATTAAAAAGTTTACTAAAAAGGTTTAAAAGATGTCAATACCGAGAATTTATCGAACGCCCCTCGTATGACACACTAAAATCACCCAGGGGATCGTGATAGACATATGGTCCACCAGCACGATCACTTGGATGATTTTAAAAAGAGGCATGAATTGTGAGTAATTATAGTTTTCATATTTCTATGGATTTCTATGGCTGTTTCTCGATGTATCTAAAATCTCTAAAACTATGAGACATAGAACCACGGGAGTTTCAATGTTCGCTATCATTTGATAAGGTACATAAATTAAACAGTTAAGTAGTGTTTCGCAAAATTGAGGAAAAATCCCACACTGTGGGGCTGTGTTATTTTCTTTTTTTTTCGCATATCGACATGTATATGTATGTGATGTACAATAGCCATATACATTTAAATAAGTGTTCTATCTATGTATAAAATGTAGGTATGTTCCTTGGAAATAAACAACATGGATTTTCCAAAAGCATTATAATTAAAATTAATAACTGCAAGAATAACATATTTACAGGATTTTCTGCAACAAATAAATAAATAAATAAATAATAAATATTTGCGGACAATCTTACACATATCGACCTAGTCCCAAACTAAGCAAAGCTTGTACTATGGGTACTAGACGACGATATACATACTTATATAGAGAAATAAATACTTAAATACATAGAAAACATCCATGACTCAGGAACAAATATTCGTGCTCATCACACAAATAAATGCCCTTACCGGGATTCGAACCCAGGACCTCTAGCTTCGTAGGCAGGGTCACTACCAACTAGGCTAAAGCGGTCGGTAATGACTTACAGCAGTCTACAAAGATCGTCTACAAAAGCTAATTACAAAATATTAACAAATTGTTGTGGCATGGCTGGCATGTTGTGGCCTGGCTGATTAGTCTATGGATTTTAGAAATTTTAATGTAAATTTTTTGCCTTTTTTTCATCCGTCAATTGTTACGCAGACCTCGATTTTAGTAATTTTTTTCTTATTAATCTTCGTTTTGGAATTATTTTGATTTTTCTTTTCTATTATGTGCGGTGGATTTTTAATTGGCATTGAATGTTCTAGGCGCGAATCATTGCAGTTCTGGCAGAAGACATTGATCATAAAATTGTGTCAAAGGACCGACCATTTTCGACTCCCAAAACCCCTATCTCTTACGATGTATTCTACTTTCATCGGTTGCTGGTCACCCGTCCAAACCGCAAATATGCAAGTACTTTGCTCAGTTATATTTAGCTGCCCTTGTATCTGATAATAATAATCGTGATTTGTATCTACTTTATACGACTTCTTTTTTGTGTCGTATTTCCAGAACGTAATTTTTTCTTTCTTTAATTGTGTCTTCAGGATTCATATCTTTAGCAGATAATGGACATTTCACCTATATAATGCCTGTTTTTCCTTCTTCGTCTTCATAAATGCCATCAGGAGTGGCACCCAAGAAGCATTTGCTTCTGTGAATGTTTAACCCACATCGCTTGATTTTAATTGTTAGCTGATGAGCTAACTGGGAAATGGCTTTCTCTTCATTTACTTTACCATACGCAATCGACGGAACTTTAGATAAATCTTTCGGTTTGACTATGGACTTTACCAGTGGAGCACAACTTATACTGTTTTTCCTTTTACAGATTTTACCGAAAAGAGAAACGGTCAGTCTTTTTTTTCTTTGTTCTATCCAATCTTGGCTACTACTTTGTTGGATAGTACTTTTTTGAATAGCATCTCGCTCATCTGTATTTACCTTCAAATCTCTTAAAAAATATTGGTTTTTGACCTCAAAATCTTCTTCCGACATGTCCGGGCGTTGTGCGTTTGGACCATAGTCTGGGTCGTTTTTTGTAGCAGCACGAAACCTTTTCCTAATTATTACCTAAACTGAATCTTAGATAGGAATGCGCATGGCTTCTATTACAAGTTTAAATACCTAACCTATGTTTATCAATGCGAGGAAGCTATGCACATCCTTACTGAGGAATAAGTAAGCATATTCCTTGAAATACCTATTACTATGGGGCTAATTAAAATAGCTATTACAAGGGGTGGCAGAATGTTAATACTTAACAAGACCTAATTACCTATTTACCTACCTAGTATGCCTATCAGCTATATCTAGGCTCGTGGATGGATAATATAGTTTATAGCAATAATGATTAAGTCGCTAGATGACGCCACACGACTATGGAAGCCGGTGGCGACATCTGCGGATATTAATGTGAACTAGCTTATTTGCATAGGCAACATAATTAAGCACTCTGTATACCTAGATAGTTCAGGAGCGCCCCGCTAGAGGTCACTATAATCAATGTAATAGTATAAGCGAATGACACGGGCGCTCCGTCTCTTTTTCTCGACCGAGATCCGCTGTAAGCACAATTATAACCTAGAAACCAAATAACCTTGCTTTTCTTGCATCCGCCATTAGCCGTCGCCTTACTATATCGATTTTTTGGTATGTCGATGTAATCTTCGTCTGGTAGCGAAGTTGGCGTTCTTCCCAAAAGAAAGTGAGCTGGCGTGAGGGCAGGAAAATCGGGATTATTACTAGGTAAGGGATACAATGGTCGTGAATTTACAATTGATTCCACCTGATTTAAGATCGTTACAAATTGTTCGTATGTCAATAAAGCTTTTCCTATCACCATTTTTAAATGATGTTTTGCAAGTTTTATACTACTTTCCCATAACGACCCCATATGGGGTGTATAAACGGGAATAAAACGCCATTTGATGCCCTCGTCTGCGCAAAAAGATACCAGTTCGCTTGAACGGTCAATTAGGTATTTTTGTAAATCTTGCAATTCGTTATGAGCTCCATGAAACGTGGTTGAATTGTCATTCACCAACTCCTTTGGTTTACCTCGTCTCGCGATGAATCGTCGTAGCGCTGCTAGGAAGTTGGCTGACTCCAGCCCTGTAATTAATTCGAGGTGAATGGCCTTCGTTGCGAAACAAATAAATATCCCTATATAGCACTTATAGACCTTGTAACCACGTCCTGTCCTATCCCGGATGTTATAAGCACCCGCGTAGTCGAGCCCCGTAATCCAATAGGGGGGGAGGGGTTGACCCTTGAGGGGGGAAGGTTTCCCATAATAGGGTTAGTTATTTTTGGATTTGCCTTAAAACACGGTACACATTTATTTACGATTTTTGTTGCTATCATTCTACCTTTGGTTGGCCAAATGTGTCCGCGCATTGTTGAAAGTAATAATTGAGGACCAGCATGAACATTCGTATGTGCGTTATGCATAAGTAGCTTCGTTAGTGTGTGTTCATGGCTCAGAATAAAGGGATGTTTTTTGTCGTACGCGTACTGAGAAAGACCGATCCTGCCGCCTACTCGAATGAGTCCATTCTCCATGAATGGGTGTAACGACAATATTTTTGATTTGTTAGGAATTGGATTGTTATTTTGCAATAATTTGTATTCCTGTGGGAATGACTCCATTTGTGCAAGTTTGATTAATGTTTGTTCGGATTGTTTTAACTCGTTAACGGTTAATAACCCGGATATTTGTTTGTTGTGGTTCATTGTTCGTGTTTTGTTTTTTGTATTATGTATAAATCGGAGAGTGTAGGCTAGTACGTGAATAAGTGTTCTATCACTCGACCATCTCTCGAGTAGGTATTGTAGTGTGTCATTTGGTTCAGTGTTTATACTCATGTTATATGTTGTATCTATATTGATATCGGGCCTTTGCATGCAGGTCAATGCATCTGCACTGCGCGTCGGCCATGTATCAGTGGTTTGGCTAAGCCACGGTGGCCCGTGCCACCATAACCTATTATTTTGTAACTTGCCGGGTTCTACTCCTCGCGAGAGCTGGTCTGCTGGATTCTGTTCTTAACAAATCCAGCGCCAGTCCTGTTTGTTAGTCAGTGATAATATTTTAGTTATTCTATTCTTTACAAAACAGGAAACGTTTAGGTTACTATTTTTTATCCATGCTAAAACGATGCTAGAATCTGACCAAAGTGTAACGCTGACTATGTCGCATTTCATAGCCCGTTTGACTTTGTCTACATGTGTCGCGAGGAGTAAGCTCGAGGAAAGTTCCAAATTTGGTATGGTCTGTGCTTTGATAGGTCCAACTTTTGACTTTGAATATAGTACGTGTACTTGAATATTGTCTAAATTGTCAATTGAACGAATGTATATGACACACCCATAGGCTTTACTACTACTGTCGCAAAATCCATGTATTTCGAGTTGTACATGGTTGGGAATGACAGTGCATCTTGGGATTTTCAATTGGTTTATAATATTTAGTTCGCGATAGAATTTATCCCATTCATCAATTAAATCAGACGTTAATTCTACGTCCCAGTCCAGCTAGGCCTTGAAAAGCTTTTGAATAAATATTTTTGCTACTATTATTACCGGTCCGGTCAAGCCAAGTGGGTCAAAAATGGATGAAATCACTCCTAGTACCTTTCTCTTTGTGATTGGTCTAGAAATGTTGTTATCTTTTATTTTATACATTAACTTATCCGTGTCGCTGGACCAAGTCAAACCAAGGACTTTATGAGTGTGGTCTCCAAACTCGGTTGGAGATGTTTGTGTGTTGGTGTGTGTGTGAATTGGATACCTTTTGTAAGGTGGTTTCGGAGTTGGACTTCCACTTCCGGAGTGTGAAGTTCGCTCCTCGCAGGATCTCGTTCACCTGTGAGGCTGTTTCAGCTACCTGACTCTCGTCATCGCCCCCGGCAATGAAGTCGTCCATGTAAAACTGATTCGCGATGGCCTCCGCCGCCGCTGGGAATTTATGTTTGTTTTCGTGCGACAATTGTAACAAACATCTTGTCGCGATGTGAGGCGCTGACTTTAAACCGAAACTAAGGGTAGTCAGCAAATAGATTTGGAGTCGTTGATTCTCGCCAGAATATGCATTGTAGGTATTGTTGATATGGTTTCAAATAAATGCAACGGTACATTTGAGAAATGTCCGCGTTTATTACATACCTGTATTTTCTAAATCTAAGTAATATGTTAATGAGCTCGTCCTGCTTTATTGAACCCTTGTATTGTATGTCGTTCAATGAAAGACCGCTATCCGTCTTACAGCTACAATCGAAAACAATTCTAGTAGGGGTCGTTGGGGAATCACGAAAAACCGCCTAGTGCGAAAGAAAATTACATGGCCCTTCATAATTATCTTGTAATTTAATCATATGGCCAGCTTGTTTAAATTCGCGCATAAACTGTATATATTTATCCTTAAAATCAGGGTTCCTTTGGAATTTAGACTCTAATGTGTTGAACCTCCGATAAGCAATATGCCTAGATTTACCTAGATTGGTAGGTGGTAACATTAATGGAAGTTCAACTTCGAAATTACCTTCAGAATTGCGTGTATGGGTATTTATGAATATATCCTCGCATTGTTTCTCATCATAAGGTAAATTCGGTGTGGAACCCTCTTCTATTTCCCAAAACTTCTGTAATTGAGTCTCGACAGGTATTTTACATTGAATAGTCTCGGAATGTGGTTTAGAGTGTACGGAACCCGTAACCACCCACCCCAGGCGAGTTTTTTGCAATGTAGGCATTCCGGTGCCTAGTCTGTGCTGACCCACACAAAGTAGATCATAAAAACGTTCTGCGCCGATAATCATATTTATCTCGCTAGCCACGTTAAAGTCGTTATCAGCTAATTTATAATGGGATGGAATGTTCCAATGTTGGGTATTATGCATGTTTACGTTCAAATTGCAAATAGTAGGCACAATAAAACAGGACAGCGTTGTTGTGTAACTATTATCTAATGAATGCAGCGTTAGATCACAATAATTTAACACGTTCGTCAAACCTACCACTTTTAGGTTGTGTTGTGTTTTATCTAGCTGTAAGTTGGTAAATGCTGACTGGGTAATAAAATTCGACTGCGATCCCGAATCTAACAAGACTTTTAATTTGTGAGTCTTGTTGTACTTGTTGTACCTCTTTTTTCTTTTTCACAGTTTCATGTTCATTTTAATTTTTGTCACACATAAATAACATTTTCCGCGACCGCTTCATGATCAATAATTCACCTTATCTCGTATTACTCGTAAATCACTGTAGTTAACAACCACCTACACACTTGGGCGTCACTAACTCAACTAGACTTTCATCTAGTACGGCTATCGGGTCACCAGGCACCGGGTCCTTATGACCCGGTAGCCGTACTAGATGAAAACAGTTTCTCTCTGGTCGTTATGGGGTCGAAAAGATCCGATGCGTTTTTATTATGTAAACCGCCTATATTCGAATAAACATTGATAAAAGACTAACTGTCCTTTTTTTACTACTGCAAAATTCTGAGATATCTGTCCCGCACCAACGGTAGGAACAGCAATTTCTCCCCCGCACCGGAGGAAAGTTCCTCATCGGATATATTCGACCCGATGCCGTAGTGAACGTATTAAGTAAAAATAATAAGCTGCTGCTGTCAACTCCATCGCCGCTTTTGACATTTGCAACGCAAACAACACACATATTTGGCATGTTCGGCACACCGGCACGATGTGTGGTGGGCATGTTTGTTGTTCGCGCACATAACAAATATTTTCGCAAATACGGTGCAGTCACATAACGAATAGCGCATAGCAAAGTGCGGTCCCGGCATAACATTATAGGCTCCATCGGGTTGTCTTTCTGGATTTTATTGCATGATTTGCAGTTTCGTACATAGTTTGTTAAGTCGTTGGACATTTCTGGCCAAAACACATTATTTCTTGCTAATCTCAGAGTGCCTTGTATTCCTTTGTGGCTTAAGTGGCAGTGCTTCATTACTAATGGCACCATGGTCATTGGTATCATAGCTCTTTCATTCTTAAAAACCGGCCAAGTGCGAGTCGGACTCGCGCATGAAGGGTTCCGTACCATTATCTATAAAAAAACTATTTTTCTCAAACATGCTCGGAAATGTATGCGTTAATGTCACGAAATGAAGACATGAAGTTCCTTGTTTATGGCTTGCCTACATTACTTCTTGGCCTAGGCTTTTTTAAACCACTCACATTCGCTAGCTCGTGTTTCAATTCCACACTCGCGGTTAAATTATAACTGCACCCTTGTATAACAAATAACTATTTATTATTTCCTCACATCGTTTGAGAAAAGCACTATACAAGCCTCGGCCGGAACAGGGATTACTTCACGGCCTTTGCAGTAATGTACTATTATTCTGTGTTTTTAGCATTTGTTGTTATAGTGGCAACAGAAATACATCATCTGTGAAAGTTTCAGCTGTCAAACTATCACTGTTGTTGAGATACAGCCAGGTGACAGACGGACAGACAGACGGACAGCGGAGTCTTAGTAATAGGGTCCGGTTTTACTCTTTGAGTGCAGAACCCTACAAATGATGTCATTGAGCACACTAAGTGTTTCTCTATAGTACCTTCCAAAACTTCTTAATTTTTTCATCTAGTTTTTAATTTTATTCAGGCCACCCACTCATTATTATATCTATTAATTCTCTTATCTACCTTGTTCATCACATTTTTCGACGAAAGTATATGGTATAAATGTATATGCACTTGACTTTTTTTATTTTTTTTATTCTTTGGTTTGTTAAAAGAATGGAGTTGTACCTAATGCTAGATGGGCCGGCGTGTGGTAATGGTAACACCCACTGGGACGATGTAATGTTGGGATCTGACTGATTGCGATTATTTGATTTAAGCTCTGCAGTGCTAGCATAATTCGTCCGTTTACCTTAATGATTGAAGAAATCATCTCCGTAGGTTTGCACTCTTTTCCCACTAAAACAGGAATGTGTGGTTACTTGGTTGAATACTCCTGTTAGCATACCAGTTTGATTTGCACATGCCATCTTGGCATAATAAATCAATTCAGGAAGCGCAAATGTTATGTATTATAGCTTACATGTTATTTTTACGTATAAAGCCATGCATTTTGCTGGAAAATTAGTAAGTTTGTAAATAACGATGTATAATTTTTTTACACCACGTCGGCGGCAAACACCTTATGTTAAGTCGTTACCGAAGGTTATGGACGCTTGCAACTCCATAGTTTATCCGAATATCGGTTCATTCCATTTCAATCAAAACACCCTAACAAACGTCGTCATCGTCAATAATATTTATTGTTAGTTCATCATCATATCAGCCGAAAGACGTCCACGTCGAATTTTAGTTATTTAATTAGTTATTTTTTCTGATTTTTGTACGCCCGTCTAAGCTGACGAATATATCGTGTAAGTATCCTTTATTTGTGGATGTATAATAGGGCGCCAAATTATATTTTGAGTAATTATTCATAAGATCATCTAGATTTAACATTGAAATGATTCTTGATGGTTTTGATAGTGTCACAACTGTCCACGAGATTAAGCATCGACTCGAGCTGGTTACCGATTGGGTAAGTAACTGTTTTGAATTACCACTTTAGCATTTCAGTGCTTCAAAAGCCTCCGTGGTCTAGTGGTTAGAGCGGTTGTCACTCGATTCGGAGGTTCCGGGTTCGAATCCCAGTGGGGACACTGTCAAGCAAAAGTCGCTTTTTGACTTTGTAAGACTATCCCCGGTTCGGAAAACTGACTTTTGACTATTTGTTATAGTAGGTAAATGGTAGTCACTCAAAAATCGAGTTGTACAAAACGATTTTATAGAAAAGAATTGAAATCGTTAGTGAAGGATGCATGGAAATTGCTAAGACAACACAATGACAGCTTTACTAAGAAAACAGTCAAGAAACAATCAAACGATTAAATATAGAGTGCATTAACTAAAACAACAGGTTAAAACGTATCAAAACTTGTATTCAGGAAATAAACATTACTCCTTCCTTAATGGTACCACTGGTAACAAAATTATAACTGTCTTAAACAATAAAATAATAATCAAAACTTCTATACAAATGAATACGACATCTTTTATCGTCATTTTATAAAAAGAAACAATATTAAATCTTCTGTACTAATAAACCTAAAAGTAGTTTTACCATTTACATATTTGTGTTACCATTCAGGTAACACAAATTAATGAAAAATAAAAAGCGGCCAAGTGCGAGTCGGACTCGCACATGAAGGGTTCCGTGAAATAAATTGCGGTTTACGATTTATGACGTATTAAAAAAAAACTACTTACTAGAACTCGTTCAAACCAATTTTCGGTGGAAGTTTACATGGTAATGTACATCATATATTTTTTTTAGTTTTATCATTCTCTTATTTTAGAAGTTACAGGGGGGGGGGGGGGACACATTTTACCACTTTGGAAGTGTCTCTCGCGCAAACTCTTCAGTTTAGAAAAAAAATTATATTAGAAACCTCAATATCATTTTTAAAGACCTATCCATAGATACCCCACACGTATGGGTTTGATGAAAAAAAAAATTTTGAGTTTCAGTTCTGAGTATGGGGACCCCTAAAACTTAATGTTTTTTTCGATTTTTGTGTGAAAATCTTAATGCGGTTCACAGAATACATCTACTTACCAAATTTAAACAGTATAGCTCTTATAGTTTCGGAAAAAAGTGGCTGTGACATACGGACGGACAGACAGACAGACAGACAGACAGACAGACGGACGGACATGACGAATATATAAGGGTTCCGTTTTTTGCCATTTGGCTATGGAACCCTAAAAAGGTCATATAAAATTAAATTAAAGAACACTATTACAAATACAAATACAAATTATTTATTTCGGACTATAAAATCCATAGTGTTAGTGTTTACAAACTTAGAGCTATGGTTAGTGTTTTATAATTATGCTAAACTAAAATTAAAGACGCCTGGGCACCGGTATTACAGGCGCGTGCAGTTGCACATGACGCTGGAGCAGTGGCGAGTCCCAGCGGTGGGCTAGCATGCTCAGGATACTATTTGGGCTGCCACGACTGCGATTGAGGAGAGACGCACATCGTTTCCTCATGATAGTAAAAAAGCAATCCATGTGCGCCTCCGCGAACATTGTCGACGCACTGCAATACCGTGGCAGCCCGAACATCATCCTGAACGCGTCATTATATTGGACGCGCAACGCGCTGTACGCCCGCTGTGTAAAGTTAGTCCACAGACCGCACGTGTAGAAGGTTTGGCAAAAAGCCCTAAATAAAGTTAACTTGACTTCTCCATCACAGCGTGCGAATCTGCGGGCCAACATGTTACAGCGGACGCACAGCGCGCGGCGCTCGCGCTCTATGTCCTCGACGTCCGACATCGTCTCAGTCACCCAGTGGCCCAGGTACTTGAACTTGTCAACTCTCTTTAAAGGGGTACCATAAAGTGAGACTGGTTGCATTCGGTAGGTTTTCTTGCCCGCTTTAAATTGCATCACTTCACTTTTAGTAGCATTGTACAATAGCCCGTGGGCCTCCGCGTATGTTTCACAAATGCGTAACAGTTTTATTAACCCCCCCATCGAGGGGCTCAGCAGCACCATATCGTCTGCGTAGCTTAAATTGTTTACACAAACCCCTTCTATGTGACATCCGACATGAGCACTGCTGAGCTCCTCGATCAGGCCATTCACGTAAACGTTGAACAGTTTAGGTGAGCTCAGACCCCCCTGTCTAACCCCGCATTCCAATACATAAGAATCGGAGAAAGCGCCGGCCCACCTCACACTATTTCTTTGATTATTATACCAGTGCCTGAACAAAGCGGTAATTTCTTGCGGAACAGATGTATCATCACGCAGTTTTTGCCACAATAGGTCATACGCCACCATGTCAAAAGCCCTGGATAAGTCCAAAAAACAGGCAAATATCGGCGTTTCACGAGATGTATAATACTGAACAGTTTGCTTGAGACATAAAATTGCGCTCTCGGTAGATAAACCCGACCTGAAGCCGAATTGGGCGTCGTTAAGCTGAACATTATTCCCTAGAATGTCGTCAAGCAAACTGTCCAGCACCTTTGCTACAACCGTGGCTAACGATATCGGCCTGTAATTGGACATTGCCTCTGATGAGGCATCCCCAGTTTTATTCTTCAAAATAGGCACCACTACAGCAAACATGAGCTCATCGGGTAAGTAGCTATTACAATGGAAGATTGGCACATAACGGCACAAACCAATAATGATTATTATAGCACTACGTTAAGCGTTACGACGTCGTCTCAAATAAGACGACCTGGTGGCCGACAATGTCAAGTCTTCATTCCTATTACTTGATGTTGATGGTGTTGTATTGTGGTTGGATGATACCGGTAGGGTTTCATAAAAATTGTGGTAAGTCCTGGGGATGGTCCCATCGTTGCACATAGCCTTCAAATCCTTAATTTTTATTGGTTGCAGAAGGATTTGCCCTGAATAGAGTTTTTTGAGCATAGATCTAGAATAACCTGATCGCGTCATCCTAGTGCTTATTTTTGATTCTTGGAACTGCTCCCAATAATCGTATTTAAAATATATATCACATCAGGGTCGCTCTTTCTAAATTGCAGCCATCGCATATTAGCCCATTGCAAGGCTGTTTGGTCTAAAGCTTTGATAGTATTAGGGAACATTTGTTTACGCAGTGATTTAAAAGAACAGTTAAGAGTAACATTCCTTTTTTCAGGTAAGTTTAGGGTTTGATTTATAGTGTTATTAGTTTCGCTTATTTGAGACGATTCTGGGGACCGATTTTTGACTTTCGAGCGCTCGAATCTTTCACTCGAAAACTGAAAAAAATTACGAAATGCTCTTTTGAAATAGCGATAGAAAATTGAAAAGCGAGTGGTATTGACCACTCGTATTCAATTATATCGGTAGAAAATTAGTGCCTGCAATTTTGACACTAAAATTGTATTTACTTTTATTTAATTTTCGAGCGCTCGAAAGTCAAAAATCGGCCCCCTGGCTCCGAATCTTGCCTACTAAGCTGCGTCACAGAGTTAGAGGAGCCTGGCTGAGGTTCAAAATTGTCGTAAGTATGGGAGGGACCTGGTTGAGGTTCAAAATTACCATAATTAAATTTATTCTAATATGTATTCTGCTATTTAGTCTTAGTTAATAATTAACTACTCTTGTAAGCTTTACCACGGGTATATTTGACGTTTAGTATATTGTTTGTTTTGTTTTCTGTTCTGCTGTTACATTGTAAACCCGCTGGCGCTAGTAGTAACGGTTGTGTATGGGCTGCGTTCACTGTTACTGTAAAGGCCCACACACACGTAGTGGTTTGTGGGGTGTGAACACTTCTTTCCTTTTTGTGTATTTTTTTTATTTTTATTAAGTGTGCATTTTAGTTATTAATATTTCATTATATATATATATATATATATATATATATATATATATATATATATATATATATATATAAGATATTGCATGTGTATCTATTGTTGTTGCCCACCGTGCTCTCACCGAATGGACCCTGCGGAAGACCAGCGCTGGCTGCAAAGCTAGCAATATGCTGAGCAGGGTCCATTTCGTGACAAAATATGTATTATATTATTTCTTTTGTATGTGTAAATTGTGTGTCACGAATAAATATTTGAATTTGAATTTGAAAAATTTGAAAATCAACGTTAGTTTTGGATAGATGTTGCTTCGTCTGAAAGTCTTCCGTGGTTGGCCTTATATGGATCGACTGTGCTATTTGTTTCCCTATTTTTAGTTTGTTGTCAACGGAGTTTTCTATGTATCCTTCTGCGACGTTACTCGATCTCCAAACGCCATGCCTTTTCAATGTTGTGATATCTGCGCCAGAATCAGCGAGTAACGTGGCAGAGGTTCTTCTAAAGGTATGACCAGTATATAGGTTAGCATCTGGCAAATTTAAAAATCTGGCGATTTCTTTGGGCATATTCCCAAATTTATTAATGCCGATTGCTTGAGCAGTGCACTTTCCCTTTTGATAATTTTGGAAATAGTAGATTATACACCAAGGGGATAAAGCACTGTTTTATGTCACGGGAGCGAATTGAATCCCGAACGTAACGAAGGACTCATAATTTAACTCCTGAGCGCAGCGAGGGAGTTATAAGTTAATTCCTGAGCGAAGCGAGGGAATTAAGACTGAGTCCTGAGTGCAGTGAGGGGTTCAACCGCCCAAGACTAAAACAGTCTTATCCCCGAGGTGTACTCTACTTTTCACACCTTATGCGAGACAAAAAAACAGGCTCAGTAGATAAATAATGTTTATTTAGCAAATTAAAAGTACATAGTAACATTAGACACGTTAGTCCAATTATGGAAAGATAAGGTAATGTTTTTATTTGGTACGTTTATTGAGGTTGAGTTGGAGTTTATTTGAGTTGCGTTCATAGCTTCGGATACTTGCGTCTGAGGGTCGAGATGTACCGTAAAGGTTGGGGAAGGTGGATTTTCAGGCAGTGAGCTTGATGTGGATGGGATGTGTTTTGAGGAAGATGGCTGTGGTGGTAGAGGTGTCCAAGGATCATCAATAGTAGACGATGGTTTCAAAAGTATTTTTTCACCAATACGATAGCTCGTTCTTTCTTTATTTTTTATAGACTTTTCTATGTAGCCCTCTGCTACAGCGTCAGACTTTCAGCCACCGTGTCTTTTTATTTGGGCCATGTCTGCTCCTGAATCAGCCAATAGGCTCGCCGATGTTCTTCTAAAACAGTGGCCTGTGTAGAGCTCGGGATTTTCCAATTTCAGGTATTTAGCAATGTCTCTTGGCATGCCACTAATTTTGTTTTTGCCAATGACTTGCCTGGTACATTTGCCATTGTTGTAGCCTTCAAAAAATCTGTTGGTGTTTATATTAGCAGGGCGTAGTGCTTGGTACTTTTGGACTATTTTGGCATGGTCTTCACGAATTACGAATGACCGTTCTCTATTTGTTTTTGTATCCGGCAATTTTACAAGTAATAACTCTGAATGTTTTTCGATATCATTGACTTTTATGTTCACGAGTTCATTTCCACGACAAGCTCCGTTCACTCCAAAAATCAGGGCCACCTTTAACAAAATAATACATAATTAAGTAAGTAAACAATTTACTCATAATATTTATGTACCTGCCTACATGTAGGTAGGAATAGGTAATATTGAGATAGTAGTTATTCTACGGGCCTTTAGGTATTATAGGTATATATATGGTCGAGGGTCGAGTATATGTATACTTATATTATAATTAAAATATATACAGCCTTGGCCAAAAGTTTTGAGCTCGACTTCATTTTTATATAACTTCTAAATAAAACCTTATTTCCGAATTACAAAAAACATCAGATGACGCAGAATATAAAAAGTATTAATAAAAAAAAATTAATCACTACTCAAAGTATTTGTTCATGTAAGGCGGCCTGTACACCTGTAAGTTTTTACGTAAGTAGTAGGGACGCCGCTATACAATAGAGCGGGAAAGGGAGATCTCCATCTCATTCATCTGTATGGATGGCTGCGTCCCTACTTTCGTAAGCAAAACTTACAGGTGTAAAGGGGGCCTCAGGGAAACGAAAGACAAAAAACCGAGTCTCACATAAAGCGAGATATTATAACTTGTCTGTACAATTCTTATAACACACCATTCAAGGTGCCTTAGAGTTTGTATTTTTTTGTTACAAAGATAGGTAGGAAACAGTTCCAAATTCGATATTTGTATGAAAAATACAGGACTGCTCTCAACACTTTTGGCCAAGGCTGTATATGTTTTAACGATTAAATATGTAGGTAGTAAACTCGAATTTAATTTTTCAACTGCGTAACATAAAATGAGAAATACTTAGTGTAGAGATAAATTCAATCAACAATGAGGTTCATAGGTTGTACTCACTTTTATAGCAAGAAAACTGTGGTCGGGGGCTTCATTCAAGAAAGTCTCCACGTTTTGTGTCGTAAGTATCTTTGATTTCTTTGCTCGATGTCCATCCGATTTCCTTTTTAAAAAGGCCAATAACTTGGCATATGTATTAATTTGTATGTCATGTTTGACACTTATTGTTGCCCTCAGCATCGAATATATACACCACAGGCTACTTGGCTTCTTTGTAGCTGACAAATATTCAAAATAGACCAGAAGCACTGATTCAGACACAGACTTTACGCCTTTTACAGCTTTCCATTTGTCAAAATCGTTGTAGGCTTTTAGGTATTTTTCCTTTGACTTCTCTGGCAGCAGATTGTTGACAATGCCTATGGCATCTAATTTGATAAACTCAGGAGTCAAAACACTTTCATCACTCGACATTTTCAATATTATTTTTGAAATTAAATCTTCTATAGGCACCTACAAGAACTCGATTTGTTCGTCACGCGTGAACAAATGAAGGCGCGCGGCGTTCCAAATTCGAAAGCACAAGCCGTGGTCCTAGATTCGAAATTCGAATTTCGAGCACCGCGCTCCTCCGGACCGGGGTTCACACGGAGGCAAACTTCATTTATTTTGTCAAATCAAGTAGGCCATGGCCTAGGACAAATTGTGTTTAGCAAAATTAAACTTTATGCATATAGTAATAAGAATTATGAAAAGTGAAATCATATTATTAACCAGCGGGTTACAATGAAATTCAGTACAACATTATAACCCGGCTAATACCAAGGGATTTAATGTTTTGCTTTCGGTAGGGTTTACATGACCTATAATTCGGCATTGTCGAGCATGTGGTTTGAAAAACTTGTTATTTTTGCTTTTCGGTGAACGTTGACGTTGGTATTTTCTTATGATTTCGGCAAACGGCCCATCTACGGTGAAAGATCTGGGAATGTTGTTTTTTGTATTGGGTATTTTAACTAACAGCATATTTCCGTGAGTTTCGTCGTCCTTTAGTGTTATATTTTGTAGCATAGTCTACATACATTTAAGAACAAATAATAGGCGTGTATTTCGAAGCTTGTTTTATCACAAACTAACATGATCTGGTGATCACAAACAATAGAAAAGGGTCACTCACCTTCGAAATACATGGTTTAATGTCTTTTAAGTAGCCAATACGATGCACGGTGGCCTCTGCAGCGCTGAATATAACCGCGCATGTTGACAGACTGCACACTCTTTTCAACAGCCTTCCAGCTCAGAAACCTAACTTCAAGCACATCAAAATCCTCGTCGCGATGAGACGAATAAGTTTTTGATAATAGTTTTATTAATAATCGTGAGTTTGGAGAAATACGCTAATAAAATAAATAAAAGAGACATTCTCAAATTACCACATAAATAAAGCGATGACAACTGTCACTGGTGGATGCGTTCCGTTCGCGTTGTTGTTTTAAAGTAGTTTAATAATAACAATTAATAAGTATTAAAATACTTATTGTTTGACGTAGTTCATGCTTTATATAAAATAATAATTATTTAATTGGTAATGATTTGCGACGTTAAAAATTCAATATCAACACTTCGTACCGAGAGAGTTTTGGAACGCAGCAATTAGATTGGTGATAGGAATGACGTGGACAAAAATGACAGATGACTTCCTAAGCGCTTGAGGCGCGGTCGCATCCCGGCTTTTGGTAATTTCTTTTGCTCGACTGGTCCGCCATTTTGGGAAGGCGACCTCATGGTCGGAGAAGAGGTCCGACATGTGCCGATTTAACAAGTAAGGTGTTGAGAGTATTTTAAGCAGTGCAGTTGTGCGCTGTATTTGTGCGCGCCGCGTGAATGGCGCCTTCGGACCACGCCGGTCCATCCTTTACCGCAGGATACGAGCTCTTTTGAGCCTGCGGGCTCGTGACTCATCTGCGCGCTTGTCCTGGGAGGCGACGCAGCCACTGCGCCCTCAGGGTGACCGGCGCAGATCAGCATTCCGAGGTGCTTAACGCAGGCTCCTGCATCATCGGACGTCGCGTCGCATCACGACCATTTGTCTCCCGTCAGCTCGGGCGAGCTGATGTGCGAGGACACCGCCGGCGAATCAGTTTCCGTCTCCGGACTTTCCGCCGTAAGTGACAATTCAAATCTTTAATTCCTGGCCAGGTCGTGCTAAGTTGTGTTGCGCCGTTGACTCTTAAGGGATCCCCGCGTTCGGTATGATATAAGTCGCGTTTGCCCGAGCAAAAACCGCTTTGGTTTAAGGTAGAGGCACTTTGCGTAGTGCAGTAAGCATTCCACAGAAATACATTATGTGTTAAACAATATGGCATTTTGAATAAACACCCGGTAGGTCCACCAGTCCAAGTTATATCACAAGAGCACCCTTGACAGGAAAGGTTCGAGGACTTGGTCCGACTGAAATCCGAGCAATTTTAGGTAAGTGTAGCGGGTTAATTATTTAATACCTCAGACTAAGTTAAAGAAGGAGAGTATCCCCTAATTTCCTTTTATAATCCGCGACAATTTGCTACTTCCTCACGCCTGCATGCGCCGGAAATCCCGAATATAAGAGCAACCTACAAACAAAATCACACATTAATAGAAATATATCATCCAGTCATTGTAATGAATATAACAAAGATGAACAATAAATAGATACCAACCTTAGTAGCAAGATATTGCTGATCTGGAGCATCGTTAATGAATTGTTCAATGTTGTCAGCTGTTAAAACTTGATTTTTTACTCTGATAACCAAAAGATAGTCTCTTTAAAAATGCAGTCAATTTTGAATAATTCTTAATATAGACGTCGTTTTTTGTCTTCATCGTCGCTTTTAGCATCGAATACTTTGACCACAAGGTAGACGCCTGATATTTCTTCGAAAGTTCAAGAAAAAAGTCCATAAGTACTGTAAGAGTGTGGCGGGATCGTGGAGCGTAGTGACAGCAAAACAAGGAACTTGCAGTTAACGTAGGTTTATTTGAAAACTTTAAAATTAAACCAAAAAACAGGTAACACCTATTTGCGTAATTCTTAATATAGACGTCGTTTTTTGTCTTCATCGTCGCTTTTAGCATCAAATACTTTGACCACAAGGTAGACGCCTGATATTTCTTCGAAAGTTCAAGAAAAAAGTCCATAAGTACTGTAAGAGTGTGGCGGGATCGTGGAGCGTAGTGACAGCAAAACAAGGAACTTGCAGTTAACGTAGGTTTATTTGAAAACTTAAAAATTAAACCAAAAAACAGGTAACACCTATTTGCGTAATTCTTAATATAGACGTCGTTTTTTGTCTTCATCGTCGCTTTTAGCATCAAATACTTTGACCACAAGGTAGACGCCTGATATTTCTTCGAAAGTTCAAGAAAAAAGTCCATAAGTACTGTAAGAGTGTGGCGGGATCGTGGAGCGTAGTGACAGCAAAACAAGGAACTTGCAGTTAACGTAGGTTTATTTGAAAACTTTAAAATTAAACCAAAAAACAGGTAACACCTATTTGCGTACGAGCGCCGACCCACAGTCGCAGGAGCGTGCACTCGAAGCGCAAATAATACCGCGGCTAATATAATACACAAGTATTCAAACATCCCACGAGTGGAAGCACTCAGAAAAGCAAGTATAAAGCCGTGTACCTTGTAATAATCAAGACAAATAATTAAAATCACATTCGAGTCCTATTACATCCTACAACAAACAATCAAGCGTTCTATCTGACGGGCAGCGCCATCTAGCGGGTAATTGGGTTGGCTGTTCATGGCTGTTTATGTGTATTTTCCTATAATATCCCCCTCAGTTTCTTAAGGTCGTCTCGACCAAGAAACTGTAAGAGTGGTTTGTTGGTTCTTGGCTGGTTACGGTGAAACGTTGGTGACTTACTGGCTCGGCTGAAATTCTGCAGTCCACGTTTACAGAAAATGAAATAAAATAAAATATTAAATTTGGTGTATAAAAAAAACTGGCTTATCTACAGTGATGGGTCAAAGATATGGGATAGAAATAAAATGTGGTTAGTTCTTACAACTTGTTTATTTCTAGAAAAGTAGACAAAGTTTTCTCTTTATGGAATATGCAAACCACCGTGTTTCAGGTTAATACACCTTAATTTATAGGTTGCTACACTCGGTAGAGCTTGCGTGTAATTTGTTCGTGAGTGATTTACAATTCCAGGAGGCCTACCAGAAATAAATGTTAGTCCCTACGTGTTTTATGCCATCATTAATGTAACTTATGCAATGCTGATTCCCTACTGGTAATAAACGCTTAGCACCGACCTTCACACTAGTTATACTACTCTGTAACCTTGCAGATGGCGGAGTGTCAGCCGCTAAGCATTCCTTCTTTCCCCGGTGGTTAGATCAGGAAGAACATGAACCCGTCGTTGACGTGAAGAAAGTGAGCTTCTATGAAGCCCACAATTAAATGGGTAAACCCCCCATTATCCCCATATGGGCAACTTAAAGGAGAATCCTTGAAACTCTTCAATGTTACCGGAACAAAAATTAAAATAAGAACAAAGAAAAACCCTCTTCGACTGAAAAGAAACAAATTGACTTCATTAGTATCTATGTGGAAAATAACCCACGCTGAATATGATGTTGAGAAATTCTATCTTACCAGCCGAACGCTCCAAAATGGATGACTAATTCAGGCTGTCGAAACCCGCCCTTCCACCTGTATCTGAGGCTGCCTTTTCTGGAAAGAGCACCACATGGTCAGAACTGATGATAACAGCATGAACTTGGTTGCTTATGCAAATTTTGAAGAATAGCTACTTACACGGAGCCGATGTTGAAGATACAACTAATTCGCCATCTCCCTGGCACTGCCACCAGAAAAAACTCACAAAAATGAGGACCAGTCGGTGCTGAGACCGGATTCAAAATGAATGCACTTCCTCTAACTCCCCTAGGCCTCCATTTCAGATTTCCTATCCGCTATGTCATTTCCTATTATCTCCTAGGCTTGACATTTAATATACCAGCGCAGAAGAAATCAATTTTTGTATTTATTAAGGAATACCATTAGCTTTTAAATACAGACATAATGTCATTATTATTAAGTTAATTTATTTTTGTTCTTTTTATACAATTAACAATTTAAATTGATTGTTTCAATAATTGATATTCCTTAAAAAACATCTTTAACTTCCCAAAAATTCCACATCTCTCATATTGCTGGCAACTCAAAACAATTAATCACTTCTCTTATTGGTTGATGTTTCTTTTTAATTATAATTGGTAATTACTTCATTATTGCCAGCACTAAGAAAATATATCTAAGCAAGCAACCATTTAAGGCATAAAAGACGAGAACTTCTCAAATTGCGCAGCAACTTATTTCAGATGTTTGGCACTAGGCCTTTGTAGGTGAATACGCAATTGTAGTTATGGGACTTCTGCAGGCATTAGCCATCTGTTCCTGCGGTGTGTCGTCCGTTGTACTGGCTTGTGCAATGTTGAAAAAGAATATATCCAAGATATCCTCCCCCTGTTCCACAGATCCATGGAAAAGGCTTTCCGAGTGCGGGGAAAGAGTCACCTCATCGCACTCGTGTATAGCTCTTTGTGCATCACGCATCATGAAATCCAGTCTCGGATCGTAACCATCGAAAGTCTTATATCTCCTGTCCGTGATTGTGTCATCAATACGAAGCAGACGATATGAAGAGTCATTATCGTGTTTTTGCATCTTGGACGACTGGTTTTCTGTATCCCTGGTCTTAGAGACAGTGGTTACACGTGAGGCATTTCGGTGCTGGTCGCTCTCAGTGCCCTTCGACTCGTGCTCTATAGAAGTTTTAGAGATGTGTACCTTGGGTTTCCTTTGTACTTCAAACTGTAGCAAATCCTCTTGATACATTTCCTGTACTATTTCAGGTGCATCCGAGTACCACCACGTAAATTGTCCCATGTCCAGGATCATACGCGCATCTTGTAGGAATCCGGACCCCAGCAACGTTCGGTTCTCTCGTGATTCCGGCAGCACGACAAAAGTTGTTAAGATGTTCCGTTCACAGAGCCTCACCTTTTTTTAGCAAGACTTGACTTTTAGGAACCCCGTCGGCTAATGTCAGCTGCACTGATTCGGTTCTGAATGGATAACCTTCTTCCTTTAACTGACAGTATAGCTGGTAGGACGCTATACTTGATCTGGCATACGTTTCAATGTACGCATAACCGTGTATGTCCTTGATCGATATACATACTACGGGTCTGGACCTAGTGTCTTTAGGGTAGTTCACGCTGGCACTGCAGAAACTAACGTTTTCATTTTTAATTGGCTGTGGGCGTGGTTGTTTAGAGCAGGTAGGGCAGCTGGTGCGTACCACTCCGGGTGCACCACAAAAACAACAAATACTAAAAACACAGAATAAAATAGTTTTTTATAGATAATGGTACGGAACCCTTCGTGCGCGAGTCCGACTCGCACTTGGCCGGTTTTTTAATACATTTTCCATGTTTTTGAATTAAATAGTCCGGTAGTTTTTTTTCAATTAGTTTTATGGATAGATTTTGAGTTGTTTTATGTTCTTTACAAGTTATAGCCTAATAAGTGATATTTTCGTGATTACGTTAAAATTTTAGTGTTATTTGGGAGTATCAAATTTGTGGGAAATATTATAGGTACTTCTGACCGCTACAGAAGTTTATTTTGCACCTTGTGGGAAATATTTTTCTTCTAGAGTGATGAAAAGTTCTACTGAGTGAAAGCCAGATTGTGAACGATGCCTCGTCCTCAGGTACTACGGGCACGCGACCCCGCGCGCTGGACACGTCGCCTGACGCACCGCACCTTCGCTGCGCTGAGACAAGCGGATCTCCTGACAATGAGCATTTTAAAAGACGCGGCGGGTGAACCTTGCGGGTGAACCGCGGCGGTTGAACCGCTCAAGCGTACTTTTAAACGGCCAGAACACGCCTCTGGGCGTGACAACACTTGTGCGGGAGTGTTAATTCCGCTGTACTTCAAGGGGTCGGGGTCGTGAAATAATACTGTTTCTTAAACTGAATAAATTGGTATATTGACTACAAACACAAACTTTCATTTATAACTTCCCTATCACTTTCTACTGATTCTACTCTAATCCACTAGGAGCTCTTACTTTTGGCTTGCGGAACACAAACAAACTTGTGCGGGAGTGTTAATTCCGCTGTACTTCAAGGGGTCGGGGTGGTGAAATAATACTGTTTCTTAAACTGAATAAATTGGTATATTGACTTCAAACACAAACTTTCATTTATAACTTCCCCATCACTTTCTACTGATTCTACTCTACTCCACTAGGAGCTCTTACTTTTGGCTTGCGGAACACAAACTCGTATTTTTTTTTTTTTTTTTTTTTTATAAAGCGATTCTGGAGTGTAACTCCAATTATTGCTGGAGTTTGCCGGGGGATCTCCCAGGGGTACAAAAAATAGAACAGGGTTGCCTGCCTCCTTAGGGGGTGCAGGTCTTTTTCTCCATTTATGGAGTTTGTCATATTTGCGTAAGTGTGTCCGTCTGTGATATTATTTACTATTTCTAAAAAGAAGTCTTTGTAAGTCTGTTGGTAAGGTTTATTGTCTACTGCTGTGGGGGCGAGGAGAAGCCGAGTCAGGACCCATCCTGCTAAATGTTGTCGATGAAGTGACACCGGGAGGCTCGCTCCGGAGCCTCACCCTGCATCTCTTTGGCCTGTAAGGAAGGACTGGTCGGGGAGCACCCTTTCCGCTTAGTCTGTCTGTTATAGTCTTGATAATTATGGGGTCGTCAGTGTGTGTAACATTAATTGATGGCCCTGAAGGCATGTGGTTTGGGGGGGTCCTGGAGCAGGTCTTTTTAACCTGCAGTGTTATGGGGTCTGGGGAGTCTAACAAGATGTGACGTTGTCTCCTGCGGATGAAACTGACGTCTGGGTTGGGTGTGTAGTTAGCGGCAGCGCGGATCAGCGGGTTTGGATTGTGCGGCGCGTTATCGAAGAAGCGCCTCGAGTAATTTTGAAAAAATGCGTCAACGGTTTCGATACTGAGGTTCCCGTGTAGGTCAGCGTTCCTGATGTACCAGGGGGCGCGCCGACCATTTTACGCAGGAATCTGTTTTGCAATATTTGCAATGTATAGAGGCGCCTCTTCGACACGTGCGCAAACGCCACACTTGCGTAGGTGAATACCGGCCACAACAAGCGCGACGCGAGTCGAGAGAATCTACTCACCTCTTTCTAATTTGCACAATACGAGTGAGACAGGAGTCAAGTCGCGCGCGACACGACTTAGCAGCAAGTTAGTTAAGTTGCTAGACCATAGAGGTAGAATAGATAGAGGGAGACACATAAGTGACAAAGATGTATGCATAGGCAATACCGCAAGTGGGAACGAGATACAGTGTCATATTTTCTGTCCCTCATCGCGTATACGGATTTTTTGTTTGCCACCACACCTGTCAAAATTTGTACTGAAACTGACACCACCATGACGTCATCGATATAATACGACTAAATTATAAATGACATTAAACGTCAAGAGTGTATTAGCTTCTGATACTTCTTAATTTAGTATGGTTAATTTACCATCGTCCCTTTTGGGTATACGCTAGGACGCCATCTATATATCCTCTATCTACGTGCTAGACGTACAGGCTCTTATGTTATTAATAAGATGGTCAGACTATTCCATAGTCACCGTTTACACGAGTTTATGACATTCGTATGTTAGTGTTATCAGCTATTTAATGGTGCTGATAGATTTGAGCATTCAGCTCATGAAATACTTAAACATGAGCATTTTAGTGAAACGACAATGCTTCGAGCTTTTTGCCGAGCCGAGCAATTGGGTACTTTTCTGGGTAAAAAATATATCATTGAATTTAGTCCGTCAGTTAGATTATCAATAAATATTGGACACGTATTTTTTTAATTTGTCGATCAATCAAAAAATAATGAAGATATAGCCCGTTTAAGTTCCGCGTGACGTCACATTATGGTAAAAAGTGTACCATAATGTGACGTCACACGGAACTTAAACGTGCTGTGTCTTCCAGTGGCGGGGTGCCCATACAAGCCGATTCGCACCGGCTTGCCTAAAATATATTTTTAGGCAAGCATTATATTATACACTAAACTCTTTCATAACTCTTTTGTTCCGGGTTGTCCATCGACAATTTTCACGCGCCGCCACTGGTGTCTTCATTATTGTTTGATTGATTGACATATGAAAAAATACGTGTCCAATATTTAATAGGTGCGTCAACACGAAACTCACGCTCGCCCGAGCCCTCCGCACGCTCACCCGAGCCGCTCAGGCGAGCGTGCGGAGGGCTCGGGCGAGCCGCTCGGGTGAGCGTGCGGAGGGCTCGGGCGAGCCGCTCGGGTGAGCGTGCGGAGGGCTCGGGCGAGCCGCTCAGGCGAGCGTGCGAAGGGCTCGGGCGAGCCGCTCGGGTGAGCGTGCGTTCAGTGTGGACGCACACCGTGAAAATAGTTTTTACGTTATTCATTTGAAAACGATAAATAAATAAATAAGTACATTGCCAGTAGCATGGCGCAGCGGCCCCTTTGATTTCGCCCAAAAAGCCGACAACGCTCAAGTGAGCGTGCGGCCACACAAAACAACCGTCCACACCAGCGCGGCTCGGGTGAGCCGCTCGCCCGAGCGTGCGGACGCTCGGGCGAGCGGCTCAGGCGCGCCGTTACTCGCCGATCGACGTCCACACTTAGCGCGCACGCTAGGGCGAGCCGCGCTCGGGTGAGCGTACGTTTGGTGTGGACGCACCTATTGACATATGAAAAAATACGTGTCCAATATTTATTGATAATCTAACTGACCGGCTAAATATCATATTTTAGGAAAGTAGCCAATTTTGTAATTGTTCCGCCGCCGTTCAAACCTCTCGCTCGCCTTTCGTATTTTTTTAATATAGCCCATAAGTATATACATGCAGGACACGCAGGCGACAAGAGAGGTCGGCTGGGAGGAGGCAAGATTGCATAACGGCAGATGGGGCATTGTAAGAAGGG
Source organism: Epinotia brunnichana (assembly GCA_963854355.1). Classification (NCBI taxonomy): domain Eukaryota; kingdom Metazoa; phylum Arthropoda; class Insecta; order Lepidoptera; family Tortricidae; genus Epinotia; species Epinotia brunnichana. Next base: position 26,510,962 of record OY977944.1, read on the forward strand.
GCTTGTGACTGGTTTAAATGGGTCGTGTCATGATTAGCGGAGTCTAAAAAAGGGTGGTACCCTACCTTGGTCCATGAAGGCGCGCATGTCCGAGAGTGATGCAGAGCGAGGCCGCGGCTGGGGCTCGGAGAACTGGGCTGGAGGCTCCTCGAGTCTCCCGGTTGTTTGGAAATTATCCCATTTGGATTTGATGTGTGGGTATAAACGACTTAATCAGTCCAACATTTCATCTTGATCTCCTCGGCTCCCCTTGCCCTCATTGGAGCCTGCGGGGGGGGGGGGGGGGGGGGGGGGGGGATGGGGCGGCGTTGTGGGCATGGTGGGATTTACTGGACTTGGAGTTACACTCGTTATAATTTTTTGAGGAATGCTTGGACATTTCTTTTTGTGTATTTTTTGATGATTCACTGCTTGTTGTTATTTTATCGCGTGCTTGCGGGTCACTGAACTTTGGATTAACTTTGAGGCTGGGTTGTCACTAATCACTGACACTGAGTGTTCAGGATTGCTGGTTGACACTTTGCACTTTTTCTTCGTCATCTTGATCACTCATCCACGGAAGGAACACAGGTTGAGCGCGCACATAGTCGCGACACGGAAAAAATTACCACAGCTTGGCACACTGTGGTAATAGAATCGCGCGCGGGAAAAACCCGGGACGCGTATATATATTTTTTTTATGTATGACCACGCATAACTTTTTACAGTGTAGTTCGATTTTGATAATTCATTTTTTATTGGAAAGAGTATGCCCCGAAGTAGGTCCCATATAAATTTGGAAAAATAAACCAACCCTAAGGGTAGGAAAATAGGGGATGATTGATTTTTCGTCGGTATAAAGTTTTTGTTTTTTATTTTGAGTAATGGAGTAGCAGCCCAGTAAAATCGCGAGCTCTCTTATTTTCTTAACTGCTTCTGCGTTTTCAATCAGTTCACGGTCAGTGATCCTGATCATCGGTATATGTGTTGGTCTTTGCGGTTCCTTGAAGCCTGGATCACACCGGCGCGGCCTGCGGTGGTGGACCATAGCAAATTTGACAACTAATGACAAGTTTTCTATTGTCCGCCGCGGCCAGGCCGCGCCAGTCTGTGAGAGGCCTTAAGCGGGATACGTATTCAAATTCAAAAGTTATAAGTATGACGTGTAGACGGACTTTCCTTTTAAAATATAAATGTCATCCTAAATAATGGACTAGGTATAAAGGACCCAATTTTCTTCTGTGTACTTAATCGTATCAATCTGTAATAGAGTATAGGTTGAAACGAGACAAAGATAAGGTTAGGACTCTCGGAGATCACTTGGAGAATATTAGCCCTAATACTAATACAGTATCAAAAAATATGATGCCGGACATGAAAATAAAAAATTGCGTGATCAGAAATCGAAACATATTATAATTCCTTGATCGTAAAATCAAATAATAAACAATAAAGTACAAATAGGTTGATCCATATAACATACGACTAACAAAAGTAAAGTAAAGAAAAGACCCTTTCCACCACGTAACTGGCAAAATAAATAAAGGACCTTTCAGCGCGCACACGAAGCGTCTTGGGCTACGCTTTGCTGGTCGCAAGTTAAATTAAAACTTCATATGAAGAAAGAAATTGGCGTAGCACTTTGACGAGCCCGCGCGTCTTACGCGCTGACAGGGAAGGTTTCATTATATCTAGGTACTAGCTTTAGCCCGCGACTTCGTCCGCGTGTATCTCGTTAATCGCCTTAGAGGATAATTGCTATTAAAGTATTTCAGGCTTATGCTTTAAGATCGCTCCCTCGTGCAAAGTTTCCCCCACCTTTTCACCCCTTTTAGCGATTATTTCCGGGATAATTTATATAAATTTATATGAAATTTATAAATTTTAAACTATATCCATACCAAATTGTATCGAAATCGGATCAGTGGTTTAAATGCATGCAAATGCATAATTAGTAAATGGATTTTTTTATCAAAATCCGTTGAGTAGTTCTACTCATCACGTTAGTATGGGCAACCCGTTATCTTATGCTAATGGATTCTGTATACATAACTGACTAATTAATGGCTTACTTTTAGTCGGAATCTATTTTACTAATGTTTTTTTGAAATATTGCTGCTCAATCAATTATTTAGCTGGTCTACAATTTATAAGGCGGACTTATATTGGTTACATAGTTGATCGTTTGGGACATTCTTTGCAAATCAAGCCTGATTTCATCTAGATGTATTATAAACAGGAAAAGTCTGTGAGATTTGTAAGTTTGTGTATAATGGGTAATCTCCGGAACCGTTGGACCGATTTCAAAAATCATTTCACCAGCGTAAAGAATGAACTTTCTGAAACAATATAGGCTATGTTTTATCCCGCGGGTTTGCCTGCGTTCTTTGCAATACGCGGGTGAAGCCGTGCGGGCAGCTAGTGTACCTATAGTAAATTCAACCTTGTATGCTGATCAAATAATTTGACGAAAAACTTACTCGTATTTTTGTTGCGAGAAATTATAATAACAATAAAAAAAAAAGAATTATAATAACAGCTAACCATCCTTAACAAATCGTTTCAACAGAGTTAAAAATTTCTCACTCAGGCAAGTTTTCTTATAAAGTTTAAATAAGCCCCCATCGAAATTTAGTAGTTTTCGTTTCGACACTCGTCCTCGGTTTATTGAAGCTAGCTTTCCAGGTGCAGATATGGGAAAGTTTGATTCTTGTTTAACATTATTGATTTAGAATAACCTGAAAAATAATAATACAGAATTAATCATCCATTTTTAAAGAAATGTCTGTAAAAATACAAAACGCGACACTTCATCCTCATTAAAACTTTTATATTACCGAATCTCGTTATATTACTATTCTCTTTTAAAGGATACGCCTCATCGACTATAAAAACATTATGGTATACGTATTGTTGTTCCTGGTATCATATCGGGTGGAGGTATATCAAATTGACCGTCAACATATTTAAAGTTGAAAATTGAAACGTGCCCCCATCGCTTTGTTTGCCTTTTCCTCCTACTTCTATGGTGATATTTTTTTTATTTGCATCAGCTACGGCTTGCAGTATTATAGAAAAATAATTCTTGTAATTATAATATGAAGAGCCTGACTTGGCTGGACATTTTACTCTGCAATGCTTGCCGTCCATAGAACCCATACACATTGGAAACTGCCAGAGTCTGTAATAATCACTCGCTGTCTGCTTTAAATCTTGTTGTGTCGGTTTTTTCATATGAACATTAACTAGTTCTATCCATATGGCTGAGCATGTTGCATAGACAACGTCTGCTACTGTAGTTTTCCCCATTCGAAAACTAAAAGCCAGTGATCGAAAAGAGCTTCCCGTCGCGAGAAATCTGTAATAAAAGAAAACATAGGTATATTAGGTATATTGTATTATATTTCATTGTACATTACAGAAAGTACACTGAAGAAACGTTGGAAAGCTGTAAAGGACCACTACAGAAAAGAGCTGAAGAAGCAACCAATTCTCAGATCTGGAGCAGAAGCAGAATTTTGGGAGTCATCGTGGCAATATTTTAATATAATGTCATTTACGAAAGATGAAATGCTGCCTTTAAAAGCTACGGGTAATTTAGACACAAATGAAACTGAAGTTGGAGATAGGCAAAATTAATCGAATATGGTTGAGTCGGAGGACAGGCAAAGTCCTTAAGACTAAAGGTGCTATCGTGCTATGAATGACCCTGAATGGCAAACACATGTTTTCTAATATGTGGTAAACGGTGTGGGTCACACATATTGTAATCATTAGTCATATAAGTATGCATAAGTACCCCTTGTAGTGGCTGTTTGTTTACATAAATAAAATAAAAAAAAAGTGATTCGGACATGGTTAGATCAATGCCTTCGCCACCGGGATCTGGTGATCCTGTACCGGTACGAACGAACGATTCCCAATTGTCGTCGTCGGCCAAAAAACGTAAAAGTGACATTAATAATGATATGTTGGAGATAGAAAAGAAGAAATTAGCATTAATAGAGACGCGAATGAGAGATAAATAGTCAACATAATGAAAAAATTAAAAACGACGAGGATTTTTTATTTCTACAAAGCATACTACCATCTATGAAGAAATTAAATAACTTGCAAAAATTAAGATTCCGTGGGAAAATTAATAACTGGCTACTCGAAGCCCTTACCGAAAATGAACGTGCTTCGCAGTATAATTATTGTATCTTCCCTAATTCAAGTGAATCTAATCGTGGTTACTATACTCAGAGTTCAGATGAAATTACTCGAAATACTAGTGACGATATGTAGAGATACAGTTTTGTTCACATGGTCTCCTTCTTATTAATAAATATTATATCCTTGATACTAACATAAAGTCGATTTATTATTCACTTACCTCAGAGTTACAATTAATTTGTGTGCTGGTGTGATAGAATCTGCAGCATTGAAATTGATACTATTTAGTTTTAATATTGGCCCAATTTTCTCCAATATACTTAGTCGGTCCTAAAGTTCTGTCACAAATAAAAATAATGATTAAAACGTAAGTACCAATCAGTTATTAATAAATTATATACCAATTTAAAGTACATCTAACAGAGAATTAATATAACTTAAAATTATTCAAAATGACCTCCCTTGTTTTTAATACAGGCCAATAAACGCTGCGGCCAGTCGTCTATCGCAGCACGCACCATATTCATGTCTATTTCAGCGACTGCTTTTTTTATAGATGACTTCAGGCTCTCCAAATTTTTATGTGGTTTAGCACAGACCTTCTCCTCTAAGACCTGCCAAATTTTGTAGTCCAAAGGATTAAGGTCCGGACTGGAGGAAGGCCAATCCTCGTGTCTTATAAAGTCGATTTTTTGACGCTCAAACAAGGCTTAACCCGTAATAAGATACTCCCAACCAAACCATCACTGATGAGGGATGATGCCCATGTTGCACTCGCAGGACTGTTTTTTTTGCTTCTTCAGAGCTCGTAGCGTACACTCTATCATTCTGTTTATTATACTTTTCTTCAATATCGACATTTTTTTCGTCTGTAAAGAGGATATCGCGGTGTCGATTTTTCGCGTACCGCTTTAACAACGTTCGGGATCTTTCAAGCCTAATTGTTTTTAGACGGGCATTAAGCATGTGCCCACTATTTTTTGTATGCTCGTAGATTAAGATCTTCGTTTAAAATCTTTTTGACGGTATTCCTACTGACACCCATCTGCAAAGCCATCAACTTCTGTTTTCGGACAGGATTTCTCGCTATATGGGCCTTGATCGCTTTGATCACTGCTGGTGTTCTTACGAAGCGTGGACGGCCAGTTCTTTTTTTGTCCTCAACACTAGAGACTTCATTGTACCTATCAATAGTACGGTACACAAACCTAAGCGTTATATTTAATTTTTTGAGCAACTTGAAAATGGTACTTGGCGAGTGCCCACAGCGGTGCAACGCTAAAACAGTTATTCGGTTTTCTTTCAATGTCCACTCCATCGTGAGAAATCGCAGCAAATGACTGTTTTTTGTTTTAAAATAATAATTAAACATTCGAAAATGGAATACAAAAACATTTTCTTAAAATTATGTTCTAAATTTAAAAATAATGTGCCAGTGACAGAACTTTAGGACCGACTAAGTATAGTCAAATGTGGCCACAGTCATTCATCATTGTGTATTCACGGAATTTATCTTCATGGCATCTTAAGGTTTCGTATAAAGTGGAAAACTCTCCAAACCGTCTTCTTTGCTTCATTACGACACTAGGACCTTGTTTTGAAGAAGAAGAAGAAGAAAATAGTTTATTTCATTATAAGTTATACAATTACACAGTTATACAATTACAAAAAGAAGATTACAATTAACTTATAATGAAAAAGGTGAACACTCAGCATACTGCCAGGTGCTACTAGAGTACCCGACGCTGGTCTTCCGTGAACACCAGTAGGGAGCGCAGTTGCGCGTAGCTGCTATTAGAATCTCATAAATACTGGCGCTAACAATTACGACAGTAGGTACGAAGCGGAAATGAAGCAAGTGGAATTTAATAAGAAAATAAATATATTTTATTAATCAAACGTCTAGTTGGTATTGGCAAATTGGGATATCGCTGATGAAACATTTTACTTGCTCTGGTAGTGTTGTGTGTTTGATAGTAAAACATAACCATATCTGATCGCTCGATATTAGAAAATGGGTACGGCGGAGGCATAATTAATTTATTTTATTTTAAATCTTTGTTGACACGTTTATTGACTTTGACGTGTTGTGACATTATTACTCATAAATTATTAAGTATTCTATCAAAGAGTTTGTTTTCTAAAAAGGTGTAATATTAAAAGTAGGTTGACCACGCATTTTGAGTCAATATTAATTTTTAAATAAAAATACGTAAATAACGAATTATCTCTTTGTTTCAATTAAAATAAATACAGGTAGTATCGCAATCATTTACTGAGTCAGAAAAATAGAGTTGGGATCACGACCCCGAAATCATCCTGTATAATACAAGGAAACTATATTTTCTGTCACCTAAGTTTAGATGTATCACTAATCTGCAATACCCTAATTATGGTATCTATCCCCAAGAATAGTAGATTGTTAACCAAGGGCAGAAAGGCACCCATTACTGACGAGATATTTCTTCGTTCGAGCGCCAATAGTTAGAGTCAGAAATGGGTGACTTTCATCCGAGTTAAACACTACTTTTCATATCGAATACGAGACAAGTAAAAAAAACACAAGGAAAATTTTACAATATGTTTATTCAAAGTATACAATTACTTGAAATTAATGGAAAAATTAGAGCAATTTGCGAATGTAGATGTTGGGACATTTGTAAGCCAGTATTTGTGGTTTTAATTTTAATTTACTTATAAGTTATAATGTACCTAATTGACAGTGTATGATTAATACCAAATAAATAAATATAAATATAAATATAAATAATATTTTTGTCTGGAATATTCACATTATACGCTCCCGAGTACCCGCGTCCGAGCCAATGGCAGATAGTCTCGCCCCTTCGATATGGGCAATTTCCAATTTGCTGTTGGCTTCGGCGGCCGCGAGACGCGCGATTTCGAGCTCGGTATTACGCAATTCTAGCTCAGCCATTAGAGCGGTCATTTAGCTACTATCGTCGCGATGAATTAATGTTCGCGTACTTTGTTCCCTACTACGTTCCCTATTGAGCTCGTTCCCTTCTTCCGGTCGCGAGTCGGGCTCATTCCTATTCTGTCCCCCCGCGGACGTGCCGGGTTGGGGGGCGGGACGTTCTACACTGTTTGTATTGTTGCTCGTGTCATCGTTTTCACCTGTACCTTTGCTCCATGTATGGTGGTGGTAGTGGTTTCCCCCGAGTTCGGCGTCTTCTCTTCCGACTGCTTGGCTCTGACGCGTGTGTTGACTCCTCCGATGCCTGACATGGTGCACGAGAGGGGTTCCCTACGTTATCCTGCCTAATACCTAAGTAGGCGTTGCAAAAGACCACGCCCACTTCCTAATTTCCCTAGGCGTGGATCCTTCGGTGTACTGAATCCACCCCTGCCTTTTGGCACCGTTAGGGGACCGGGAAGCCTGTGATACTGGGTGGCTGAGTACCGAGAGCTAAGTCTACAAAGACCGAGGGCGTTGATTAATGCACGTTGCAGCCGCCAAGACACACTCGGGCTTGGCTGTTGACGCAACCACAGACAGGAATAAATTAATACTCGACTGAAAGCGTTGATTGATGCACGGTGCAGCCGCCGAGATAACGGACTTGGCTGTTGACGCAACCACAGACAGGAATAAATTAATACTCGACTGAAAGCGTTGATTGATGCACGGTGCAGCCGCCAAGACACACTCGGGCTTGGCTGTTGACGCAACCACAGACAGGAATAAATTAATTATCCACTGAAAGCGTTGATAGATGCACGGTGCAGCCGCCGAGATAACTCGGACTTGGCTGTTGACGCAACCACAGTCATTAATACTCGACTGAAAGCGTTGTTTGCTGCTCGCTGAGTTGCTTTAAATAAAATAAAATAAAAAATAAAATAAAAATATTTTATTTTAGACCAGTTTGATCCATATAAATAAATAAATAAATAAATATTACGGTACAATCTTACACAAATCAACCTAGGCCCACGGTAAGCTCAGTAAGGCTTGTGTTGTGGGTACTAGGCGATGATATATATAATAGATACATACATATAGATACTTATATACATAACATCCATAACTCATGAACAAATATTCGTGATAAATACACAAATAAATGCCCTGACCGGGATTCGAACCCGGGACCTCCAGCTTCGTAGGCAGAGTCACTACCCACTGGGCTACGGAGGCCGTTATGTGATTAGATTAGCGAGATTAGACTTAAAAACTATGTTAGAATTACAAACTAAGAATCGGGGGCATTAAATTACAGAAATGGTTTTGGCAAGCTATTGGTAGTACCAAACAGAGCGAACATTATCTCTACTTGGCGCCGCCAATAGTCACCTCCATCCAATATTTGGTGAGGGAACAGTTGAGGCGCTCGGCCAACACCCTTAGGAGGCCATTGCTGCTGCCGCGCACACGCCTTAGCAGTGATCCGATTCTTTTGCGCCTGATGGCAAAAAAGTCATCAGTACTCGCCTGTGCGAACATACCGGATGCACTGCAGTGCCTTGGCAGCCTCAACATCATCCTAAGGATGTTATTGTATTGTACGCGTAATGCGTTATAGGCCCTCTGCGTGAATTTTGCCCACAGACTGCACGTGTAGAACGTCTGACAGTAAGCTTTGAAAAGCGTCAGTTTGACTTCGTTACTACAACGTGCAAATCTGCGGGCAAGCATGTTGCCCCTCACCGCCATCGCTCTTCTTTCCCTTTCTAGGTCTAGGTCTAGGCTCTAGCTTTAATCCTCTTCTTTATTGATCCGGCTCTGAAGTACCATTGTTAGGTGTAGACTGTATTTCGTAGATTTTTCCATAGGAGTTGGGCAGGTTCATGAAGATTAAAGAAACAACTTTTGAAGATTTCACATGGCGCAGCTGGGGAATTCGTGTAGATGAGTTGGTGACCGAAGTGTAGAAGGCAGTGAATTGATGCCGGGCGGGCGGGGTATTTATACGCTGGCGCGTCCGTCATCTAGTCAGATAGGGCCCCATAATGGGCAGCCAATTACCTTTATTATACCGTGTGTATTGAGTGTGTTTTACCATGAGCCTATGATTTAAATAGTAAACTCTTACGACTAAATACATAGTTATAAAACATTTGGTAAAAATTGTACAGTGAGAAAGTAAATTAAAACACGAATAACAATCAACAAATCGAAATATCTTATACCTACTGCAGTGAAAATGAACACACACACAATTACACGTTAAATTTATTTAAATAAAACCTAAACTACAAGGTACTTTCCACCGATATAAATATTAAGTTTGCCGAATTAAAAAAGAAACCTAACGAGTATTCGCGACAAATTAGAATAAACGGTTAAATTTATCGCATCAAGTCACCAATAAGGCGTGACACATATAGGAAAACTAAATACACGGAATTGTTTTGTGTACGTGAAAAGTCACGTAATGATTTAAAGATAGGCAGGAATGGGTAACGAGCCGCAGTATGGGCGCGAATAAGCTACAAATTAAACCACGGAGGCCCGGCTTCAGGTTAAACACTAGGAAAAGTAAGAAAGGTGCGAATGATCGGCGAGCATGGAATGCGTGATGAGACGATGGATGAACGCCAATAGTTGAAATAAGATCGAGTATACGGCGGCGAGCAATGAGCCTTTTTTTCTTTAGAATTTAGGGAGAGTGATCAGAAAAAAAGCTCAGGACCGGGCACGACAGATAACGATAGCGCGATAGCAAATCGCTACCCAAAACTACATTAATACGCGCATAGAACTCAAAGAACTACGTAAAATAACTACATCAATACGCGTTTAGAACGCAAAGAGCTTCGTAGATAAAATATATATAACACCGTCGAGTAGGGACCTCCGGCAGGGCACGGCGAAAATCCTCCCGCACGCCTGCGGAAGCTTGAGGCCGTTGACTTAACTGGCTCCTGGAGCGTCAGCACCTCCAGGGGTGGGAGAGACGTGCGTCCTTCAGGAAAGGAATGGCACGTTGATCTTGATGACCGCGCCTTGTATGCCGACGGCACGCGTTGGCAGCGACAAGTATAGCGCTTGGTACGTCACCTTCGGGCATCGAGAACGGGAATGCCTCGGGGTAGTCCGCCCGGCTTTTATGCAGCCAGAATCCGGTAGCCAAACTGGCTCACAGATTAATGAAAATAAACCTGCGGCGCTGTCCCAGCGTCCGCGGAACGGTTGCTCACACAAGAGCACAGTGTTGTCCCGAATATGCGCCTCACCACGACAATAACATGCAGGGCCGATACTACAAAACTGCTCCTTCACGCACCAGGAGATGTTAATCGTTCTCTCTCAAAAAAAACCCAAAACAACCGTCCGTCTTTGACAATGCAATCTTGTTTACCCGATTGACAAGAGTCGACCAGAATCTTCTATGCATTTCAAATTTGAATCTTTAAAAATAATAGCCGAAAAATCAGCTAGTCCCTCAACACGACGTGCAGCAAAGAGATTTGATTCTGCTAAAAAAATAATGAACAAAATAAAACACAGATAACGCAATAAAAGCGAATGCAGGGAGTTATCACTGCACTACATACCTACTAATTAACTTATCTCTATTAATTTACTCATATAATACTAATGTCTAACCTAAGCTGTGTCTATCTGCGACAGTTGTGGTTTGGCGCAAGTGCTTGTATTGAAAGCAGAGCTAGCGAAGGATGGTTAGATTGAACCATGAGCGAAGCGAATGGTTCAAAAGTACAATCCTGAGCATAGCGAGGCTTTCAAGGGACGAGACGCCAACAACTTTGCTGCCGAGCGAAACACACAACTTTTCACCTCACCACCGCGAGGAAAGTTATAAATGTAATGAAAGTAATTTGGACCTTATAGGTACTTATTTTCAATAGGCTTTCAAGGCACGAGACGCCAAACAACTTTGCTGCCGAGCGAAACACACAACTTTTCACCTCACCACCGCGAGGAAAGTTATAAATGAAATGAAAGTAATTTGGACCTTATAGGTACTTATTTTAAATAAACGTTTGTTTACATCTCATCAAAATCAAAGCATTTTATAATTATTAAATGTAACATAAACATTTTCGCATCTTGAAATAGACTCCACGCTTACATTAAAAAAGTCAAAGTATTTTTGGTTAGGCACTAGGTACTCACGGGTAAACTAAGGCTCAAATACGCATATTTTACTTTTTCCGCTAACTCAGCAGGCATTAAAATTCATTTTATGTATATCTTCTGCGCTAAAATCTATAAATAACTTCCATTATTTTGATATTACTGTGGCTTTAGAAAAAAACAAAACAATGACATGTAGGTAGAAAAGTCGTCCACCAGGGAGCCTTTCGAATTTATGTTGACACGCTGAAGCTGAAGCTGAAGGTTTGGTTGGAGCACTTGGAGTAAAACTTCGAGTTTAGCAATTTACTTGATGTATATTGAACAACTGTACAACTGGACGTGTGTTCAGAGGAAGGAGTTAAGCCGGAATGATGCTGGTTTTTTTTTTTTTTTAGTTGGATATTCTATAAGCCGGGCCACGCAGGGCCCTTTTGCTCAGTGATGACTTGTAGCGTGTGTTTGCCGCAGAGGGCCAACCAATGATGCTGGAAGGACGCAGCCTCCTTTTTATATGCATCAGCCTCTTGAGTCACAATAGGATATTAGAAATTCGCAGAAATATGTGTGACCGTTTCGCGAGCACATACTTTCGATAAGCTGGTCGTAAAATATGATTTTTATGAGCGTTACGTGCTCCTGTAGTGACAGGTATTCAAATGAACCGTAACTAATTAGAATGTTCTGAACATGATGCTTACATTGTATCCTATATGCTAGGTATACTTAACTCCTCCCTCCTTAAGAGGAAAAAAATATTTTTTCTAACTATTACAATAAGGTTAGTACATAACAATTATCGTTAGTAAAATTAATATCTATGAACAAAACTTATATTGTCCCTTAAATGTATTTTATTGCCCTATTCCCAGCACTACACTGATTATCACTTCACTTTCTCTGATATTGTTATTTTAGTGCGTCGTTGGTGATGTTTACCCCTTTGTAACATGACACAAATACCAATGGTACGACACAAGTCCATAGGCTTTTGTGATAAGTCACTAAGTTGCTACCATATTTGTTTCATTTTTCTTTATAACTTCTTTGTATTCTCTTATACTTCTTTGAATTGTTCACCCAAGTAACTCGTGGACTCACAGTTATGTTGTTTCACAGTGCGTACAATAGTTACTGAGTAGACACTCAAATTCTTCTTTACCTCCTGTCTTTACCTCATGATATAATAATTAACTAGCGCGCTTGACATAATACACATTTAGTAAATGTCTTTCAATTAGAGTAGCGTATGCCGTGATTCCACGAGAATGCAATACGTCTCTTTGATTCTTTAATAGAATATAATAGATTAGAAGTACTTCATTTATTTTAGTTACGTATACCGTCCTTAGACGAGAATGCATACTAACTTTTTATTATTGAGCCTATATTTGCAGTTTTGGCAGGCCTCCTCTTTCATACGAGGGATAATTTTATTAATGAGTTTTATACACATTTATGTAAAAACGTTAATTACGACACTGTATGTCTTATACATGGAGAGGCTTTATATATACATTTACTGTATATTAAAATTTTAATTACAATTTCCATGTTTTACCTCTTTTATGAACTATTTGTTCGTTTGTTGCGCAACTAAATTACATCAAAGTTTTTTAAAATAAATGATTTATTGACGTCATTATATGTATACATTTTTATTATTACGTTTTGCCAGCGAGGGGAACTAAGAAAAATTTATTTAAGGATCGTCGTCTTGTTTTTGGTGCATTATAAAATTTATTACTTTTTGAACCTTATTAGGTCTTTTTATATTTCTTATCGGTACGGTGGTTTCTCGTCCTCAGATTAATATAGGTGCTACATTTCTTTCCGGACTCCGTATTAAAGTAGCCTTTTCATATTTCGGTTTGTCTTTCGCTAATCGTTTGTTAACCATTTTCGTATAGATTTCATCACCTTGATGAAAGTTTTGGGTAGTAGAAGTTGATTGGTCAACTTCTAAGCGTTTTCTAGTTAATTCTTTGGATTCGACCATTTTTTGAGAAATTATTTTATAAAGCACTTTAGTCCTTTTATAATGATCTTGAATTAGTTGTTGCATATATGTATGATTAAAGTTTACATCAAATACACTGCGTGCATCAGTGTGTCCAAAAACTACTTCAAATGGAGTGAAACCAGTCATGGAGTCAATGCTGTTATTATAAGATATTATTGCATAAGTCATTATGCTTGCTGCATCAGTACTTTTCTGAGTATATTTAGCTAATCTGTATACTTCTAAGAGGGTGCTATGAAATCTTTCAACTATACCCATATATTGAGGATTGTTTGGAGTACCTATATGTAGGTCTATTTTATATAAAGTAAGTAATTCTTTCATTAATGCATTATTAAATTCGGATCCAGGATCACAACTGATTTTATGTGGTAATCCGTAAATTGAAAAATATTTTATTAAAGCTTTTGTTACTTCTGGAGTAGATCTATTTGCTATTAAAATTGCTTGTCCTAATTTACGGAATGCGTCTAGTAATGTTAAATATAAATTACCATCAATTTTAAATAAATCAATGAATATTTCCTCAAATGGTTTTTCCTGTGTTTGAGTTAACTGTATCAAAGGTTTTAAGGGTTTACGATCGTATTTCATTCTTTTACATAAATCGCAGTTATTAATTGCAGCAGTAATAATTTCCTTCACATTTTTAACATAATATTGTATTTTTAATTTATTATAAGTTTCATTGATACCTCTATGACAAGTTTTACCTTCATGATATTTCATGATTATGTCTTTTTGTTCCATTTCATCCGTTAAAATAGTTACACGTTTAGTACACTCGATAAATGGTACCGATTTTTAATCAAATAGTTTGGCAATTGTTTGACTAAAAATGTCCTTTAATTGCGGTGAATTAAAGTAAATGTAATATTTTTTATTTGGATTTAGTTGTTCTTTAATAAACTTAGTAATTAATTTAGGGTCCAAAGGTAAGAAAACGTCTAGAACCTTTCCATTACTCATGATTTTCGTTTCATTACGATACCAATGGGTAAGTAAAATTTGATTAGGTTTAATATCGACTGCTTCGTGCATAATAGGAATTATAGAATCACTGTCATTGTGGCTTTCTATATCTTCATCTTCATCTTCCGAGGCACTTAAAGTGGTTTCCGAGATATTATCACTAACATCATTAATATCCACCGTAGAATTAGACTTATTTGAATGCGTGGATCGGAAGTGGACGGCATATTTTGATAAATTGGATTATCTATTGTATTAATATTTAATTGTATTCTAGATAAAGCGTCAGCATTTGTATTTTGCTTTCCTTGTTTGTATATGATTTCAAAATCATATTCTTGTAATCTAAGTCTCCACGTGTTAATTTACTATTAGGTTCTTTTAGTGGTCAGTATAAATTTGAAATTTCTTTCCATACAGGTAAGGTCTAAAATGCCTTACTCCCCATTAGACTGCTAACAACTCTTTTTCTATTGTACTATATCTTTGTTCAGCACTGTTTAAGGTACGGCTAGCAAAAGAAATGGGCTTATCACTGCCTATGGAGCCTTGAGAAAGGACTGCGCCTAGAGCTAAATTTGAGGCATCAGTCGTAAGAATGAATGGCATGCTGAAATCTGGATATTGCAAAATAGGGTGCATTGGTAGGAAGAGATTTGCATGTTTCAAATGCGTTAATAAATTCTTCGGTTTTTTCTACCTTTTGTCCCTTTTTTAACATTTGGGTCATTGGTTTGGTTATTTTAGCAAAGTCGGGTATAAACTTTCTATAGTATCCAACTAAACCTAGGAAACTTTTTATTTCCTTAACGTTGGTAGGGAGAGGGTAATATAAAACTACCTTTATTTTATCTTCGTTGGATCTTTAGTTATATTATGGCCTAAATATAATACTTCTTTTCTTAAGAATTCTGATTTATCAAGCTGAACCTTAAGATTGGCTTTACGGAGAGTTTCAAATACTTTTTTCCATCGAACAAGATGTTCCGGGAAATTTGATGAGAAGATGATTATATCATCTAGATATATAAGACAATGGGTTCCTTGAATTCCTTTCAATATATTATCCATTGCTCTCTGAAAACTTGCTGGGGCGGTTTTTAAACCAAATGGCATACGTTTAAACTCGTAATGTCCATTGACTGTGCTGAAGGCACTTTTGGGCTGGTCCTCTGGATTTATTTCTCTATCTGATGATATCCAGAAGCTAAGTCCAAGGTTGAAAAATAGGAACTTTTACCTAATTTGTCGAAAATATCGTTAATGTTGGGTAACGGGTATTTATCATCCGTGGTTATTTCGTTAAGTTTTCTATAATCTATAACTATTCGATATTTTTGTTCATTGGAGGGATCCATCTTATTTGGTATTATGTGAACCGGTGCGCTCCAAGGAGAAAATGAAGGCTGTTCAATAATTTCTCTACTTGTTTTTTTAATTTCGGTCGTCTGACTAGGAGACTGGCGGTAAGGTTTCACATAAATGGGTGCTTCATTTTTATTAGTCCTAACGTGGTTTTTTTATTTCGTGGGTGAAAGTTAGAGGAATTTCTTCGTGAAAAAATACATCTCTATACTCATAACATAATTGTGTTATAGCATCTCTTTCTTCCGAATTCATGTGATATTTCCGTAATTTTTCTAAATTACTTGTAAGAAGTCTGTTATAATTTGATCCACTTATGTGGTTACATAGTATTTTATTATCAAATTCTTTTACTTCAAAAGTTGTTGAAATATCAATGCTTAATTCTTTATCGCTCGAGTTTAATATGGTTGTTTGCGCGTAACCTTACTTGTGCGATATTACATTGTAATATCGCACAAGGCATTGAAAGTTCTTCCGAGAATTTTACTTGGTCGGTTATTCCTTCCATTTAATAGTTTTGTTGGAATAACGACTCGTTGTTCCGTACGCGGTTGTACCGTTAGAGTTAAAAGTGGAACTTTAACTGATTTAGTGTTAGAAAACTGGATCGGTATTTCTGTTTTCATAGTTTTTAATATTTCTTTGTCTAAATCAATCGTTACATTAAGTTTATTTAACAAATCTATTCCTAATAAGCCGTCGTGTCCGTTACTTATGTCGTAAATATAAAATTTATGCACAAGGTCGTTTTCATTGAATATATTAAAGAGAGGGATTTTTACCACTGTATTATGTGTGCTAATGGCATGCGTTGTGACTACGTCAAACGGTTCAATAATCTTGTATTTAGAGTAAAAAATATTCATAACGGTGGTGTTTATAAAACATCGTGAACTGCCTGTGTCTATTAATAGTTTTAAATTTAAATCTGGTATGATTATATATGGCAAGTAATCTGTTTTTATGGGCTTTGCTCGTTGTTCGAGGCCCTTACTTGAAAATTTTCAGAGTTATCTGCCCCTTGGTTTTGATTTGATGACGGTAATCCATTAAAGTTAGTTGGTTCTCGGTGATGAAAATAAAATTGACAGTACGGTGCGTAATGACCGTGTAATGGTGAGGCATATCGGTAACGAGTTTCTTCGTTTGTTCTATGAAGATTTACATGCGTATTCGTGATTGGTCTAGAATTATTACCTGGTCTAGGCCTTGGGTTAGATGTAGGCCTATTTTTGTAGTTTGATTTGGCCCTGGATTTTGGCTTTGTTGCGGTGTATTTTGCGACCTCTGAAATGGCCGGTACGAATTATTATGCTGGCCTTGTGACCTTTGAGCATTTGAAAAAGGATTTCTTGGTTGATAATAATTATTGTTATGCGATGTACTCGCAAAATGAGTTGGGTTCGGTTGATTATGTCGTTTATTAACTTGATTATGTGCCTGATGTTTGCGATTTTTGTAGTAATGCTCATCAAAGTGAGCCTGTTCTAATGAATATCGCAGTGCTTGTTCTAGTGTTGTGGGCTCCTTAATTTGTATGGCCCTCAGAATTGTTTCTGGAATATTGTATACAAATACTTCAAGAGCGGTGTGGTTATAAATGTTCATTTTGATTTGCATTGTTGATTCGTCATAACTTTCTTATAATTTAAAAAATAATTGATTTTTTATTGATTGTATGCGTGCACGAAATTCGTTTAACTTTTCCCCACTTTTAATCGTAATATTTTCTAACTCCGTTTTTAAATGTTTTCTCGTTCTTTGATCTCCAAAATGTTGAATTAGTAGATTTTTAATAATGCCCAATTTCTGGCTAAATAATCGTTTTCACTTACTAATTCTGCTGCTTTACCTATTAGTCTGGAAGTAACTACTTCTAAAATATATGCGTACCGTTCTTCAGATCCATCTCTATATTGATTGAGTACATAATCGCATTATCTAAGGAAGCGGCTTAATTGACGCGGATCCCCATTATAGTTAGGAATGATTGTCATCATTTCGCTAAGCGTTGGAATGTTTGAATTGCGATTGCCGATTGAGCTTGCTGCTTCTGGAATATTGGGTATTCCTAGAGGTGGCATCTCAGCATGATGCGCTGGATAAGGATAGGCAACTCGTGCGTACTGAGGAGGAAGATCGTGTTTGATCAGGGTGAATATGGTCCCGTTTCATCTGTCATCGTCAGTCCTATTTCGGATGCTTAAGTTTTCGCCTAATTGCTGAGCTAACTGATCGCCTTGGCGGGCATCTGCGGCTTGCGCCGCGAGCATGTCCATAATGGTTTATAGACGATACACTAGATTATTAAAAGTCAATTTGTTCTATCTTTATCGTGTGGCACTTTGAACAAGAAAGACTGAACTATTTTAATTAAATACAGAGAATATGCACAGTTAATATTATCGAAATTAACTAAAGTACAAGGACGGAACCTTAAATCGTGTACCACCTTTATAAGGACTATAGTATTATAATCGAATCCTTATAAAGGTGGTATTGTCCCCTTTGGCATAAACGTTCTATTTACACAAAATCACACACAGAAAATTTAATATAAGTATAAAATACAATAGAAATACAATACAATATGATATAAAATACAATACAATTTTGGTAAGGAAGGAACGGTGTTGGAGTGAGCTTTTTCTCTTCACCTTATGGATCCTCCCGATTCCGCTTTTCCTTCTCTGGTTATATATAAAAATGTAAATTGCTTGCTTGCTTGCGTTATAGCTTATATATTTCGCTTGCAGGTGCGTATATTAATTGAACAATTGTAGGAACGTCTTCTGATAAATTCTTGAAAGAAACGAACTTGCAGGGGCAGAGACAACAAAGGGTGGCCACTTACTTCGCTGTCAGGATACCACCTGAGGTCTTCAGAAAAATCCTACCGGCTGCGCCAGAAAAGTCGTCTACCAGGGAGCCTTTCGAATTTATGTTGACACGCTGAAGCTGAAGGTTTGGTGGGAGCAGAGTAAAACTTCGAGTTTAGCAATTCACTTGATGTATATTGAACACCTGGACGTGTGTTCAGAGGAAGGAGTTAAGCCGGAATGATTTTGAAGCATGGGAAGAGAACAGGGACGCGATTGGCATCTTCTGTGATCTGTCGAAAGCGTTCGACTGCGTGGATCATCAGACTTTGATAGTTAAATTAAACCACTACGGTATTGAAGGAAAATCACTCGACTTATTACGGTCATACTTAACAGATAGGACTCAAACAGTAGTTTTAAATAGAACTAATTCAGCAGGGTATCAAGTTAGTATAGGAGTTCCACAAGGATCGATTTTAGGACCTCTCTTATTTTTAATATATGTCAACGACCTTCCATTTATGGCGGAACAACTATCGAAAATAGTGTTATTTGCAGATGACACATCACTCATATTTAAAGTAAATAGAGATATTCAGGACACATACAGTACAAACAATGCACTCCAACAGATACAGGAATGGTTCACGGCTAACAATCTGGTGTTTAACGCCATAAAAACCAAATGTATGCACTTTAAGCTACCTAACGTCAAAGGTAGCATACAAGGATTGAAAATAGATAACCAGGATTTAGGTTCCGTCCAAAATGCAGTTTTCTTGGGTATCACTGTAGACTCCAAACTGCAATAGAGTCCTCATATTGCAGCACTGTCTAAAAGGTTAAGTTCTGCAGTGTACGCTATTAAAAAAATAAGACAGCTAACTGACGTGGCTACAGCAAGACTCGTCTACTTTAGCTACTTCCATAGCATCATGTGCTACGCTATATTACTGTGGGGCAGAGCAGCTGACATTGAGTCCATATTTATCCTGCAAAAACGAGCAGTTCGTGCAATGTACGGACTAAAAAGCCGCGAATCACTCAGGGAACTATTCAAATCAATTAATATAATGACATTGCCTTGCCAGTACATTTATGAAAACATATTGTATGTAAGAAAACACATTACACAATTTCGTAAAAATAGTGATGTTCATAAATACAATACAAGAAATAAAGATAAATTGATAGCAGTAAGAACTAGGTTAAGTAGGGTTCAGAAGTCTTTTGTGGGATTCTGTACACTCTGTTATAATAAGTTACCCAGTGCCATTACATGTATGCCCGATAATAAATTTAAGGCTGTTGTGAAACAAACATTGTGTAGTAGAGCGTACTATAGATTAGACGAGTATTTGTTAAACAAACAAATATGCTATTTATAAGATTCTTGTAATTTTTGACATTCGAAAAGTATTCTGTATTGAATCTACTTTGAATAAAATGTTTTGAATTGAATTGATGCTGGAATCAATCCGTTGTCTTCACACACTCTCTATTGTCATAGAGTGTGGCGGGTTCCATGTCAGTACATGTGTACTCTTTGGCGGTTTCTTATCGCAACTCATGACTATGAGTCGGTATTTTCTTTGGCAGTTGCCTGTATTGCGGCGCATTGGGCGGACAGAAAATTCATTTGTTCTTCGAGCGTCATTTGCGCAAATTCTTGCTGCTGTCTTTGGAATTTCTCCTCCCTGCTTTCTTCCCATGCTTTTACGCTCGAGTGTTCGGCAGGTGGTAGCTCTTCTGCTGCGGGGGCGGCAGGAGAGGGTGGAGGGGGCTCCTCCGCTGCGGGTGCGGCAGGAGGAGGGGCCTCTTCTGGGGCCTTCTTGGCCTTCTTCTTCTTCTTCTTTTGTGTCTTCTTTTTCGCCTGAGTCGAGGGCTTCGATGAAGTCGCCACGCCCCGTTGTGTGGAGGCGTTAGCCGGCGCCATGAGCGTTGCCGGCGTTGACTCGTCCACCGTAGGCGTCTCCAGCGATGCTCTCGTCACGGGTCCGTGTCGCAAGGGGACAGTGTGTGCCGCCGTCCCTGCCTTTGTGTTCCTGGCCTCCCGTTGGTAGACCGGGCACTTGGTGTTGTTGGCGGTGTGCCCGCCAAAGCAGTTCGAGCACGTCGGTTGCTCGTCCCGGGGTCTTTCACGGTTCTTGGCCGCATGCGGCCCCGCGCACCGCACACATTTCCGCGGGCGGTGGCAGCCCTGTGAGTGGTGCCGGAATCCCTGGCACCTGTGGCATTGTGCGGGGCCCTTCTTGCCCCGCCAGGCTTCAATCTTCACATCCGGACCACACAGGAGCTGCCTCAGCCCGTAGATCCCGATGTTGTCCTTGACATTCCCCGCCAGTTGAAGGAAGTAGACACACCCTCCCCTCCCCTCTCTGGCATTTATCTGCTTGACGTACTCGACAGGGTAGCCGAGCGTCAAGCAGGCGGCAGCAATCATTTCAGCAGGCGTGTCGGCGGGGAGACCGCGGAGTGACACCTTCATCTTTTTCTCCCTGTCCAATTGATATATGTGCCATTCCACGTGAACTGATGTAAGGTTCTAGGTAAATGATAGACGAGCTTCAGGAATAGTATGAGTTCTTTATTTAGGTGAACGCTGGCTTATATACACTCTCTGTAAGGCTGCGTGGTGGGAACGCAACAATAGTGCATTTACGATAATGGGTTTAGTTTAACGATGATGTGATTACTCGTGCGTAAACCATCAAGATAGGAATCGAAGGTTATCTCCCCACCACACGTCCTCCGTTTCTTTTTGAGACAAAAATGCGTAGACATATTTTTGGCTTAAAAATAACTTATATAATGTATGTACCTTATATCTATGTAACTTAGTTTACAGTTTGAAATGTGTTATTGTTAACATAATTTTTATGGCTATTGCTGACATTGCTTATGTATATATAAGTAGTGCTTAAATACGATATTTCAATAAGTACAGTAGCGAGTTAAGAATCAGTCAGTTAAGTAATAAGTAGTAAGTTGTAAGTAGCGTCCAAACGTAGGCGAGTGAGTAGTCATAAGTTGCCGTTCCGAGAGGAAGACCAGTCGCGTCGGTTGTTTTATTCCTCCGAAACAGTTGTTTTTAATCCAGAAAATGGACGTTGAATTATTTAATACCGAATTACGCGCTTTAATAAGAGAAATAGTATCAATACTTTCACAACACATTGAAAATGAAATATTAATAGAAATGAATAGACCCAAACGCATATGGGAAAGAAAGTGGATTGCTAGAAGAAATGAACGTGGTACCAGCAGTAACCTTCTAATGGAATTGTCTGCAGAAGACGCAGTTGAATATAGATATGCTTTACGAATGAGTGAGCCCTCATTTCTGTTTTTATTAGATAAAATTACACCGGCGGTTCAGAAGTCGGATACGTTCATGAGATGTGCTTTACCAGCAAAATTGAAATTACAAATTGTATTGTACATGCTTGCACACATGTTCAGAGTATCAAAAGCTAGCATATCAACGATGATTTCTGAAGTATGTGATGCGATTTATGAAGCCCTCAAGGATTATATACAGGTAAGAAATAAAAAATTAATATGTGAATAGTGTATTTATTATCTTACAAATAAACAGACGGCAGGTCATCATAATCATCATCATAACTATCAACTGCTGGAGGAGAATATACTTCTAGGTTTTCTCTATTATTGTCCATAGAAACTCCAGAAACGGAGCTATTTAAGACCACTGTTGAAGGTATATGATATGTTGCTGACACTTCTGAAAGAGAATGTACTTCTAGGTTTTCTCTATTATTGTCCACAGAAACTCCTGAAACGGAGCTATTTGTCGTTGGCGAAGGTACAGAAATATATGTCGTGTTAGATGGAGCAGGAGGGGAATAAGCTTGTAGGTTTAACGGGTTCGCTATTGAATGCATCCGAAGAGATGTTAAATAATTTTGAATATGTGATTGCGCTCGTAATGCCAGCATAAGAGGCATGGCATTCAATTGTGCAGCGACACTCCTCCCAAAAATATCGAACTCATTGTCGTTATTTGCCATTGGAGTTTGAACCATCTCTCCAACAGCTTTGACTTTGTTCACCAAACTTTCTAAGCATTTGATGTTTCTCTTGCGACTATACACAGGTTTCTTAGCAGCTTCTGTTTCTTGTATAATGGGAGTATCTTGCGAATCTTGGCTAGAACCTAGAACTACCTTGCTGGTAGACTCGTCGACACCTGAAGCGATCCCTTCCATCGCAGTCTTCGCTGAGTTCTGAAAAGTATGTTTATTATCAACATTTCTGTTCCAGGTTCCAAGCGATGAAAAGCAGTGGAAGAAAATTGAAGAGGGTTTCAAAAATAAATGGAACTTTCCCAGATGTTGTGGCGCTATCGATGGGAAGCATATAGTAATAAAGGCGCCCTTTGAAGCAGGAAGCTATTACTATAATTACAAAAATCAAAATAGCATAGTGCTAATGGCCGTGGTTGATGATGACTACAGCTTTTCATATATCGATGTAGGTTGCAACGGCAGAGTATCCGATGGAGGCGTGTTTCAAAGATGTAGCCTCAGCAATCGATTGGAAAGTATGCTACCAGAAAATCACTGTATTGTAGGGGACAATGCTTTTCCGTTGAAGACTTATTTAATGAAGCCGTATGGCGCAAGCAATAATATGACCACTGCTCAGAAAGTATTCAACTACAGACTTTCTCGAGCCCGTCGTATAGTTGAAAATGCATTCGGTATTCTTGTTAGCCGTTTTAGAATATTCGAAAAACCTTTACCATTTAATCCAGACAAAGTTATAAAAATTGTAAAGGCTTGCTGTGCTTTACATAATTGGCTCAGATATTTAAAAAACGTCGATGATTCTGTGACAATCGACGAGGAAGATATCAACACCGGTCAAACAACACTTGGTAATTGGAGAGATGTGCCAAGCGATGGTCTCATACCATTACCTAGAAACTGTACCAATCACTCTGCCGAGAGAGCTCGTAACGTGCGTGATAATTACGCTACTTATTTTGTCGGAGATGGTTCTGTGAGTTGGCAACTAAGGATGATACATTAAATATCTCATTATCATTACCTATCATGTATTTAATAAATAAATAATAAAACAGTGTACTTACTAAATTACTTTGACTTTCCTTTGGTGTCAGATTTTTATCCTTTATTACATTATGGTATATTTTGAACCATTGCAGTGTCGGTACGTAAACATCGTCGGTTCCCGCTCCACTTTTAGTAGATTCATTTATTTTTTTAAGTTCTTGGCTATATGTAGACCTGATACTTTTTATTTTCGAGACAGCTTCCTTCGGTCCGAAATCACTTATGTTCATAACCTCACAAATTTTAATAATAGCTGCATCTCTAGCTTGTTTTATACGGTAATTGTTGCATTTTGAGTTATATAAACACTCATGTTTCAAGTATTCTTGTACAAACGCAAAGGTAGTATTATCAGTCCACTTCATTTTTAAACAACACTTCCTGCGGCCGCAGTTTACAAACGCATGCACTGTACTAAACTCGCCCGTCTACATGCCGGCCAGTTAAGTTGGCGGGGAGCGGGAGACGCGAGAGGGGGGGCTACTTCGCACTAAACTGACCGAAAAATAGGATCGCGATCTATTCACCGTTTACTTACAACTTAACTTAGAACATAACTCACTTTTGCCGTTCAAACGTCAAAAGCGACTTAATTAGCCGATGTCGCAAGTTAACTCGCTACTGTACTTAATGAAATGTAAATCGGGCTTAGAGCTAGGAAGGGAGTGGTCCCTATATGGTTTGGGATGTATTTAATATCAGTGGTTTACTGTTGCAATTTTGCACTGGGTGGTCTGCAAGTTATGATAATGTTTCTTTAGTTTTATTCAGTTCTTTGTAATATCTCAGATGAACATGTCGATTCATCCCGTGTTAAGCTCTATTTACTCGCGGTGCACTTCATTTAGTGCGATGTTTGAGGTTGAGTTTTTCTATTGCGCTTGGCGTAGTGATGTATTTTTTGCTTTGTTCGCGGCTCCAGTAGGGCACCCGCTTATGTGTCATATTAACACTAGTGTAGACTTTTTTCCGGCGGTCTGTGTATGGTTGGCCGTGACGCTTCCCGATGGGGAATTGTTGTACGTAGACTATAGATTATCCGATAACCAGCTGTTTTGGATTGTTACCTGGCGTCGCGTTGAGTGGGATGCTTTGGCAGATTTTGAATAGGTCTAAAAATAACGGGAGGGTTTAGTGTATCTTTTTTTTTTTTTTTTTATGTTTAGCCTTTTTTTTTTTTTGTGTTTTTAATGTTAGTGAGTGTTAATGGTGCGATAGGTAAGTTTTTTTTTTCTTTATTATTATAATTTTTTTTTAATATTTTTTTTTTGTTATGTTTCTTATATAGTAATTTTTGTTAATGTTTTATGAGTAAAAGAGTTTTGTTCTGTTTTTGTGAACAATGTTCTCTTTTCCTGACACTAGTATTTTTACATTTTCATTTAGGTCTTGAATTACTGTGTATGGCCCCGTATATACGGTGGTCATTTTATCGCGATCTTCCTTTTTTACTAATATTAAATCTCCTATGCTATGATTAGTGGGATTAATGTTTTTATCGTACTGTAATTTTCTATTTTGCTTTATTTTTATTAAATTATTTCTAGCATCCTCTTGGGATTTTTGTAATCTATACCTAAGCTCTATTGGATATGAATTAAAATTATATATTGGGTCTATTTGACTTACAATATTTCCTGGTAAACGACATAGTTTACCGAACACCAATTCGTATGGTGTGTACTTCGTTAAAGTATGTACTGCCGTTGTAACGTTATTTTTGCCCGGGCTAGCTCAGTTGAGACTCCAATAAAGTTAGGGGGCGGTCCCCCTGCCTGTGGAGCGATTCACCCAATGGACGTGTTCCAGAATTCCCAACAAACACCCATTCAAATTAGATGTTAATAAATTTGGTCATGTGAAGAAAGTGGGCGCCTTTATGATTTATATAGTAGGTGGGTTGGGTTTGGGAAACCCCTCTCAAACGGTTCCTTAAAAAGGGGGTGGTGAACAAAGAAACGGTTGGTTCTGGGAATTTATATATTCTTACATATTCAGGGTCTTACATGCGTGATGGTTGGTTTACCAGCATTACCCCTACAGGGTTACAAAAAGCATTACATTAAACTTAGCATACCACATAGGCATCCGTATCGGTCAGGTGTCCCCTCCGATAGATAAATCTAGTTTGTTATATGATAACGACCTGGATATTAAGTTGTACAATATAAGATTGGCTTATTCCATGAACCTTACTAAGAGCCAGTAGGTGTGTGTATGTGTGAAGAGGTGAATACAAAATTACTCACCCGGAGGAAATCTTTGACAATGCACTAGCCTTACAGTAAGCGGGACCTGTCCCGGACGTTTGTTATAGAGTGCAACGCCGGAAGAGCTCCGCGGAACGGCTACACCTTCACGACCAACATCTCACCGGTCCCAGCCGAGAGGAACCTCCTTTCCTTCAGCCGGAGTCGCCGATTAACGACCCGGGGTATACGAAAAACCCTTAAGTAAAGGGTTTCTGACAGCAGAGTTTTAACCTGTCCTGTAGGTTATACAGTCAAAGGGTAGGCCTTTCGTAGGCTCCGCTTATTAGGTACATTTAGTGTAGTTATATCAGAGCTTTGATCGCTTTAACGTCAGGCATGATCAGCGGACGGAGTTAGCTTGGTGTGTTAAGCCATAATCATGGCCAAAACAAATAGCCTCGGCCGTCGCCGCTAACAGCGCATTTAATTATTCCTTTTAGTCCAAGACGTATTATATAGATTTTATCGGGATGTTTGAAGATTAAAACTCCATTCTATCTCGCCAGCCAATATCCCTCCATTTGACAGCTCCACTTTTCTTTATTCTCTCCTATGTTGCCAGTGTAAAAATAATATCTCGGGCATCCATCCGACCATAAATATAATGATTCTACCATTTTGTAAAGGACTGGTATTCGGTATTCTGTTTTAAGTCTTCTTAGGTATTCTTTACAAGTTGAATATAGACCTACAATATTTAATATGAATGAGAGGAGACTATGAAATTAATCCGAAACAAATACTTCTTTGAGAGTTGCCTGTTGTGAAAAGAATGAATATAGGCCAATGTTTAGTCTATATATGGAGTGCCTTAGGGTGCGTTCAAAAACGGATGTTACACCGTATTATATGAAAAACACCAATATTGCAACCAATCGGACCACTGGTGTGCCTGATTGTTTGTTTGTATTCTAAGATAAGCTCCTAATGATTTATGTGAATTTTCTAATGATCCTAGGCTTTCATGGTGGTAAGCGGTCGATTGCAATTGATTGATTTTCAAAAGTTGACAAACCTCGCTCATAGTTGACGAAATGAATTCCGTTCCTCTATCCGTACCGATTTCTCGGGGAATTCCATATCGCAGTATGAAATTTTCTACAAATGATCGCGCGACCGTGGTTGTCTCCTTATTTAGTAGTGGGTAGGCTTCGACATATTTTGTTAGTTCGCATTGTAATGTTAATATATAACAATATCCGTTTGCATCTTTTGGCAGAAGTCCCACTAGATCTAAAAATAACTTGTCAAAAGCTGTCGTTGCCGTACTAGTTATACATAGTGGCTGTTTTGTGTGTGTGTGATATTTTTGTTTCTGACACTTATCACATCTTTTGACAAATTGATGGATATCGTTATCCATTCCCGGCCAATAATAGTAACGTTTGAGTTGATTGGTCATTCTTCGAATGCCGGCATGCCCACTTGTGGGCAATATATGGAAATCATTTAATATTACTCGCCTGTCATCCTTATCATTTATTTTCGTGACACCTTTTATTATACATATTCGGGGTCCGGACCCTGTATTATTGGTATGCATGTATTGTGCTAGCTGTTTAATTATTTGTGCGGTGTCATTATTATATAGTATGCATACCTCTTTTATTCCTTGTGTCTTGCAAAATGTACCTAATGCCGCCGCGGGAAAAGCTCGTTTCGATCGCGGTTGAACATAGGTTTTGGGACACAAAATCTGTAAAGATGGCGAGTAAAATATCTCATTATTTTTACTGGTTACACCATCTGATTGTTTTAGTGTGTTATTGTAATCTTTTTCATTAAAACTTAATTCTGGCATGTTATTAGGTTTTTTAAAGATTTCCACCATTGTTGGGTGCGCATTCCCGTCATGGTTAGAAACTTTAGTTGTGGAGTCGTTTGCCTTTTTTTTTGCTTCCATTCGTTCCTTTTGTGCTCGAGTCATTACCGATATTACTTGCTTTGTCATGCTTTTTAGTTCTTCGCTAGTTATTTCGATCCTAGACAATGCGTCGGCCGCTACATTATCTTTTCCTTTCAAATATTCTACTGTAAAATCGTACTCCTCTAAACACAAACGAAACTTAGTGAGCCTGCTCGATGGATTATTCATGCCAAATAAATATATTAGTGGGCGATGGTCCGTTATTATTCTGAACCTACGGCCATATAAATATGGTCTAAAATACTTTTACCACCCAGACCACAGCCAATAATTCTTTATCTGTGGTAGGATTTTTTTTTCTGCCTTATTTAAAGGTCTGCTTGCGTATGCTACTGGTAATCCGTTTTTATTTGATGATAAACTTCCTACAGCTATGCCCGAGGCGTCCGTGTGTATCACGAACTCGTTATCACTCGAGAAGTCCGGGTATTGTAAAATTGGTGGGCAAGTTATTGCTGTTATTAATGTTTCGAATGCCGTTTGGCATTGTTTAGTCCAATTAAATTCTATATATTTTTTAAATAAATTATATAATGGATGTGTAATTTCTGCAAAATGGGGTATAAATTTTCTATAATAATTTATGAAACCTACAAAACGCCTGACTCCGTCAATGTTGTTTGGTATTGGATAATTTTGCACTACATTTATTTTTTCTGGATCCGGTTTTATTCCTTCCGGAGTTACTACATGTCCTAAATATAATATTTCCTTTTGGAAGAAGTTACATTTTAATGGATTTAATTTGAAATTCACTTTACGTAGTCTTGTAAATACGTCTATGAGGTTTTTATTGTGTTGTTGTAAGTTTCTGCCCATGACAATAATGTCATCTAAATAAACTATACATTTTATATAATTTAGACCCGACATAGCTATAGTCATTGCTCTGCTAAACGCATTTGGTGAGGTCTTGAGACCATTGCTAATCTTTTCATTTGATAATGTTTATCTGCGATAAATGCTGTATATTTTCTACTTTGTGGATCGAGTTTTATTTGATAATATCCTTGATTTAAATCTAGGGTGGTGAAGTACATTGCTCCCGTTAATGAATCTAGTATTTCGTTAATATTTGGCAATGGAAACTTATCGTTTTCAATGACTTCGTTTACCTTTCTGTAGATCACAAGTCTCCATTTTTTTTCTTTACTTGAATCCGATTTTTTAGGAACAAGGAGTATTGGACTTGCCCATTCTGACTGTGATTCCTCTATAATATCATTTTCTAGCATCTGCTTTATTTGTTTATTTATTTCCGGTCGTTGCGAGTGAGGTAACCGATATGGTTTACTGTATACTGGCGATGAATTTGGTTTTAAACGTATTTTTTGTTCATATAAATTCGTGGTATTTAATGAGTCACCTGGCAAGTGAAAAATGTCGGCAAATTTTGCGCAAATGCTTGCAATGGAATCGTTTTCTTCTTTATGTAATTTTTCCATGTTTAATAATAAAAATAATAATTTTACTCGTACTGCATTATTTTGATATTTTTCAAATGAGAAACATTTGTATTGGTGTGATGGTCTTATTTGTGGTGTGAAACCATTTAATGTTACGTCTTTCGCTACGTGTGTTTAACACCCTAACGGTTATTTTACCATTTACACTTTTTGTTAATGTATTTGCGACAAAAATTCCGTCACCGATTTCACTTGATAAAATTACGCAGTAATTTAAATAGTTTGTTGAGACTTTTATTATTGATTCAGTTCGTGCTGGCAATGTTATTTGATTTGAATTTATGCTTTGATTATTTTTGTTTTTTATATTTAATGGTATGTCATATAGTTGGTTATTTAAATTTAAAATTATAATTTCCTTTTCGAAGTCTATGCGGCATTTATATTTTATTAAAAAGTCTTGTCCTATTATTCCATCGACTTGTAATGTTAAATTTTCGAAAACATGGAATGTATGTTCGAATGTTTGTTTTGTTATATTTTTTAAATTTAAATCAATTGTTCCGTATGACATTATTCGTCCTCCTATTCCATTTATACATGTATTTTTCCGGGTAATATTTTTTCCGGTTGAAATTGCAATATCGTGCTTTACTGCGGACAAAGACGCACCTGTATCAATTAACCAATTATATGTTTTGCCTTTTATTTCTAATTGCACTGAATTTAAATTGTTATAGGTAAAAATATGATTTTAAGTCTCGAAAAAACTGCATTGCGGTGTCATTTAAAGGTTCTTGTTCTACTACGTTTATTTGGTGTCGATTATTTTTTGTATAGCCTGGTCGACTACCTCGACCGAAGTTTGAGTACCTCGTTTTATACGTACCACTCGTATTATAACGCGTTCCATTTGTTTTGTTTTTTGTATACGTATTTTGGTGTGGACGCTGTGAATAGCGTTCTTGGTAGTTGCCTCTGTACGGTCTTTTATTGGGATACATGCCCCGTCGCATATGTAGGACTTGTCCTTGACTTGTCGAGGCGTAAGTCATGGTGACTTCCTGATCCTTCGCTCCCTGTATCGCGTCTTTTAACGAGTTGTAACCGTGGGCGGCGATAATTGTACTTAACCTTTCGTTGCGTAATCCGTCGGCAAACTTATGTATCGCGGTCTTTTCATTTATAGGCTTTAAAATTTTGTAAGCCTCGGAATTATTATTCGCTTGAGTTATTGTTAAGTTGACTAATAGGTCTTCTAATTCTTGGCCATAATGCTCAATTGACCTACTTCCTTGTCTTGAAGACATCATTTTAGTTTGAATTGCCGTAGCTGATTTTTTTGTTAATAAATGCGTTTTCATGTCATCTACTAAATCTTTTATTGTGTTATATGTATTTGATAATCTAAGTTTAGCACTTTGTGTTAGTCGTGTTTTAATACGAAGTTGATTAACATTTTTTTTTCGGCTTCTTTTACCATTGTGTCATATAATTCGATTGCGTCTATTAATTGGTTAGTGACGGTCTCGGAGCCGTCCATTGTTGGTAATAATGATACCGCGGTCTTTAGGTCGAAATTATCGTGGGTAGACATTTTGGGTTGGGGTTCTTCGTTCGTGCTGTAATATTTAATTATTTTGCTATATATCTCTTCTATTTTTTGATAATATGCTTGTATTATTTGACTGTCCTGTAAGAATATCTGTGATTTTTGTATTTTTTCGCTATTTATTTCGATATATTTTTCGTATTGTTCATATAAAGCATTTACTTTAGCAAATTTTTCTAGACCGAGTTTTTCTGTTCTACGTTGTGGTCCTAGTTTTCTTATATCTTCATTTAATTTACTTAATTGCTCAAATATTTTTTGAATTTCGGACATAATTCATTTTAAACAAAATAATATATATAGTTAAATGTAAATAGTACCCCGGTTTATGTTGTTGCTGACCTGCGATGATCTTCTTTATTCGGCGTTCGGCTGGCGCATCACTGCTGCTTGATTTTCTTTGGCTTCTTTATACGGCGTTCGGCTGACGCATTACTGCCGCTACTGCTTGGCGCTCGATTTTCTTAGTGAGGCATTTATGTACCTTCTTCCATATGATGTAGCTGCACCCGATTGCTACCAGTATCATAACCGTGATGGTTAAGTAGTTGGCCGTTGAGTTGCTGGCCACGAAGTCGGTTTGTGCTGGCTGCGCGCTGTTTCCGGCTCCGTTCTGTGCGATGATGACCTCTTCTAATTTTTGCTGAGTTTTTTCGCACTGGCTGCCCATTTTTCTTATTTCGTGTGGCGCGGCGCGGGTCGTGGATTGAGTAGTCCGCTACTATTGATAACTGCCATGAAGAATTGTTCGAGGCGCTGCGTTGGTACAGGCTGGAGTCGAGGCTGCTTGCAGCCCGACTGGCTAGTCCGCCGCGAGGCGACTAGCCCTGGCTAAAGGTCGCCATTAACTGATGTAAGGTTCTAGGTAAATTATAGACGAGCTTCAGGAATAGAATGAGTTCTTTATTTAGGTGAACGCTGGCTTATATACACTCTCTGTAAGGCTGCGTGGTGGGAACGCAACAATAGTGCATTTACGATAATGGGTTTAGTTTAACGATGATGTGATTACTCGTGCGTAAACCATCAAGATAGGAATCGAAGGTTATCTCCCCACCACAACGGCTTCTCCTGCTTTTTCAAGTGCGTCCAGGCGGCGCTCCACCGTGCGGTACTCCCTCTCGCTCCGCGGGGTGAAGCGCAGGCCGCTGCCCATCGCTTTACAATTGGGGGCCTCCCCCAACTCTTGGGCGATGTCCTCCACGACCCTGACCCAGTTCGGCAGTACTGGGGCCACGATCGTGGGATATCGAGGCTGCGGCGGCTTTTTCTGTAGTTGTGCTTGTTGTGGCTGTGCGGCTGTCCCCGCGTCCGACTGTGAGGCGGGCCTGGAGGCAGTTGCGGCGGTTGCGGCAAAAGGTGTTTTTGCCGCGGTCTGTTTCGGCGGCTGTTGCGCCCGGCTCGTTGGAGGGCGGGCGGTAGGCGGCGCGACGTCGGTAGGCGTCGGCTGGGCGGCATTAGGTGCGGCGCGGTTAGGCTTCGTCGATGTCGGCGCCGTAGGAGGCGCTGTCTTGTTTTTGTTGGCGGTCTGCGGCGAGAATAGGCTCCGCGCAGCAACCCTCTTTCCGCCTTGCACTTGCGTGCTCGGTTTCAAGGTGGCTGCCCCGGGTGTCGCGGTGTAATTCGCCTCCCTCTCCGTCTGCGATTGCGAGGGGGCGGGGGCGGGCGTCGATAGTAGGCACGCCCGCTTGGGTACCTCTAGGCGTTCCTGCGAGTCCGGGCTGGGTCTTGGGCGCTTTCCCGGCCTGAGGGCGGCCGGGTGGGCCTTCAAGAAAGTAATTAGATTAGATGTGGTTCGGGCGCATCGGAATGTGGAACTCGTGGATAGTAGGTGTTGTTGTTGTATTCGAAGTTTCCGATTGCATTAATAGCGTTAGCTATTGGTCCGAAGTTGACGGCGTTCCCGGCGACTACTTCTCTCTGTTCTAGAGTAAGTCCGGGCCGAGCGAAGTCAGCATTGTCACTATTATACGGTAATACCTGCTGCTTTTGAACAGCTATGCATCTAGCCTCATGTTGAGCTAGAGATACCCTATAGTGATCGTAGGGTGTGCAAGCAGGTAAATTACTCAATAAACGCCGCGTCCTCGGGCAGCAATTCGACATCCAGTCCCAAATAATGGCTGGAAATGCGGATGTACGCGGCCATCCAGGCCTTGAAGCCCGCCGATGGGAGTGCCGCCGCCATCATGTATGTGATCAACTGCGATCGAGTCTGATCGCAGTTCATCCATTGGGGAGGCTTCCTGGGCGGGCGACACGGGCGAGAAAGGGCGCGCAGTCGGTTCAGGCAGCTCTGGTTGCTCGACGATCTCAGTATCGGCATCCATGGGCTGCTGCGTGGGTATTGTTGCGCGCGAAGTGTGGGCCTCATCTCCGTCGTCTGAGTCGAGGCGGACACTGTCGCCGAGCGATCCTATTTTGCTCCACTGCGGTGGACTGCGATGGGGCTGCTATGTTATGGGCGTTCCGCGCCGGCTACGCGAGCCAGGCCGTTGTATTTCTCACCTTTTGATTGGAAAAGGCAACGAAATTTGCGAGTGATAGTATGCGTCCGAAAGAGGGTGCGACTCCGTAGGCACTCTTGTGATGCTGGAAGGACGCAGCCTCCTTTTTATATGCATCAGCCTCTTGAGTCACAATAGGATATTAGAAATTCGCAGAAATATGTGTGACCGTTTCGCGAGCACATACTTTCGATATGCTGGTCGTAAACTATGATTTTTGTGAGCGTTACGTGTTCCTGTAGTGACAGGTATTCAAATGAACCGTAACTAATTAGAATGTTCTGAACGTGATGCTTACATTGTATCCTATATGTTAGGTACCTATTCTTAACTAGGTACACGAGTTATTTCTTAAATTAACTTTTTAAACGGTGCGTTCCAAATTTGCACAAAGCGTAAAATTTTGAAATTTGTATTGTATTTTTATAAGTCAGTCTAATTATTGAGAATATATGTACTTCATTAAGAAAGTTTCCTCTACATACGAGGTTTAACCTGCTACGGACTACGGCGTAGCGCTACGAGATTAGCCCGGCCGTGAATGTGACTAAGTATTATTAAATTATTTTATGAAAATAATAATAATGAATTATTAGCATAACACCATAAGTTTCTGAACGCAGGATAATGAGCTCTCATTCCTATAGAAAAAAGTTGGATCTCGCGATAGAGCGTCACGTTCGAAATTCAAAATCTCTTTCCACGCTAGCGGATATAATGGACTTTTGCACGCAGATTGTGAGCGACAAAGCAAGCCTTTTCGGGCCGGTGAGGTGAAAAAGTGTTTTGTTGTTTTTCTATTGGTATTTAGAGAAGTCAATTATTCGTTACATAAAAGGCAAACCATTTTTCTATCACCTGCTGATGGAATTTGATACGTACCTATACATCTGTATGTTAGTTCGATAACAATGCAAATGTTGATATGTTAGATGAATTTTCCGATAATTTTATTTTTTTTGTATAAATATTTCCGATCGCCTTTCTTTCCAGTTTTACTATTTCCTTATATAAAACTTTCGGATCGCCATTTTTCCAGTATTACTATTTCTTGTATAAAAAATATGAGAAGTGCCAAAATATCAAACTCCAATTTAACCGTGCTACAACGCGAGTGAGCAACATTTCGAATGTAATATTTTCTATTGAGAATATAATATATAAGAAAATATCCGATTTGGTAAAACGCTAATAAGATATTTTGCGAAAAGTAAAATATACGCATACGAAAAAGTTCGTATGGAAAATCATGCGACTGGAAAAAAAGCGATCGGAATTTTTTATACAAGAAAAAAAAAAAAACTGGAAAAAGAGATGTCGGAAAGTTTTATACAAGAACATAAAAATACTAGTGTTATATTCTGTGACATTACATTATCTGTGGCATTGCGGGCTTGCGCTGTCTTATGCAATGGCTGCCGAAGTGCGCATTACCACTCTAATTGTATTTAACGTTACCATTGTATTTAACATTGCCAAGCAACAAATAAAGGTAAATCAGAAGTACTGAGTGTTATTACGGCCCGGATATTACCTATCCTAACAATTAGAAAGAAAGACGATCGGAAATATTTACACAAGAAAATAAAAATATCGGAAAAATCATCTAACAAATCCAAATTTTTACTTTGTGCACTAGACCTAAAGAATAAAGTGGCATTTATTATGTTTATAATCACACAGACAAACTGTTCCGACAGTTTTGTGAGACCCAGTTAATGTACCCATGTTTATATGACTCTGTTTATTAAATAAATGTAATAATAATAATTTGGCATTTCAAAAATCTTACCTCTCCAAGGCAGCCGACAACAAATCTGCCACGCGCCTTATTTCACTGAGGATGCCCCTTATTAATTCATAAGTCTTTATGTTGCTTTGTACAATGCTTCGGCGGGCGTCTAACATGGACAATGGCGACGCACGTGCAGTATCGCCGCGACATCGACGGCGTGGCCGAGCCGGCGCTGCAGCAGCCGGAGTGTTATTTGCTTCGGCCGGAGTTTCCTCCAAGTCCGCGGCCCTTATGACGTTGTAATCCTGCGTCTCCTCCTCCGGAGCTGGTTCCGGGTTTGGGTACGCATCCTCGTTCTCCGGCAATGGAACTTGCTCCAACGATACTTGTTCTACCGGTTGCTAAATAAAAAGAGACGAAAATTTCATATAACCAATTCAAGAACAAATTAGAAAAACACATTTGTACATAACTGCTACTTAGAAAAGTTGAAAAACCCCCGGCATTTTCATTTCAAAGTTCAATATCTCAAAAACGGCTGAATAGATTTTGTTGAAACGTAGCTAAGAACCATCTCGATCGCCTGTGTCAAGTGTGGACGAGACTTTAGCATGTGACATAGTGAGTGTGGTGTGTAACCCGGGGGGATTGAACAATGCTGAAGAAAACGAGGGTAGATTCTCGCCTTCGCCGCTTGCGCATACCAGCCGAGCGAGCAGGGCGCGGGCCCGCAGTGCAAAACGCACCGGCAACGCGTGTGGTCATGACTAGGAACCGTGAATCGGTTCGAAACATGTCGAGCGATACTCGACCTAAAACTATATTCCTAACTAGCTTCCAGTGGCGGCGAGTGAGAATTTTTACCGGACAACCGGAGCAAAAAAAGAAGCTATTTTTTTATGATTTACGAGTTGGTAATATACGAGTATAGCAAGATATTTTAGGCAAGCCGGTGGGAATCGGCTTGTATGGGCGCTCCGCCACTGCTAGCTTCTGCCCTCGACTAGGTCCGAGTGGAACTCGTTTATATCGTAGCTCCATATAAACTTTCACCCCCTTGATTTCAGGAAAAAAACTTTTGCAATGGGAAGGCATAAAAATATAGATAGCTTCTATCTGAATCGAACGCATAGTAAAATACCTAAGCAATTAATAAGAGATAATGCCAACTTAATTATTCTGTTTAAACAAGATGATATCAATTTGCAGCATGTTTATGATGAACATGTAGGAAGTGATATGTCGTGGAGTTCTCAGTTTCGTGAAATGTGCGGACAAGTATGGAACGTGCCGTTCGACTACTTAGTTATAAATAAAGATTGTAATAGAAATTCCGGATGTTATAGGAAAGGTTTTGATACATTTTATCATGCTAGATTAATTGGATACATAAAGCATAGTATTTATTTAAATAACTTATTACTTAAAATGGAACCGCAATTCGGACATGAAACATAAAATTAACGAAGAGAAATTATTTAAACAAAAAGTACTCCAATCTGCTGAAGCAGTAAGAAAATAAGTTAAGCTCATTCGTGATGTTAAATCAAACGATAATATAATGCTGGAAGCAATGTTGAAACCAATCACAGGTAAAAAATAATAATAGTAGTAATGATGGTAACAATCTGAACATAAGTGACACGGAGTTTGATAATAATAGGTTGAAATGGAACAAGCCAGTAAAAACATTGAAATATAGTTCTTCTGAAGATGGGATGAAAGAAAGTTTAGATAATAAAACATTACTGAGAAATTCTTCTGAATCTGAATTAAATGACAGTGATTCTAAATCTAATGAAAGTGATAACCAAAGTGATTCTGACACAGCAGATAATGCTTCATTTAGGACTATATACTCGTACGCTTCTCCTCGTGAAGATCCTGCTTGGTAAAAACAATATTTTAACATGAACATTCCATTTGGTGTACGAAATGAGCGTGGTAAGCTAATGCTTGGATCTTATCCGATTTCTGTGAATGATGACCGACTCATGATAGGCGAAGAAAGCTTTTTTTTTAACACAAGGCTTAAATGATTTATTGTTTAAAAAAGTACCTAACTTAAAATTAGTAACTGAAGATGATATACGATCATTTAAAACGTTGTTATTGAAAACTAATGCACAATATGCACATAGACGTGACTTCGATCCGAATAAGCCGATAAAAAGCAACAAGGGCATGAAATATTTATACGTTCTTAAACCTCTTTTCAAATTATCCAAGCAACGTACAGTAAGCGAAGGATTATATATATCCGGCAAAGGTTTGCCATCAAAAAAAAAAGTAAAAACAGACATCTCATATATATTGGGATGATCCAAACGAATTAGTAAAAAGATTAAAACTGCTTATTGCGTCGCGTGACGCTGGCAATACAGGGTTAGGTAACGAAATCATATCTATCATTGAAGAATTACGTGAAGCAGGCTTAACAAATCTAAATATATAAAAGAAGAAACTGACTGACTGACTGACTGACTGACTGATTAACAACGCACAGCTCAAACCGCTGGTTCTAAAGATTCCAAATTTGGCACGTAGGTTCCTTATAAGGTTTTTCAAAATTCATCCTCTAAGGGGGTGAAATGGGGGTCCAAAGTTTGTATGGGGAAACAAGATTAGTCCGACTATTTTATTCGAAACTTCACACGAGTATTCCTAACGATAAATGAGTAAATACGTGTTTCAGGATTTTTGAGAATTCAACCCCTAAAAGGGGTTTACCTAAAAGGTGGTGACAAAGTCTGAAAATCAACATGGGTCAAATTGTTTGTATGGTTTTTCGGGTCGCTGATTACGAAAAAAACAACGATTTTAAAATCCAACGTGGCGGACGTAAAATACCATCTCCCTGTTAGGGTGCGATGCGGTTGAAATGTCTAAATATCAAAATTACTGTCGTTTTATGGTTCTTTGTGACGCTAATTACGAAAATGGCATCGATTTTGAAATTTAATGTTGTGGACATGAAAATTCTTGAAAATATTTAGTGTTTAGGTATATGTAGAGTCGACATGTAGAGTCTATATAGTGTAAACCAATTTCAGGGTTTTTTTTAAATCATTCCTTAAACAAACATTTACATTCTACGCGGACGAACTCGCGGGCAAACACACATACATACCCATAGGATAAGAGGGGTGGTGGTGTGGTGTGGGGGAAACTACCTGCATCCGTAATTAATTAGTACATTCAAGGTGCTGCACGAAGGTGGTTGTCTGCTTGCTTTCGATAAGTTTAGGTTTACATTCTAAGTGAAATGCAGAAAATCGTAAGTACCTACATACATATATCAACCTACGTACGTTCCTCAATTATTCACTTGATAACATGTAATATAATTGATAAATATTAAGAACATAATATTCTGTGTATGCATTAATTAACGTTACAAAATCTTCTTTTGCAGCCAGAAAACACAATTCTAATAAAGGGGTTAAATAGGGGTTCAAAGTTTGTATGGAGAAAACTTTATTTTCTGAGCAAGAAAGAAAGAAACATTTATTCGAGACAAACAACACACAGCGTTTGTCACGAAACGGTTCTATCTCAGCATAATGCTGGCATTGCTGCCAGCGCTGGTCTTCCGATAGAACCGTCGAGTGAGTCAAGAGACTTAAACTTTGTGGAAAGATTAATTATTAGAATACAAATAAAGCACTTTCAGCGTTTTGGAAAATGCCACCCCTAAGGGGGTTAAAAGCGGGTGCAACTTTTGTAAGGAGGTTTTTTTTTTTATTTTAGCTAGAGACTTAAAACGTTGTAGAAAGCTTACTTATTAAAATAAAAATGAAGAACTTTCAACGTTTTGAAAAAAATCCACCCCTAAGGGGATTAAAAAAGGTTGCAATGTTTTTATGAGGAAAACTCTTTTTTGAGATAGAAGCTTAAAAGTTTGTAGAAAGATTACTTATTGAAAAATAAAAAGTACTTTCAGCGTTTTAGAAAATTCCACCCCTAAGGGGGTTAAAAGGGAATGCAACATTTGTATGGAGGCAACGTTTTTTTTAGCAAGAGACTTAAAACTTTGTAGATAGCTTACTTATTGAAATACAAATAAAGAACTTTCAGCGTTTTAGAAAATTCTACCTCTAATGGGGTTAAAAAGGGTTGCAAAGTTTGTATAGAGAAACTCTTTTTTGAGATAGAAACTTAAAAGTTTGTAGAAAGAATTTTAGAAAATTCCACCCCTTAAGGGGTTAAAAAGGGGTGCAAGGTTCGTATGGGAAACATTGTTTTAGCTTCGAGACTTGATAGTTTGTAGAAAAAATGCTTATTACAACAAAAAAAAACTCTTCTCTCCTTAATTTTTCTCTGAAAAGCGTTAATAGGGGGTTCAAAGTTGGTATGGAGAGTCAGAAAATTTTAAAGTATCAGATTTGTAACTTCGATCTTAGCCTGTTTGCTAAAAGACTACAAAATTTCGGAGACTGTTTGCTGAAAGACTACAAAACTTATTTCAGCGTTTTTTTTTAAATTCATCATCTAAGAAGGTTAAAAGGAGTTTGAAGTTTGTATAGAGAGCAAGACATTATTAAAGTAAGAATTTTCTAACTATGGTTTCAGATTTATACTATGAGGGTTCAAAAAGGTTCTAAGTTTGTATAGAGAGAAAGACATTTTGAAGGTAAGAGATTTGTAACTTCGGTTTTAGACTGTTATACTAAAAGACTAATTTAATTTTTTTAACCGACTTAAAAAAGGAGGTTATATGTGCCATTGTATGTTTTTTTTTATGTAGTTTCGCCGATTTCTCCGTTAATTGTGGACCGATTTTCAAAATTCTTTTTTTATTCGAAAAAGTATACTTCCGAGGTGGTCCCATTGTCACCAAATCAGGATCTGATGATAGGATCCCAGGGAAATTGAGGGCAACCCTCATATTTTATAGGCACGTATGTAGGGATTTCGGTATGTTCTATTGTAATTCGTGTATTACCTTCGGAAATTGCAATTTCGGTGAAGTGGAACTGATGATGAAGACCACAGATGACTCATGGAACTCCTCAAAGATGTAAAGTATGTCAAAGATTCTGACATGATTCCGTTGAAGTAGCAACTCTTGAAGTGTTAATTCTGAGATCCTTTAGGAATCGACGGAACTCCTCAAATATTATCAGCCCACAGATAGGGAATTGGGTTTTTTCTGTAATAATCAACGCATTTGCTCTCGGAAAGCAGTGCATGTGGTAAATTGGAAAGGAAATGTTCATATACCTATGTGGCTTGGCGAAGTACTGAATGGAAGTCGGGTTAAACTTTGTTTTTAAAGTAATTATTTTAATTCATTTCTTTAAGTTCTTAAACAAACATTTAGACGATAACATGTTCTACGCGGATGAAGTCGCGGGTAACAGCTAGTAATATATAAATGAATACTCTTTTTTTTCCATCAGTTGAAGTCTAACTTTCCAGTATAAAAATGAATATAGACAAATTCGGTCACCATGTTCATAAACGCTTGCGTAATGGTGAAATCTCTGAGCTCAAGTCCAAGGCTTTACTCCGAACAGAAGCAGGACATTTTGATTTGAAATCTTTAAGGTTAAAAAGAGTTGTTAAATCATTGTCTTCTGATGATGCAGTTAACAAGCAGTACGTTGACGAATTCATTCAAAACATGTACGAAAAAAAGTATATTGACTCTTTGTTTAACACAATAAATAATCAAAATCAACAACTCGTAACTCAGTTAAAACTGAACTTTTACACGAAGAAGGAAATATATGATATCTTTAAAAAATTAAATAATGATAAAACAACAAATAGTGAACGAGATCCATCGATCAGCGCGAAGAAATTTTAAGCAACGATCGGTTGTACTAAAAGGAATTGACGATTTATGGCAAGCTGATTTGATCGATTTACAAAAGCTACATACGGTTAACAGTGGATATAAATATATTTTAACTGTTATTGATACATTTTCAAAGTATGCATGGTGTCCACCTATTAAGTCTAAAACTAAAATTGAGGTCAAAAATGCATTCGAACTAATAATAAAAAAATCTAAACGAAGACCTAAAAACTTACAAACTGTGTAACACTTGTTTAACGGCCCAACTTAATACTAAATTAACCGAAGTTTAGGTAAAGTCGCCAATAGGTGGCGCTAGTAGTATGCGTTTTAGCCTCTTAAAATTACTTGAATAAATTATTTTAATGCATAAATAGTATCTAAAAAATATCATAAAACGCATGCTACCACTATTACTAAGTTTCATTACTATTTGTAGAATTGGTTTTAGTTGCAAGATTTGCCGCTAGATGGCTCTTTGCCTTGTGACAAACAGGCTATTAAGATTTTTCCTAGTTTAATGGGGAGGCCTGAGCCTCGATGTTTGAATCATCCTCAGCTACTATAGCTACCTGTATACCTGTATACCTATACAATATAGTGATTGTAAAATACGAGTGGTATCATTTCGGGACCCCCTGGGAGTTGAACATGGTCCTTCGAGCCGGATGCGGGATCCAGGAATAAGCGGCAGGAACCAGGACTTGACGTCATCAACGGATGTGTGAGTGTGTGTGAAGCTAAACTGTGAGTACTTTCCATTTTTATACGTCAAGCTAGTGAATTGGAACATAGAAAAATTTGTGAATCTTGGACTTGGAATAATTTAACTTCATCGACTTAGAATCAAGTTGGCCATAAGTGACCCTGCGTCTCCTAAAAAATTATAGCACGTTTTTAAATGATTGCCACAGTTCTGGCGACAAGTAAGTCTACGTGTGCTGTGTTTATGTGTCCAATTATTAAAGTTTTGCACAGTTTTTAGTTTATCTCAGCACTCCTAAACATTATATATTGTTACTAAAAACTTTAAGTCTATACTATAAGCTATAAGTTACTATAAGTTTATATTAAATAGAAGCACGAGACGCGCGAGATGGGTCGCGGCGACACACAGCTCACGTGGTGTTTTGCGCAAGCCAAGCAAGTCTTGTTTTTAAGACATGAATATGTTTCGTAAGCAACAATATTATTATAATAACTATCTATCATATTAAGTAATTGTCAATATACACAGATTAATGTATAAGATGAGAATGAATACTTACGAGGATGGCATCGTTTCGATAAAATATCTTCGAACTTCTTCTTCTTCTTTGAACACAAACACACGTTTCACACACGGCAGGAAGAATGATAGTTAAGTTAAATAATTATGATCGACAAATTTAATCGCAGTCTCGCGGGCCTTTGACGGTGACGGAGTTCAAAAAAATTAACACGTTAAAATGAAAAATTTGGCCTTTGTCGAATTTAAATTTTACGAGGGCGAGGAGCGTTCAAACCTCTTATCAAAATACCACAAAATGCATAGAAAACTGTGACAAAACTAATAATAATAGTAATATCATATGTTTTAGTGTATATACATATGCATTTAATTCTCAACTTGTTTTCGCAATCGCAAAAACCCTTAAATTACATAAAAATCCACGATAACTTTCAGAACGCCACTACCACAGACGTTTGAATTGTGCTTAGGTTGCACAGTAGCCATAACCAATAGAGTGAAGTGAAGTGAATAAAATATAGCCGCCCAGTGAAAGTCAGCCACGCCGATTTCCTAGGCAATTATCACTGGCATTTCCTAGGTGGGAGTAAGTTTAATTCCAACCAGTTTCGCGACGGTTACTGAATTGCTCGAGAATTGGCTAGCTGGAATTAAAGGTGATGGTAGATCCCCAGTGCTGGCGCCGCTACTGACTTCAACTGTTTTCACGGTATCAGTAGTCGTGGTAGATTTTTCAAGGTGAGCACACGTTTGTAAAGTCAGCAAGGAAAATGAATTCTAGAAAACAGCAGAAGCAACGTCTTAGTAATTGGTTGAAACATTTAACAATTTTGATGTTAGACGAGTTAACAGTAATGTTAGAAAATGAGTTAACTAAAAAGAAGCGGATTTGGTTAAGAAAATGGATTGCAGATAGAAGAACAAAGCTGAACCACCAGTTTCGTAACTGGTGGTTCAGCTTTGTTCCTAAAGCAATTGAGATTTGAAGACCCTGCGGAATTCAAAATGGCTCTGATAATGGCACCGCAGAATTTTGACGAATTGCTGTCATTGATAACAAGCTTTATTCAACGACAAGATACATTTATGAGAGATGCTTTGCCAGCGCAATTAAAACTAGAAGTGACACTGACACTGACTTTTATCGTATTCCAAAAGCTGCAATTGTGTCGCTTAAATTAAAAATCGGATAAATCCATTCGACCCTATCAGCAAATATCTACCTTATCACCTTTTCTTAATAGCAAAATCGCATGATTTGACAGATGGATTTACCCGGGTTTGAAATTAAGCGACTCAATTTCTCATTTAATACCAGAAGTGTGCGGAGCCATATACACGGCATTGAAACCACATATTAAGGTAAGAAAATTTTTATTATTTAGAAAATTACAAATTATGACATCAAGATAGTATTAATCATTTTCGTAGGCACGCATAATCATCGTGTTAGCATTATCACTTCCAGCTTCGTTGTTGATCATGGTGCTGTTATTCGTTGCGCGTGTAATAAGTACTTGACTAGGGTCTACAAATCTAGGGCCCATCGAGTCGTATAAGCTGTTGCTGTTGGCAGTCTCT
Organism: Epinotia brunnichana; assembly: GCA_963854355.1. NCBI lineage: Eukaryota > Metazoa > Arthropoda > Insecta > Lepidoptera > Tortricidae > Epinotia > Epinotia brunnichana. The sequence continues at coordinate 26,554,500 of OY977944.1, forward strand.
GGGACGTAAAATGTGTGGAGCTGGGTAATCCTGGAACTTAATGTCCCATAGACACAAATTTTCTCCATACAGTTGGACTAACTTCAATACTTCGTCTTCATTAAGTTTGCGCGTCATTTTTCTGCTAAACTGAAACGCTACGTCACCCTACAATGCTGCGGCAGTGACTGACCAAGCACTGACTTCCCTGTTTACACGGGGATTTTAACGGCGGCGCAGGAGTGCGCGGGTTGCGGGGGGCGCCGACTGACCTCAAAATATTCGTGTGCGAATATTCAAGTCAGCGCTGACCTCCCACCGCTGTACTGACTTCAAATCAATTTACATTGGGTTTCTCTCGGGTCAGCGCTGACTTGTCTCGAATTTGAAGTCAGTCACTTACCCTGTCTAAACTCGGCTTAAAGTAAACGCTGTTTAAGTCATTTTGTCCTATATATAATATCATATTATATTAAACTAGTAACGGATTAATGCTTACCGCGTCTGGGAACGGCTCCACACGAACGCCTGGCAATCCCAGACCATATTTTGGTCCCAGAATCCGGAGAAACATCAGCTCCACATTATTGAGTTCGGGGGCACTGGTGGGGCCGCCTCCTGTACGGCCCGCATCCGCACGAACCGCTGTAGCCTTTTTTTTTCAATTTGGCCTTGAAATCTACCCAGAACTGTAACACATTAACTCATAATTAAAATTACATGAAAAGTCTAATTATCTGCAACATGCCTAGATTTATAGAGTCAATGGGTAACGACGACATTACTATCAGACGTGCCGTATATAATACAAGGAAACTATATTTTCTGTCACCAAGTTTAGATGTGTCACTAATCTGGAATACCCTAATTATAGTATCTATCCCCAAGAAATATATAAATCATCATTTTAATCAAAAATGTATCTGAGTATAATCATCAGATTAATGTAAATATTTATGTATCTTAATTATAGTTTGATCACTTTTTTCTATAGCCTGAATATAAGATCTGTCACCTAATAAATAGATCAATTCCTTAATGTAATGAAAAAAACCGGCCAAGTGCGAGTTGGACTCGCGCACGAAGGGTTCCGTACCATTATCCATAAAAACGGCAAAAAAATCACGTTTGTTGTACCCCTTAAAAAATATTTTATTTTGTTTTTAGAATTTGTTGTTATAGCGGCAACTGAAATACATAATTTGGGAAAATTTCAACTCTCTAGCTATCATGGTTCTTGAGATACAGCCTGGTGACAGACAGACGGACGGACGGACGGACAGCGAAGTCTTAGTAATAGGGTCCCGTTTTACTCTTTAAGTACGGAACCCTAAAAATGTCTAATAGGGGCGGAGTCAAATTGGCGGTCTATAAGATAAGATAAGATAAGATAATTTTTATTGTCAAATTTATGTTGCTATAAAAATGTTTATCATAATGACTTACTCAACATAAATTGTCAATGCTATAAATTTCAGAAGGTACAAGTTGGTTTTATCATAAATAACTTTAGATATAAATAAATTATTAAAGTTAAAAATAGTTACCAAAACCCGAATCAGCGCACCCCACTTCCACGGTTCCACGTGGGCATGTCTGTCCTATCTCTAAAATGTATATAAAAGCCCGCAGAGCCAGAAGCTCCTGAGTTGAACGTGAAACAAAGTTTCTGGCAGGAGCCCGGGCGGAGGGCGGGAGACTAACGACAGCGGGGCTTAGTCAAATTCTTGGCCGTCATTGTAATATATATATATATATGAATAGCAAAATAAACACATTATATCTAACGACATTACGGACCCTCAAATTTCAGTTGAATTATTTGATAATTAATGATAAAAAAGGGCTTTCCAAGCTTAGCTCGGACAGCAGGGAACGTGGCCCACAAATGGTCTCGCCGGAAGACCACCGCTGGCTCATGGGCCAGCATTATGCTGAGGCGAGACCATTTCGTGACAAACTGCTTACTTAGTATATTATATTATACCATACAGTATTTTAAGTTTTTAAGTTTTACAATACGCAAAAAACGCAGGCAAACCCGCGAGATGAAATATAGCCTTTGTAGGGTCAAGGATATTGAATGTTTAGTACTTTTGGACTCTATGTATAACTATAACTCTAGTTCGCTATAAAAACTCACCATTGACCACTCCTTCCATGTTTTTTGGGACCCCTCGCCAACTGAATTCAGGGATGTTGCGGCGCGCTCCCAGACTTTTCTTGCCCGCGCTCGCGCCTGCGCCGCCTTGTTGAATCCCAACGCAACATCTGTGTTGGCCGTCAATATCTCTGCCAAGAGCTCAAGTTGGCCATAAGTGACCCTGCGTCTCCTAAAAAATTATAGCACGTTTTTAAATGATTGCCACAGTTCTGGCGACAAGTAAGTCTACGTGTGCTGTGTTTATGTGTCCAATTATTAAAGTTTTGCACAGTTTTTAGTTTATCTCAGCACTCCTAAACATTATATATTGTTACTAAAAACTTTAAGTCTATACTATAAGCTATAAGTTACTATAAGTTTATATTAAATAGAAGCACGAGACGCGCGAGATGGGTCGCGGCGACACACAGCTCACGTGGTGTTTTGCGCAAGCCAAGCAAGTCTTGTTTTTAAGACATGAATATGTTTCGTAAGCAACAATATTATTATAATAACTATCTATCATATTAAGTAATTGTCAATATACACAGATTAATGTATAAGATGAGAATGAATACTTACGAGGATGGCATCGTTTCGATAAAATATCTTCGAACTTCTTCTTCTTCTTTGAACACAAACACACGTTTCACACACGGCAGGAAGAATGATAGTTAAGTTAAATAATTATGATCGACAAATTTAATCGCAGTCTCGCGGGCCTTTGACGGTGACGGAGTTCAAAAAAATTAACACGTTAAAATGAAAAATTTGGCCTTTGTCGAATTTAAATTTTACGAGGGCGAGGAGCGTTCAAACCTCTTATCAAAATACCACAAAATGCATAGAAAACTGTGACAAAACTAATAATAATAGTAATATCATATGTTTTAGTGTATATACATATGCATTTAATTCTCAACTTGTTTTCGCAATCGCAAAAACCCTTAAATTACATAAAAATCCACGATAACTTTCAGAACGCCACTACCACAGACGTTTGAATTGTGCTTAGGTTGCACAGTAGCCATAACCAATAGAGTGAAGTGAAGTGAATAAAATATAGCCGCCCAGTGAAAGTCAGCCACGCCGATTTCCTAGGCAATTATCACTGGCATTTCCTAGGTGGGAGTAAGTTTAATTCCAACCAGTTTCGCGACGGTTACTGAATTGCTCGAGAATTGGCTAGCTGGAATTAAAGGTGATGGTAGATCCCCAGTGCTGGCGCCGCTACTTGCCGGCCTGAGTCGGAGAGCATTAAAGAGGGTCGTGAATTATTAATACTAGGCCCGAGCCGTGAGAAACGTTACTTCGTCCCTATATTTTATAAGTGGGCGCCTTAGGACGAATTAGTTTACAAACGGAGACACTCAATGACAGTAATTAAACAAGTTTAGGTCCTTTAATGTATTTTATTGATTTTAACGCTCATTTATCTCTATATTATAAAATCACACCAATACATTATAAAATAACCCAGGCGTCCCTGGCAAACTTAAAGTTATCTCTTAAATTAAAGAAAACAGTGAAAATCTACCTAGGTATGAACTTTGGACCTTGATAACCAAATTTATAGGAATTTTAAAGTAGAGGATAAGTGTGTGTGTGTACGTAAACGAAAAGGTAAGTACGGTACCTTCACATGGCCTACAGAACCATGCTTTAAATGAAACGCAAGCCGGAAATCCGCACCGCTACCAGCATATCACGCCACTGCACGGCGTCCAGGAATGTGTGACGTCACCCGTCGAAACCGGCGACTCCTTCACAAGCTGGACCCTTACGCCATATATCCGTTCCGGACGACACGGAGCTTCATGCCCGTCCCCGGGAGCCCGTTTAGGGCCAAAGTTAGCACTTATTTCTAGTTAGCCAGCCTTTGCGGCTCGAATGAGCACCTCTCTGTAACAAGAAAATGGAAGGTTTAGTTTTTTTAAGCCCTTGTTGGGACCTCTAAGGCCAGCATTTTGGAGGTTAAAACACGGTATCCGGTGACTTACCTGATAGGTGTGATAAAACGCTAAGGCGCTTTTACGTCAGGCTTGCCTAGCGGACGGATTCAGTAGAACGACAGCCATCTGCTTCGAGATCAAAAAAAATTACGTCTACATGTGCCGACACTGATCTCCGGGAATCCACAACTTTTCTTTTCTTCTAGGCACCTCTCATTACGGTAGTCGTCAGCCAACGTTTTCTCAAAGAAAAGATGGCCAATCTCTCGGATGTTTGACGATTACATGTTTTTCTTTCTCAGAGCGAATCCTACTTCCCAATGCCACCCAACTCAATGTCTTGTCATCTTTTTTTTTTTTTTTTATAACCGCGGTAACTCAACGACCCGGAATCTAGGAAATTTGCCAATTGTATGGTGTGTGACCACCTTAAGAAAAGGGGTGTACAGACCAACCTCCATACGTCCGAGAATTAAAAAAAACGATGTTACAGTACCCCTCCTGTTGGCGAAAATAATTTTATTTCTAAAACTACTCAAAATTTAGGAATAAAATTATTTGTCGGAGACCTCACCTTTACGCTCCTTTACCCTATTCCAAACCCAGATACTAGCTGCACAACTTCCATCCTCTCAACTAATGTTTAAAATCATACCTCTCTACACCAACGTTGGTCTTACAAACTAACATAGTAAACGCTATATTCCCTATGAACTACACAAGCGGCTAAGGATACCTGAAAGTAAAACAGTTCCTTGCATTTACTTGGAAATCTTAAAACGTAAAATAACAGCTTCAGGAGGTGCGACACGCGACCATAAAAACCCGAGTAAGAAAAACTATACACAGAACAGGGTGTATTAACTTGAAAGGAAGTTTGCGGGCCGTGACACACAGACAACCGCTTTAACTTTACATATTAGCAAAAATACAACATCGTCACTCCTAACACATCTAACTAGAAGCGAGGCTCACTCTGATTCAGAGCAGAGTGTCCCTTTCAGAGCGTTACAGATAAAAACTTTAATATATGTTTTTATCTCACATCGCTTAGCAAAGTACCATAAGCGACCGAAATTAACCTACTTACTTATAAAACCATCTAACTTAATTTACCAGTAAGAACTAATCTTACCCGCTAACATTGTTAGACATATAAAATATACCTAACGAGCATTAACCTAATGATCCGGATCCTACAAACTATGCCTATCACTATTTCAACCATCATTCTAGTCACTCTCACACCATGGAAAACCTGCCGTCAGGACTAATGTTCTACCGTCTTAAAACGCCTGCAGTCCGAACATATGCAATGTATACTTTCTATTCTGAAAACCATTCCTTAATAAAAACCAACAGTCAGGACCAATCTTAAACCATCGAGAAATACCTACAAGTCCGGACGATAACATCATACGCTATATCGAAATAATAAACGAAAGTCACGGCCTCTTGACGCATGCACAAGATGGCCGCCGCGGTAACAGCTGATCGCTTTGACCTACATTATAGTTAATGAATGACTTACCTACCTATATTATACTAGTATATAGGTTGCCAGCTCGAGTTACTGGAAACCATAATTCTAGAGTTAAAACAAAACAAACCCGATAAACAGGGTTTTATGTGGTTCTTTGACTGATAAATAATCATGAACAACTGAAAAGTAACAAAACACATGGGCGCCGAGACACTCAGGTCGTCCATACAAGTTATTTACATTGCGGCAGTGCAGTATAAGGTGCACCACGAGCGCAATTAAACATTATTAAAAGTGGATTACGGAGGTGCAACAGGAGTACACCCCTAGCGTAATTACCTAAAGAGAGTATGTCATTTGAATTACGGCAGCGCAGTATAAGTACCTGCACCACTAGCGTAATCAAATAAATAACGAAAGTATATTCTCCGATAGACTACCGCAACCAACACCCTTCGCATTATGCTACATGGCTATTGGAAGGCGCGTTTACACCGCGCTCTAATATATCTTTTATATGAAATTTACCTAAAGGCTTACCGTTCATGGATTTCAAAGTGTATACTAGAGGAGAGTGCTTCCTGTCCACTACGCATTTTTCATATTTAGGAGACAGTTTGGCGCTAAAGAATTTTGCTGCATTTGACAGAGGAAAACAGCGTTTATATACGATTTGTCCCTCCTCGAATTGTATATCCCTTTTTCGGATATTATAATATTTCACATTATGATCGTAAGCCTTTTTAAGCTGACCCTGAACCACCTTATATATATCATTTAATTTAGGGAGGTTAGGTGCAAAAGGTTCAAGACTTAACTCCACATCGGCCTCCGCCACCGGAACATCCACGTTGTGTTGCGCCCCATCTAATACCATCTCCCTACCATGATTTAAGAAAAAAGGGGTAAACTTAGTACTTACATGGACGGCCGTGTTCAGTGCACATTGTATCTCAGGTATGTTCTGATCCCAAGTACGGTGATCAGTACGCACGTAAGAAGATATGGCTCGGACAATATCACGATTCCGTCTTTCTGTAAAATTGACTTGTGGATGGTACCGCGGGTTATAAAAGATATGTGGTACCTGGTATTTGGATAATAAGTCCCTGAAAAGGCCTGAAATAAACTGGGGGCCATTATCAACGTATATGTATTTACACACGCCGTGCAACAAAAACACTCCCTTCTCCAGGCACTTCACAATCGCCTTCGCCGTGGTATTCCTTAGAGGGAACATAAGAGTATATTTACTAAAATAATCGCAGCACACAAATATATATTGATTCCTCGCGTAAGATGGCGGAAACGGGCCCAGGATGTCGCAGGATATAGCCTCCCACGGTTTAGAAACCACCCGGGGGCCTCCCATCAACCCGGCACGTGCAGTGTTGCAAGGCTTATAGCAGTTGCATACCTCACACCCAGCCACGTACTTCTCAACGTCCCGGTACAAAGATGGCCAGAAATAAACCGCGCTTAGACGTTTATGTGTTTTGGAAACGCCGAAGTGACCCGAAGTGGGGTCGTCGTGAAACTGCTTACACAACTCTTCCCGATGCTCCAATGGAACCACCTGCTTCCACTCGAACTGTGAAGTTAAATTATATTTATTTTTCGACAAACGGAACAGTCTCCCATCCTTTACAGTGAAGTTGGGAAAACGCCGAGGTTCGTCTTCACACGCCTGCAACAATTTCAGGTACCAGGGATCCACTATCGACTCAGGCTGAAAAGAAATGGAATCGATCTTAATCCGCGACAGCGCATCCGGTATAATATGTTCTTTACCTTTCCGATGAATGATTTCGAAGTCAAATTGACTCAAACGACATGCCCACCTATTCAACCTTCCCGTGGGATTCTTAAGTTTGTAAAACCACTGAAGCGAGGCGTGGTCTGTAACAATAAAGCATTTCGACCCCTCCACATACGCGCGATATTGCTCAAGCGCGTGTAAAACCGCCAAAAGTTCACGTTCGGTCGCCGTGTAGTTCACCTCTTGTGCGTTGAGAGTGCGGCTGCAATACGCGATAGGGTGATCTACTCCATCCGATCTTTGTGTCAAAACGCCTCCCACAGCATAAGAACTCGCGTCTGCATGAATATAAAAAGGTTTACTGAAATCAGGACATTTTATTATTGGAGCGGAAATAAGCGCTGATTTTAAAGTATTGAACGCATCGTTGGCTTCCGGCGACCACTCATATTTGACCTTCTTACTTGTAAGCCTAGTAAGAGGACGAGCAACCTGTGAAAAGTTATTTATAAACCGCCGGTACCAGCCACACAAACCTAGGTAACGCTTCAACTCTTTTGCATCCCGCGGCACTGGAAAATTCATGATAACCTCTACCTTAGACGGGTCCGTCCGCAAACCAAAACGATCTACAACGTAACCTAAATATTTGAGCTCGCTGCGACAGAACAGAGATTTCTTCATGTTGATAGTCAAGTTAGCCTCCTTCAACTTTTCATATACCCGATTTAATATACGTACGTGTTCCTCAAACGACGAAGTACATATCACGATATCATCTATGTAAGTAAATACCTTATTATCGAACTCCGCCGAGAATAGCCCATCCATCAGTCGCTGCATGGTAGCTGCTGCCCCGACAAGTCCGAAGCACATGACATTATAGTGAAAAAGTCCCTTATTAGGAACGGTAAAAGCAGTTTTCTCCTTAGAATCGGGGTGTAAAGGAATTTGGTGGTAAGCGGCACTCAAATCCAGAGAAGAAAGGTACTTCGCATCCCTTAAATTATCAATAATATGGTTGATATAAGGTAACGGGTATGCGTCAGTCTTAGAAACAGCGTTCAGACGGCGGCTGTCAAGACACAGGCGCAGATCCCCATTAGATTTAGGAACCATGGTTACAGGAGAATTCCATGGTGAGTGCGACGGTTCCACTACCCCGCTAGCCAACATACGATCTAGCTCCTCGTGCAAATATTTAAGCTTCGCAGGACTTAGCCGGTAATATCTCTGTTTAATCGGCACCGCATCACCCGTGTTAATAACATGTTGCGCACATGACGTGCGTCCTAGACCGACCCGATCAGTATTTAAGTTCTCAAATTTAGACTGTACTTGATCAATTTGCCGTTTCTGATCCTCAGTCAACGAGCCGTATTCGCGTAGACCGTCCTCCTCAATGCTACCCACGGTAAGAGCATGCGAGTCCTCCGGCAGACATGCTAAAACATCAGGCGCTAAGCTAAAAGCCTTCCAAAAATTTACACCAAAATGAATGGGAAGCGTAATTTCAGGTTGAATGTGAAACATAACCAACCTAACCTGCCCCTTATGCTGAATAGGAAGATTCATATAGTATCGGCAACTGAGACGCTGCCCGCTCGCCACTCTAAGTACAGGAGGCCGCTCGAATGACAACATCTCAATTCCCAACTTTAAAAAAGTGAGGTGTGCATTATCCCCAAGAACAGAGCACGACGCTCCACAGTCCAACAATCCACATACATTTACATTTAAAACTTGAACAGACAAATATGGACGATGATCGTTCGCCGGTGGTATAAAGAAAGTTTCGACGGGGTTAGAAACTTCAGAGTTCACCCACACCCGTGACACCGGCCGTATCAGTTTTTCTGACTCAGACCCTAGATTACAGTTAGGGCATTCCGGCGTACGGACGTTCGCGCGACCGCAGCGGAAACACACCACCTCGCGAGACCGTGGACAGCGGCTCGTACTATGGCCCTTGACCTTACACCTGAAACAAAACAAATCTGGCTCGATCCCCCCGTTCATGGAGCTAACCACCTGTTTACGCTGTCCGATTCTCGGACTAAATTGCATGTCTGGAGCTATGGTATACCCGGAGGTACTAGGTTCTCTAAAATTAGAAGCACGCGCTACTGCCAACTCCAGACGCATACACACAGTTTTTAGTTCCTGTATAGAACCAATATCAATGAGAGCCAGTTCTCGGCTATACTCCGGCCGTATATTCCGTAACAAAATATCTAGGCGATCTGCCTCTGACAGAGGTCTAGTAAGACGTGAAAATAAACCACCCATATAAGATAGAAACACCACAATAGGCTCATATCGAGCTTGCGTGCGGGCCCTTATCTCCTTCATCAGTTTAAAGTCATAGTCCGGTATGTCAAAATCCGACCTAAGAGCCATCAGCAACTCTTGGTACCCGAGCACACTATCCTTATTTGCGCGGAACCAATGCAACACCGGTCCGTCGAGAATTTCAGGAAAACCGTTAACTATCACTTTTTCTGGTATCTCCCGTGCTACCCGAAGCTCCTCTAACCGAGTAATGAAGGCTCGCACACACGTATCCCCATTGTAACGCAAGTTCAGACTATTCCAGTTGTACCTCGGTTCAGCACGACACACTGGTACTGGGTCCGCGTTCACCGGCTCCGAAAATATCTCCTCCTCCGACTCCGAAAACGGCTCCCCCTCATTTAACTGTGCCAACACGGCTACTAAAGTGCTCCTTAAAATGCCTACTTCAACCTCGTTACCAGTTATGTGGTCAATCCTGCTGAAATAGTAATTAGCCCTTGCTATCAATCTATCCCGCTGACCTTCAGACAAAACACCGTCGTCCGACACAGCTGTCTTCAGCTCCAGTACTCTACGTTGACATGTGACAAGCAGCAGTGCATTGTCAAAGACCGGAACCACCGTTGAAGGCTTCAAGCTACCCCTCCGGACCAAAGAGCGAGACTGCCTCAACAATTTCCTCAAAGTGTCGCACGAATCGGTAGTATTGTATGTGATGTGAAGTGTGTCAAGTTCAAACTGGATCTCCTCTTTTAAGAGGTAATCAATTTTAATAGGACGGTCCATAGTCATTAACAAATGTTTATTTTTTAAGTAAGAAAATTCAGTGTAGGCTCCTGGCCTATAATATGTAAGTATTATGTACTAGAGATATAATACAATATTTAAGTCTTACGTACAGCCCGTAAGTTGGCTTATATTCAAAATAGGTAGCTAAAGATATTTATAAAAGTCACTCACCAATTTTTATAATATTTCACCTGTCTAGAATAGACCTAGCAAGTCTAGAATGCTAAGATTAAAGAATTAGGTATTTAGTCATACCAAACTCCAGACTCGGGTCATTGTAGACAGTGAAAGAATAACAGTCTAGAAATTATTATAAAGTTTCAACTTCCTCTCCACACCAGACTCTGGTGACCAGAGTACCTACACACACACTTATTTTTACAAAGTTCAATTATTGCTCGTTTACTATCATTAAATGTCTCCCCACGCTCAACGTTGGGTACGCCACTGTAACAATCCGGCCTGAGTCGGAGAGCATTAAAGAGGGTCGTGAATTATTAATACTAGGCCCGAGCCGTGAGAAACGTTACTTCGTCCCTATATTTTATAAGTGGGCGCCTTAGGACGAATTAGTTTACAAACGGAGACACTCAATGACAGTAATTAAACAAGTTTAGGTCCTTTAATGTATTTTATTGATTTTAACGCTCATTTATCTCTATATTATAAAATCACACCAATACATTATAAAATAACCCAGGCGTCCCTGGCAAACTTAAAGTTATCTCTTAAATTAAAGAAAACAGTGAAAATCTACCTAGGTATGAACTTTGGACCTTGATAACCAAATTTATAGGAATTTTAAAGTAGAGGATAAGTGTGTGTGTGTACGTAAACGAAAAGGTAAGTACGGTACCTTCACATGGCCTACAGAACCATGCTTTAAATGAAACGCAAGCCGGAAATCCGCACCGCTACCAGCATATCACGCCACTGCACGGCGTCCAGGAATGTGTGACGTCACCCGTCGAAACCGGCGACTCCTTCACAAGCTGGACCCTTACGCCATATATCCGTTCCGGACGACACGGAGCTTCATGCCCGTCCCCGGGAGCCCGTTTAGGGCCAAAGTTAGCACTTATTTCTAGTTAGCCAGCCTTTGCGGCTCGAATGAGCACCTCTCTGTAACAAGAAAATGGAAGGTTTAGTTTTTTTAAGCCCTTGTTGGGACCTCTAAGGCCAGCATTTTGGAGGTTAAAACACGGTATCCGGTGACTTACCTGATAGGTGTGATAAAACGCTAAGGCGCTTTTACGTCAGGCTTGCCTAGCGGACGGATTCAGTAGAACGACAGCCATCTGCTTCGAGATCAAAAAAAATTACGTCTACATGTGCCGACACTGATCTCCGGGAATCCACAACTTTTCTTTTCTTCTAGGCACCTCTCATTACGGTAGTCGTCAGCCAACGTTTTCTCAAAGAAAAGATGGCCAATCTCTCGGATGTTTGACGATTACATGTTTTTCTTTCTCAGAGCGAATCCTACTTCCCAATGCCACCCAACTCAATGTCTTGTCATCTTTTTTTTTTTTTTTTTATAACCGCGGTAACTCAACGACCCGGAATCTAGGAAATTTGCCAATTGTATGGTGTGTGACCACCTTAAGAAAAGGGGTGTACAGACCAACCTCCATACGTCCGAGAATTAAAAAAAACGATGTTACATACTGACTTCAACTGTTTTCACGGTATCAGTAGTCGTGGTACATTTTTCAAGGTGAGCACACGTTTGTAAAGTCAGCAAGGAAAATGAATTCTAGAAAACAGCAGAAACAACGTCTAAGTAATTAACGGAGTTAACGGAAATGTTAGAAAATGAGTTAACTAAAAAGGAGCGGATTTGGTTAAGAAAATAAATTGCAGATAGAAGAACAAAGCTGAACCACCAGTTTCGTAACTGGTGGTTCAGCTTTGTTCCTAAATCAATTGAGATTTGAAGACCCTGCGGAATTCAAAATGGCTCAGAATGGCACCGCAGAATTTTGACGAATTGCTGTCATTGATAACAAGCTTTATTCAACGACAAGATACATTTATGAGAGATGCTTTGCCAGCGCAATTAAAACTAGAAGTGACACTGACACTGACTTTTATCGTATTTCAAAAGCTGCAATTGTGTCGCTCAAATTAAAAATCAGATAAATCCATTCGACCCTATCAGCAAATATCTACCTTATCACCTTTTCTTAATAGCAAAATCGCATGATTTGACAGATGGATTTACCCGGGTTTGAAATTAAGCGACTCAATTTCTCATTTAATACCAGAAGTGTGCGGAGCCATATACACGGCATTGAAACCACTCATTAAGGTAAGAAAATGTTTATTATTTAGAAAATTACAAATTATGACATCAAGATAGTATTAATCATTTTCGTAGGCACGCATAATCATCGTGTTAGCATTATCACTTCCAGCTTCGTTGTTGATCATGGTGCTGTTATTCGTTGCGCGTGTAATAAGTACTTGACTATAGGGTCTACAAATCTAGGGCCCATCGAGTCGTATAAGCTGTTGCTGTTGGCAGTCTCTGGGACGTAACATGTGTGGAGCTGGGTAATCCTGGAACTTAATGTCCCATAGACACTAATTTTCTCCATACAGTTGGACTAACTTCAATACTTCGTCTTCATTAAGTTTGCGCGTCATTTTTCTGCTAAACTGAAACGCTACGTCACCCTACAATGCTGCACTGACTTCCCTGTTTACACGGGGATTTTACAGGCGGCGCAGGAGTGCGCGGGTTGCCTGGGGCGCCGACTGACCTCAAAATATTCGTGTGCGAATATTCAAGTCAGCGCTGACCTCCCACCGCTGTACTGACTTCAAATCAATTTACATTGGGTTTTTCTCGGGTCAGCGCTGACTTGTCTCGAATTTGAAGTCAGTCACTTACCCTGTCTAAACTCGGCTTAAAGTAAACTCTGTTTAAGGCATTTTGTCAGACCTTTTACACGAGCAACCTGTGGACAAATTATACTAAGAAGGCGATCAACGCCCTGCGCATCCAATATAATAACGGGTTCAAGATGCTGTTGGGGTTGCCCCGCTTGGATGGCGTTATCACGCGATAAGTGATAGGATAGAGCTGCCGTCCCTGGCTGACACCGTTCGATAGAATGAGACGACGCGCTTATCCTATCACTTATCGCGTGATAACGCCATCCATGCTACGGGGCCAGGTATCTTTACGGAGGCACGTACTGATAGCTTCAGTGCAATAATACGTAAGAGAACCGCCTCCCTGATGCGCCGCGTGCGTGACAGCTCCAACAGCCTCGTGCGCCTGGTGCTGGAGTCTCCTGCCTGCGCTGTGTGGAAGCACTGGGACTCGGTGCACATGAGAGGCTCTGTGTATAATATAGTGTAATATTAGATTTAGGTACCTGACTAACTTAGGATAAGCAATTGTATACTAATCACTTTGGACATGGTCTGAATTAAAAAAAATTGAATTTGAATTTGAATAAAAGTGTGTCGGGGTCTAAAAATGTACCGATTGGGGGAGACGGGAAGGCGTGTTTCCACTCACCGGCTTCCTGTTCGGCAGCAGCCAAAAGCAGGGCGCGCGTCTTGCCGGAACTGTAATTTAAGGCATCAGAATATACCAATTTTGATAATGCGTCGTCCCAGCTCCGTTGGATGTGTAGATTGGTGGGTAAATTTTGACCCGGACAAGCCAATCGCCAAGCGTTCCTAGCCTCCGTCAGGCACACCAGATGGGTTTAACGTTCCGTTACGCGCAGCTCTTAAAAATTGTACGCAGATTCCAGTTTGAGTACGCAGTACAACATTTATTGACAAACTGTGTTTTATGCACAATAAACAAAGGCCTTAAAAAGAAAAATACAATTCACGGATTTTGGATTTCGTTTTGGTTGTCAGCTGATTAAATAATAACACATGATAATATCAGATTATATATAAAAAAATATAAAATATGTATATAAAAAAACACAGAGCACAAGTGGTACCTTTTGGCCGCCATTGTGGTACAATTTCTGACGTTGATGTAGGTCTAGAGACTGTGTAGGTACATAGATTTCACATTTTCAAACCATAACCAACGACATGCTTGTTTCATTGCGATTGCGATGCCATCTGCGCAGAATTTTGCGCGTTTATCCTCATTTATACCTCATACCTTTTATATAGACATATTTCACATTGATTGTATTATAGGTGGATAGGAGTAGTTAATAGATACACCCAGATCCACTATATATAAAGTTTATTACGGTTAAACACAGTACACAGAAGTTAGACAAACAGTACAGAAGGCAGAAATTAGCACAGTACACGTAGGACGAAGATATAACATAAATCGCGTGAATAGTTATCTATTCTGTCGAGGGAGCTGCGCGAGGCCTCTCGGCGTCGGATCTCTGTATCAACTGGTCGTGCTGGCAAAACCGAGCGTGCACGAATGCGCCCGAGTTCCTAAACTAGTATCCGATAACGCGGACGACGGCCGGGGCAGCAGCGCGCAGCTATACATACAGTTTATTTACAACGAGTCCTGCGTTCGAATTTCGACGGTTGCGGCGTCGCAAGAGATTGATTAGATGTCGAATTTGAAGGAAGGTTGGAATCTTTCAAAATATACGCGGGTTTAAGGCGATCGATGAAGACATTATTTTCCTTACCCTTTATGACGACCTTAAAGAACTTGTCACCTCTCTCGACCACCGGATATGGACCAGTGTAAGTGGGCTGCAGGGGTTTTCGAACGGCATCATTGCGTAAAAAGACATGAGACGACGTTGCCAAGTCTCTGTGAACGAACACGTTTCGCGTCCCGTGGTGAACAGCAGGTGTAGGCTGCAAATTGCGCATCTCAAGCTGCAGGCGAGCAAGGAAGTCCGTGTAGTCAGCTGAGGTGTCTTGACATGGGGATTACATACAGTATGATTCGTCAATTATTTGTATTCTGAGCATTATCATTTTGAACTGGAAATAAATACAACAGTTAAAATTTACACAGTACCTTTTCATACAGAGAAAGTGATACAGCCATATTGGATATGATCATAACTCATACCTCATACCTTTTATATGGAAGCATTCCGGGCTGTCTAGGACTCCATAAACAGTCTTGAGATCGATTGTTATGATTCGTCAATCATTGTATTGTGTACATTATCATTTCATACTGAAAATAAAATATTACAGTTAAAATTCATACAGTAAGTACCTTTTCATACAAAGAAAGTAATACAGCCATATTAGACCTGTCATTAAGTTAGAATTATTTTATTAATAAATGTGCCAAAAGAAACTGAGGTGATGAAGTTATATTTTTTTACTTTTGAAGTTATTAATGGAATAATTACTTTAAAAACAAAGTTTAAACCGACTTCAATTCAGTACTTCGCCAAGCCACATGGTACATGAAAAATTCCACATTTCCTCTCCAATTTACCCCATGAACTGCTTTCCGAGAGCAAATGCGTTGATTATTACAGAAAAAACCCAAGTCGCTATCTGTGGGCTGATAATATTTGAGGAGTTCCATCGATTCCTCAAGGATCACAGAATTAACACTTCATTAGTTGCTACTTCAACGGAATCATGTCAGAATCTTTGACGTACTTTACATCTTTGAGGAGTTCCATAAGTCATCTGTGGTCTTCATCATCAGTTCCACTTCACCAAAATTACGATTTCCGAGGGTAAATACACGAGTTATAATAGAAAATACCGAAATTACTACACGCGTGCATATAAAATTTGAGGGTGGCCTTTAATTTCCCTGGGATCCCATTATCAGATCCTAAATTGGTGACAGTAGGACCACCTCGGGAGTATACTCTTTCGAATAAAAATTTAGAAAGAAATTAGAAATCGGTCCACAATTGACGGAGAAATCGGCGAACATACAAACATCGTAAAAATACATACAGTGGAACATATTATAACCTCCTACTTTTTGAAGTCGGTTAAAAAAACAGTATGTGTAGCATGCAAAAAACAAAGATAAAGTACCACGCACCATAACACGGTCAAGTAAGTGAAGTTATCGGTTATTAGTTTATTATATTACCTCTCTGCCATTCACATGCCACGTTTGTATATAGTTTAAATTTTAAACTACTTAGTGTATTGCAGTGCCCTTACAGGGTTGTGTTGAGACATACCAATATGTAGCTATAAGATCTTTTGTACACACAAGGCAATGATTAAATGAATTATGAATTATTCAATTGAATTTTTGTCCTTAACATTTCTGCAGATGGTTCTTAACATTCTCGCATTAATTCCTTGAGATGTTTTCATTAAGCAACTGTGTCTGTATTAAGTTTATTCCGATCATCAGTTTTAATTCTTTTTAGGCAGCTGAATTTTTCTAGATGCATTGGAAAAGGGCAAAATTAAAATAAGGGCAATAATCGTTTTTAAATTTGAAAACTTTTGTTTTCCCGCCAAGATTTTGATGGCAAAAACACTTTTCCAATACTCCTCAATATCTTGTGTGGAAAAGTCATGTTCGGCTTGGTCAAGCAGTGAGTGCTCCCTCCATTCTTGTTCTAGTACCTGCATATTAATTCAGTTATTTCCTTCAAGCATTGGAAATCGGTTCAGCACTTGTGTCAGGCTTTGCATATTAATTTTAAATTTTTAGCGTTTTTGGGATCTACTATAGCCACTTTATCAAACGTCGGGTATCTGGATTCGATTGTAATCTGTTTGATAAGTTCGATATAAAAAGCTAAACAACATTTCAAACAGTTGTTAATTTCCAAATCCGGTGGACCGTTTGCTTCCCGTCTTATTTCTGTCAAGGATTACTGAGCAGCAATTACCAAGTAAACATCTTTTAAGTGTAAACAGTGTCGATGGTTACTATATTCTATGTTTTCTTTCGTTTTATTTTTACTTTCATTTAGCTGCATGTTGATAGTGATTTTTTGAACAAGGTGGTCAACGGATTGCTTCAGTTTGTACAATAGAGGGGACTCTGATTGGAACAGTACGTTAAAACCTGTAAGCAGGCCCAAAACATACGAAATAAATTCCAAGTTTTAATTTATTTTGGAAAACTTGTTGTTGAGGGAGTTATTTAAGTCGTCATTGATTCGCGATGGGTCATCGAATGTCTCCATCCTAAAATAGTTTATTAGAACATCATATTGTTGTAAAACTCTGTCCACACATTGCTTTACAGACAGCCATCTTGTGGTAGCTACTGTTAATATTTTATGGATTTCCACTTTAAAGAACTCCTGCATATCTTGCAGCGTTTTATCCTAGCGGCACTACGACTGAAATAAGTTCCAACATTTCTGAAAAGATCCTCGAAAGATTTCGGTAGGCACAAACTATCGAGGGATTTTGTTCTTTAATCCGCGTGAAGATCGAGTTGATCTCACCAAACATAGAATTGGTGGTATCTGAGGAATACCCAATTAAATTGGCTATAGGAATACCTCGATTCTCTAACATTTGTTTTAAACAAATGAATAAATCCTCGGCCTTGCCCAGATTTTGCCTGGTTCATTTCAAGAAAAGCGGTTTTGACAGTATTGGTGTTAACACCCAATATGGACTCTCAAAGCGCAGTGGAAATACAAAATTATACGGTCTTATTCATAAAAAATCCTTAAAACACCGTTGATCAACGTTTTAGTTAAAACACTCACTAAGCCTAATTGACGTTTGTTAAAAAGTGTGATTCATAAACCTCCGCTAAGCCTCTGCTAACTATTGGGCCGTTAATTGACAAATTAGAAATGTTATGTTGCCGTTCTGGGAAATCATAGAGCAAAATTGGAGATTTTGGATTTAAAAAAAAGTTTGACAGCTTTAATGCGCTGCTGCGCGTGCAATATAACAACGCATTCAGAGTGCTGATGGGACTACCCCGGTGGTGTAGCGCCTCGCTTATGTTCGCCGAGGCCCACACGGACGGTTTTCAAGCGATTATACGCAAGAAAATCGTCTCGATGCTGAGCCGGTTAAGGGAAAGTTCCAACAGCATTCTGAGTGTCATTGCCGACAGATACGACTGCCCTATGTTGGCGCATTGGATCGGTCAAATTAAATCGGTCGCAAAATTTAGATCTAAGTAACTTTAGAGGCTAATACCTAGGTTAAGAGTATACTAACAATATATGGATGTACAAAAAAAAATTTGAAAAACGTCTGAAATAAATAAATTTATTCTATTCTATTCTATTTAATACCGGCAAATTGTAGGTAAATTAACTCCACGAAACTAACGTGCACGTAAATACGATGAAAACTAATAAAAAGCGATGTGAAAACTGGACGTTGGAAGACAAGGTAAGAAAGGATACGTATTTACTGTACTTCGGCATGAAATATGAAGTTAAATAGGTACCCATGCTTATTTTATAATTTATGCTGACTATAATATTTTGCAGACTGGCGCCCCAGGATTATTCCTCAGTTAAAAATTTAAGTGGGGCTCCTTGAAGCTCGCTGTGGTGGCCGCCACCTTCTCAGGCCCCACTAAAAGGAGTTCGTCGTCGACGTCAACGAATTCGATTCTGACACGGTTAACCAAGTAATTACCTAATATAACTGTTTTCTCAAACATGCTCGGAAATGTATGCGTTAATGTCACGAAATGAAGACATGAAGTTCCTTGTTTATGGCTGCCTACATTACTTCTTGGCCTAGGCCAAGAAGTAATGTATGAAAACCCTAACTAAAAACATTATTGGCCGCTACTCTAACTTTTTAAATTTTCTTACTGATATTAAACAGACAAAGGAATAAATACATACTGCCAACCACCAATACTTTTTTTTAATTGTTTTAGTTTTTTGTAAATAAAAAAATGTTAGTTTTTTAATTTTTTTTTGTTATTTTTCATTTATTTTTTTGTGTTGTTTATCGTTTTTAATGATTAAAAAAAATCTTTTCTTTTCTTGATGTTTGTCTATTTTTTAATGTTAAAATTTTTGTAGGGTCTTTTATGTTATTTTTAAGTTTTTTTTATGTATTTTCCTTTTTGTTTTCCTTTTTTTAATGTTTTTGTTTTTTTTTGTCGTTTTTTTTAATTTTTTCAAGTTTTTGTTTGTTTTTCTTTTTTTTCGTTTTTTTGTTATTTTTTGTTTTTTTTTTTATATTTTTGTTTGTTTTTTTTTGTTTTTTTTCCTTTTTTCCTTTTTTTTTTGTTTTTTTTTAATGTTTTTGTTGGTTTTTTTCCTTTTTTTTGTTTTTTTTAATGTTTTTAATTTTTTTTGTTTTTTAATTTTTTTTTGTTTTTTTAAAATGTTTTTTGTGTTTTTCTTTTTTTTGTCCATTTTTTTGGTTTTTTTTCCATTTTTTTTGTTTTTTGTCATTTTTTTGGGCGTTTTTTTTGTATTTTTAGTTGTTTTTTTTTGTTTTTTTAGTTGTTTCTTTTAAATATTTTTTTCCTTTTTGTTTTAGGTACTCTTTTGTAATGTTTTTTTAATATTATTCTTTTTTAATGTTTTTTTTTTCTTTTTTAGATATTTTATCTAGAATCCTTCTCACTTTAGTGAGGTGAAAAGGATTCTATTTTTAAACCACTCACATTCGCTAGCTCGTGTTTCAATTCCACACTCGCGGTTAAATTATAACTGCACCCTTGTATAACAAATAACTATTTATTATTTCCTCACATCGTTTGAGAAAAGCACTATACAAGCCTCGGCCGGAACAGGGATTGCTGGACTCGTTGTAGCCCAAACTCGTCCATCAATCCCTTACTTCACGGCCTTTGCAGTAATGTACTATTGTTATACCTATATGTCTATTCATAAAGTGTATCTTTATGTGCCGGAAGCACGGCGCTCGGCAAAACCAAGGTCATTCCGTATTACATTCCATTTGACCTTCGCCGGCAGTCCGCCGATTTCGCTCGTCTGGATGCGGCTAATCTTGCATTCAGGCTCCAGTTAGAAGTAGAACGTTTTTGAATGGCACAGGCCTCTCCTATACAGAAACTGAAACCGATACTGTTCTAATCTCCAATAATAAATGCTTAACCGATAAGGGTTATCCCTTTGCTTACGATCTTTCCGTCGGTGTTTGAAAAGCAATTGTATGGAATACGTGCAAATGTTGTAGTATTCGAACGTAAAACGTAGCGGTACTCGGAGCGGTATCGTATCTATCTGTGCTTTTTTCAAATGTCACGGGCCGGACTGTGAATGTGAACAGTGATATCGTGATACGTGAAACTTTAACGTCGATGTGATACTCGTATTTGCTGTTTAGTTTAGTGGTTACCTACATATTAACATAATAGTTTAACCTGTGATACAATAATCATGGAGTTTTCATCAAAACCAACCTCCAAATCCAACATTTAGTCTCCTCTTCATACTACTCTGTATACTCTGTATACTCGTGGTTATATCTACTTTTTTCGGTGCCACCAATCGAGAGGATCTTCTTTTCTATGTATGTATTGTTCTTTTAAGTACCAATCAAACTCTTGAATAGCGGCAGCGACCTGGTTTTCGGGCTGGACGATGAATGCGTGGTCCTTGTCAAACTGCTCCCAAATTGTGAAAGAGGATGACTCAGTTCTTGGAGCGTCTACATTTTGTGGCTCAGATGACGGGTCCGATGAATCAGCCGGAAGCGGAAGCCTTAATTCGCTTACTCGTTTTCGAAGGCTTTCGGTAGCTTTTTCGAAGGCCTCTTGTGTCCAAAATCCCTTCTTTTTGAATCTCGGGTCCAAAATCGTACTGTCTGAGTACAAAATGTTTTTTTCAAGGTCTCGGAACCGAAGGTTAATTTACCTAATGTTTGTATCATGCTCTGTATCTCTTCGTGTTCCTGTGGCCCTGAAAGAGACGCCACGAGGACTTTGGACAAAGTTACGTTTTTCTCTGCTCTGATTTCGTTCGTTATTTCATAAAAAGGCTTTAAAATCGGAACAGCCATCGAAATAATATCCCATTCGCGGGAGTGCAGTAGCAAGTTTGTAATATCCCGAGCATGCCACCGGAGTGAGCATTGGAAATATTAAACTAATAAAGTTAAAGTATGCCTCGACAAGCATTAACAGAGACTCTTGAATAAGGGCGTGGATCTTCCGCGCTTGGAGTGTCAGGAATATCTGTATTTATTTATGAAGGCGCCAAGATATCCCCGTTCATCATGCTGATGTATGTGCTTAAATAAAACAAACGACTTAGTAATACAATCATTTATTGATTTAGAGAGAATACTCTTTTAGCTTATAACCCTAGGTAATAAACACCACTTATACTACGAGTCGTCTAGGTGACTTTTCTTAATAGTCTTTACTACTTCTTAGTTGTAGCTTTAAATAAAATAAATTGTACATTACCAAAGTGCAGCGGAACGTGGCACTAATAGTTGTCTAAGGATCTACCAGTTAACACATTGGACTTCCTTAATAGCTGGTATCTGCATGGAGGGTAGTACCCGCCTTCAGTTAGCGCTCCTCTTGGTAATAGTCACCGTAGTTAGTTAAGCCGCCGTCATTAAGTTCAACCCGTGTCACGTCACGTGCATGATAAAATTATATGCTCTAGCCTTAAAAGTTAGAGATAAAAAAAAACCTGTGGACAAGCAGTACACAGAAGGTAAGTATTTGTACGGATGCGACAAATAAAAGTAAAATAAGAGATAGATAAAGGAAACCCTACCACAGATGTGGTTTTTTTTCTTTGAACAAAGCTTTAGCCAGCCATGTGGTTTTGTGAAATGTGTGAGAAATACAGCAGTTGCTAAAAAAGAAAAAATCACCAATTGGAAAACCAACACAATAAGCGTTATAGCAGATCACACTGAAGGAGACCGAAGAAAGCTCTTACCAGTTACTAGATGTGGAACAATAGTGCTTCAGGCTCCATTTTGAAAAGGGCCAAGCATTGAGGCTAAGTTATCAAATTGGCGATGAACGCTGCAAATAAAATATAACGTGCAAACACACTTAAATACAATGGGAGAACACTTCACAACAGTGAATTCTTACCCGAAGCGAGACGACCCAGGGAATTATTAACTTTTTGGCTCAAGTCATGGCGTATGCCCTGGAGATGCCTTCCCGAGTGATCATGACAAGCCTATTTCGCCAGTCGACGGAAAAAACTTGAGGTGCGTTCGCATACTCGCAGAGAGAACCGCAAGAGGTGTCTTTACAGACTTCAAGTTAAAACCAATAAAAGCCGAAAGCTGAAACGACGGAATACGGAAACAAATATTGATCTCTAGCTAATTTACAACCAATATTATTAAGTAGGAATTCAAAGAAGCATTATTAACATTATAATGGCGGTGCGTTTTGGAACGCATTCGTGTAGACTCCCCTATGACAAACGAGAGTGTTTACGAAGACAGTCGTTGACACCCAATGTGTAGGATGACTAATATATTTAATAGAAAAGAGGACTTGCGAATAACGAATTATTATGTTATCAACTGTTTATGTGTTTAAACCAATGTAGCAATTATATGACTCCATAAGTGGTAAAGTTTGCAAATATGTTTCTTATGAAGCAGGGCCGTGCGTGTACGCAGCCTTAACCAGCTATTAAACTTCGTAAACGCAGTTGACGTACGGACCGTCAGAACTGTCAAATCTAGTAAACAGCGTCTAACCGAGTGCTTTATCTCACGAAAGTTATTATTTAATGCAGGATACAAATAGATTTCAGCCTAGGACTAACTCAAAATCTATAGACCCCTATGTGAGCCAGCTTCTACTAAATGCTTATCGAGTATGGAACGTGAAAGGAATGATAAAAGGGGTATGACAACACGCAGATGTAAAGGACTTCTACCAAATGTTATGGGAAGACCAAACGTACGGCTTCCCCTGACCTGTAAGTGCTACAAGTTGTGTCTATTTAAAACCCCCAACGTACTCATTAGCGCTTCTTTGGTCTTTAAGATTCGGTCCAGCATGTCGTAACATGAGTTCCATTTTGTTGGGCATTCTTGTTTAAGTTTCAGCACAGGTACGCCGAATTGTTGCTGCATAGACATTAATTTATTCAGGCCCGCGGTCCTTCTTTTGAAAAACTCTACGACACTCTTCACTTTTGTCAGTACAGTTTGTATGTCCAAGAGCCCCCTTTGCACTCCTAAATTAATAGAGTGCGCAAAACAGCCCAGGGACTACGCTGCTTGCACATTAGCGGCATTGTCGCTGACAATCGCGGAAACTTTATTTGAAATTTGCCAATCGTTCATTATTTTCTGTAAAAAAGTGTATAAATTTTCGCTTGTATGGCGATCTGAATAATTTATGCACCCCAGTAAAACGGATGACATCTTTGTGTTCTCATCAATAAAATGTGCTGTTACTGCAATATAACTGTCGGTCGTTGATGATGTCCATCCATCAGTGCCCAGACAAACGGAATACGCCTCATTTATTTTTCTTGTATTTCCGTAAAAACCTCCCTATAAATCTTCGGTATTAAAGTGTTTGTCAAGATCTTCCGCGTTGGCAAATGATAGCCAGGGCAGGTTGAGACCAATTCTATTAATGTTCTGAATTCAGGGTCCTCAACAATTCGCAACGCGTGATGTCCCTTAGCCACCATTTTAACAACCTGGCGATCAATTTGTTCCACACGACTTGCCGGGGGTGGTCACCGGACATAATTTGTTATTGGATTATGGACTACTGGCAGTGGGAGCCGCGGCAAAGTTTCACGTGAACTATTGTCCACCTGCGCAATGTTTTGAATTTAAATGTTTCCACTCGTGGTAGCTGAGACAGTTTCCGCCGTTCCACTAACTGTCGGTAGTGACGACTGTCTTTCCATACCCAGGGATATAGTAGGGTGTTTATTTTGCATATGTCGGTTAAGATTACCTAAGGACCCATTTTTGGTGCTTATATTCTGATGGCAATTATTACACTTTGCGTAATAGCTATCATCAACCTGTACAAAATGATGCCATATTAAGCTCCTTTTTGCCCGACAGTTGGTTCTAATTGGTGGCATTTTCAACGCTTAGCAACACTTCACACAAGTCCTATAAAACACTTATTTCCTTTCACAATTAAATTACACTAACTAAACTAGGTAAAGTTTTAGTATTCACAATATCTCACAAACACGCACTCAAACTCGTAAGAAATGCGACTTAAAACATAAAAGCTGTTCATCACTTTCTCGTGGCAAAGCAAAAGAAAAGTAATAATCAGTTATTTTATTTAAAAATCGCTTAAAACATGAAATCAATAACATTGGCAACGTAGCCTTGGGTTACGAAATAAATAAATTTGATCTTTGACTTTAAGACATAGAGCTTATTTTTATTTAATCGTTTTGGATTTGTTAGACGACTCTATTAAGTATCTTATTCAAAACTCGATGGATATCGCAATCGCTTTCTGCAATGTATGGCGCAATATTTCTCGGCAGGCATGTCAGACCCCAAACCCAAATCTTCATATCTTAAAAAAGCATGTTCTTGCCAAACTATTTTTATTTTCTATCTCTAGGCATCATGGGAATTTTCTAGTAATTACTACCTACCTGCAACCATCACTCTACGCTGATAAGATCCACCTGTGTGTAGGTTGAGCCGCTTACCGCAGTTGAATTTACTTATTATGCTCATTAAATTTCCAACATGATTGGTTGTATCATTTAACAACCGATTTGTTTTAGCCATGACAAGTTCATTTGCAATTTCATTAGTTTCGAGACTTGGCCTATTTTTTACATGGATTGTTTTTATGGGACCTCATTACTTTTTCTAGGGTATTGTGTTATCAACTTTGTATGGACATGTTATTTTACCAACCGCAAATAACATTTGTATAGGTTTGCAGGAAAGAACCGCAAAGGTAACTTTGTAATCGCATGTATTTGTATAGGATTCCAAACTTACTTATGCAGTTATTTTTGACTGAAATTGCAATATTTTAGGTTTTTAACGAATGGCTAGGCTTAAAACTAATTATGTTCCAAATTTGGAGCGAGTTTGTGTGCTAGAAGTACCTTAGAATTATGTTAATCATTATGAGTATGTCAGTGACAAAACTAAGGAACTTTGACGGGCAGTTCTTAAACTAAATGTTCAAATTGAATGTTATTGAGAATATATGTGTTTTGCTCGACTTGGCGGGGGCACTGCCGTGTCCCCAGATCTGATGAATCTGTGCAAAGAATTTAAATGCAAGTTTTTCATTTTGGTGCCTAGAGTTGCAACTCCAAGATACCAAAGTTAAGAGCTCTCTGGAAAATAAATAAGGAGGGCATAAAGTGGACTTGATTTTGAAATATTGGCTTCGAAATTCTGAATTCTTTAAATTATCTTCTAGTTGAGATACTTCTTTATATCTTCCACTGTTTTAAGAGGAGGATAACGTTCTTCCACAGAGAACTCGCGGTTGGTTCCTATTGTTGTGACGCCATAATCTGCTATTTTATTGAATAATTCGTTCAACTGTACTTCGTGCTTAGCCAGTTGCAGTATTTCTAATAACTTCGCTTGATTTTTAAACACACTCTTCCAGAATTCTTCAATGTTATCAGAAAACTTATTTTTGTCTTTTGTATTAAGGAGGAGACGCCATTATGTGTCTATTTCTTGGTAATTTGGTCTATTAAATATGTAATTTTGGAAAAGTTGCCACTACATACACAATTGACGTTCGTTCACCATTTTTAACATTTTCTGGACAAAATGCACTGAGGTGTTTAATTGGGTTATTTTTTGTTTATTTTGAATAAATGTTTTTGATCAGAAGTCAGAATCTTATCTTTTAAAAGAATGCTCATGGCGTTTGCTCCGAAGTACATATCGTCTAGGTTTAAAAACATGTGCGGATTTTTATATTCAATCGCTTCTACGACAGTGTTTTTGACTTAATCTATTTTTAAATGCACTCGAGCAACGTCTTTAGACAGGCACAGACTTGATTATACAACACATGTATATTTGCGTTGCATCTCTTTGTTTGATTTAGTAAAAATAGGTAATACGAAGTCTAAGAACTGCAGAAATAATGATGTGACTTGGTCATTTATTTTATGTAATAAATATATTGGTAGCTGCCAGTACTTCCGTCGTTTAATGAAGCGTCGGTAAAAAACCACTTAAAGCTTTATATTGCTCCAGGACCCTTAGCTGCATGCACTGACAGCCACCTAGTTTGACAAGGATGTAGTATTTTATGAATTTTTAGATCACAAAATATTTGAAATTCTTTATACATACCAACCCTTTTAGATGTGTCCTCTGCTGGTGGTGACGTCCACGACTCGTACCATGCCATCCTTGCCTGGGTAGGTCCTCGTGACCCTCCCTCGTGGCCATGTGTTACGAGGGAGGTTGGAGTCGCAGATCACCACGACATCGCCGATGGCTGGGCTGGTCCCCGCGTTGTAGGGCTCCCGCCGGTTCTGGAGTACCGGCGTGTATTCGCGTACCCAGCGCCGCCAGAAGTTGTCGGCGAGCTGCTGGGCGCGCCTCCAGTGCTGGCGGGCGTTGTCATCGCTGGCCTCGAACGTGCCCGGTGCGGGCGAGTAGCAGTCAGGCCCCAGCAGGATCATGTTCGACGTCAGTGTGCGCACCATTCTCTCCCACGCTCCTGCCATAAAGCGGGGGGTAGGAAACGCCACTTTATTTGACGTGCCCAGGCGGCGTCTCTGATGGCGTCGGTCAGCACGCGATCGGCGCCTCTGGAGGCCGTGGCGTTATCACTCCACAGCTCTGTAGGACATCCGCGGCGGGCTATGAAGCGGCGCAGCGCGTTGATGGCGGAGTCGGTGCTTATGCTTAATGATGTAGCCACCTCCAAGTGCACGGCGCGCGAGGTCATGCAGGTAAATAATGCAACCCATCTCTTTTCTTTGTGCCGGCCGACGGTAACCTCTTGGGGTCCGTAATAGTCCCAGCCCGTGTACGTAAAGGGGCGGACGTGGTGTGCTAGGCGCGCCGCTGGCAGGTTGCCTGTGGAGGGCGCCGCCGGCTTCGCTTTTCTTAGTCGGCACTTTGGACACTGCGCGATCACTTTTTTTACAGTCGGTCGTATCGATGAGATGTACACCCGCTGCTGTAACTCGTTCACTACGATTTCGGTGCCGCCGTGATGCAATTGTTCGTGCACGTGAGCCACATATAACTGAGTATAATAATGTTTGCCGCACAACACCGCGGGTCGCACTGGTTCTTCTTGTTTGGTGATATTTTAACCTGAATATGTTTGATATTTCACAATAAATATACAATCCCAATAAAATTTAACACAACCCAAAGTTTTGCTTACCTTTACTTAACATTAGTATTTATTCACAAAATGGCAACTATATGAACTCTTCATTTGTACGCACAATATTACTTCAACGCCTTCTCTTCGTACTGGTGTACTTACATACAATTTTAAAACGCACTTCTTCATAGCCATAATTTCACTGATAATTTACTTTTAGCTTCATTAAAGCATTTAAAATGTCCACACTTATCCCAATTTTGCGAATGAGTATAAGAATTGCTGCATATTAACTATAATAGGTACCACGTACCTTGTTATTCAGGCACTGTTCAGGACTAGGAGCAGCTGCTACCTTTATTAATGTGCCACGTAATTTGAGCCCAAATGTACCAGTTGCTGTAGCGTATGGTTGTTCATCGGCTTTTTAATCCTGGGCCCAGGATTGGAGGGCTCCTGGTTTGATAGATTTTGTTGTCTTCTTGTGATTTAAAAGTACTCTCTCCAGCTCTTCCTCCCCTTTCCTTGCGGCACGACGTAAAAACTTTAATACAACAGGGATTAACGTCAGGGTTAAAATTCCTGTTGTTAAAAAGATCCCTACATGCATGAGAAAGGTGATCCACCAACTGCCTGATGACTCTTTTTCATTATTTTCTGATATTTTTGAAGACATATAATACAGTCTTTCCTGGGAACTTAAAGCTAATTCCGAAGAGGAATACAGTGCATGACCTGCAAATGCTGCAGCTTGTTTGACTTAGTCGATGCTAGATACAGTTACCTCAGAGATTATCGCTTTTCCGGATATGGGATCTAATCCTGTAGAGTTCTGTCCTGGTAACCAAGTGGCTATCATGGAATAATGAGTCCAAGTCGGCTCTTTGAATAAGATGCCTGTGACTGGTTCTGCCCAATTTGTGCTATTTGTTATTGGTGATATCACTTTGAACATTCCTTTTTCAACTAGTATAGGATTGGTCAAAAACCATGGTGTTACACTCGGGAAAGTGCTCTGAATACTAAAGATGCCGGATTTTACGAAGGCTACATTGTTGATATTACCAGATAAATAGAATGCTACCTTGCGGGCAAGATCAGGCGGTGTTAATAGAAACCACTTGTTAAATGTCTGCTGACAAAAACTATGTTGGAGGGTGGTGAAACCTTTATTTAATTGCTTGATGACATATTGTGTTTCATATCTTAATTGTGCGTAGTCTGTAGAGGATTTTAATGTATCAGCAAATTCCCAATTCACAATCACAAAGTTATATAAGCATTATATGCGCATATAATGCTGTTATACTTTAACTTTTAGCAGCTAATGTGTGCAAGGTACTGTAGAAGGTACCGTAAAAATGCTAATAAGCAGTCTAGCAAAATAATAAACGTTCCAATGAAGAATTTAAGGAAGGTGGATCAGAGCTATTGTCAGAATCGAATTGTTGTGGTACGTCTGGGTTAATTTCTTCATCCGAATCAGAACCATCATCAGACTAATGCGATCGACTTTGTTTTAAGCACTGCGGACAAATAAAGAAAAGCATAGTGTTTGAAAATATTTTAAATAAACAAGGCCACGTAAAACCGTTAAATTCAAAACAAAAGAAAAGTACAGGGAAGTTGGTAATGTACTGAAACGTTTATGACTTACTGGCTTGGCCGAAATTCAGCAGTCCACGTTTATAGAAATATTAAATATGGTGTACATAAAAAAAAAAAACTTGCTTATCTACAGCTATGGGTCAATGGGATGGAAATAAAATGTGGTTAGTTCTTACAACTTGTTTTATTGCTAGAGAAGTAGACAAAGTTTTCCTTTTATGGAATATGCAAACCACCGTGTTTCAGGTACAAATCCTTAATACACCTTAAGTTATAGTTTGCTACACTCGGTAGAGCTTACGTGTAATCTGTTCGTGAGTGATTCACAATTCCAGGAGGCCTACCAGAAATAAATGTTAGTCCCTACGTGTTTTATGCCATCATTAATGTATCTTCTGAAATCCTAATTCCCTACCGGTAATAAATGCTTAGCACCGACCTTCACACTGTATTCATACTGCTCTGTAACCTTGCTGATGTTGGTGTGTCAGCCGTTGAGCGTCCATTACCTCCCCGGTGGTTAGATCAGGAGGAACATGAACCCGTCGCACGGACGTCGATTTGACCGATTTAGGCGGTCATAAGGCGATTTTTATAAATCACCATAGAGATAAACAATTAACACGTGGAGATAGCTTATGGACCCAGGTACATTAAACTACCCCCACTAGTTTTCATTAATGAGTGTGAGCTGCACAGGAGGCAGTTGAAGTTTGACTATCACCAATTGCGTATTATGTTCACGGGACTCTTAAAATTCAAGTTTTCGAAAGTGAATATTTATTTTTCTAATAATTTTCAAGTAGTGATTGTAATGGATTCCAGTAACCAAGGTAAAAAGCAATGTTTTAAGTTAACACAGTCTAATATTTGTGCCATATATTACTGATTTGGAGCTTGTTAAATATGACCCTTCAAATTATCTTTTTTTTCATAGATATTGATTTTCAATCGCTATTTTATTATATATAGCGTACGGACTGGCGGTGGCATTGTGGACAGAGTGAGAAATGGAGTCGTTATTATCTACAAACTTCTTATGATTAATGAATAAATTCAAATATCAAATGGTTTTTCTTATAAAATCCATTTCTCTTCTTACATTTATTTAACCAATATCTTTTACAAACTCAACATTAGCCATATACAACCTTCGTAAATTACTGCCTAAAAATTGTAAACTATAGATATGACAATAAAATTTGATGTTGTCAATTCAGACAACTGTCTTGTTATATTTGTAAATGTAAGTACGTTTAGATAATTAAAATCAACACGAGAGAGGAAGCATAAATAAAAAATATGAATGACCCTCAAGAATCGACTATTTATATGCACAAAAACATGTAATTTAATTTTTCGATCTAAAAAAATGTGACACTACTTTAAATTAAGAGAAATCATTTAATCATTATTCACTCAATCATAAAATGTAGCTTTGCGACTCCATTTCTCACTCTGTCCAGTCTGTCCACAATGCCACCGCCAGTCCATACGCTAGTAATATATCATCGAATATCATCATCGTATTTTTTTATAATAAATACTTTACATATTCAAGTAAATTATTAGCAAGAATTAACCGCCAAAAGGCGCCAATTTCGAAATTAGAGGCTTTCATAGATTAGCAGTAAACATTTCTTTTTTCCAAATTTTTTTATAAACTGGTTTTATCTTTGTTTTAGATATACCTAGTGCATTTTATTGTTTCTAATTTAAATATACATATAAGAAAATATATTTTACTACTAAGATATTCATTATTTTCTTAACAAGTTTCATTATGTTTAGTATTTTTTTTATTGTATTTTATTAATTGATTAAAAAAATGGCATTTATGTAAAACTATGATTTTTTCATTAACTGTCCTATTTTGAACCATAAAATAGTTTTGGCCGCCTAAATCGGTTAAATCGACGTCTCGTCTGTGCGTCGTTGACGCGATAAAAATGAGCTACCATGAAGCTCAAAATTGAATGGGTAAACCCCACATTATTCCCATATGGGCAACTTAAGGAAGAATCCTCGAAACCTCGAAAATGGCTGAGTAAATTTCTAACAAAGCCAAACTAAAACCTAAACTAAATTTTCAGGTTTCCTATCCGCAATGTCATTTCCTCTCTCCTCATAAGGACCGTACCGGAAAGAAAGTAGACAACTTTAGGCATCTCTAAAAACTGGTACGTACATAAAATCGGCATATTTTTTTTTTAAATAACGAACTATATCTTTTTCTTTTAATTGCAACAAAAAGCTGTCAAACTGACAACATGGGGCGAACTAGCTTACTTCTTCTTCTTCCTAGCCTTGTCCCATCTACTTGAACTAGCTTACACGTTCGTAAAAATATTTTGGACGATTGGTGCAAAATAAAAGGTATGACGATTAGAAAACTGGTTAAAAAGTACGAGTTGAGTCCCGCGGGCGTGCACAAGATAATAAATAAATTTGGTGACTTCTGTACTCTCCAAGATTTGCCTAAATCTGGAAGAAAACCGGGGAGAACCGACTTGGCATGAGAAAAGAAAGTCGTAAGAATGTTTAAACAAAATCCGCCCTTTCAATTCGAGATGCGGCAAAAAGAGCCAAAACTTCTTCGGCTATGATACAAAGAATCAAACTAAGATGCAACCTCAAGACCTACAAAAAACTCAAACAACCAAAACGAGATGAAAATCAAACAATAGCTGTCAGAAAACTGGCAAGGAAATTATACGACCGTATATTGACCAAGAAAAATCAGTGCATTAACTATAGGATAGGGCGGGGCAAAAATGGCCATTTTACATATATTTGGTGGTAACTGCTAACTTATATTGTATACGAAAAGGATTTTAATAGCAATAGATAGCATAATTCGTCATCTATTAGTGACGATATTTGAATACAAGCAGTTTTCTACTCCAAGACAGATATTAACAATATAGAAAGTCGGGTCGAATGGAACTTTTTACCCCGACTGTGGGGCATAAAGGTCCAGTGTCAGGGCAAAAAGGACCACTTCAACTGTATGGCATTATATAGATTTTTAAATCGGATAAATAAAAGTAAGGCATGTTAAATCAACTCAATTATATTTTTACATGTAACAGTCGTGTAAATAGTAAACAAGTGTCAACTGTACATATTACTTTCTACCCAACTTTTAGATTGTGACATTAAGTCTTGTGGTTTACTTTTTGGTCTCAGAGATATATTCTACGTTATAGAATACCCTTTTAAAATTAACCTTTAAAACATAAAATCAGAACGAATCAAAACAAGCACAGTCACTCAACTTGAGTTATTTATAATATTTTGGGTAACTTAAAAGTAACGTCTCTTCAAAACATAAATTTAGAAACAAAACAAAAATAGTCACTTAGCTTTGAGTAATTTAAAATAAAAGTATTTTAAACTTAAATTATTTGAGATCAATATAATCAGTTAGATACTTAATCGCCATCTGAGTCGCAATTGCAACATACATATGCTACATTTGATGCGGGTTGGTCAGTGCATCTGTCATGGGCCCATTTTTTACAAGCTGAGCATTGTACCCAGCCTTCTCCAGGAACACTATCTGCAAATGAGTCACAGCACACTAAACAAAAACATTCTTCTTCTTCAGAACTAGAGCTATTTTTATTTTTATTTGATAAAATTCTTCTTTTCACTTGCTTATTTTTTTTTGTTACGGCTTTTTTGCGAGAAGTGACCTGCTTTTTCTTTTTATTTTCTTGTTCGCGAGTTAGAGCTTCCTTTTCAGGTGTGTCTGTTAATATGGCTGTCTTACGCCGTTTCCTATTCATAACTTTACGAGCTCCGGCCTTAGGCAGAGGTCTAATTGATAACGGAGAAAAGTTATCCGCAGATGTTGACGGTTGGGGTTCACTGCTGATTGATGAAATTGCATGTGATGTTGAAGGCTGAGGATGTGCCTCAACAGCAGCTGCAGAAGATACTGCAGGATCACTTGATGATGACAAAAGTGGTGTACCAGACAACGCAGTCTCATTAATTGTCAATCGAGAGCTATTCAAAGGCCCAGCAGGAGGAGTGATCGGTGGCTGAACTTCCGTAGATGCAGAAAATGTCAGACCTTCGTTTTCAGGATTTGGCCGGTCAGTTACAAAACTTGGAGCAAAATCCAAATCATCAAAGATATCGCGATTGAACGGATACACTCCAGCTTTTTTGAACCCATTTGTGATGTTGTTGGGGGTTAGAGCCAGTGGCAAAGCTGTTCGGACTATCCCAGGGATATCGTAAATAGTGAGAGTTTTACCAGGATTATTGCGCATCCATGCATCTTGTGTAGATGATATATACCTTTTGAAGGGCCCGAACACTGAGACGTGTAGAGGTTGTAATTTGTGGGAGCAATGGGGAGGATAAGATAGCATCACTACTCCATTATCTTTCGCTAAATCCAACACCGGCACTGACAGATGAGACGAGTGATTATCTAATAAAAGTAGCACAGGTGACTCTTTGTTTGGTTTTACGTAAGCGATAAAATGTTCCATGAAAAGTAGAAACTCGACATCTGTCATCCAGCCGCTTGCATTCCCTGCACCAATACTTTCAACCGGCCCATCACGCACAAAATGGTCTTGGTATCTCTTTCTTGGAAATACAAACAACGGCGGCACAGATGACCCAGTTGCTGAAACAGCCACAAGCAATGTTACATTAGTTCCTCTTTCAGCTGATGTGACTGATCCGATGTTTCGTTTTCCTTTAGCAGCAATTATTTTGGAAGGTTTAGTAACAGTCGTAACGCCCGTTTCATCTGCGTTCCATATAGATGAGCCTCTAAATTTATAACGATCCATGACAGAGGCGAGTTTATCAAAATATTCACCCACGTTTGTCTTATTAAAAGATGTTGCTCTACTTAAACTAGTGGCTTCCGGTTTTCGAATGGAGAGACTACTATTTCGTGATAAAAATCCAGTCAACCATTCTTTCCCAGCCATTTTGGTAGCATGCCATGTGTTTGGGAAATTCACATTAAATTTAACAGCGCAATCGTAAGCCAGACGGCGAAACTCTTTAGATCCTAAACCGTGATAAATTTGAGCAACCGTGAGCAAATACTCCGTGAGGGATGCTTCTTGTGCTTGGTTGAACACCTGTCTAGGTGTTCCATAGCCAAATTTCGGCGAATCAGGATTTTCCTTTAAACGCTCCATGAATCTCTTCAAAGAGGTTTTGCTAATCTCAAGTTCTCGACAAACTTGCCTCTGTGATTTTTCTCCACTTATCACCAACTCAGCAGCTCGCTTCATTATCTCCACAGACTTCGTCCCTCGTTCGGTTTTTCTCTTATAAACACGCATTCTAGAATAAAATAATTAACTAAATACATTGTTTTCATAAGGGGCTAAAAGGTCCACCACGGGGCTAAAAGGTCCACAGATGGACCTTTATGCCCCGTAGTGACTTAGTTTAATTTCAAGGTTATAACGAAGAATACAATTTTTTGCATTTGAATTACACCATCTTAACTTGAAACCGTATATAAAATGACCATGTATAAAACAAACTTGCAACTCTAACGGTTTAAATAAAAGCAATAGACAAAAAATAAATGAAGTGCAAAATTTTACTTACATTAAATTTTTTCGACGCGGACACGTACAGACCGGTCGGCGTTCGCCAGCGCACTGCGCGAGGCGGCACGCGTACTCCCCCCGCAAACCCCTCACAGTCCGGCCATTTCGATGTCAAACGAAGTTTTAATTTCGGAGTTAGGCATAGTGGACCTTTTTACCCGCGGACCTTTAAGCCCCGCCTTACCCTAATGGATGACGAGACCTTCCCAGGGTTCAAGAGGAGAGAATGCTGGTGCGGGGACAGGGGAAGGTATGGTGGAGGGGGGCGACACGCCGGTTGATTGGGGTGGTGTTTCAAACTTGTGGTTATTACTGTTATTAGTAAATGCAAATTAATATAAAAATATCAGATGTTATGAGTATAAAAGCTATGACATATGTTAGCATACAATAGTTCTAAAATGGCATAAGATTTTGGTTTTGACAAAGGTAATACTGGTATATACGAATACATATTTTTTATCCACAAAGTCTGTACTTGTTTAAGCAATATGCAAAGTATAATTACTTACGTAACCAATTTGAGATTCGGGAGGACCCACTCCCTCCGAAGAGTCCACCCCAATCGCCGAGAGGATCAGCAGCTCATCGTCCCCAACTGCTGGAATTTCAACATAATTCCCTGTCACCTCTGTCGCCCGTCTTGCCGCTGCATTGTCCCCCCTGGCTTTGCGCTTTAGGTCCCTCCATGTCTATGGATAAGAATAACAATTTCTTGTGAATGCCATTATTTAATTCAGTATGTTTAATAACTGATGAATTTCACCCAAGTAAGGCTTTTGTAGTAATTGTTTATAACTAGTGGGATATGCAACAGGGCAATATTATAGGGAGAGGGGCTGCGAAAAATCCACTAGCAGAACAAACCTCCGGATCCAGAGGCACACAAGTGCCTATATAAAGTGAGACTCAGTCACAGCATTGTGTACCTAATTTATATAACAACCGCCGTCTGCTGCACCACTGTCATAATATTAATTTGCAAATTATGCAAGCCGTTTCGGTGAGTAGGTACGTACGTATAAATTTAATAAAACATACTCGTAGTACGTAAATCTCATTACCATTTCATGATTATAATATGTATGAATCATATAGACAAATGGCAATTACTTACGGTTTTCCACGCTGCCACAGACTTTTCAGGGCCGAACGCCCTCAGCGACACAGCCAACTGTTCCCACTGGGCCTCGAGGCTGTGAGCACCCCCGTATTCGCCGTTGGCAAATAATGTATGCGTTGCCATATATTCGATTAATTTTCTTTTTTGAAGCGAAGAGCAACGGCTGCAAACGTATTCAATACACAAATAAGTAAGAAACCAACGTAATTGAAACGATAAACCAACTAATTTTGATGATTACTTACACTTTTGGTGGCATTTTTTTGAACTTTCTTTTACTTCTCAAGCCTTACCAGGACCTCAATTTATTACGGTGCCGGCTTATAGAAGGTTACTCGAAAACATAAGGCCATCAACATCGAGAAATTTGCCAAAAAAGTATTAGTGTGGCAAGCCATTTTTCAATGCGGTATGCGATCGCAATACTTCTTTACTACAGGGACTTTGAACGCTACGGTATACAGTGACGAGTGCTTACAGAAAAGATTACTACCAGTAATAAAGAAGCACAGGAGTAGCACTTTATTTTGGCCATACTTGGCTTCTTGTCATTAATCTAAAACAACGAAGGAATGGCATAAAGCCGATAAGGTAGTTAGAAGTAGTGGATAAGGAGATGATTCCTCCCAATTGCCCAGAAGTTCACCCAATTGAGCGATATTGGTCTATCATGAAACGACACCTCTAAAAAAACGTCAAAGCTGCCACCTCAGTTGAAAACTTAAAAAAAAAGTGGAACAGGGCATCATCAAATGTGTCAAAAGTGATCGTCCAGAATTCAATGAGACACATCAAAAAGAAAGTTAGGTTGCAGGCAAAATATATAAAATACGACGAATTCATTCAAAAAAGTTCTTTATAAGGACCTTATTTTTCAGTTTCTTTTTGTTTCATTATCAGTTTTCACACAAAATAAAACATAATACCATTTTAAAGTTGTCTACTTTCTTTCCGGTACGGTCCTTAGGCTTGACATTTAATATACCAGCGCAGAAGAAATCAACTAACTACGTTTGCATTAATTAAGGAATAAAATTAGCTTTTAAATACAGACATAATGTCATTATTCTTAAGTTAATCCACTTTAGTTCTTTTTATATAATTAACAATTTAAATTGATTGTTTCAATAATTAATATTCCTTAAAAAACACATTTAACTTCCCAAAATTTCCACATCTCTCATCCTGCTGGCAACTCGAAACAATTAATAATTTCTCTTATTGGTTGATGTTTTTGTTTAATTGTAGAGTCTGTCTAATGAAAGTAGAGACTAGAAAGTAGCGGCAAATTTAAAAAATCGACGTATTGCAACACCGAGTATAGTGCGAAAGAACGATAATGATACTTGAACAAAAATTATAATTGTCTTACTACTTAGTGTAGCCACGTCTATACAGATTAGTTTCAAAATTGCCCAAATTGTTGGTAAGATAATATCCCAAATCCCAGTATAGTGTATATGACCTAAAAACTTGATCCCATTCAAGTTGTTGCAACCATCTAACAGTAAAATAAAAGACCTTTAGACAGATTACAAATTAAGTAATTAGATGCTTATAATCTATAATGTGTCTAAGAAAAGGTGTTTTTTTAGAAAGTGAGGCTAACTTCATGGGTCTCGCTTTATGTAATTCCATTTGCACATTTTTGTGAGGTTATAGCGGAAAAAGTACAGGTTATATGAAATAAAACTTTAACTTCGTTTTACAAGATAAGTTTATTATCAAGTTCAAAAGGTGTACACCTTAGGTACAAGTGTACATAATTTCTTAAATTACATAGGATTCACTGTCTTATTGTATATTTAAGAAGAATAATTAAATTCACTCTCTAAAATCTCAACTTCCATTGAATCCTCCGAAGTGGTCGAGCTGCTACTTCCCACACTAATAATAAATTTATCTAGATCTTCTTTGATGTTGTCCCTGTCTTTATATTGGTTTTCAACGTTAATGACGTGATTGATCATTTTATTCCAATCATCTGCTGTTATGCTTGCAAAAGACTCATGGATCAGTTTTTCTGTGTCTTGTGCAGATAACCCTATGTTCTTCTTGGCAATTTTCCTTTTTGCTAGACTCCATATTAGCTCGATAGGATTCAAATCGCAGTGGTATGGAGGCAGCCGTAAAACTTCATGGCCATGTTGCTGAAGTATGTGATTGGCTTCATACACTGGCTCTGGCTTGTATTTGTCAACAAGTACTAACAATTCATCTTTCTTGTGATATTCTTCATAGTGAATATTATTAGCTGTAAGCCACTCTTTGATTTTGGGCTTATTTGTTTGAGTTGTTGGGGCTTTATTCTTTACAACACTGTGGTAACTGGCATTATCCATAATAACCACACTAGGTTTGTCTAAATTTGGTATGAGTTTTTCTTCTAACCATTTATTGAAGTTGCCGGCGTTCATGTCATGGTGGTAATCAGCCAGTTTAGATTTTGTGCTGAAAACTAGAAGAGCATTTGGGACAAAACCATTTTCATGCCCAGCGTGCACAACAATGTGTCTTTTTCCAGACGAAATGCTTTCAACTGCACCACTTGTTCCCGGCCCTCGCCAGGATTTTTTAGGTTTGTAGTTTTTGTGGACATAGGTTTCATCCAAATACACAATTTGTTTTCCTGCTGCACGTTTCTCTGCAATCTCCCGAAGAAATCTATGCCTCCATGCAGCAATGTCGTAGCGTTCCATTAGAACATATCGTTCATTCTTGTTTTTTTGAAACTCATACCCGTTTGCTTTCAAAATCCGCCTTAGTGTTTCAATGCAGCCAAGGAAATTTATGCTAGTCCGCAACTCTACCAGGAGGCTCCGCAGTGTTGGTACTTCCTTTTTGACAGTATAAAATTCAGTAATTTTATTTTTAATAGCGTTTATGTCGAAGCTATCTAAATTTGACACCGTAGGCTTATGGGGCCTCTTTTTGCCTGGGGTATTCCAAACATTATTATTGATTCCACCTTCATATTTTATTCTCTTGAGGGTAGAGACACTAACTTCTGCAACAAACAAAATGAAAGTATGTGGTTACATAGATGACTTTTTTAGACTAGCAGGTTGTGCCACTCATTATAAAAACCTGAAAGTACCAGGTTTGAATTCCCATAAGGGCATTTATTTATGCGATGAGCACACACATTTGTTCGTAAGTGTTAAATGTTCTCTATGTAATTAACTTGTGTAGGTATAACTTTGTTTAATATTCACAGTAAACACTTTGCTTAGATTAAGATTAAGTCGAATTGTCCAAGATTGTTCATGGAAATAATTACCGGTAAGAGACGACAATTCTTCAAGGTATTGATTTTGATTCCTTATACACGAATCTTGCTCCAGGTCTTTCAAGCTCTGAACGGCATTCTGAATTTCCTCCACACCTTCGACAAGCTCCATATTACCCGCTGAAAGAAAAACAATGACAATACGTAAGTATTTAGGAAACAGTTGCTTTCTTAGATATGTTGCAAATAAAGTATCAAAATTTATCATGGGATACTAACCTACGAAATCCGATATCGTACGTAAGTACGCTGCTTTCTTATCGAAAATCTCTTCCCGCTCGTCTCGTTTTTCTTTGTATTTACCAATCATGGTAAAAAGTAACTGACGCGTATTACTTTTAATACTTTTGTTCATAATTAACACCAAAAACGTTAAAGAAAAACGCAATATTTTTTCCAAATGACACTAGTGACACGACAGTAAAGTGACATTTGACGTAATTGACATTTGAATTGTAGTTGCCATTTAAAAAGTTTATAATAAATCGCAGTCTCAACTTTCATTAGACAGACTCTAACGGCCTCTTACTTTAACGGCCTCCGTAGCCCAGTGGGTAGTGACTCTGCCTACGAAGCTGGAGGTCCCGGGTTCGAATCCCGGTCAGGGCATTTATTTGTGTATTTATCACGAATATTTATTCCTGAGTTATGGATGTTATATATGTATATAAGTATCTATATGTATGTATCTATTATATATATCATCGCCTAGTACCCACAATACAAGCCTTACTGAGCTTACCGTGGGCCTAGGTTGATTTGTGTAAGATTGTCCCGTAATATTTATTTATTAATTTATTCAGATTCAGATAGTTTATTTCTCAATTAGTAATACATAATTTTCATACTTTAGAATAAAAGCATGCACACAATATTGAGATCGTCAGTTATAATGCATTATAAATGCGCCCAAAAGCTTTTCTTATAGTTACTAGTCTAAAAAATAGTTTACATCTTAATGAAAGCAAACTGAACAACACTATAAAATTGCTTTGTCAGAGTTTTGATAATTGTGCGTTTCTTGATCTCGCAGACTTGGATTATTTTGGCAAAAACTTTATGTACAAACTATGTTCTAAAATTAATTATGTTCTCGACTCGAGAACGTACTTCGATAGATACCTCAGTTACAACAAATTGAAACCGAGAATTAATAACCAGCCAAAACAAGTAGGTAGTAAGCCACCTAAATTAGCTGATAAAGAGCGTAAAGGTACTATACCATACTATTTCAAACAATCACCACGTAATGGGCAGAGCACTGAAAACACCAAAACACTGACGCAAAAATCCATCACTGACTATTACGGGAGAATTAACGCAGGTAATACAACAATACACGAACAAATAACAGGTAACAGGTTTTTTCGTCTCTAAACGTAATTTTTTTACAATATTTCATCAAAATATAGCAGGGTTTGTCAGCAAAAGAGAATTACTCGAGTTAACGCTTGATGAGTTGACAGAAAGTGATAAACGATTAAATGTACTGTGTTTTACTGAAACATTTATAAAAAAAGGTAATGAAGGGAGTTTACGCGTGAATGGATATCGGTTAGCATCGTCGTATTCTAGGTCACATCAAAAAAGAGGTGGTGTTTGTATATTTTGTGAAAATCAAATTCAAACACGAGCGATAACTCTCCTTAACGAGTTATCTGAGGATTACGTGTTCGAATGCTGTGGTATAGAGATACCGTCAATAAAATGTATCGTTGTTTGCCTATACAGAACACCAACTGCTAACACAACACATTTTCTCCAGAAATTAGAACGGCTCATAAACAAACTAAAACACAAAACTAAATATAAGGTAGTGATTGCCGGGGACTACAATATAAACTTGCTTAAGCCATCAGAAAGTGCAACCGAACTCACCAGAATTGCTGCGAACAACAATTTTAAATTACACATGCTTTGTCCCACACGTAAAGAATCATGTCTAGACCAAATTTTATCCAATGTTCCCGAAGCTGAAAGTAATATTCTTGAACTAGGCTTGTCTGACCACGAAACTGCACAATTTTTGAAATTTCCTGTTGATAACATAGGAAAGCCACTTTTATGTTTGTATCGCTATAAGAGAAATTACAGTGCAGAAAACATCAAAAAATTTCATGACTGCCTTGCTAGTTTATCCTGGTCTGATGTATATGATAAAGATGACGCATCAGTGGCCTTCAAACAATTTCACGAGACGTTCAATCTCTTTTACAAACTATGTTTCCCTATTATTAAGATAAAAACTGTTATTAAGACTAAATCTGTATGGTTTACACGAGGTATCAAGCAATCCGTAAAAACAAAGAGGCGTTTGCGGTTTAACTACTATACGAAATGCAAAAACCATACTGGTTATTTACACAGTAAGGTCAAATATAATAGTTACTCTAAGATTTTAAGACGATGCATCCACCAAGCACAAAAAATCATGAACGTTAATTATGTAAGTAGATCTAAAAATATAAGTAAGGCAACATGGGACGTCATTAAAAATGTAACTAATAAGTCTAATTCAAACGATGCTAATTTACAGAAACTAGTCATTAATAATAATAAAGTTCTAAATCCAACTGACATTGCAAATTCTTTTAATAATTTTTACATTAATTTGACTAATTTGAATAATAATAATACATCTAAACCTGACCTTTCGCTAATCAATGCAAGTAACGCTAACCTATTCCTAGCCCCGACAGATGAAAACGAAATATGTAATATCATCAATAACCTTAATTCCACAAACTCTGCCGGTTATGATGAAGTCCAAACGAACATAATTAAAGGTTGTAGACAAACAATTGCTGCCGTTTTAAGCTACTTAGTGAATTTATCGTTCACAAACGGTGTCTTCCCGGAATCTCTGAAAGTGTCCTTAATCAAACCACTGTACAAAAAAGGTTCTAAAGAATGTGTAGAAAACTACAGGCCAATCTCACTTCTTCCCGTTATCTCAAAAGTATTTGAAAAAGCATTCCATGTACGTTTAACATCATTTCTTAACAAGTTCAGAATCATTAAAACTGAACAATTTGGGTTTCAGAAAGGGAAATCAACGACATTAGCTGCCTTCACATTAACAAATAATATTCTTAGTTACATGAATAGAAGCGTGCCGGTAACTGCCATATTTTTCGACATGAGCCGTGCATTTGATTTTGTCTGCCATGAAACGCTTTTGGCCAAATGCGAGCTGTATGGTGTAAGAGGTGTAGCCAATGAATGGCTCAAGGCCTATTTGCACGGCAGGACACAATTTGTAGAAATAACCCAAATTGATCCTTCTGATACCGTGGTTGCTTATAAGTCTTCCACTAAAATAAACGGAGTTGGAGTACCACAAGGGAGTATTATGGGTCCCCTTTTATTTTTATTATACGTTAACGATCTACCAAATGTAACAAACTTTGCCTGTACTCTTTTTGCCGACGATCTATCCATCGTTATACCATGTAGTGATGCTAGATCTTATAATAGTGACATAAATATGACAATTACTAATATTATAAAATGGTTACGTAGAAATAATTTGACTGTAAATATTGATAAGACTACATTTATACAATTTGTTAATAGAAATGGCAATAAACGCCCACTAAATGTAACCTTTGAAGATCAGACCTTAACAGAATCCTGTAACACGAAATTTTTAGGCATATGGCTTGACGATGCATGTTCTTGGAGGGATCACACTAATAACTTATGCAATAAAATAAACTCCTTTGCATATGCGTTATGGAAACTTGCAAAAGTTAGCTAAAAGGAAACTGCAATACAGGCATATCACGGGTATGTTGGTTCCATTCTGAGATATGCCATCCTTCTTTGGGGTAATTCAAGCCATGCAAAACGAGTGCTAATATCGCAAAAACAATGCATCAGAGCTATTAACAACTTG
Organism: Epinotia brunnichana; assembly: GCA_963854355.1. Classification (NCBI taxonomy): domain Eukaryota; kingdom Metazoa; phylum Arthropoda; class Insecta; order Lepidoptera; family Tortricidae; genus Epinotia; species Epinotia brunnichana. Next base: position 26,597,570 of record OY977944.1, read on the forward strand.
GATATTCTCACATCCTGCAAACCGTTATTTAGAGAATTAAAAATATTAACTGTGCCTAGTATGTATATATATGAAATTTGTATATTTGTTAAACTTCATCCAGAATTTTTCAATAAAAAAAGTGACGTATGCAAATCTAATACGAGGTACCCAAATCGTCTTGCTATTCCGCCTATAAAGACTCAATTGTACGGCAAGAACGCATTTTGTATGGCGATTGGAATCTATAATAGGTTACATGATGACATTAAAGAATTACCATTTAACATATTCAAATCAAGACTGAGAAATTTTTTAATACAGGAATCGTTTTATGTAAATGAGTACTTTGACTATTATAAAAACTTGAATTTGTATTAAGACTTAACTAATTTAATTTGAATTTTAATTGACATTATATTTATTGTGTAAATCCTTTATGATTAATTTCTATTTCGTTAGGTATATTCAAATTTTTGCATGCCAGTTGCTGGTGAAATGTGTGTTTCTCTGTGATATATGTATACCATCTTCTGTACCACGTTTTACGCAAAATAAATTACTTTACTTTACTTTACTTTAATCCAGGTTCACAAATATACAATCAATAATTAGGAGGTTTAATGAAGTGTTGTCATATGTTTACATCGGTAAGTATAATACAATTCCAAAAAGTATTTAGGTTTAAGAACATTCATCATCATCAGTCAGTAAAATAAATATATTTTCAGTGTATTCGTTACTTAAGTATTCCTTAATATTGAATACCGTTTTACTAAGGAGCAGCATTTTGACTTTGTGACGGAAGGAGTTGGTGTTAGTCTGTGCTGTTGGTGTTATTTATTATAATTGGTAATTGCTTAATTATTGCCAGCACTATGAATTAATGTTGTACCTAGAAAAGCAAGGAACCATTTAAGACAATTACTTTATCGCCGAAATTGTAATAGATATAGCTAATGCTATTAATAAAAAAGAAATGTTAATCAAAATTCTACCATGTTACAGTACACCGTGGTTACCGACGTTTATTCTAATTAATTAACCATGTGGTTGGCAACGTACACGGTGGTTACCGTTGTCGAATGTAAGTACTTCTGTACAAACTTGGCAACGGTAACCGTGGTGTACATTCAAATTTACCAGTGATTATCGTTTTCATCATGCCTCATGCACACAAAATTACCACTTATTCACATACCTACTCATTTCACAACAAGCAAAGATGACAATGCAATTTATTGTCATGTAGGGCCTGGAAAAAAATTAAACAACGCTTAAAAGAACATTTACAATTCTATTCAATATCAATATAATCTTTATTTCGTTACAACATTGTATTAAACAGTTCAATATGTCCAGCAGTGGACGTCTTTCGGCTGATGTGATGATGATGAAACAGTTCAATGTTTTTCAGCCAACGAGTTTGAAGATTAAGTAATCATCCAAAATGCTATTATCAGTTTGGGTTATCTTCACAAATTATGTATCATAAACCTTTCGGAACATTGGATTTGTTGACGGCAGCACACCATTCTACCCGGTTTTGATAGGTAATAAAAATATTTTTTTTTTTCAAGCGACATCAGTGCCGTCACGCCTGCAACTTGGCACAAAACACGAAATCTATGGATCTTGACGATACAATTTCGTTTACTCAATAAAACACGTTTTCTAACGATTAAGGATTTGCAAGATTCTATTTTAAACGAAAACCGTCAAGCAAGGAACCGTCAAAATGTCAAATGTTCCGGTCACAGACAGCATACTTTTTACTTTTTAATTCAATAAACAGACCACAGTGCTAATCTTATTCATCTTTTAAACGTACTTAGGCCCTTTTCGAACGTGGTAGTTAGGTAGTCGAAAAATGAAATGTTGTCAATTGTTTTTGGTGAGTTTGATCCGAATGTATACATTGTATTGTAAGAAAATCAACTTTATCTGGAACAATATTTAACTTACTGGCTAATCTGGTGGTAATGTAGCTCTTTTTAGCCCCGGAGTACAGAATCAGCCTGCAAGGCATCTGTTTATTATTGTTGTTTTGGAAGGAGTCAGAAAAATGAAATGTTGTCAATTGTTTTTGGTGAGTTTGATCCGAATGTATACATTGTATTGTAAGAAAATCAACTTTATCTGGAACAATATTTAACTTACTGGCTAATGAATGGTGGTAATGTAGCTCTTTTTAGCCCCGGAGTACAGAATCAGCCTGCAAGGCATCTATTTATTATTGTTGTTTTGGATCATCACCACCGCCATCGGTAAAAATGATTTTTGTCTAATATTAGTATTCAGTATATTAATTTCCTCAATTTCGGTAATGCTCTTATGCGCCCTGCTTATTCGTTTTATTATGTCTCGAGCATAGGGCTCTATTGTGATGGCATTTACAAAAGAAGCAGGTCTTCCTGACCCTGCAGGTATTGGCGTTGTGTTGTGTCCTCTTCTAAAACAGATGAAACACCTGCCGTGCAGTTTTGCCTTCCTGTCCTTAAGGTTGGATACCCTTCTACACTCGTTGCTGTAGTGCGGTCCCTCACAAAATATGCATTGCCTTTTGTTTTTCTTAAATGGTATTTGCCTTTTTTGCCCACGCGTAAGGCTTATTCCTCTCTTGGTACCTCTTTGTTTAATTACATCCACATGAAGAGAAGCAGTCGATGTTGATGGTAATACCTCTTGTTGTAGCTTAACTATATTTTTCTCTGAATCAGAGCGCTACATGGCCGCAACGACTTGATCCAGACTCTGTCTTAGCTGTTAAATGCTCTGATCACCAGGAACCAGAAGGTGCAATTAGTCATTATGGCTTCCGGGAATTTGTTGCTTAGTAGTACTCGAAGATGGTTACTGTTAATATCTTCACCGAGGTTCTGAAGGACATGTTGGTGCTTTTCTATAACATTTATGATTGTTCTGCAATTGTTAGCATCGCTGGTGAATCTATTTATGTTAAACAAAACATTATAGTGTGTATCTATGACTTTTTCCTTGCAGCCAAACCGTTCCCTTATCGTATCTACGTCTACTTTGTAGTTGGCGTTAGTCACACACAGTCCTTCCACCGTTGCTAATGCAACACCTTGAAGCGATCCGAGAAGGTACGGCATCTTATCTACATTCTTGATATTTCGTGAGTCCACACTTGCTTCGAATTGGTCCCAAAACTCTTTAAGTTTGAGTACGTCTCCACTGTACTTCATAAGATCCAGTTTAGGTAATCTTGCTACTTGCTGGTTGGCCTCTTTATTGGATTGGGATGTTAATGCGCATAAGCTTTCCAATTGACACAGAACATCCTCCGCCTTCATTTGATCATCCATACATGTTGGCAAATAGGTATCAACTTTTCCGCACAGTTCAATAAATTTGTATGTTTCCTTTTCTAACGCAGTAATAGCCAACTTAAAATGTAAGCGCATATGCGTTATATCTGCCAGTTGTATTTCTGCCCCATCGAGCACAGTTTGATCCTTAGCAATAAGTTCCAGAACTTGCTGGTACCTCATTCTTAATCGCTCTCGCAAGGCCTCATCCAATAAGAATCCCATATTCGTTATTAACTAGATTTTAATAAGAATAATTGATAATACTAATAATGCTTACTTTATTCAACTTCTTACACAGAAGAGCATCTTGCCACCGAAGCCGAGTAAACCAACGTCCAGTTTATGATATTCCCTGAAAAAGTTTCACACATCAGACCATGGTCCATTATCAGCAGGCCTCGGAGTATTTTTAGCACGGTACGACTAAGGAGAGCTATGGAGTCGTTGTTAACATTAAAATTAAATTCATACTCATACTCATCCTCATTAATTTAATTCATAAAATAAATAATAGCTATAAAAAATACACCACCATCTTCATTGACGAGTAACAAATAATATGAAGGTAAACAACCCCATAGAATTAACAATCAATATCCATAGAACACGTGGCTATAGGTAAGTTATACTGGGCGTTTTCCGCAAGTCGACATCCATTGTGCCTATTTTGCGTGAAACGGTGGTGTGGCTAGCGCTCTAACCACCCCAGGTCGTCTAAAAAGTTGGTGAGTGCCTTGGTGTTGCTGACTGCGTCCCGTAGTGTGTTTGGAGAACCACCTAGGTTCATTCTGTATACTTCTACCTGCTTGCAGTCCAGTATATATGTTTAGTCGTTTCTTCTGCCTCCATGCACGCTCTGCACATGGGGCTGTCTGTGATACCTAAGTTATAGAGGTGTCTGTTCAAGGTGTTGTGTCCTGTTATTATACCCACTATCTTGCGCAGTTGGTTTCTATGTGTAGTAGTGTGGTTGTGAGTTTGTAGTCGCGTTTTGACAGAATCTCTTTGGTCTGTCTGCATGTGTATATCTCCTCCCAGTATCTTTGGTGTAGGTCTTTAGTGTGTTGGTCCAGTTGATTGTATATGTAGCTTTGTGGCAGGGGCAAGATTGGCTCCGGTCCGTATTCCGTTGTCTCTGAGCCTTTCCTGGCCAGTTCATCCGCTGCATCGTTTCCTCTTGAGCCACTGTGCCCCTCGATCCATTGTATAGTAACTTTGTTTTTATCTGCGCACACCTCTGTGAAGTTTAAGTGACATTCGTATATCAAGCTAGATGTGATGTTATCACTGCTCAGTGCTTGTAGTACCGATTTACTCGTAGCTATAGGAATGAGTTCTTCAAAATCTTCACATGGTACATGTACGTTGTTCATTTCTTCAGTCCAGTTGAATCGTCATCGAAAAGGCGACTTTCAGGGGGAACTGTAGTCGCTTAAATTAAAAGGGTAAATTATTTGGTATTATCGGGATTCGCGGTATGAGCCCATTCTCTCCCTTGGCTTGTCCAGTAAGAATTGTGGCATTCACAATATTACGTCCAAGGGGGACGATTTTTGAATCTCACCAAGTGACTAATTCTCACCGATGCGAGTGATTTCCTAAAGTTCGTATTTTTGTAACTCACCGGTGACTTACATTTGTCATACCTATGATATCGATTTACGAGTGCCCCTACCCACTCGTAATTGAAATCAACATGCGATTGTTTTTGACAGTTGACGTATGTGACGTGACATCTGCCAAAAGTGCCAAAGTATGTTTTTCGGAAGAATTAGCAGCGGGGCTCGATTGTGATATTTGTGCGACGATTTATTGAAAATATAAAAAATGGCAAGCCTGGAGGAGTACATTATGATGACGATGACGGACACGGACAGCGACGAAGACCAATCTGATAAACTATTACAGTTTCTTCTCCATTAGCTTCTGTATTGTCAAATTGGGAAACTGATTTAAACAAAAAATGGTTGTAAAAAGGAACAATTTAAAATTTCCTGCTTCATTCAATATCAGCAAGCGTTAACTAACTTACAATCAAAATCTACTGTGGACTCCTGTGACTCCTGGTGTCCTGAAACTACCCTTGGGTTTATTAGGGCAGAAACAGACTCCTCAAATTGAGTTAACGGTGCCGTTGGTGGCCCTTGAGCCGTTTTGGCTTTAACTTTGGGGTAGATATCCTGCCATGTCTGAAAGGTATAAAAAGCACATTTATCGTAGGTCTGTTTTAAGCTATTAATTTGATTTTCAATGCATTGTAGATCATTTCTCAAACACTTGTAATCCTCAAAAACAAATCCTTTAATAATTATGTAACAGTTTGAGAATAAAGAATTGAGTATTGAGATAGCCTCTGGAGTTACAGATGTATGTGTATATGAAAGATGTTAAAATGATTGAAGATTAATCGTTCCAGTCAACTGCAGAGAGGGACGCAGCAAATAACTGTTTGTACCCTACAACAATGATGTAATATAAAATATACGTAGATATGTTATAAGCGGTCCAAAAGTGGCACACTAGATTTTGGTCAAGTCACACAGCTTGCCATAGTTTTGCGTCGTCAATGGAAACGAATGCTGTCAGAATTTGGTGGCCATTTTTAAACACGGAATTTCGTATAAACAACATATCTACCTATTTTTATATTACATCATTGACCTACAATATTGTCATATCTTGGCCACAGATATAGGAATTTGGTATTTAGCCAAATGCATTCAAGCTTTAGGGTAAATGGTTAGAATTTTATATAGGTTGGTCATTTGAAAATTATTGTAGTTAGTATGTATATTACAATAATCGCCTTTAGTTTGTACAGTCGCCATCAGATATATCGAAGCTACCGAGGTACTCGAAAATATCTGAACATGGACTCTCCCACCTAAGCAATAGAGGCACATTCAGATAACAATAACAATGAAAATATCCTACCTTCCTTCATGCCTTTCAATCCTTGGCCGCCCCCGGAATGGCATTTAGTTCTGCCGCTATATTCTGCCAAGCCTTGGTGGCGTCTTTTAGCGTAAATGTGGCAGAACGTTTGCCACATCGGAGTTTTTCATTATCTTGCATGAGAATTTGTAGCCCGTTTTTTTGCGCCGGGCTTATGTGAGCCCCGACTTTCTCTTTTTAGGGACTTGGACGTCGTCGTCGGACATCTATTAAAGAAAGAATGTACACAATTATTTATAAAAAACTTACAATTATCAAGTAAAACAATATCCAAGTTATTAGTTAATACAATTTTTTACATATATAATTCGTTTACATGACACTGGCAGATTTACGTTTGACCAATTTGATAAATCTATTTTAAGTTATAGTATGAGAAAATACAAACCGACATCTGCGTAAAAAGGAACGTAACGGGAAGATTGTATCTGACTGACATTGTAAAATTTCTGCATGTGACTTTCAAAAATACGGCTTTTGGAAAATGGTGAGATAAAAGTCATCGGTGATAATTTTAGTCACCGGTGACTTTGATATCACCAGTGAGATTCAAAAATCGGCCCCCAGTCCAGTAACTCTAAGTCTTGTACCGTTGCACAATCGCGGCGCATCCAGATTACGCATTTATAAAACGGGTATACCTATCTTTAACTCGTGCTTGTGAGACAGCACCCCGGATAACTCTAAAGAGTTTAAAAACTCAGCAGGGTAGTTGGTGGCTTCCTCTGACGACATAACTGTGTCGATGGACTTGTACTGACGTGTCCGTAGGTATTTCGCTTAAAATTGCGGAGTTTATTTGAGCCACCGTTTAATTTTTTGGGGCCAGTATAGCTCTTTCACAAAACCAATTTTCATCTTGTATGTTTTATTGTAAATTCGGAAAAACTCGTGCACCGAGCTTATCTCGGTCTCGGAATTTACAACAGAACAAAATTGGTTGGTAAAGAGCACCATACCGTCATCTTCATTATCTAGTCGACCGTCACCTATTTCGAGCAGTTTCTGAGCATACTCTCCTGACTCGATGTCGTTATACAGCTGTACTCGCATGTTGCACCTAAGGTGGAGTTTTTCCACTTGCGGCCATATTTCAGGCACGCGTTGATCCTCGCGGGTGTCCCTCTCTCAATGACGGGAAGTGTCTGCCGGAAATCACCAGCAAGCAAGACTACGACACCTCCCATGAGAGCCTGGTTGCCACGGATGTCCCGCAGGCTGCGGTCCAACACCTCCACCGTGCGCTTGTGCGACATAGTGCACTCGTCCCACACGATTAGCCAGCACTGTTGCAGTAGAGCACCGCGACTGCTGCTTTTACTAATGCTACATGTAGGTGCTTCTTCGCTCGCCAGATTCAGTGGCAATTTAAAAGTTGAATTTGCAATCACAAATGGATTGCAAGCTACTTTGCGCGAGTTTTCGACGGCCTGAGGTTTCTTGACCGACAAGTGGTGTCGTTTTTTGAAACCTAAAAACCAAGCTTCTCCAGGGACACCGTTTTTGAAGTTATTTGAGATCTCATTTGTTGTCACAAAAGTACTCACAACCTCCATAAATTCTTGCCTCGACATACCACTCTAAGAAGTAAGTCGGCACTCTAAGAAGCCTTGTAACGAATTATGAACGTACTTTGTGCCAACCCACCAATACATGCCAATATGACCAACATAAAAAAAGAACGCTAGGGCTTGACACTTTCAATACCTACGTTTATCGATATCGATAAATATGCGATACATGCTACTGTACTACAAGTAAATTTTGAGTATTCCGAGGATTAATAAAATAAAACTATGCTATAAAATAATTTTATTTCTCATTTTCATCAACATATAAATATATTGTACAAACACATGCATTACTTTGCGGCATTTCTAGCATTCGCAGAAATTTCCTCTGTTTTAATAATATCAGAATTCAATATTTGGCACGGTCTTCTAATTAATATTTTTGCCATGAGCCAATATACTCGTAATTGTTTTGTCATGATATCTTTATGGTCCTTGCATGTCCACCAGGTTAAGTTTATATTAACCACAAAAAGAGTGCAAAACATTTGCCCAATATTTTCTTCATATAACATTTGAGCGTTCTTTTCAAAACAGTATTTTGCTTCCTCAACAGTACGACACAGATGAGTAGATGGGTACGTCAACGATCTCTTTTCTCGCCACCATTCCCGCAAGCTTATATATTTATACATTGGATGATCTGTACCATCTTCCAGTTTTAGTAAATTGGAACACATTTGACAGTTTTTGTTCTGCAACAGTGTGTAAGCAATATAACCGCTTAAATATACAATCGGTTGATCTTCCATTTCTGTTAAATCGGTTTCAACTTCCTCCTCCAACTCATTTTCTGGCATCATTAAGAGAGGATACTCATCTTCACTGGCAGTCATTTCAATATTTTATGTGAACTTTCTTCATGATACAAGTTAGTTTGATGGATAAACAAACAATAACTTGTTCAAATCTTCTTCGCAATTAGATCCTCGGTTATGTGGTGCTTTCATTCCAGAGATATGAATTGATTTTAATGCACTTACAAAATAATGCGTGCAGGTAGGGTATAGAGTTTGAGCGGCATATTTCACTTTCATTTTATGTTTTTGTTTTGGATCTAGTACCACAGAAGATATTTTATGGAAATATAATATTCCAGTAATTATGGCTTCTCCGTCACGTAAGTGTTGCCACTTAGCTACTTTACCGTCAAATTTCATAGACCCAGCTTCATAAAAGTTATTGCGTATTGACTTAAATAAGTGGGGAACGTCGTAAACTATCTATATATTTTTCTCTGATTCACTAGAAAATAGTTATAAGTTTTCTGAGGAAATAGTGCCTTGAACGAAATAAAACGCCAATGGTTGCTTATATTTCTGGCGAATACCTTGGAGCATTACCACTAGAGCTTTATCTGCTATCTGGTTTCTTCTTCCGCGGTATTCGCCAGATCCATAGTCGACATAACCCTCAACTTTATCTGAACATACGTTGTAAATCAGCCGCTTTTTCAATGATATTTCATCGAACTATAACGCGCAGATTCTGTCACTTGGTAACATAGTTGAAGCTTTCTCTTTTAACATTTTGAGAATTGGGGTATTAACCAATTTAGACCCAAATACAAACTAGAAGTACAATTTTGAAAAAAACTTTATTTACAAAACTATTAAAGGCTAACAAAACACATTGTCCGAAAAAAACTGAAAAAAAACCTTCAGACGTCTGAAAAATATACCCGTACTCAATTGGGGCCTATGGGCCTATGTATGGTATTTTTCAAAACATCTCTTTTCGAGGCACAATGTTATGGTACATTTTTTACATTGCCAACGTGCTTTCATGTGGCATACGATGCATCTTAGCTGGCTTGGAAGTTTCTGCGGGAAGTGTCCAATACATTCTTGACTCAAACTTGACACCACTGAAGAAGGTTAACGACGCCTTCCATCATGTTTCAGTGCCTAGACACTTTAAATACAATCAGGTAATACTTCGGCGAAACTGGAGTTGGTTCATTTTGTCATGGTGACGCCAAGCATTAGCTGTTGCATATTAAGTATCTAGATATGCAATCGCATGGAACAGGATTTTAATTAAAATACTCACTTAGTATGTTCTTGTGTATTCGACGCCATATGCAATCTGTCCGGCTCCCCGCTACCACAGCGTATGCAACATATGTCACATCCCCCGCTTAAGAAATAACGTTATTATTATTTCAAACTAACGCTAGCTTAAATCAAAATCTCTTAAATAGGCAGGTTTCCTCACCAACCTCCCTGTCCTGGTTGCCATGGGTACATCAACTGGCTCTGGGTTAGCTACAGGTGCAAGTGAGCTTGGTGCTGAAGATACTGGTGCATCTGGCTTTAAATAATTCCCTACTCTATCCCTGGTTTGCTTCAACTCAGAGGAGTCCAGCATATTATAACTTTTAACCGTAAACTTATTTCTACTAGGTCTAATATGTCTTTCATTTCTTCTAACTAAATTGCCTTTATCATTTTTAACAATGAATGATCTAGGTCCACTGGCCTCTTCTACAATTTTACCTGAATACCAATGTTGCGGCTTGCAACACTGTCGCTGAGTGCGCGCCCAATAAGATGCCAGCATTCCGCGCAAGCGCAGCCGCAGCGCCGGAGTCTATAAATACCGCCACGCGGGCGGCCATCTCTCTTCTTTCATCATACACACGCGCGTCGCATACAATACAATTAAACTTGTAATTCTATAAATACTTGCAGTAAAAATCAGAAATGGTAAAAACCAAGTCTCATTTAAAACTAATCCTTATGTCCTAGACACAAGTCTTCACTGAAGTGTCCGGAGTTACCTTTGGAGCTTGAGACAGCTCCAAAATATTTTGTTCCGTTGCAATTGCTAGACTCAAATGTGTCTCAATAGTCTCCCGGACAGACAGTTCACTTTCCAACTGTTCACTATTGTTCACTTCAATCACAGTTTGCAGCTCATCAAAGCGAGTGGATAACTCAATTATTTTATTCAACCTTAAAGTTAAATCATTAAATTTGACACCAGTCACTATTTCTTGAGAACCAAATGTTCCCAAGTAGGCATGAAATTTAGTAACTTGGCCTTTGATAGAACTACGCTTAGTGCGCAATTCGGCCAATAAAGCCTCTTTCTTTGCTGCCTCAGCCATTGTTGAATTATATTGTTGACTGTGCAAGCCGGGTCAATACTTAAAACACTCGAGTTATTCACTTAACGCACGGTAAATTAAATTGGCAAAAAACGCTCACGCCCCTTAACTTCGATGCTTCCGTGGAGTTGCACGTTGCTACGTGTCAGACAGGGCGCGAAGCGTAGATGGCGGGCACGTGTTTGTCCCGTTATACACGCTGACACGTGGCAACTGAAAATGTACAAGCAGGAAGAGTGCATATGCGAACACAGAAATGCGGTGCAATAGGGCGAAGTTATTCGTAAAATTACTAGCGTTAGGTCAGCGGAAGTAAATTAAAAGAGTTTTATCCAACAGTTAACAAAAACACGCACGGCAAAGAAAAATGTTAATGATGATTTAAAGCGTGAGTGCATATAACAAAGTCTTATCACGAAATATGCTCATGCGCCTTTAAAGTTAAACTTACGTATTTGGAATGAGCTCAAACAAAGAATAGGTACACTAAGAAATAAAGAATCACTATTTTAGCTATTTAAGTGCCTTTGCAGGCATAAAACTTAAATTGGATGCAAGCCAGTGTGGCTAGAATAAAATTGTAGGTTAGACGACTTGACGTGATGACGTGTCACTTTTGACGAACTGTCCTAAAAGTGAAACACAAATAAATGCACAACAAGATTAGCACAACCACTCTCTAAATGTAATACTAGGATAAGTTTAAGCAGAGTTAAGTTATGTAAGTATGTAAGTCGCGTCAGGTCAAGTCTAAGTTAAAACAAGTGAATTTACGTTAAATAAAAGGATGAGCTGGTGCCCTAAAATGGGTTAGAAGTTATATTTTAGGAGGTCGGGTTGGGATCACGGCACTTTCCTCGTGGCCTTTCCTTCCTGGGCGAGCAGCTGCCGACGCCCCACACGCCGTTTCTTGCCTGCCGGGTCTTGTCCCTCACGCAGCTCGCTTTTTCGCTGGCCCGCCTCCACCGTCCAACAGCGCGCTCCACTCCTGGGCTGTTGCTGGCGTGGCTGCTCTCCTTTCTTCAGACGATGCCGCCGCCACCACGGCCAACACAGGGCCTCAAAATGGCTGACGACCAAAACCTTCTGCCACAAAAAAATTGGGTGATCCACACACGCGCGTCCTGTCACGGCCGCCACTTATGTCTAGGACATAAGGATTAGTTTTAAATGAAACTTGGTTTTTACCATTTCTGATTTTTACTGCAAGTATTTATAGAATTACAAGTTCAATTGTATTGTATGCGACGCGCGTGTGTATGATGAAAAAAGAGAGATGGCCGCCCGCGTGGCGGTATTTATAGACTCCGGCGCTGCGGCTGCGCTTGCGCGGAATGCTGGCATCTTATTGGGCGCGCACTCAGCGACAGTGTTGCAAGCCGCAACAACTTGTTCCTCGGGCGGCTGTCATGCCGAGCCTCACGGTTTCCAGTTACCAACAATAAAAATAAATAAATTTGATGGATCCTATTATAAATGGATGGAGTTTAGGGATTTGTATGAGTCCTTAATCCATAATAATGACAAAATTCAGGCAATTTATAAATTCCATTACCTAAATTCATATCTGGAAGGCGAGGCGGCTCGGGTGATAGCCAACTTGGAAGTTTCAGCCAACAACTATGCTGAAGCCTGGGCGCTACTATGCGACAGGTTCAGTAACAAAAGGCAATTGATTACTAATCATTTGAATGCGTTGTTTAACATTGATTCTTTACAGCGGGAGTCAGATAAGGCTCTAAGATTCTTAAGTGACCATGTTACAAAAAACCTCAGGGCGCTGAAAACATTAAGTCAGCCCACTGAGCACTGGGATACAATCCTGGTTCACTTACTATCATCAAAGTTAGATTCAAGCACTAACGCTAAATGGGAGGAACAAAGAAGCGCTCTTAAGGAGTGGCCTACACTTGAAGATTTCAAAACATTTTTAAAAAACCGTGCGGATATTTTAGAAAATCTGTACCGATCCAAACGGGATAAGCAAAACTTACCACATTCCAACCATAAACCAGAAATGGTATATAATAAGGCTTCATTTAAACATGATAAAAATATAAAAACTTTTGTAGTTTCAGAAAAACAAGATGAGCACAAAGGTCGGCCGTGCGTCGTGTGTCGCAGCGGCCACAGAGTGTACGACTGCCCCGTCTTCCGGCAGATGTCGGTGGACGAACGGTGGTCGCGCATCTCCAGCCTCCAGCTGTGCCATGTTTGTCTGCGTCCCGACCACGAGACTCGCCGATGCAAGTTGAGCGGCTGCCGGGTATGTAAGAGACGGCACAACACATACCTACACACAACACAAACAAACACACCTAATCAATCATCTAGTGGGGCTAGCATGGATCAGAGCGTCCAGCCTACCAGCAGCGCTACGGTGGAGCCTGCTTCCTCCTCCACTATGTTGACATCTGACAGTGCAGAGGTGCCACACACCTCCACTGCTAATTCTTCGCTGTCTAGTAGTGAAGTATTGCTGTCCACAGCACTAATAGAAGTTGTTAATCCTTGCAACAATAGGAAATAAACTGTAAAATGTATCTTGGACTGTGGGTCACAGTCTTCTTACATGAGTGAGGGATTGAGGCAGCGCCTACTGCTTGCATCTCGGCCCATAGTTGCCACAACTGTGTTAGGTATAGGTAACACTCCACTTAAATATAATCCAGGACGTTGTGCAGCTCTTATACAATCTATAACAAGTGATTATAGCGCCAATGTTGATTTTCTGGTCCTTAACCAAATAACCGACCACTTACCAAAAAAATATTTTGACATAAGTCACTTAAAGATACCCGGGGCTATGAAACTTGCAGATCCAACATTTAATATTCCAGGCGATATAGATGTTTTGCTAGGTGCGGACATTTTTTGGCAGATTGTAAGCGGGGAACAGAAAACTCTGTCTCCCAATAGCCCGACCAAACTGATATCTTCCAGATTGGGATGGCTGCTGGCAGGACCATTCACTAGCGCAGCTATGCATGTAACCTCAGCAACCACGCGCAGCCATCTCTCTCTGTCTGATCTGTCTAACCAGATGACGAGGTTTTGGGAGACAGAGGAACTGCCCTCGGAGGCAGAGCCACATGGGGATGTGTTCGAGCCACACCCCATAGAAAAACATTTTGTTGAGCATACTTATCGCCAGGATGATGGTAGGTTTGTAGTAAGGTTACCTCTTAACGACACAACGGATTGTTTAGGTAATTCTTTCCATATGGCTAAAAGGCGCTTATTCAACTTGGAAAAAACGGTTTAGTATGCAGCCTGAACTTAAGTCAATGTACGTTGATTTTATTAATGAATACAGAGATCTAGGCCATCTAAGTGACTCAGTGGCACCATACAGAGCGAATCATCTGCCTCATCACCCAGTGATAAAAAATAGTGAGTCGACTCGCTGCCGGGTCGTCTTCGATGCTGCTAGTCCTACATCCTCTGGATACTCCATCAACGATATCCAGATGGTAGGCCCAAATATACAAGATTCCTTGTTTAATATATTGCTTAGATTTCGACATTATAAGTATGTGCTATCGGGGGATGTCGAAAAACAGTATAGGCAAATTCTAATGAATGACGCTGACCGTAACTTACAGGTCATTCTATGGCGTGAGGACGAGCACCTGCCTGTTCGTTCACTCACATTAAATACCGTTACGTACGGATTTGCTTCTGCAAGTTTTTTAGCCGCTAGGTGTCTGTGGCAGCTGGGGGCCGAGAGCAAGGATCCTTTAGTTAAGGCTATTATACAAAATGATTTTTACTGTGATGACTTATTGACAGGAGCAGATTCAGAATGCGAACTGCTTCGCATACAAGCAGGAGTCTCACAGGCCCTTGCCTCTGGTTGTTTTAACTTGCGGAAATACCGCTCAAACTCAACTATGTTGTTAAAATCTGATTTTATTAATCAACAAGATAATTTAGCGTTGAGTCAGGCCTGTCAAACACTTGGATTGGGTTGGAATCCTAGCCAAGATATATTAAATTTTGACATTAACATTGATGACACCAATGACGACACAGTTACCAAGAGAACAATACTGTCCAAAACTTTCCAAGTGTTTGACCCCTTAGGGCTGTTAAGCTTATGCACTGTTAAGCCTAAGATTCTTATTCAAAAATTGTGGGCGGCCAGTATGTCGTGGGACGAACCAGCTCCGTCTGAAATACGGCGAAGCTGGGCACGTTTCATAAAAAACTTGCATCATATAAAGAATTTGAAGATACCTAGATTAGTGTTATGCGACTCGCCGTCCACAATCGAGGCGCATTGCTTCTGTGACGCATCTTTGGCTGCCTATGCAACGTGCATTTATATTAAAACAATTTCAAGCTCAGGTGAGACTCAAGTCAACTTACTGTGTGCGAAGGACAGGGTAGCGCCCATCCGTCCAGTTACCGTGCCCAGGTTAGAATTGGCCGGGGCTCTGTTAGCAACCAAGCTTCATGACACTGTAGTTAAAGGCCTGAGGCGACCTGTCTCTCGCACCATTTTTTGGACAGACTCAGCGGTTGTACTTGCCTGGCTTAAGGCCGACATTTCAAAATTAAAAACGTTTGTAGCTAACAGAGTTGCTGCCATAAATGAGCTGGCCCCAGGAGCGGACTGGAGACATGTGCCAACTACTCAGAACCCAGCTGACCTGGCAAGTCGAGGGGTGGACCCGCAACATGTCTCCAGCGCCGCTCTGTGGTGGCATGGCCCGGAGTTCTTACTTAAAGCTGAAAATGAATGGCCAAGGCTAGACTCGGTTGAACCTGAAGCTTTGCCTGAAGTCTGGCTGACAGCCTTAGTTGCAAACATAGAGCCTGAACCTTGTATTTGATCTGATACTGATTTTGATCGATTTTCCAAATATAAAAGATTACAACGCACTGTAGCGTACGTGCGTCGTTTTATAAATAACTGTAAAACTGGTCAGGCTAAGCTGACAGGCGAAATAACTTCACAAGAGCTCACAGACTCACTTCATGTGTTAGTGAAACTAGCCTTAGTTGCAAACATAGAGCCTGAACCTTGTATCATAGATTTTGATCGATTTTCCAAATATAAAAGATTACAACGCACTGTAGCGTACGTGCGTCGTTTTATAAATAACTGTAAAACTGGTCAGGCTAAGCTGACAGGCGAAATAACTTCACAAGAGCTCACAGACTCACTTCATGTGTTAGTGAAACTTGCACAACAGCAATTGTTCACTAATGAACTTGAAATATTGCGTAAAAATAAAACATTAAGCTCTAAATCAAACATCGCGTCTTTGACGCCCTTCACTGACCCGCAAGGCATCTTGCGAGTCGGGGGGAGGCTGGATGCTTCTGGTTATAGCTATGATAAGAAGCATCCCATGCTATTGCGTGCTAAACACCCACTCACCAAACTCATATTCAAACATGAACACACACGTCTCTTACATGCAGGGCCACAGCTCCTCTTGTCTTCAATTCGCGACATTATATGGCCGGTTGAAGGCAGGAACCTTGCACGAAGCACGGCCCACAATTGTGTCACTTGTAGCCGCGCCTCTGGTAAAACGTTAAAAAATATAATGGGTAATTTGCCAGTGCAGCGCATAGAAGTTGATTTTCCGTTTGCGACCACAGCTATAGATATGGCGGGGCCTTATCTAATAACGGATCGCCGGGGCCGCGGCTGCAAGATTACTAAATGCTACATGTGTTTATTTATATGTTTAAGATAGAAATGTGTTCATTTGGAAGCCGTTAGCGATTTATCTAAAGATGCATTCGTATTAGCGCTCCGCAGGTTTATCGCACGCCGCGGCAAGCCTGCGGAGATAATTTCCGATACTGGAAAAAACTTTGTATCGGCTGCAAAGGAAATAAAAGATTTTTTTAAATTGTATCAAAATGAAATAACAGAGTATGCAGCTGATCAAAACATACGTTTCATGTTCACACCCGCTTACGCTCCTAACTTCAATGGTTTTGTGGAGGCTGGAATTAAGAGTGCTAAATTCCATCTTAAACGAATTTTAGGCAATAGTCACCTCACATTTGAGGAACTGTCCTCTTTGTTTAGCCAAGTAGAAGCCATTTTAAACAGCAGACCACTCTGTCCGCTCTCTCCCTCCCCCCATGATTTTATTCCCCTTTCTCCCGGGCACTTTCTCCTCGGCAGGCCGCTGACGTCCCCACCGGTCCCGCCGCTGCAAGACCACAACCCGAACCGCCTGGACCGCTACCGGAGGCTGGAGCAGCTGCGCCAACACTTCTGGACGCGCTGGTCGACCGAATACGTCTCCGAGCTTCAGCAACGGGGCAAATGGCGCGAGCGACGGCGCGACCTGCAGCTGGGAGCACTGGTGCTTATAAAAGACGAAGGCTTGATGCCGCTGCTCTGGCGAATGGGCCGCGTCACTAAATTGTATCCAGGCAAGGACGGCGTCCCACGAGTCGCAGACATAAACACTGCCAGAGGTGTAATCAAAAGGGCTCTGAACCGGATCTGCCCTCTGCCCACGGAGTAAAGGATTCCTGAAAGACAGGCTTTCAGCGGCCCGAAGTATGTTGCGGCTTGCAACACTGTCGCTGAGTGCGCGCCCAATAAGATGCCAGCATTCCGCGCAAGCGCAGCCGCAGCGCCGGAGTCTATAAATACCGCCACGCGGGCGGCCATCTCTCTTTTTTCATCATACACACGCGCGTCGCATACAATACAATTGAACTTGTAATTCTATAAATACTTGCAGTAAAAATCAGAAATGGTAAAAACCAAGTTTCATTTAAAACTAATCCTTATGTCCTAGACAACCAACATTTGCTCTTATTTACATCTTGAATAATGACCTCCTCCCTTTCTGAAATGAATTTTAGGTTTGGAAGTTTTATTATAATTGATCCTAGATTTTTCATTGTTAATTGATATTTGTTCTTTGACATTTACACATAACTTAGGTTTTAACATTTCTTTTGAACAAGGTAAATTTGTTCTTAATAATCTACTCATTAACAACTCTGAAGGACTATAATCCAAGTTTGCTACCGGAGTTGTTCTTTAATGTAACATCGCTAAGTCAAAATTATCACCACTTTCTCTACATTTTTTCATCATATTTTTAACAATTCCCACAGCTTTTTCTGATAATCCATTCGATTGTGCATAATGTGGACTTGACTTAACCAATTCTATTCCCTGCTGTCTTGCAAATTGCTCAAATTCACAGCTACCAAATAGCATATTGTCACTGACTATTTGTCTAGGAATTCCATGGATGCTAAACATTTTTATCAACTCAAAAATGATATTGGCGGCATATTTGTTCTTTAACTTTGCAACTTCAATCCACTTCGAAAAATAGTCTACAACCACTAAGAAATCTTCTCCTGCATAATGTCCCACATCCATACCTACTTTACTAGAAGGAAGTTCAGGAATGTCATGAGATATAATAGGCTGTTTGCAATTGGATACCCTGTACTGTTCACATGCTTTACAAGCTAAGACATGATCCTCTATATCTCTTAACATTCCAGGCCAATACAGTATTTTTCGTGCTCTCTTTTTACATTTTACATGCCCCGAGTGCAGTATATCCAGCATTTCCTGTCTTAGTACTCTAGGCACAAGTACCATATTTCCAAAGTATACAACATTATCTTTAACCATTAACTCATATCTCAACTTGTATAACTTTTTCAATTCTCTACCCTGTATATTTCTGTTATTTTTTGGCCACTCTGAATTATGCCATAACTTTATTTTTTGCAAATTACCATCTTTATTTGTTTCATCCTGAATATATTTCAACTTATTTTCTGATATTTGTAAGTTCTTATCTAACCCATACACTGTTTCTACTTCCACACAATGCACTAACTCTTTAAGTGTAGGCTCCACTTTCCCATTTGTTGAATTATAATGTCTAGACAAATAGTCTGCAACATACATTTGAGATCCTGGTATATACCTAATATCAAATTCATATTTTAAGAGTTTAAGAACCATTCTTTGCAGTCTGGCCGACATTTTATTTATGTTTGTATTCATTATCGCCACTAACGGCTTATGGTCCGTTTCAACTATAATTTGTAAGTTCTTATCTAACCCATACACTGTTTCTACTTCCACACAATGCACTAACTCTTTAAGTGTAGGCTCCACTTTCCCATTTGTTGAATTATAATGTCTAGACAAATAGTCTGCAACATACATTTGAGATCCTGGTATATACCTAATATCAAATTCATATTTTAAGAGTTTAAGAACCATTCTTTGCAGTCTGGCCGACATTTTATTTATGTTTGTATTCATTATCGCCACTAACGGCTTATGGTCCGTTTCAACTATAATATTGCGACCATACACAAACTGATAATATTTTTCCATGGCTAAACAGACAGCAAAGAGCTCTTTTTCAATCGGAGCCCATCTCTGTTGACATTCTGTATACCATCTTGAGTAAAATGATATAGGTTTGCCCTTTTGTAACAAGCAAGCACCCATTCCACTTTTTTTAACTATCTGTTTGTAATGTTACTAAACCTTATTTTTTTAGAATATCCAAAGTTGGGGCACTACTCATTTTCATTTTTATTTCTTCAAATGCTTGCTTTTGTGCTACATCCCAGTTCCACAATACATCTTTTTTTAAGAGATCTCTAAGTTTTTCTGTTGTTTTTGAGTATTGTGGTACAAACTTACTCAAATAATTACACACACCCAGAAACTTTTGTAGTTCTTTGTCATTTTTTGGTTCCTCCAAGTCCACAATAGCCTTTACATGTTCAGGACCAGGTTTAATGCCCGCTTTAGATACCACCAAGCCCACATATTTGACAAAATCACTCCTGTACTGAACCTTATTTGGATTAAACTTTACATTGAATTTTCTTGCCCGTTCTATTACTGCACTTAATATTTTATCATGATCCGCTAAGTTATCCCCAGCAACAATTATGTCATCGTAGTACACATTAACCCCTTGTATATCACTAAATATAGCTGTGTTTATTCTTTGCATTACCTCTGGGGCCGAGCAGATTCCAAACGGCAAGCGCTTGAAAAAATATCTTCCATAAGGGCTACCGAAGGTTCAGAGCTTTTGTTCATCCTCCAAACCGACTTGGAAAAACCCATCCTTCAAGTCTAGTACTGTGAAGACACTTTTACCTGCAAGTGAATTATATATTTCTTCAGGTGATGGGATTTGATAATTTTCTCTAAGAATTGCTTTATTTAATTCTTTGGGATCTAAGCACAACCTAAGTGACTTATTTGGTTTCTCTACAATAACCAGATTAGTGCACCCTCTACTTTTTCTATTATACCTCTACTCTCATAATTATTCAATGTATCTTTAAGTCTCTCCTTAATAGTCTGTGGCACTCTTCTAATAGGTTTAATTACTGGCTATGAATTTTCTTTCAACTTTATTCTATATGTGCCGATGTTGCCTAACCCTGTGAACACATCCTGATTTATTTGTATAAATTTATTCTTATCTTCGGTCACTAAGACATCTACTTTCTTAATTAAATCAAAATTGACACAATCTGGTAAGCCTAACACTGGCTGAATGGGCATATCCACAACACAAAATCTAATACAGCATTTTTTCCCTTTTACTATACAATTCAAATCAATACTTCCTACGGTTTTGAATTTTTGTTCATTATACACTAGCAACACCGTAGGTTCACCTAGTTTGCCTTTATCTAACTTTAGCTTATTGAATAAGTTTAATGGTAGTGTATTACAGTCAGAACCCGAATCTAGATTGAAATTGATTTTATCCCCTTCAACATTTATTACTTGATACCATTGTAATCTATTGCAACTACTTACTGAGTCCACCACAAATTCATCTGAACTATCGCTGTCGTTGGTAGACTCCTTAATGCCATCCACTTTTTTATTAAATCTTATCTGCTGATTTGTTCTCTCTTCTTTCTTTTTGTGCCTACACATAACTGCAAAATGATTATAAATGTTGCATATTGCACATCTTCTTCCATACGCTTGGCATCTTCTTGGATCATGCTGTTTTCCACATTTTTTGCAACTGTAACGCGGACTTTCCTTTACCAGATCCACCGTCTGTATTTTTTCTTCCAACTCCCTCATATTTTTCTTACTATAGTCAGCTGCTTTGCATAAGTCCACCGCTATGTCTAAAGTCAAATCCCGTTCTCTTAACAACCTCTCTTTTACATTTCCGTCTCTCAATCCAATTACCAGCATGTCTCTTACCATCCGGTTTTCCTCCTTAAAATTACACATTTTAGCTGCATTTTTCAATCTCAATACTAACCGTTCTACTAACTATAAAATCTGTAACTATTTACTACCGTGTTTGTTTGACTATTAAAATAGGCATCAATCTTTTCCAATAACTCTGACCATTTTAATGACGAACTGTGTGTCATTCCATTATAAATCTCCAAAATCTCTTCTCCCGCGCACGTTAGGAAAATGGCCACCTTTTTCTCATCTTTTTCCTTTTCTAACACTGTCGCTTGTATGTACAAATTGAAAAGTTGCTTGTACCTTCTCTACGCCTCTGCGTCATCTATTTTAAAGCCTTTGGGAGGCTGTAGCTGTAACCCCAAGTTACTATTTTCTGACATTTTGTTTTGTACTGTTCATTGTTGCAATCCACAAAGGTATTTTCTTAAGTTTTTATCTTCTTTTCACACCTGACACCATGTTGCATATTAAGTATGATATTCAATCGCATGGAACAGGATTTTAAATAAAAGACTCACTTAGTATGTTCTTGTGTATTCGACGCCATATGCAATCTGTCCGGCTCCCCGCTACCACAGCGTATGCAACATATGTCACATTAGCTATAGCCAAATCCAACACATAGGTAAACAAAACCCACCACCACTTTTTGCCTCGTATAGCTTTCTGTATGCTCCGATTGACTGGTCAACTCCACCCATCCCTTTGTTGTAGTTCTGAAAGACGAAGGGGATACTTTTGTTCCAGCTGTGGAGCTCCATCTTTTTACGTTGCCTATAAGGTAAACGGAGTCGTGGTTAGTACCCATCGTACAGACACTGCTGTCAAGCCATCTCACGAATATAATTTGGTTAGCCGTGTCGAATTGATGGTCAAACGCTGCTTGGTCCTTCTTTTTCATGTATTTGACCGAAACAAGTGGGCACGTTTTGTCCTATTATACCTAACAGTGCCAGTTGCATGATAACTTCAATTAATGCGTTAAAAGGTTGTCAAAATCCACAATATTTATTTATCTATATCACAATATGCTCTTGTGGAACAGAGTTCAGTTTTTCTGACAGGCCCTTCACCATTTTTGATCCCAAAGGCTCATTATAAGCTTTGTAATGGTTCATCATCGCTACTATCCCATTCATTGTCAGTCCTTGTCGCAAATAATTCAACTGCGTGGAATATATCACGAGGAAGGACGTTTTGCTGGACATCATCTTCATCGCCTTCTTTTTTGCACAATGGCCTCATTCGAGGACACCATACTATAGCATTCACCCCATTGGCCCCATTCAGGGACACCATACTATAACATCTTATTTTTTGGTCAAGTTTTAAAGAATTGTTTAAGCAATAGCATTATTTACAAGCTGAAACTACAATAAAATAAGTAATGCAAGAATAATGCAGTAAATACAACAACGTGCAACAAATACACGACTTACTTTTAGTTGAATACTTATTTGCTAAATGACGTAAATAAAACTACCAGTTAAATCCACTTTTTGCAATAAATCTCAAAACTTCTATCAGTATCACAAACCCCCACTCCTTGGCACTAATAATTGAACACCCGAATAACAAATAGCTAAAATTCGTTAAAACATGTTGGTATTTTCCCTGCAATTTCTAAGCCAACACGAAATGACTCTTGTCTCGATCACATATTTATAAAATATAATAATGTTTCAGTAGGCGCAGTAGTACCATGTTCTGTTACTGATCACGACATTATAATGGCGGGTCTTGTAGGTCACCCTACGGAAAAATCGGCAAAACGTAACCGTTACAGGCAAAAAACAAATTACCAGAAAGTTGCAGACGAGCTTAGAGCCTTAGACTGGTCGCTGGTTACTAGCGAGAGTGACGCAGCCGTGGCCGCTGCAAACTTGAGCCATTTGATCACGCAAGCTATAAAAAGAAACACAATCCTAGTGAAGGTTAGTAGAACTAAATTTAATTTAAAGCCGTGGGTTACACCTGGTTTAATGAGATGTATACGGCACAGAGATAAGCTACACGCACAGGTAAGAGCATCGCCAAATAATGAAATCTTAAAACTTACCTATACTAGATATAGAAATTTTTTTGATAATCTTTTATACAATTTAAAAAACGCATACCACAACAAGCAACTGATGGACTGCAGCAATAACCCCAGTAAGCTTTGGAAAACGATTAAGGATATAGCCCAAAACCCAGTAAAGAAAAATGATGCAGAGGAATTAATCCACAATAACAGTAGAAGTATACAGGAATCACTAGAAGTGTGCAATCAGTATTTCTCTACTATCGGTAAGACACTCGCAGACAGCATCCTTGAAAACATTTCAGAAACTCAAACTACACTTGCTTCTAAATGTAAACCACTAAAAATGGCTAATAACTCGTTCTTCATATACCCTACCGACATTCATGAAGTGGATAGGATTCTCTCCCAACTCAAATCACACAGTGCCCCTGGTCCTGACGAGGTAAAATCTTTATTAATAAAGGAAATTAAGGACGTGATTTTGGAGCCACTCGCGTACATTTGCAATCTGAGCATCGAAACTGGCTGCTTCCCGAATTGCTGGAAGATTGCTGCAGTATCACCTATTTTCAAAAGCGGTTCCAAGGACATGCCGTTTAATTTCAGGCCAATATCCCTCCTGTGTGTTTTCTCAAAAATCCTTGAAAAAATTGTCAACACTAGACTGATTGGTTTCATTGAGAAACATCACCTGATCTCAGACACCCAATTCGGATTTAGAGCGGGATTGTCGACAGAGGATGCAGCGATTTTACCCACCAATCAAATTTCTGGTCACCTAGACCGTAGCAATAAGTGCATTGGCATATTTTTAGACTTGGCCAAGGCCTTTGATACGGTCTCTGTAACCATACTTCTGAGAAAGCTGGAGTACATGGGCATTAGGGGCACTGCGCTGAATTGGTTCACCAGCTATCTAACTGATCGAAGTCAGATGGTAAAAATAGGACAACATGTGAGTAACCACCTTCCTGTCAGCTTTGGTGTGCCGCAGGGGCGCGTACTTGGCCCAACTTTGTTTACTCTATATATTAATGATATCCTTACCACTGATATACCTAATGCAAAGCTTGTCTGCTACGCAGACGACACAGTAGTGGTCGTAAATGGGAAAACTTGGGATGAAACCTATTATCGGGCTGAGAGTGTGCTGGCTGGCGTGGCTTCATGGCTGAGCAGCAATTTGCTGACACTAAATGTTAGTAAGACTAACTTCATAGCTTTCTCAAAGACAGCAGTTTCTTCCCCGCCTGAGAATAAGACTATTAAATTTCACTCTTGTGCGCATTACACTTCGGCATCATCTGTCTGTCACGTACATGGCTGTGCCTGTCAAGAAATTGAAAGGTGCCACTATGTAAAGTACTTAGGGCTCCTCATCGATCAACACCTTTCCTTTAAACAACATTTGGCTCTGCTTGCGTCTAGGGTAAGAAAACTTATTTATGTGGTGAAACGACTTCGGGACTGCGCTTCCCCTGTAGTACTTCGTTTGGTATATCATGCTTTATGTCAATCCATACTACAGTACGGTGTCGCAATCTGGGGTAGTGCAGCCAAATGCCACATCCTTCAGGTGGAGCGTGCTCAGAGAGCTGTATTAAAGGTGATGCTGAGGAAACCGTTTCGTTATCCCACGGATACACTTTACCGAGAATGTGGGTTGCTTAGAGTGCGCCAGCTTTATATCATGAAAGCGGTCTCGCGGACTCACAGCTGTTTACTCAATTCTCCGCTCTATGAGGAAATCTTAAGAAGCCGCATATATAAGGCGCCCCTGCCACCGCTCATATCAGCTTCGGCTCGTAAATCT